>OY735224.1:23794184-23826684 GCA_963457665.1 Thysanoteuthis rhombus | reverse complement strand
AAGAATGGCGTTTTATCAACACCACTTAGGTGCCATTTTAACATGACAGTTTTGTTTTTAAAATTCCTGAAACCGTTACATAGTTAACAACTGATGGTCCAATCGAGATAAAATTCACGTATAGCACCATAATAACAAAGATTACATAAGACATGAAAAAAACACTGAAGAAAGTTTCATAAATCGCATTAACATATATGGGGAAATAACTGACTGAAGTGATACAAAAAACTTTTTGAAAAGGTTCTTTAATGTGTTCAGTGTTTAAAGCTATGAAGCTTTTTAGACGATATATATATATATATATATATATATATATATATATATATATATATATATATATATATATATATATATATATATGCAATGCTCTTCCAACATGGAATGGAGCACTATGGTTGATGGAGAATACATATGCGTAAATAAATATATTGCTTAAATTCAACTTTACTGACCTTCCAGTTCCGTGGAGTAGAGAGAGGATACCAGCCTCTGAGCCTGAAACTAAGGTTTCGATCCTACCTCGTGGTCCTGGATAGGATAATGAATAGTCTATAGCCACACTGAAGAGTTGTAATACAACAAAACAGTTGTGTGTGAATGATACAATAAAATATATATATATATATATATATATATATATATATATATATATAATTGATAAATACTTTTTGCTAATTTCATAACCTTCCTACTGATGGTATTGAGCACTTCTATGAACAAAAATCTTCTTACAACATATACACATGCTTATTGTGTATCCATTATTGTTCTCTCTCGTATGTATGTATGTGTCTATACATGTATAGAGAGTGCATTACAGTTTTCATTAAGAGCACAGATACTATACTCTGCGACACTTTGATCCTAGATAGAGCGCAGACATATTCTGGTTCTCGGCAGAAGTGGTGATCTATACGTAAATAATGCCGTCATTTTGTATGAGTACGATACTTTGCATATGAACTTAAATACTGAAGGTAATAGTTGACATTCTGAATGAAGGCATAAATCTAATTCTCCCTGGGGTCGGTCACTTCAACAGTCGCCTTAGTCAGAACTCAGTACATTAAACTGCATTTGTCTCTCAATAAGATCTTCACATTCTTCAAAAGCCAGCATTGCCATCTGACCAAAAAAGTTGCGATCGAGTTACATATTATCCCGTAATCTAGTAGATCGTCGGGGTAGCATTCTTAGTCCTTCATCTTCTCTATGAGGAACTTGCGACCAGTTGAACTGGGCTATATGCTACCAGCAGCAGGTAGCAACTCTTCCACCTAACATACTGAGAGAGGTTGGTCCATGCATTTCATAAGGTTATTTGTGTGAAATGAGAATGCACTATTTCAGCCAGGATTTGAACTCGGTTCGCGAATTTCATTTACTCTGCTATTAATTGTTAGACCAAGCAAAAATAAGATGAAGAAAAGATTAGTCCAAAATTAATGATTATTACTTGTTTTATTAGTTTTAATCGTTCACGGATGGAAAATCAAAGGTTTTATATTAGTTATTTTTATAAAGTAATCGATATCTGTTTTTATATGCCTCAGAATAATCATTCAGTTGAAGAATTCCTCAGACGGAAATTTGGTATTGAGTAAATTAGTCGTTTACTCAGGAGTGAAACCTGTGGCAATATTTTCAAGCTTTTCCAGCTGTAGATTTGAAATAAATTGTCTTACTTCCTCTTTACTTTGACTTAAGTCATTCAATCAACACAAAACCGTGTAATCCAATAGCTAATTGGTTTTAATTAATACTATTAATTCTGGCTATGAAAAGAATCCATGCAATAATTTTATTTACTCGCCAAATACCCGTCCTACGGACTCTTTATTCGACTATTCTATATCCTTAAACGGTGTATTTTTTCTGTTCGTTTCTCTGTCTGTAACAATGGATTCTGCCATTTAAAGGTGATATTTTTACAAATGAAAATATTTCCTAATCACTATTTGAGACAGTAGACTCATCAGCTTAGTTTTGGTTACATATCCTTAAACGGTGTATTTTTTTCTGTTTGTCTCTCTATCTGTAACAATGGACTCTTCCACTTAAAGGTAACAATTTTACTGATCAAAATATTTCCCAATCACCATTTGCGACAATAGACTGATCAGCTTAGTGTTGGTTACATAACCTCAAACGGCGTTTTTTCCTATTCGTTTCTCTGTTCCTAACAATGGACTCTTCCACTTAAAGTTGACAATTTTATTTCCTAGCCACCATTTGGAACAACAGACTCATCAGCTGAGTTTTGGTTACATATCTCTGGAGGATGTATTTTTTTCTGTTCGTTTCTCCGTTCCTGACAATGGACTCTTCCACTTAAAGTTGACAATTTTACTGCTGAAAATTTCCTAACCATCATTTGGAACAATAGACTCATCAGCTGAGTTTTGATTACATATCTTTGAACGGTGTATTTTTTCTGTTTGTTTCTCTATTCCTAACAATGGACTCTTCCACTTAAAGTTGACAATTTTACCGCTGAAAATTTCCTAACCATCATTTGGAACAATAGACTCATCAGCTTCGTTTTGATTACATATCTTTGAACGGTGTATTTTTTCTGTTTGTTTCTCTATTCCTAACAATGGACTCTTCCACTTAAAGTTGACAATTTTACCGCTGAAAATATTTCCGAACCACCATTTGAAACAATACCTATCAGCTTAGTATTAGTTGCATATCCTTACGTTAAGATCATCCATAAAGGGGATATGGAATCTTCCCTATATCGTTTCAATTTTAGTTTATATACTATCGAAGTAGGTAGATCTGAAGAGCAGCGTTGATGACATTTTATAACCGACTACACGTTAACGATATCTTTCCCAGGATAGCTCATATGTTATGTAAAATGCTATAATTGGGCAGTGATCCCTAAAATCATTTTTTTTTTCAAAAAAGAAAAATGAAATTTTGTAGGCATGAGTAAATGTTTAAATTGCGTTAGTAATCGAGTGACCCAATCAAATATTGTCAACAAAGAGAATATTATTAATTTTCTTTCAATACAAAGCCAATGTATTACAATGTAAAGGGAGAAGACATCACATATCAGTAACAGTTTTGGTTATGCTTACATTTAGAATAATTATGAAGATAATATGAGCCTCTACACAAAGGAGTGGTTTCTCAAAAGACTTGAACCACTATTTCATATCGCATGACATTTATTCCAACTTCAATCTTTTTACTTTACGGTCAAGAGGTTATTTTTCTTTTTAAAAACCGTCAACAAGATCTGTCCCCAAAACTATCAATATAAGTTGGTTTCTGCAGTTTTTAAGTTGGCCTGGCTGAGTGGCTATGTATCTACGTATCACGCGTATAAATTGCAATGGAACGAAAGGGTTGAAATTTTAAACATTTACTCCTCTTTAGGTCTGGAAAAAAAACTTTTCTTTTTTTTTCAAATCCCCCCAAGTAAGTTTTTAGGGGTCGATTTGCAATATAAGCTTGTGCTAAATTGACCCCTTAGTTTGTGTCCAGTAGAATTCACGTTTCTTCCTTGGAAATTCATGCTTTTTAGTGATTGCTTCCCAACGTACTGCCATAAGACGTTCTTTATGTGATAGTTTCTATTGAGGGACTAAGCAGACCTGTCTATTATATTCTTTTACAATGGTTTGGCGGCACAACCGCTTTTTTCGAACCTTTGACTTTACCCCGAGCCTAAAACGATTCCACTAGACCCCTAATAGACTTTATATATATATCCGTGCAGAATTCACATATGTTTTCTCTTTTTGCAAAAATGAATATTGTTGGATCTCAGCCCGAAAGTAAGGATCTGATTTCCATCTATTTCTATATATTGCTAAAAGTCAGTTTCAACCAACCAAATTTGGCATGCGTACTCAATTGACATAAGGGGTAAGTTTCGAGGAAAAATTTATACGACACCACAAGGTCAACCAGTTATTCTTATTCTCTAATGCTTCACTCTGACTATTATTTTGAGTAAATTCGATTGAAGTGCTTTGCACCTAAACAACAAACACGAGTGAATTGGTCGGATTTAGTCAACTTAAGAATAACTTTATTGTTTTTAAATCCCCGAAACGGTTACACGGTAAACAAGTGATGATCCCAGCAAGAAAAATTCACACATAATACTATGATATCAAATTCTATGTAAAACTTTGAAAAAAAAATACAGAAAAAAATTACGTAAATTACATCAACAGATGTTGGGAGATATTCGACTGGAATGGCAAAACTTTTTGGAAATAGTTTCAACATATATTTAGAGTTCAAAGCAATAAAGCTATATATATATATATATATATATATATATATATATGTTACTTTAGGTCTATTGGAAGGAGCGTTTGAGTCGTATGTTATGTCTCAGGAGTTGTACCAGTGTTCTAAATCGGGAAGAATATCCACCAATGACAATGCAAAATCTAGATGAGCTTTCCCGTCGACAAGCTGCAATCACATTGGAAAAGTGCATGCTGTGATCCGTGGAAATCGTCACCTGACTGTTCATGAAGTTTCTGAGGAAGTAGGAGTCAGTGAAAGTTCGGGGCCACATGATTTTAAAAGAAAAACTTATGATGCATAATGTTGCTGCAAAATCTGCGTCACATCTGCAGACAGATGAACGAAATGTTTGGTGTAGCATCAGATAGCTCTCATCAATCAGCCACTCTATTCTCTGGATTTGGTCCCAGCCGACGTTTTTTGATCCCAAAGCTGGAACGATCACATTAACTCATTCTGTTGAATTTGATGACTGACTCATTCGAGGAAAAAAAAAGATAGTGTGTCGTGTCCGTGGTCGATTTTAGACGATAGAGGGGATAGAAGAAAATGAGCTTCGAGACTTGCATATGATCTCTTAAAGCGATTTTCAAAATGCATTCAAGAACTGAAAAAAAAAAACGATGGAAACGGTGTATTGATACTGGAGAGGACTATTTCGAAGGTGAGAAGTCTCATAGAGCAATAAATTTGTTTTTGAAGAAATTCGGTTTCTTTTTTAAATCGCTACGTACATATACATGGGCAGCCACTGCCATTCTTTCAGGGATGTGTGTGCAAAAAGGATATATTCAGAATATGTCTAACCGAGAAAAATAATTATATGGGTACATAAAGTACGGGTTACATAAAACAATAGTACAGCACCATTATCCATCGTTGTTTATAAGGTTCGAAATTTCAAGACCCCATTCACCTTAGGTGAGAAGGCCTAATCCAGAGGAAACATATGCTCAGCGGACGCCTCTCTCTCTCTCTCTCTCTCTCTATATATATATATATATATATATATATATATATATAGAGAGAGAGAGAGAGAGAGAGAGAGAGAGAGCGAGATATGATGGAAGCTTGATGTTATACGACGTGGAAAATGAACTTTTGGGTTAGTGGGAAATAATTGTCAAATTCTTCGGTTGGATATGTTGTTAGAGAATTAACTCGAAGGAGTTCTTTTTTTTTTTCGTGTAATCAGTATCCTTAAAGATGATATCATAAGTTGGTTTGCATACAGTCTGAGAACCAATGGATTTAATATTCACATGGGTGAACATCAATAGAAATGACACAAAGAGCGAGTCATGTCTGTTGTTATACTTACAGATCCCTCATCGTTAAAACGTTCTTTGGGTAACCTACGTAAGTGGGGCTCGTTCCAAAAAAAAAATAATGAGTTGTATAAAACAATATCAATATACAATGTACATAAAACCTTATACAAGATAACAAACTACATGTATGGTAAAAACTATATAATGAAGGGAGATGGTGTTTGATCAACACTGCTAGGGTACCGTGTTAATATAACTGTTTTGTTTTTAAAATCCACGAAACAGTCACATAGTAAACATCTGATGATCCCAACAAGAGACAATTTATACATTATACAAAAATATTCCTTTATTCTTCTCCTGGTTTATTTATTGATCGATTTGTATTTTATCTTCCCTAGGGGAAGTAAATTTCAGGCAAGTTGTTATAGATTACTTACTTTGTCTGAGATATATATATATTGAAAGCAGTAAATATGTATAAAGTATGCCATATACATATTTCATAATTTCTCTATTACATAGAAAATAAAGGTCTACTACACTGGGGATCTCCCTGTTTCACAAGATTAAACATTCAGTTTTTATAAAAATTCCTGTGAGAATCCTACACGCTCGAATTCTAGTTATTATTAAATTCAAACGACCCACAAACGTAAAGGCTATTGACACTGTACAATTTTTTTTCCTGTAAATAGTATGGCTATAGCCTCACAAAATATAGAATCTAACACCATACCATATAACACCAGAAATCAACCCATCATCATCATCATCAGTCGCTTAACGTCGGTTGTTAGACATGGACCTTCCCCAGGATTCGCCACACTTCTCTATCATGTGCGTCTCGGAGCCTGTACTTTCTGAATTTGTCCGGCCTTGGTTGCACATGTGATCTGCGGGGATCCATGTCGTGAGTCGTGATGTCCATCGGTTGTCTGCCATATGTGTCGAAGAGTCATAAATATTTTTGATGAGACCGGCTTGGTAAAAGTTGAAGTTGTGGTTATATGTGTTTCTATGTTTAACCAGGGCGTTTGTCTTTTCATCCGGTTTTAGGGCTCTCTTATGTTCCTATATTATTTACTTGAGGGTCTTGATGTCTCTCCGACGTAGATTTTGTCACAGTCCTTGTACTGAATTGTGTGAACGCCGACTTTGTGCAGAGGGGTTTGTATAGTGGTTCGTTTGCTAAATCTTTGATGGATTTTGAGGAGTTGATGTCAATGTGTATTACTTGCTTGCTGGGATTAAAACTGAGGTCGGTGTTGGTTGTATTGGTGGGTAATATGATGCGTCTAATGATGCTGCCTGTCATCTTGTTTGGTGTTAAAGCCACAAACAAGAATGACCACACACACTTTTACTCTCACCACATCCCCAAAATTGAGTCATGATTAATCATAGGCTGTTACCAACGGGCCCTCAGAATATGTAGCCTCGAATACTTGACGAAGAAGAATACATTAAACAATCCCTCTATTCGCTCCAGTGACCACGAAATTTCATATACCATGCAAAGAGAAAAGCATATAAAATCCACAAAACTAACACCAAATAAGACAAAACTACTTTCATTAACTCACACACACACACACACACACACACACACACACACATATATATATATATATATATATATATATATATATATATATGATGAATTAAAAAGAAATATGTGATGTTCTCCCAAAACAAATTTGTACAGTACTTTTAATGTACTTCTTAATTTGGTAAATTTTGAAAGTTTGAGATGAACTTGTTTTGGGAAAACATCACATATCTCAATTTATTTAATTATATAGCTCTATTTTATTAAGCATTACATTTTTAGAGACAGCACTTCTTCCATATATATATACATATATATATATGTATGTACGTATTCCTTAATACATAACTGTAACGTCGAAAGAAACGAATAAACGAGATGAGATTTTGGTGTGAAGACAGTAATTTGGGCCATTGCATTACCAGCAACTGTTTAGCTCAATAGTAAGAGCATCGCTACATTGAAGCAGCTACCGTATCGGTCGCAGGTTCAAATTTTGCAGCAGCCTCATTTTCTTTGATTGTTTATTTTATTTACTTTGTCTAGGGCGAGTGTTATATTTGCTGTGTAATGACGGAAGATCAACTCAGATATATTTCTTTATGATACAACGCAGTTCATAATCATTCTGTCGGATATCTATTTCTGAATATATATATATATATGTGTGTGTGTGTGTGTGTGTGTGTGTGAATATGAATATATAAGTCCTTGTATATGTGTATGTGCGTGTGCGCGTGCGGGTTGTGCGTGCATGTATTAATTCGACAATAAGCAGGTTATTCTTGTCTTATCATAGCTTGCTGCTCGGTTTTACTAATATCTAAGATGTTTGGAACCAAGTCTCTCAAAACGTTTCCAATAACCATAATTATAAAATACTGTTTCAAATTCGTAACTAATATTCAGACTAAAATCCATCGTCATTTCAACAATTCAACATCTGTAGAAGCTTTCATATCTAAAGGTCATCAATATATCTCAATTATCTACATCTACTATATCCTTCCCGGGGGATCTTTAATTTCGCTTACACACTCTCGTGGTTTTGATGATGAAAAGAAGTTAGAAAAAACGAACATGACGGAATAATTTTAATAATCTTGATTTGTGTCAGGGGAAAAAATAGTGGATGATCTTATCTATGGATCCTTTTTATTCAGTTCGATGGGTTGTATATTGTAGAACACGAAAAGACTGCGTTTGTAGACAAAGTAATTACACAGCTGGTTGCGGGATCTACAACCTAAGAACGCGGGGAGACAATGGGAGATTGTGTCTTCAGTGTTTGATAGCAGAGATAAAAGCTGCCCCCGTCTATCAACGATAGGACTTTTCCTCGCGTTCCCTTGTAGGAAAAATACAATTAATTTGGAGTTGCTTCCGTAATTGGGCCTTATCGCTGAGAATTAAATTAACAAGAGAGAGACGGAGAGAGGGCAGAGATAGAGACAGACGGATAGAATCTTCCGGCCAACCACCACGTGTGGCACAGGGTTTAAAGAACGAAGGGAGAGAGGGTAATCAAAGAGATAGAGTTAGGGAGAGAGGGAGAGAGAGAGAGAGAGATATTGAGATAAGGACGAATTACTTTGGCTTGGGTGTTGAGAGAAGTGTTAACGGGGGCGAAGTAAGATCAGTTGATTCGAGTGTTACTTGACTCGATTTACCATTCTTTCATCATATTATACGCACACACACACACACAAACACACAAACACACACACACACTCATATACATATTCGTAGTTCATTGTTTCTAGTTATTATTTTTTTCAAACGATAAGCAAATTGAAATTGATAGTTACTTTACGTAAGAATATGGACAATTATATATAAATGTGTGTGTATGTGTGTACTCATGTTTGATTAAAAACGATAGACAAAGATTTTTTGGCGCTAACTTTTCTTTTTTTTTTGTTGCGTACAAGCGAGCGTGCGTGTGGATCTAATGTGTGTAAATATTCTCCAGAAGTGTATATTTAATTACTTCTGTCCGACTGAAAATTCTGCTGTTTGTATTCCCCGCCTTTCATCAAACTATAGTTTTACTCGCGCAAGTCAAAGAGTACAGAAACTAAATTAAAAAATGAGCAAGCATATCAAAAACTATGGCAAACAAATTTTGAATGTGCCAGTACCGTTCATCGAATCAGTTTGCCTGTCTTCTTCTAATTTGCTCGTCGAGTTTTTTCATTTGTTTGACGTATTTTTGTATTTGCTTACCTTATTTTCTATTTTCTTATTATATTCTCTCATTTGCTTGCCGTATTTTTAAATTGCTTGCCTTACTTTTTGATATGATCGGGACAAGTTATAGCTCTACATATTTTTACAAGATGGCGATGTTTGTGCCTGGCGCTTATAAATGTGATTAAACAGCACTTTGTAAACAACATCCTGGCATTTAAAAAAGGCGCCACCCAGGAAGAAAACGTTCTGCCTATACTTGTAGATACTTCGCAATATTTCTCCAGGTTCCAATTAGAATTCTCTTCTTTCTCTTCTTTCTCTTTTTTTTTTCTTTTTCTTTTTTCTTTGCATTTACATTTACACGGAAATATGGTTGTCGGAACTGGATGGAAAATGAGCTTTTTTTTAATATGGAATTTACGGCAACTTTGTATATCCGGAAACATCTCAGGGAAAATTTTTTAATTCTCTTTAATGGAAATTAATTAGAAACTGTCGACCAAAAATGTCAAAATAGGTTTCTTCAGTTTTTAGGTTTGTCTGGATGACTGGCTAGTTATATTTGTACTGGCTGTGCCAATGGAACTGGAGAAATTTGAGCATTTAATTCTAGACGCCTATGATAGAGAAGTGTGGCAAATCCTGGGGAAGGTCTATATTCCAACGACGGACGTTGAAAGACTGATGATGATGATGATGTCCAGGAAAAATGTTGTTTTCTTTTGAAAAAAAATTAATCCTAAAGGTAGGGGGTGGAGGTCAATTTCCAATGTAAGTTAATGCTAAAATGAGCCCTTAGTTTGTATCCGGCAGCATTCACACTTGCTTTTTAAAAATTCAGACTTTTTCAAGCAATTACAGCCCCCTCAAAGGGAAGATAAGTAACTTATTCTAATTTTTTTAATTGATCATCCCCAATACGACTATTGAGTTACTAACCAGACCTGTTTACCAATGCATTTTTATTAAGAAGAAAATAGTTATATTTCCTTTCGTATCAGAGATCAGTGGCTATCATGCTAATCATCGTATCCACAGGGTGAAGCAAAATAACATTTGGTGGTCATCTGATGGAAACGATTTTCTACATATGATATTAAAAAAATCCAAGGAGAAAGCTTTCATTCGTTGCTTATATAGTTAATTTATTACACTAGCGCGGTGCCCATTCCAGAAGGTGTATGTTTGGAAGAGGTCAGAATTTATGGTGTGTTGAGCCTCCTAGCATAATTGTATAAAATAATTTTCTGTCCGTCGTACAAAACAACGAAGTATTTTAGTCCTTTTCTTTTCAGTGTTAGTAAGTTAGATATTCTATGTATAAATTTAGGGAAGAAAAGATCATAAACCTCAATCTTCAATATCTTATTAATTTTTTATTAAATTTCTGGAGAACCACTGATCCAAACAACTTCAAAATCGACACCACACTGCTTTGTGTACCGTCCAATATACCTCGCTAATGTCAGCCTCGTACACATTTCATGTAATCATGGTGAACTCTCAAACACGCATAGAATTTCTGTATTGGCAAAAGGTGAGGGGAAGCTTACTGATGCTTCGACATAGGTGCCAGTTTTTACGACATTCTTCCAACCATTTCTATGAGTGTCGAATCATCTAACATTCATCTATAGATGTAGAATCCTGCAACTGATTTTTGCTGCCCCCAACCCATTTTTCTGGACGCTTTCGTGACAGAGGTCGTTTTAGCTTTTACGGTCGCTTGGCAATCGAAGTCACGTCGGCTGGAGCCATTTTTGGATGGATGGATGGTTCCTATTCTTTCCACGTTAAGCCTCGACCTTGTGTCAAATTTTGCTATGGTCGGACATTAAATGAATAGAACCTACCCCATATTTCTGGTCTTTTCGGCGGGATCAAAGTGTAGTATCTGTTCCTCGGCAGAGCCCGAGGAGCTGGTACTGGCACTTACCTGCCGAGTGAGCCGGAGAGGGTGTGTGTCAAAGACCGAGTGCGCCGGTACATTGCGTTAGCCAATGAGGTTTTACTGAGGCTACGCATTGCTAAGCGCATTGGGGAGCCTTTGGACTCGTCCTTCGGCTCCTCTATTATTACTCATCCCAGTTACGGGGGGTTGGTTTCCCCGGAGCAGCGCTGCTCCATTGCACTTAAAGGAGCAGGTCCCCTGGTGGACGTTTTCGTGGCGGAGGTTGCTTTAGTTGCGAAGCAAATCGTAGCCGCGTCGGCTGGAGACATTTTTGGAATGGTGTCTCCTATTTTCCCCACGTTAAGCCCGACCTTGTGTCAAATTCCGCTGTGGTGGGGCAGTTGATGAATAGAACCAACCCACCCTATTTTTCTGATATTTTCGGCGGGATCAAAGTGTAGTATCTGTTCCCCGGCAGAGCCCGAGGAGCTGGTACTGACACTTACCTGCCGAGTGAGCCGTCTTGTGATCTCTCCATGTAAGGTTGAGCATGAATCTCTCATGTGCACGTTGCATTCTAGTTCGGCATCATTTTTTATGATATTTGCTTGAAAGTCTCGAGTGTGCGAGCTTTGGTCTTGAGCAGCCAGTATGAATCCATTTGTTTTGCTTTCATTCTACTGCTCCGGAGTTATTAGTGGGCATTTATGGTCTACATCAGCGTTATTGCTTCGGAGGGCGTGTTTCTGTCCCCATTTTTTTTTTAAATCTTAAGCTGTTTATGACCCTACTTTTTTGTATGTTGTCTCCCTTGCATGTTGCCACCTTTTCATACATATATATTCTGTGAATACTCTCCACTATTCAAGTTTAAATCCAGTTATTTTGCAAACTTATACTTTCTTTTAGTATTGAGTACATTTTTTTTGTATTTTCACGTTTCTTCACTGGTTGTAACATCCAGTCCTGCGTGATTTTAAGGTACTGGTGTAATCCCATTGTGGTTCGCGTTGCACCACTCCCCTATTATCGTTATTCGTTGGCAAATGGAAACGATCAGTGTCAGCTTTAAGGTCATGAATTCTGCGACATGTTGGTAGTTTCCTGATTTTGTGTCAATTCTTCTACTCCAATCCAGGTTCCAATTAATAATACCAAGGTTTTATGTTACAATAGGGATAGCAAGTGTATTGATGGTTTCTGAATTCAGCTCAATTTCCATTACAGCGCGCACTCTTCTGAAGCACTATACTGGCATGTTGAATTTCAATTCCTTCATTAATTCCTAAATAGTTCAATACCTCTTTTTGTTTATTACCGTCGCTATGTCTAATTTTATGGAGTTGGTCTTCACTGACCCATCTCTTTGCTATATGGCCTTAGTTCACTGTTCAGGTCAACTTCCATTCCTATGTGTTCACTAGAATTTTAAAGGTAAAAAAACCTTCTGGTTCACTGTCATCTTTACGATATAATTTCAGATCATCTATGTAAAATAGGTGATCGATTATATTGTCTCATACCTTGTTTCTATATCCAGTTTTGTTTAGCTCAATTGAAGCAAGATTTAGTGAGATACAAAAAAAGCAGAGAGGACAATGAATCCTATTAGAATATGCTGAATTTTACACTGATATTCTCTGATGTTATGATCCCATTTGAATGAGAAAGGAGGTTAGTGTTTCATAACATGTTATGTTGCAAGAAGTTCACGAACACTGGAGATAATTTGAAAAGTCCTAAAGCTTTTATTATCCATAAGTGGTGAGCACTATCGACCCTTTTTTGTTGTTGATCTACGTAGTGCTCAGGTTATTGCATTTTCTCTAGCAAGTTTCTTGGATCATACGGTTTATCAGGAGTTGGTCCTTACATCCGTAATACCCTCTTCGACAGCCTTCCTGTTTTATCTGGAATAAGTTGTCTTCCCTCGTATCAGCGTACATTCTCTCTGTCAATACTGATGTTAGAGTTTTATAAGTCGTAGAGAGACATGTGATGGGCCTATAATTCTTAGGGTTACCTGTATTTTCTGTTTTAGAGAGGAGCTATGAAATCCCTTTTACTAGCCAATCTCGTGTTTTTTCAGGTGGGTTCAGTATCTCATTATACTGTCTCACTATGTTTTCATCGCAGCATGAGATGGAAGAAAGTTAAAAGTTGGCTGCCTTGTCAATGCCAGGTGATTTCCATTCGTGTGACTTTATAACGCCTGTTCTAGTTCACATGTCGGAATATCCTACCACGACTGTCTATGCAGCGCTTTATTTTGTTCATCCTTCCCTTCTTCATCATCATCATTATTATCAGTCTTTCAACGTTCGTCGTTAGACATAGACTTTTCCGAAGGATTCTCCACACTCCTCTACTATGGGCGTCAAGGAGCCAATACTTTTCGAATTTGTCTAGCTCGTCTCTCCATCTAAAATTCTGCCGGTCTCGGTTGCGCATGTGATCTTGGGGGATCCATGTCGTGAGTTGCGATATCCATCGGTTGTCCGCCATTCGTGCAACATGGCCAGCCCGCTGCCATTTGAGTTTTCTAATGGATTCTATGATGTCCCTGACTCTGGTCTTTTCCCGGATGTACTGTGCTGTCTTATGGTCTCTCCATGTGAGGCCTAGCATAATTTTCTCAAGTGGACGTTGCATAGTTTTCAATTTGAGGATCTGTCTCTTGGTTAGGTTCTATGTTTCAGCTCCATAAGTGACTATCGGGAGGATGCATTGGCTATACACTCTTCTTTTTAGGGTAAATGGGATCTTTATATTTTTGAAGGTTGAGCTTGCTCTGCGAAAGGTTTGCCATCCTTGTGTGATTCTTCACTTGATTTCTTCTTCTTTTGAGGGTCTCATGGAGATTCGTTATCCTAGGTAGATGTAATGATCGACTTTCTCCACCCCTGCAGCCATGCTTAATGTTCATTTCGTGTCTTTTCGTTGTACCAGATATTTTCCCAGAAGTCCTTCTTTTGGTCTTCGGTTGGTATGTCTTTTACTGTTATTTGTTTGTTTTTTTCTACCTCTCGGTAGAATTTTTTTCATCAGTCTTGAATATTTTATTTTGTCTTTAAAGTTCAGTCCTCTGTTCATATCTTTTTATTCTTCGGGCTTTTAACAGTAATTTCTGTTCCAATGGCTCTTTGATAGATGGTATATTGTTTAGGGTTTTCAATTTATATTTTTTCTTCGCCTTCCTGCCTTTCCTACTGTAAACATTTTCAGAACATGTAAGCTCATCCATTATGGGAATCTCTCCTCGCATTATTTCAATTTCTTTCTCGATCTTTATTTTCTGTCTTGTTTCCCTCTTTAATGTTTATTTGGTCTTCTCTGTTTTCTGGGGTTTTTATGCATTTAGATTCTAGCACTTCTGCTAATGCATATATTATTTTGTTTAGTTCAGTAAGACCGGGCTTCAGATCTTCCTTTGTAGCAATATTCACTATATTTACTTTTTTTTTATTACGGTTATTCATAGCTACTTTTCTCAGTGATTCTCTATCCTCGATGTTGATGAATTTTACTTTAATGTTGTTGTTATTATTGTTGCTGTTAATAATAATAATAATAATAATAATAATAATAATAATAATAATAATAATAATAATAATAATAATAATGTTGGTTGAAGTAAAATAGTGTTGGTAATTAATCTTGCTGATGAGGCTATCATTCCGGCAAACCACTCTCCTATGACTACCTTACTTACCCTTCATCATCATCATCATCATCATCATCATCATCGTCAGTCTTTTAACATTCATCGTTGGACATAGACCTTCCCCAGAATTCGCCACAAATCTCTATCATGGACGTCGCAAAGCCAGTATTTCTTGAATTTGCTTAAACAAAAGTGACCACAAAAGGTTTGGAAGCGGAAAGTTTTCCGAAATTTTCGATTGTATCGTAATTTACTTTCATGAACCAGACCCCAAGACAATCTCTCATCATGTTTAGGCTATAAGTTCCTTGAAATCATCGCCCAAGGTCCAGTATATCCTGATAGAAGAACTCGCCTTGCTCCTCCGAATATACTCGAATACTTGAAATGATCAAGGATGAATTTTGAGGGACAGTTTTCAGCCCATTTTGCCATAGTTCTTCATCATGGTTCCAACTGGCTCCAAATGGTTTTCGATCTTGTGATAGCTATGAAAGCCCCGAAAGGCTGGGACAAAGCGGTACCAAGCTCCTTTCTCGTTAGCCTCTTAGTGAATTCCTTGCACTCCAAGATCTTCTTTTTCTATGGCCTGACAAAGACTCCGACTTTTGCCTCAAGAGTACTATGGTAAGTCATGAGGGACCTACCAGGCATATTTCGGCATGCTTATCAGGGATCAAGATGAATTCTGGGATCTTAATTTCATTTACAATACAACAGAGTCAAAACTTTGCAAGACGCCCTGAATTATGATGAGTACGGAGACTTTGAAATGGTGGCATCCCTGATGGGCCTCCAAGGTTCCCTGCTATATTTGTCTTTAGGATAGCTTGGTGCGCTACCAACGGCTGGACTGGTCATAGTTGCCGGAATTCTCTGTAGAGAGGAACAACTTCGCACGGGTTGATACTACCACTGCACATTAAATTTTGCCCAGTGAAACAATTAATCACAGATCTACATATAATTTGCATCTTCCAAGCACCTTCCCTAAGCTGCCTGGGGCAAAAAAAGTAAATTACAAATTATCAATGGTCTGATCACAAAGGCAATGTTCGAAGGGAATAATAACCATTTCCTATATTTCTTTGACAATCAGAAATACAGCACTTATCAAGAAACAGAAAAATGTTTAAAAAGATGTATTGCGTTATTTTTGCTAGAATTTTCATAGTGTATAGGAATTATGCCAAAAGTTCCCGCCCCAAAACTCTTTTCAGTGCAAAAATAAGATGCTATGCGTGAATTATCACCTCCCTGTTCTGTATTTTAAGCGATATACGAGAATAGTTGTCCATGTCCCACGTTTGGCAGTGGGGTTCCCTTCGTGGGTTTTATTTGCTCTTATACAGTCAACAACTGCATGGTAATTTAGTGCACATCAGGGAGCTTTTACGGTAGATCATCCGCTTTTTCGTTCACTGCAGTTTACAACCATTGGAAGACTACTGTTTTTATTCATTGAATTGTTATTAAAATTGTTAGTAAAATACTGCTGATTTGTAATGTCTGAAGCTAGTGGAAATGATTTTAGCGATTAGTGAATCAGAAGTTTCGTTTCTCGGTGGAGAGACCTTGGCGGTGAGTCTCAGAAAATGAGTCAGTCAGCTATAGTGATGAGGACTCTCTTCAGAGGATGAAGCAACTCCATCTCTAATGCTCGGCTATGGTGCGAAATAAATTGTGGAAACTGGCGTTGTCAATTTAAATATATTGTTTTGTTTTGTTTTGCTTTGTTTTTCGTTTGTTTTTTTTTTCAATCTTTCGGATTTGGAAGTCATTAAATTTAAAATTGAACACTGGCCTTCGAGATTTAAAAAAGAAAATAAAATTACTAAATTGGCAATACTCGACTCCAAAATTTGAAGAAAAAAAAAGAATAAAATTAACTAAATTGGTAACACTGGAATCCAAAATTTGAAAAAGAAATTGTAGAAAATCAACTAAATTGACAACACTGGATTCCAAAATTTGGAAAAAATGGAAGAAAATTAACTAAATAGGCAACACTGGACTCAAAAATTTGGGGGGAAAAAGAGAAGAAAATCAACAAAATTGGCAACACTGGACTCGAAAATTTAGAAAAAATAGTAGAAAGTTAACAAAACTAGCAACGCTGGACTCGAAAATTTGAAGAAAAAAAAGAAAATTAACTAAATTGGCAACACTGGACTAGCAAATTAGAAAGAATGAATTTTTTAAAAAGTATCTACATTGGCAACGCTGGTGGACACACTAATTACGATAATACTTTTAAAAGCTTTGCCTTTAGCGATCATCCACCTATAAAACCCTTTTTCAGTAACAAAATGAACCCCTTGGATTTTTTCTATCTCTATTTTGATGAGGAATTATTAGATTGTATTTGTAAGAAACCAACAGAATTACCACAAATTGGTGTTTCGAATGGGAAAGACGGGCATTCCTGGTCACATTTCCTAATTTACAACCTTGAACAGTTGCACAAGTACACCACTAGGCACAATCTAAAAATGCTTTTTCGTTTTTTCAAATAAATATTTTGGTTGGTCTCCATGGTCATTTTCGACCAAAAATGCCTGAATCTTGAGCTGGTGTTGTTTTTTTTGTTTGTTCGGGGGTTTTTTAGATCATTTTTTATAATACTTTTGATTATTAGTTCTGGTACACGAGTGGACTAGGGTGATTCATCTATGCGAGGTAAGTATTCATTCATTTTTACTGTTTGTATTTATATCAATCAATTCTACAGACATATGTCCTTTTATCTGGACCTCTTTTAATCTGAGCAAAATCTTATCAAAATGATTTATTCACTTTTTGTGTTTGTTTGAATAACTATCAATCCATTCTACAGGTACAAATAATCAAACTGTCTTTTAATCCGATAAACATTTGATCCCCCGTCAAAACAACGTCAAAAACTTCATTCACTAAATTCATGAAAACTAACCGTATATATTTCTTCTACGCAGTAACTTGAGACTAACTAAATAATGCGAAAATAAAAGTAATTAATTCAGTGTTAGATTAAAATGAATGTAATCTCTAAAGAAAAAAAAGAGAGGCAGTAAAATCTAAGCTTCTCGCGAACATAAACCGGATCTTCTTATTTCCTCTGAGACCTGTCACCCTTGTTTGATACAGATATTTACACAGCTTAGACTAATTTGGCACTGAACCAAATGTGAAGGGACAGCGATATACGAGGTATTACTATTATCTTATCACTAGTTTTACTTCATCTGATTATTGTTGCTTTTTTATCCCGACACTTCAGTTCGAGACACTATTCATTATTGCGATTATTTTATTATTTCACGCTGTCTTATCTTTGTTGTTTTTTATTATAGCACTCTGGGTCGATACACTCTTCATTACTACAATTATCACATTATTGTTTTACGCCATCTTATTATTATTGTTTGTTTTTTGGGGGTGTTTTTTTACAATATTCTGGATAAATGCAATCTTCATTATTACATTTATTCTATTCATAGTTTTTCTCCTTTTTATTGTTGTTGTTTTTTACACCAAAGGAAACAGCAGGAAATCGGGAATGTAGTAGCTTTCGATGGAACCTAAACTCACATCCTACACCGGAGCCCATCTTTCATGGACGTTGCCTTAAACTGCTGGAAAAAAGAAGAGAAAAGGGAAGCAATAATATACATGCAAGAAATCATAGACCAATCACGTGCCTACAACTAATGCGATAAATCCTGACCGAACAGATGGTGGAGAGAATATATATATATATATATATATATATATATATATATATATATATATATATATATATATGGAAAGGAGGGGACTATTAACAGAAGAACAGAAAGGATGTAGGAAAGGAGCCAAGGGGGCGAATGTATTGCTCTATGTCAACCAGATGATCTTAAAAGGAGTAAGAAAAAGGAAGAAAAACGTTGCAATGGGATAGACAGACTATGAAAAAGCATACAACATGATTCCATGTAGCTGGGTACCCGAATGTCTTAGAATATTCAAGATCAGTGGACCCTTGGTGAGATCCATATTCAACTCGAAGAAAAACCGGAAAGTAGACTTGACAGCTCCAGGAGAAAACTTAACAGAGGTAAATATAAAAAGAAAAAAGGGGGATCTTCCATGAAGACTCTCTGTCCCCAATAGTATTTGTTCCAACTATGATACCACTCAACATAATCCTGAAAAACTGCAAAGGATACCAATTCTCCAAAGCAAATGGGAAAGCCAACCACCTAATATATATTAACGATATAAAACTATATGCAAGGTGCAGGAGAAAGCTCAAAACGCTGTTCAATAAAATGAATGAATACAGTGATGACATTGGGGTGGAGATTGGAATAGAAGAATGTGCACTAATGGTAATTCACAAAGGAAGACCTGCAGTAGCAGAAGGAATGGAACTCACTGACAGCAAGAAGATTCGAACATTGGCCACACAGGGCCGATACAAATACATTGGAGTTCTCGTAAAACGGGAAGGAATGGAGGAGAATATAAGAAGAGAATACCTTAGGAGGATAAGACAAATATTACAGACCGAACTGAACAGCTGGAACTTGATAAAAAGTATGAACACATGGGCTGTATCAGTGTTAAGACACACAGGATCATTCCTTAGATGGACGAAGGAAGAACTCCGGTCAATCGACCGGCGAACAAGAAAGCTTATGACAATGCACAAGGCCTTGCACCCCAGAGATAACGCAGATAGAGTGTACGTGAAGTGAAAAGAAAGCTACAGAAGTCTCACTAGCATAGAATACTGTGTCCAGAGGGCCAAAACAGGTCTAGAAAAGTATGTGCAAGCAAACAATGAAGACATTATAAAGAGCATCAAAAACAGCGCAAAGAACAATAAAAAAAGTGGAAAACGATGTATTTGCACAGCAAGCAAGGAAAGAAATGGGAAAATAAAGATAAAAAAAGGGCTATACGGAGAATTTAAAAGACAGATACCGGATGTTTCAGGCAAGAGATCATGGCTACGAAAGGAAAGCTGAAGAGAGAAACAGAATCGCTCATCATGGCAGCCCAAAACAAATGCATCAGGACAAACTATATCAAAGCAAAAATCGGTAGAACATAGACAAATAGCAAATGCCACCTATGTGAGGAAAGGGATGACACTGTAAACCACATAACTAGTGAATTTAGTCAACTAGCTCAGAATGAGTGTAAACACAGACACGATAGAGTAGCAACAGTAATACACTGGGAACTTAGCAAACAAATAGGATTTAACCATGCAGAAAAGTGGTGCAAGTACAAACAGGGATCAGCCCCAGAGAATGGAAATTACAAATTACTTTGGGATTTTAACATCCAAACTGACTACGCCATCCATACGAGAAGACCGGACCTCGTCATCGATGACAAAAAGAGGAGAACATACCAAATGATAGATGTGGCCATGCCTGCAAACCACGGAGTAAATATGAAAGAGAGTGAAAAGCTTGGAAAATACCAGGACCTAGCAAGGCAGTTGAAGAAAGTTTGGAACGAAAAAGTCAGAGTAGTACCATTCATAGTAAGTTCACTCGGAATCGTACCAAAGACACTGAAAGCAAGATAGGAAGAACTAAGGATAAAAGGAAGGATCGCGGCTTTACAGGCCCAGTACTGCTGGGGACAGCACAAATACTGAGGAGAGTACTAGACACATGAGATCTGCACCCAGCTGTCAGCAGTGGCTTAACAGAGAGGAGAGGGGCGAGAAAAAAAACACAAATGGTGATGGAAGTACAAACCACAGCGCTGCTATGATAATTAAAAGAGCTGAAGACCTGAGGAAACATACTGTCACTCAGCCTCAGCGATAACCACCAGGCAGCTGTTATGAAACTGTAAACCACAGCACTGCTGCCGAATGTGAGAGTGAGAAGAGGAGGACTGGAGACTTGAAGAGACTTGCTGCCACTCAGTCTCCAGCGCTGACCACCCGGCAACTAATACGAAATTGCAAATAATAATAATAATAATATTGGGATAGAAAAATGCGCAATCATGGTGATGCATAAAGGAAGGCTTTCAATGACTGAGGGAATTGAACTTCCGGACAACAACAAGATTAGGGCATTGACTGCACAAGACCGATACAAGTACCTAGGTGTCCTTGAATGTGACACGATAAAACGGGAAGAGATGAAGGAGAAAATTAAGAGAGAATACCTCAGAAGGATAAGGAAAATATTAGAAACCAAATTAAATAGCAGAAATCTAATAAAAGGAATGAACACCTGGGCTGTGTCAGTAGTTAGGTATACAGGACCATTCCTAGGATGGACAAAGGAAGAGCTCCAATCAATGGATAGGCGAACAAGGAAACTTATGACCATGCATAAAGCATTACACCCTAGGGATGATACAGATAGGCTATACGTTAAGAGAAAAGAAGGTGGTAGGGGGCTCATCAGCATAGAAGATTGTGTCCAGAGAGCTAAAGTAGTCCTAGATAGATATGTGCAAACAAATAGTGAAGAAATCATAAAGAGCGCAAGGGATAGTGCAACAAACAATAAAGTAGAAAACAATGGAACAGTACAGCAAACTAGAAAAGAAAAGTGGGAAGGGAAAAAATTGTACGGCGAGTTTAAAAGACAGATAAAAGATATAGCAGACGAGAAATCATGGACGTGGTTACGAAAGGGGAACCTTAAGAGAGAAACAGAATCGCTCATCATGGCAGCCCAAAACAAAAGCATAAGGACAAACTACATAAAAGCAAAAATCGACAGAACTCAGACAAACAGCAAATGCCGCATGTGCGGTGAAAGAGATGAGACAGTAAACCACATAACTAGTGAATGTTGTCAGCTCGCCCAGAAGGAGTATAAGCATAGACACGATAGAGTAGCAACGATGATACACTGGGAACTAAGTAAACAAATGGGATTCAACCATGGGGAAAAGTGGTATCAGCACAAGCCAGAGGCAGTTTTGGAGAATGACAACCACAAACTACTGTGGGACTTTGACATCCAAACTGACCACCTCATCCAGGCAAGAAGGCCGGACTTAGTAATAGTAGACAAAAAAAGGAAGGCCTGCCAAATAGTAGACGTTGCTGTGCCTGCAGACCATAGAGTAAAAAAGAAGGAGGGTGAAAAAAGGGAAAAATACCAGGACCTAGCAAGGGAGTTAAGGAAAATGTGGAACATGAAAACCAGGGTAGTACCGGTCATAGTGGGAGCACTAGGAACTGTCCCCCAAACGCTGAGGGAGAGACTGGAGGAGATCGGGATTAGGGGGAGGATAGAGACCGTACAGACCACAGCGCTACTTGGAACTGCACGGATACTGAGGAAGGTGCTGGAGATATAAGTACTGCAACGAATAGTAGCTCTGTCATGATATGCGAAAGAGGGAGGAGACGTTAGCTGAGGACCTGAGGAGACTTATTGTCACTCAGCCTTCAGCGATAACCACTGGGCAACCGGTGTGAAACTGTAAATCGTAGAATTACTGCGACCTATGAGTACTAGGAGTACTGGAGACTTGAGGAGACTTGCTGTCACTCAAACTCCAGCGGTTACCACCAGGCAACTGGTGTGAGATTCCGAAATAATAATAATAATAATAATAATAATAATAGTTTAAACAAAGAAATTTTAAAAAAAAAAAATATCTGACAAATATTTACTCGGGTCTGCTAGTCTTGAAAATTGCATTCTCGCTGGCATTGATGGGAAGTATGCAGGTGACTCAGTCTCCAAGCAGGCCATCATGTTCGATATCTGGAATCTGCCCGGAAAGTATCAAGCCATTTATTATTAACGAAAAAATAGCCCACCCCCAAAAGCATTGGCGCTTCAGTCTCAGTACTCACATTGGGGCCTCACACACTCGTCTCAGTGTCCCTCGTACTGCCAAAATATCATGTAAATCTTTTAAGATTAATATCTGCTGTTTCCTCGCTTTCTCTTTAATCTCGTCCACGGTCTGAAATCTCCAACCCCTCTGGAGCGAAAAGCCAGTAGTACCAGAGAACCAAAACTGGAATGTTGCAGGGACGGGAAGGGGGGTGGCTGGCAGTTTGGGGGATGCAATGTTTTGCAAAAGAAGACCCTGCAGGATACGTGATGAATGACCAGACTCAGCGAATGCGACGGTCACACTGAGTACATTGCAACTCAAAACTCACTGCCGACTGATAAACCCCACTGGAGAATGTGTGTTCACGATTTTCAGCACTTGGATTTTTAGACTTAAATCATTGAACTACAATAATAAACAATGTTTCAACTCTATTTTCATTTGTCACCACAATGACAATGACCTTACCAAAACCCAGTGACGTCATGACGGCACGAATAAGAGTTGTGTGTGCAAAACGAATTCACTCTCTCAACTCAGGTCGACTTGTTTTATTAAAGGAACAACTAATGAAGGAGCCGAATAGGGATACGTAGTTTTGGAATGATATTGTATGGACAAATTAATTCTGTTTCGATTATCTCCTGGATTTTAATGAAGCAATGGGATTTGAGCCTTGCACAACCCAGCTTGTCTATAATTCGTGTGAAATCCAATTGTGAGTATTTAAAAAGTATAACTCTGTTTGGCACAGGTATGGGGATCAAACTCACTACCAGTTAGTAACTGTCTGCAACATTTGCTCGTTAACTAATGCGCGTGGACATGGGCCTTGAACGTTGAATTTATTCTCAGATCTCAGACATACGCTATATATGATGGCCTGGCTCCACGTTCGAAGATCCGGGAGAGTTTTACACGCCTTTTTAGGTGATAAGTCGGTGGAGCCTTGAATAGCACAAAGGCCTACGCGATGGAGTTTCAAGGTGAGTTACAGAACACACACTGCCGATCCCACATTACATATATATATATATATATATATATATATATATATATATATATATATATATATATATATATATATATATATATATATATATATATATTTCTAAACTCCTAGTTAATTAAGTAACAAGTAAGATTCATTGATGGAGTTACTAACCCCACACCCAAGATTAACTGCCTGAAGGGCTGAAAGACTCCAGCTTCCCTACTCTATCCATAGCAGGTGGAAAAGTGTATTCATGCTTTTCCCTAGGACATTAATGCGAAGTGAACGCAAGCAGCACCAGGAGAAAATCGAACACGGTTCGCCGATTTTATTTCCAGTCCCGGTAACCACTTGACCACTTCGCACCTTCCCAGGTATTAGATGCCACTGGTCATCTCAACACAGTTGACGTCGAGAAAATGTACGTATCTGCCAGCTTCCGAACCAGAGCAGGATGTAAAACGAGGTCAGTTTAACGTGGGGTCCCCGCATAAATGCAGGTAAAAAAAATCGTTCCAATCCCTGCAATTATTGTAGAGAAAGCGACAGGAGGTTGGGGATTGTCCTTCCCTTTTATTGCAATGGAGAGGTGGTGCCCTGGAGCTTACTGATCACCAAAGATTGAGCAAGGTAAATTTTTTTTAGGCCATTGTATGTAGCAATACCAAGCCTCAGCAAATACTTATCGCCGATCCCGATAACCGCTTGGCCAATTCACATCTCACCAAGTCTTAGATGCCACTGATCATCTTACCACAGCTGACGTCGGGGAGTTGTATGCTCTGATTTTCCACAGTTTTGGGCAACTCGGCGGCAAAGTATAGCACCTGTTGATTTTCATCCAGTGTGTCAAGGGGTGAAATTATACCCTTGGGATTTTCAAAATTTGTGAAAAGACCAATGACGTCTTGATTTATAATGGAGCAATAAATTACCGTATATTTCGGCGGACAAAACTACATCTGCCCCCCCCCAACACTTCCAAAAATGATATCGTCCTATCGGTCAGATGCAGACTAAATAGTAAGCTAAAACCATGAATTTCAGACTGGATTTGGGGCCCCCCTCTAATTTGAAAGCTTTCTTATCCGCCGAATATACGGTAAATAAAAACTTTTTTTTCAAGATCCAGAATCAGGGTCCATGAAAATTTAATCAAAATATTTGACAGCACATGACCATTATATAGGAGTCAATGCATTTTAAACATTCAGAATCATTCATGGAATATCATAGAGTTATTTATAAAGCTCAACTTGGAATGGCACATGATCTCACGGTAGGTGGAGAGGAAGAGAATAACGCCAACCTTCCAACTAGGAAGAACCTATCTGCCATGGAGATCAGCTTTCGAAAATTCTGCCTTTTTCTCGAGGCACAAACACAAACACCAACCAACCAACCACTGATGCCAGAGGAAAATACGCAACTACTTCAGCCACCAAGTAAGTGTCTATACAGTATTGTATGCTGAAATGGCCTAAAGCCAAGAAGCAATCACCATTAATTCATATGAAGAAAATTTTGAGCGTTCTCAGACACCCAAAATGTTAACGATGGTATGTTAGGCTGAGTTGCCAGAAGTGGTAGGAGGTACATAAACTGACGAGGTATAGGAGAGAGAGGAAGAGGGTGCACTCTACTTCTATAACGGCTTGTTTCAAAAGTAATGCTCGACGCATTTTTCACTTTTCGCTTTTTTTCTCGAAAGGAAACGCGCAAGTTCTAAAAAAAATGTACTTGGCATTATATGACCATTATGTAGCAGTTGTTACGTCATAAAACTACCTTATCAAAAGTTAGATATATGAAAAAGATTGGGAATCTTCTTGGAAAACCTGTTTGGTATTATATAACCATCCATACATTTAATTATTAACAATGTGCAGATGTCTTCTGTCACGCTAAGGAACGCAACTGAAGCAGTAAAATAGAATTTCATTCATGCAACTGACATTCTAAAATAGAGTTTCATTCATGTTTTGATAATGACGTAATAAAACTGCTGAATTCGAAGAATAGCATAGAAAGAACCATAAGTTCAACGATCAGTGACGGAAGTAGCAGGAGGAGGAGAAATAGCAAGTAGTCATCATTAATGGCCATTTTTGGGGGGGTGATATTTTATAAGATATATCGAGATGTTGGTTGTCAAGCAAGGAACTAGGGAATGCCCAAGCTGAAACTAGATCTAATCTCTCACAGTTCTTAGTATCCTCTTGATCTCCAGCCTCCAAGAAGTTCCAATTTTCCAACCCCTCCACCCTCGATGGGAAAGCCTGATCCAGAGCAAGAGCAAATGCCCCGTTTGAATCATCAAAAATGTATTTTTCGGCCGATTGTTCTCCCATCCACAAAATTTAATTGAGATTCATTGAGAACTCTCGGAGATATTGTGTGATCAGACGTAAACTGTTCGTGACATTACGTGGTTTTGGCGTAGAAATACAACTAACAGAAGGTAATTGTACATGGATCCACTCAAACATTTAATCGCTTTTTTCTTAACCCATCGTCCACCCTCCAACGGAATATCATTGAAATCCACTGGAAACTTTTGGCGATTGTACGTGGACAGTTATGGGCGTATATATAATTGTATATCCGTCAATCAAAGAAAGAAAGAAAGATCTGGATCGACCCAAAATTTAACCAACTCTTACCAAAATGCTCACCCTTCCTCAAAATTTAATTGAAGTTCATTGAGTACTTTTGGATATATCTTGAGCGTAAACAGACGGAAAGGACACGGCCGAATACATACACCTCTCTAATTTCGTTAGCAAAGGTAAGGCTAATCAGTACATTGGGCGGTATTTTTTTTTTTTTAAACTTGTTTGATATTTCATGACCATCATATAGGAATCAATGTGCCATTAAACTGCTTTTAGATTCAGAATTTTGGTTAAAGATTGAGAAAATAATCTTGACTTCAATTTTTAATTAATTCAAATAGAATGATGATTTGTGTTATGAATTGTGATCAGAACAACTAAAGATTAAGATGAAGATAAAACTAGTCAAAATTGATTAAAAAGAATTGACTTATTCTAAATTACATGACCATTATATTGGAGTCAATATGACATAAGCTACATTTTGTCAAAATTACTGCTTGGAAGATATGATTAGATACTAAAAGAATCTAATTCAATTTTGGGGTGCTAGATAATCTTCATGGTATTTGTTTTGCAATTAAAATACATTTATATTTTATCCGACCGATTTTGGGGGATTAAGCGCGTCTACTGCATGAGCCAAAGATCTTGCCACGCTAAAATCGACTCTCCTTCTCCCCCCATCTCTCTCTCTCTCTCTCTCTTTCTCCCCCTCTCCCTCTGTCTGTCTGTCAGTCTCTCTTAAAGAAACACGTAAATTGGGATATTTTTTCAAGTTTTGGTCTGCCAAAACATTAATGAGTTAGGTTATTGCTAAGGCTACTACTACAAGAAAAATTGTTTAGCTTTAGTCGAATTGTTTGATTAGTTTCATCAACAGTCGACCCCACACCGAAGAAAACGCTTCCTCTACTTGGAAGAATGGGAGAAAGGGGGAATCTAGGCGACCGATAGTTGAAAATATACATCTTTCACTATCTCTCTCACTCGAGAGAGAAAGATACAGTGAGAGATGTAACTTGGCGTCTCCTTACAGTATAGTTCTTATTCACTTCTGCTTTCTTACGTTTACTTATTTCGAGTGAGATCTGGCCAATAGAAACGAAGAACACAGTGACGAAAGCTGGAAAATAAATTAACTTGGCCCCCCTTCCTTCTCTTCGGCTTCTTTTAGTGCCTTTCCTTTCTTTTTTTTTTCAACTATGATTTCTTGACGCGTGTATAACCCCTTATCAAAGGACGAAGTGAAACAATCACTCCGGGCTCTGACCGATTAGCTCGTTGTTGGTGATTATTCTCAAGAATTCTTTGGCAAAAACTCAGCAGTAATTCGGTTGTTGTATTCTTCACCGCAGTTACCACACTCTGGTACGATTAACGAGTTGTTTCTCCACCAGAAAGTTATTAAAGGAATAATAACTTTTCTCTTTCTCTCTCTTTCTCAAGAGAGCAGCAGTTAAAAAATGCTACATGTCTTTGAACAGGAATCGTAATTGGCCCAAAGACGGCCACGCTACCAACAGCTTGTAAATAACAGAAAACGTCACAGAAAAGTCTGTCTGCAACAGCTTTGGTCTCTGATGTATATATTTTCATTTTCATAATTTTCATTCTGCTCTGATTTGGACGGATTTACCGTGGATTAACTTTCCAACACTCAAATTTAGAATCATATCAAAACCTAACTTGAAATACACCAGCAAAATCGAAGCTCCTGCCCCTCGGAATTTGGTTAAAAAAAAAAAAATCGATTTAGAAAAAAAAAAAGATTTTTAAAAATCATTCCGTTAAAAGATCTCATGACATTGGATCAAGTTTTCAGCATGAATCTTCTTGTTTATTATTATGGATTTTTTTTGTTTAAATAAAGCATGTTCATGAGAGGTTTCACCCTGAGTATTGAAACAAACTTTGAAACCCTTAGCTTGCAGTATTTAAAGACTTGAGAGGATTATCTCAATTAATTTCAAATTGTTTACGTCGGTAAGTTTATGAAGTAAATTCAGCTCCGAAAAAAAAAATCAACCATTTTTTTCATATTTTTTTTTTTTTTTTTCAAATCTAATCAAAAGTTCGTAATTTTCTTCTTGAGCAAAATATCTCCTAGACCCTAACCCTTGAAAAATCATTTTATCAATCTTCGGACCTGTGATACCCTCCCAGATGTCAAGAAATCGGTGACTTTCAACATTTTTGTAAGGTTTGAACATTTGTCACTGTCTACATGGGGAATGTTGTAGTTATTTAAAACTAGAACGTTAATTTTGAATAACACGCTTTCAATATAAATGTTTTTATTATTTGGTAGGATTTGAAACCTAATATTGTGTCCCTATTCCGTACACGTTCCCCGATCGAACATCCTTCTATTTTTATTTTTTATTTTTTCTTTATTTATTTTCATCGTCTTGAAATAACGGCTTCCAAGTGAAAGCCCCAAGTTCTCCTAACGTGTATGTCTGGACATGGGAGACGATCTTCGGTCGGTGTACAATAGTAAAACCACGTCCAGCGAGTCCAGCCATAAAAAAGTAAGAGAGGACGAGTGTGTGGCAACGAACCACCAGACAAACCTTCAAGCCGATCCGGCCGGTGGCCTCTCTGACTGTAGCGAAAGTTCTTGGTCAACGGAAGATTCGTGTGGGACGGGCCGTAGTCACCCACACGGTAGTGGAATTAGTCGGAAACGTAAAGGTTCGCCCCCAGGGTCCTCTCCCGCGACTGTAGTCTTGCCCACTGCCACTTCGCAAATTCCTAGACAACGGATGGCTGCCAACGCTAGAGAACGTGACCGTACACACAGTGTGAATACGGCTTTTGTTACACTACGGACATTGATACCAACAGAGCCGGCTGACCGAAAACTGTCCAAGATTGAGACATTACGGCTGGCCACCAGTTACATTGCACACCTCAACACCGTCCTAATGGTCGGCTCGGACTGTATTGACCAACCGTGCATAAAACACCAGGCCATGATTCGTGGCCACGACATGCCGAAACCAGTGTGCACTTTTTGTCTGAGTGCTTCAAGAAACCGAACTGTAAGTACCATAACCATTTTATTTTAAAGAATTTGCCACATTGTTAACCTGAGTAACATTCAGACGTACGTAATCAGAATATGTCGAAATCGTCATAGCGTTAACTTAATTAACGCTCAAACGTACTTTTTGAGATGGAGCATTGTTGTTAATAATTTTAATGACTAGTTTTTCTTTCATCTTAAAATTCTCGTCTGTTTACATTTAGTAGTAGATGTAATAGCCTCTAATTGTCTGAATTTCTTAGATGAATTATTCACTATTAATTTTGATTTCTTTATCTTTCATCTTATATTGTTGACAATTCACACCTAGTAGAAGTAATAGATATAATAGTCCGAAGTGGTCTGGATTTCTTATATGAAGCGTTGTCATTACCATTTATATTATTTTTACTAAGGCTATCCTTCATCTTATTCTTCTTGCTTTCATACTGAAGTAGTAATATACGTCTTAAGTTACCCAAATATTTTGGTTGAAACATGGTCATTATTATTATTAATATTTTGATTAGTCTTTTTTTCATTCTTTTTCGATGCCTTGTTTACACCTACTCGTAGTAATAGAAGTTGAAGACTTAAGTCGTACGAATTTCTTAGACCAGGCATTGTTATTATTTTCTTGATTATTAATTCTTTTATCTTATTACTTTTTACCGTAGTTTGACGGTAGTTGAATGTTAATTTTTTTTAAATAAACGACGGCGGCCTTTCTACTGAAAAAAAAACAAAACTGAGATGAAACAAATATAAATGACAAGGCTCTATGTAAGAAATTCCGATAACTTGGGTTAAAATTATTTCATTGCATTCGAAGGAGTGCCGTATAAAACTATGGAAAAATCTGCCATTGCCAAGGGAAATCAATATTTGAGGGGGGAAAAAAGCCTCAATAAATTGTGACATCGAACTGAAAAAAAAAATGTTCTTGAACTTATCGAAATAACATAAATTTGTACATATCTAAAATTGGTGATTTTTTTTAGTTTTTGGGCGTGGCATATAAAATATAATTAAAAGTGTAAAATTGATTTTTTCCTGACACTTGCAAATGGTATGATTTTCTTTTAAATATTTATTTAATGCCTCCAAAATCAACACTAAAGAGCGACGGATGCACATTCGATTTTCTTAAAAATCGAAACACTTAATGTACGTCCATGCGTAAGTATGGCTTTTTAGATTGGGAAGTTTATGTCCGACAAAATGTGAAAATGGTAGAGAAATTTCATCAAGAAACATATTTCGTCGGGCACCGGTGTTAACCCAGCAGCATATCAAACAGCCAACCATGTAAATGAATAAAAAAAATGAGCATCATTTACGAAGTTGCCCGTTCGATTTTGCTGCTTGGTGAACGCCGGTGTCGGACAAATATGTTTCCTTATAAAAAGTCTCTATAATGTTTCCTATTAAAATGTCTCTATGATTATCACATAATGTTTCTAAATTTTAGGAATCGGTGCACGAAGAATATTCTGTAGATTAGCCTGATAATGTCTTAGTTTTTTTTTAAATTTTAAGCTGATATTGCTCATGATATATGCACAGCCATAATATATATATATATATATATATATATATATATATATATATATATGCTAAACTCTTAGTAGAAACGATCTCCCGTCGTGACACGTTTGATGTATAAAGAATAAAAGAAGTAAAGTGATTGGCTCAATGGTAAGAGCAACTCTATGTTGAAGCAGCTACCCTATCGTTTACAGGTTGGATTCGTTCAACAGCCCAATTTTCGTTAATTGTTCATTCTATCTGCGTTGTCAAGTTTGAATGATACATATACCGTGAAACAACGAGAGATATTTAAAATAAGAAGTTTTATATGATATAACACAATTTATAAGCGATCTGACGATATATATATATATATATATATATATAATATATATATATATATATATATATATATATGTATCCATTTCTTTGTACATATATGTTTATATAATGTGTGTGTATAGATATATGATGGCTGCCTCTATCTAACTTAATATATGCATGTATATAAATAATGTGTATATATACATACATATGCTGTGTGTATATATATATATATATATATATATATATATATATATATATATATATATATATATTATATATACAGAATTGAAGGTATGGGCATGTACGGAAATGATTGTATGAATACATAAATGAAAAGTATACATATACATATGTGAGAAGTATGAGTGTGTATGTATATATATATATATATATATATATATATATATATATATATATATATATATATAAACAAATGTATATGAATATATGCATATAAACACTCTTATGTGTGTCTATAATTACACACATTTTTGTGTGTGTATATATATATGTATATATATATACTTTTATGGGTATATATATAATTCCGTGTCGGTATATATTTATATATATACGTACACTTTTGCATACTTGTATACATATATGTATATATGAAAATATATTTTTATATACCTATATGTATGTATACATTTGTACATAGGTTCATAGTTCTTTGTGTGTTTGTATATGCTAATTTTTAATGTATATATCAACTTTTGTATGTTCACACATTGTTTTGTGATATATATGTGTGAATATATGTATACACTTACATATGTGCATACTTTTGTAAATGTATGTATATATATATTTATATATATATATATGCGTGTGTATACACCATTAATTAAATATAGATATATTTGTGTGTATACACCATTAATTATATATATATATATATATATATATATATATATATATATATATATCCATATACTTTTTTATATATGTATATACATTTTTATGTGTTTATGAATATACACTTTCGCATATATACATGCGTGTGGATATATATATATAATGTATATATATATATGTATGTACTCTAGTGTGCATATATGTACATGCATATATACCAAAGTACATGAATATGTGCAAAAGAGTATATCTATATCCATAAGTACACATGTTTATCTGTACGAAAGTATAAATTAATATTTATTTGAGAATTCATTTTAATTATAGTCTATATACATATATATACATATATATATGTTTCAACGAAAGTGTATATATTTATTTGTATCTACAAAAATGCGCATATATGTGTGTGTGTGTGTGTGTATTTAATTACATACGAATGTGGATATATATATATATATATAATATATATATATATATATAT
>OY735224.1:23771684-23789184 GCA_963457665.1 Thysanoteuthis rhombus | reverse complement strand
AGCTGTTGGATGACACCATCAAAACGTAATGCCATTGCATGATCCCCATGACTACAATAAACATCAGAAGTTTGAAAAATATCATTTAGAACCGATCTAGTGACATTGCACGTCAATGAAGTGCGTTATTGGAAATAGATATATGAAAATTATTGTTTTGTCCAAATTGACAAATTTTGTATACACACACATTATATATACATATATATATATATATATATATATATATATATATAATTTGACCAATTGGACAAAACAATTATTATAAATTTTCACTAGTATATCATATATATATATATAGATGGATATACACGCATATATATATATATAGATAGATAAACACACATTCACACACACATAGATATATATACAATAGTGTATTATATATATATATATATAATATTAATTATCATAATTGTGTATTATATATATATATTATCATTATAATCGTGTATTATATATATATATATATTATCATTATAATCGTGTATTATATATATATATATATTATCATAATAATTTTGTTTTATATATATATATATATATATTATCATTATAATCGAGTATTATATATATATATATATATATATATCATTGATTGTATATTATATATATATCATCATAATTGTGTATTATATATATATATTATCATTATAATTGTGTATTATATATTATGATAATTATGATTGTGTATTATGTATAATAATTATTATGATTGTGTATTATATATGTATGATAATTATTATCATAGTGTATTTTACATATATAATCATTATTATGATTGTTTATTATATATATATATAATAATTACTATAATAGTGTATTATGTATATAGTAATTATAATTGCGTACTATGTATAATAATCATAATAATTGCATATTATATATATATATATATGATAATTATTATAAATGCATTATATATATATAATGATTATTATAATTGTTTATTATATATAATCATTATTATAATTGCGTATTATATATATATATATATATATATATATATATATATATGATGATTATTATAAAAGCATTATATATATAATGATTATTATAATTGTGTATTATATATAATCATTATTAGGATGTGCATTATACATAATGATTATTATAATTGTGTATCATATATATAATGATTATTATAATTGTGTATCATATATATAATGATTATTATAATTGTGTATCATATATATAATGATTATTATAATTGTGTATTATATATATAATGATTAATATAATCGTGTATTATATATATATATATAATGATTGATATAATCGTGTTTATATATATAATTATATAATGATTATTGTAATTGTGTATTATATATATATATATATTATGATTATTGTAATTGTGTATTACATATATGTATATATATAATGATTATTATCATTGTGTATTACATATATATATAATGATTATTATAGTTTTGTATCATATATATATATATATATATATAATGATTATTATAATTGTGTATTATATACATATGATATTTATTATAATAGTGTATTATATATATATATATATAGTACACTAGTGAAAATGTATGGTCCGTCATAAAGATCTTTTAATAACTATTTATTTGAGTATCCGCTGCTTTTTTTTTATCTCGTGCTCCCATGAAAATAACTAACGTGTATTGGCATTGTGCCAACTATAGCCCGGCAAAATTAGTTATTAGAGGCTTGAGGTATTACTCACCTCGATATTCGTTTGTGTAGAGCTTGAGGTGCATTGGTGATTGACTTTTCTGTCGCCCTTATCTTCTACCTGGAATTTTTTTATGCAGACAATGACATTCTTTTTTTTTTTTTTTTTTTTTACCAGTGCAACTATTGTATCATTTCATTAAGATTATTGAAATAATAGTACCTTTTAATATCAGAGATCTTTTTATACACTGGGTGCAGAAAGGAAAAATCAGATTATTTTGCGTTAACGATAGAATACATTTTTCATTATCTTTAATGAACCACCATTTTTTACATGACTGCGTATAATTGTTTAGGGTTTTTTAGAAAATGCAGCAGACACTTTTTTCAATCACTGAAATGCTTGAAAAAACTTGAAAAAGATTTATAGAGGGTAAAAAAACGAGGAATCAATAACTATAAAAGTCGCTTATTTTGCGTGTATAGACCAATTTCATTACTGTTTTTGAAAGTTATTTCAACGGAATTAATAACCTGATTATCTTGATTTCAACTTGAAACTTGTAAAATCTTGGATAAAGTTGTTGAAAATGCTTATTGTTGAGATGTAGGCTATCTCGTAATCTAGCATCCCGAATTATCACAGTCAGTTACAACAAAATACTGACTAAACAGATATCAAATCTAAAATAAAAGTAAACACTCCATCAACAATCTAACTATAGGTGTGTTTATGTTACCATATAGCCGGGGGCACTCTATTTTTTGTTTGTTTTTAAAGCTTGTACACACACATTCACATGAATGAATATATAAATATTTAATTGTGTGAATAAATATCTAAGTAGCAGTGTAAAAAGAAATGTTGATACTGTCGAAAGAAATTGACTCCAAAATGTTTTTTTTTTAATTAGATTTGGTATCTGCTTGTTGAGCATTTTGTGGCAACTGACCGAGTGCCCTCACCACAATCATGGGCGCTTAACTACGAGATGGCCAATATGCGTTGAGGATGAGACTTGATTATCACATTCATCGGAAGACCGAAATGTTGTGTAGTTTTGAACAAACTATCATTATCGGCCAATTGATTGATGAACTTGTGATAAGTTTTCATCCTAGAACCTGAAACATAAGCTATTGTTTCAGTGAAAGTGGGGCAAAATCTCTCAGGACAAAACCCATAAAGGAAAAATAATAAGGGGAATTTTAATATCATAATTTATTTTTTCTTATATGCAGTTTATGAAAAATTCTCCAAGTAAAATACAACGATCTCTATATAATTAGATTGCAATAAGAAAAACATATTATTGTAGATTTGTTTACTGACTTAACTAAAAATCATTATGGTAATATCATTCATTTTTGGTTGTCTCAAACGTTAAGCTTAAAAATGTGATTAGAATATGAGGCCAGGTGGACATTTTTCTTCCAGTAAAAATAAGGAAGGTAAAATAAATGGGATACTGTCATCAATCACTTGATTTTTTATTTTTTATTTTTTTATTTTAACCAAACATCTTTTGTTCTACCTGCTCTTTTACTGAGGTGGTTTTGTTCTGGACGGATTTTAACAAATAAACGATTTTATCATGTCTCTTCGAGCATCTCCAATTATAGACAATATTTACTCGTCAACTCTAAACATAAACATAAAATTCAAAAATTTACTTTTAGATGTGCATAGTTGTATTTACTATTTAACACAATATACAGATCAAATTCTTTTGAAAACTTCACCAGAGTGGTCCCCAAAATGTCCTTGTAAGTTCGTGCCCTTTCCATATTATTTATCCCAGAGTTTTCGATTCGTATGGATCCTGTTTTTAGTAGGGGTCTAGAATTTTCATCTTTGGCCTTAAAGGCCTTGTTTGTTTTTTTGTTTTGTTTTTGTTTTTTTTCCTTTAGGGTTAGTTATATTTAAGAAATTCTTGTGTGTAACTGTTTACTGTCTTTCTCCGTTCCTTTTTTTTTTTTTTGGTTTGGTAGTCATTTTACACTTAGCTCTCCCGTCTACTTTATGGGTGGGGTACTTGGGAGAGTCTCTTCAATTTTCAAGGGACGTGTGTCTACTTAAAAGTTCGCCTTGCCCCAAAAAAGCATTTGCCAGGCAACAAACAGAATTTCTTCGTCTCAAAGAACGTGTCTTTGTCATGTTAGCCTAGCTCTGGCTTCTGACACTTCACTTATCTGATTACAGATTAAACCGAATCTCCTTTCTTAATCCTAAACACAAGTTCTTTTGTTTATTTATACACACACACGTGTGTGTATGTTTATTATTATTATATTTTAAAACCCGTCATCACAAACACTTTAATGCATGTCTTTTTGGGGGCGCTTAAGTAATTCATTGGACTTAAATTTGACTTGTTTAAAAAGTTCAATTTTTTCTGTTCCACCGGATGACGTCAGCTGTACAATATTTATTATTAATTTGTTCTTTCTACAGATATATATATATTAAAAAAATATTTACTCTAAGAAATAGCATTATTATTTATGTATCATCCTCTGGTTTTCTTTCAGGAATTTTCCACACACTCGCTCACTCAATGCTCGGTTGTCCGCCGTTTTTAACATCGAGTGAGTGAGTGTGTAGAACTTCACAATTCAAAAGAAAAAATTGAACTTTCGAAGTCGAGTTTGGACCCTGTAAATTACTTCAGCGCCCGTTTTTGTGAATTAAATAACTCTTTTTTTAAAAAAGTTCCCAATGCTAATAATAAAACTACTTTCTATTGATATAATGATTGGCTGGTGTAGGAAGACCCATGGTCAAAACCCTTTAGGAAAAATAATATACGAAATTTTTAAATTCTGATTTTTATTCTTATTCGTAGTTTAATAACCCAAACCCGAACCCCATGCCCCTCAAATTCTTAATCTTTAAAAATATGGAATCTGAATATGAGACTGGATAAATACTTCTCTATAAGTAAAAATAGTAAAGAAGGTAAAAACAATGCATTACTGTCATCAATTACTCGAATATTTGTCATGTTTTGATTTAACCAAGAGATTTTTGTCCTACTTTGCACTTTAACTGAGTGAATATCCAGGGGATTTTGTCGAAAGGCGTTTGATCATATCGATGAAGGTTGTCTGGACTGTGACTTGGAAGTTGCTCTCTTTTGTGGGTACCATGTAACCTAGAACAACCTATCGCATCTTACGTGGAAAGAAAATTGCTATAGTTAAGTAACCCCAATTAACCAGATAAATAACTCGAAGGACCCATCATGCGATCCCGACGATTCACTGCGTCATAGGATAATTTTCCTTTATTTTATGTTTGTTTCGGCATTTTTGTGTCTTGACACTGTCAAGGATCTTTTTTTCGTTGCTGCAGAATTTTTTAAAAAATCTGTCTGTTTACAGCAAGGTTGGGGCAGGGGATAGATTAACCATTAGGCTGACAAGGCATGGAGGGGTCACTTGAACAATTTTAATCGAGTGTACAAAAGTGGTTTTTATCTAGGGTGTTTTAGCGTATTTCGGATGGTATTTCAGTTCTGTTACGTACACATTTTTCAAATCTGGAATATTACAAATAATATTTCGTTTTCTAAATTGGGCTCCAAACATGAACGTCTAGAAATATCATATTCAACGAAAGATAGCACAGAGGAGCGAAGTCCAGGGGAACCTCACCAATATTCAGCCTAGGGGTCCGGGTGGCAGATTGAAAATGTCCCTCTATTTATAGCAAGGCTAGGGCAGTGGCATATAAACCATTTGGCCGAGAAGGCTTTAGCCTAAGGGAGGTGTCCGAGAGCAGAAATGGTTTAATTGAGAATGAATATTTTGGATGATAGTACTATTTTGTTTTCTGAATTAGACCCCAAACTTGAAAGCATCCTATTCATCGAGTGGTAAGACGGTGGGTGGGGTCAAGATGGAGCCTTACTGAAACTCAACATAAGGACCTGAATGGAATATAATACGTCACAAATTTAGGGTTAATCCATGACTTGGTTAGAATATTAGGATTTGTGTTCAACATGTTTTCAGTGGTACGTCATGGATGAAATCGTCGTTGGAAAGATTTTTATCACGTATCCTCACACGGGTTAGACTAATTGCCGACGGGAGAGATTCGTTGGGGGCGTCGGGTAGAGATAAATAACTGTGCAAGTTTTTTCGCATTTTCTTTGTTCCTTGGTAATAAGTGTTATTTTCTGATTGATGATATCTAAAAGCGATAGAAAATGTTAATTATTCCTTTAATGATAATGATCAGTGGTTATTTAAAATCTACTTATTTTCAATTGAACAACGGGAAAATTTTCATTTTTAATTACATAAAGTGAAAGAAACAATTATGAATGAATATTACTGTCCTTGTCACAAAAACAAAATTTGAAGGGAATAATAGCCATTTCCTATTCTACGTTTTCTATGTACACATATACAATCGGGAAATAACACTCACTACCCAGGAACAAAAATTGCATCACACAGTATGATGTACCGATGGTAGTTTTATCTGGGGCGATGGGGAATATATATGTTTGGTTGTGACTATATTTTGCAATGAATTTTGAATTCAAATGAAATTTCATATAAATTATGTTTCAATGAAAATCCATATAAACTTTCCATTTTACATTGCTTCAATACAGACTATTAAAATTGAAATACAATTTTGCATACAAAATATCAACATTAATTTTTCTGAATTTATTAACAATATTAACTTAATTTGATTACGAGAATTTGATTAAGAAAAATGAAAATGCTATATTAAAATTCATTTCAATATAGCACGGATAAATTTATGGCAAAATATAGGTATATTGATACTTGTTTAAATGGTGCTTTATTTGAAGGGTTAAAAATGTTTCGAAAAATATTTTGAAACTGACAAACTGAAGACGTTTTTTCATCGAAGACGATCCTTACACATTTACAAGAGATAGCCTTAACTGATGTTTATTCTAATATCACCTTGTTTACCCGTACTTTCAAAAATGACGGCATCTATAAAATATATGGATACGTATTGCATTTTAGATACGAGTATAATAGGGATTTGCATTTCAGTGAGCTTAGAGATTAGCGTTCTGTTCATAGAAAACGGATTTTTTATCTTTCATTATATTCAGCATTTTTATTACGTCATTCGAAGATAAAATTCCATTTTGCTATGTCAGTTGCGTCCCTTAGCATTACAGAGTACAAAAACACATTGATGATTATTATACGAGGATTGATTCCACATTTTCAATGGGTTTAATTGCCTTTCAGGTGAGAACCAGAAAAAAGTCATTAAAAGTATATGCTTATTAAACTCAGTTTAAATCCTCATATGAGAACAAAATTGTTTTTTGTTTTTTTTGAAAAATTTTTCGTGATAAAGAAAATGCTAGTAACTTATGACTCGGTAACGTGTGGTGTGTATTTGGGAGCCAGAGATAATACATGATTCTTGAGATTGACGAGAGACTCTCTCTACGCCATGAAGAATATCTATCGCCATTATGTTACAATTAACCTTATCAAGAAAACATCCGAATACGGTGTTGAAGCACTAATTTTTTTTTCAGAAAACCCGTTTTAAACATGAATAATTACTCATGAGCTATAGGTGTGCAAATTAAACTATACATCTTTAAAAAAACAGAACTTCTTGTTTCCGGTTAATAAGTGTTATTTTCTGATTGATTATGTCTTTTAAAAAAAGCACAGGAAGTGTCAGTTATTCTTTTCAAACTTTGTAATTTAGACCAGGATAGAGATAATCTCAAATTTGAAACTTTTTCCAATTGGACAAAAGGCGAATTACACATTCTAATCACATGAAGTGAGAAAAAACACTTACATATGAATATCATTGTTCTGGCCACAAAAACAATGCTTAGAGGGAATAACAGCCATTTTCTATACTTTTTACACATGAGAAATTGAAAAATAACTCTCACTACCCAGGAACCAAAAAATCTCGGTGATGCAACGGTATTATCGAACTACCTTCGTGTTCTAAAACACACACGTAAAGATACTCTCCACTTCTAGAAAATTCGTTTTAAACTTGTTTTTTTTTCTTTTGAAGCAAAAAACGAAAATGACGTTCAGTGTTTGTTTTGAAACGAGCCGTTACAGATGCAGCGCACACTCTTCTTCTGTCCCTCTCCCACAACTAGTTTCCTGTAACTCCCACTACCCGAACTTCTGATATTGTCATCACCTTTTGGATCTGGGAACTCTCAAAAATGTTTCAAGTAAATTAATAGTATTTGCTTTTTCACTTCACGTTATAGACTAGCCGTTAAGGTACAATGTTTTGAGCTTATGCACAGAGGTGTTACTGAGGGATTGGAAAGGTGGCTTTTTGAACACGCTCCTGAACCCCCAATCGATGGAGTGGTAGGGCAAGGATATATTTCTATATATATGAATTGCATGAATAATAATTCTGCATTTGAGGTTGTTTTTACACCAATGAAGTGATAGTGCATGCATATTTATTGTTAATTTTTATTCATCAAATCTCGCTAAATGTTGCAGAAGACCTTTCTAAGGGGCCAAGGCCACCCTTCTGCTTGAGCATTTAAAAAATGACATTTATAAAAGACATAGTTTTGTAAATCGTCTCCAAATATGTATGTAAATATTCCGCAGGAACATTTGCTAAGATTTTGGTGCAAGGCGACAAGAGTGGTACATCTATTGATGTAGTGATGATCGAACTCTCGAGCAATTGTCTTAAAGGTTACATAGCTAACTATCGACAGGAGCCCAACCGAATTATATAAAATATTAGTAATTTCCCATGAAAAAAAAACAAACGAAACAACACGAATACATAGGTTTTTCCCGCTATCCGAAAGCAGCGTTCTTATGATAGTTTTCTGTAAGTTGAAATGACGTAAAGCGAGAAAGTAATTATCATTAATTTTATAGGACAATTTTTTGTGCGTTCATACCCCCCCCCCCCCAAAAAATACTTAGGAGGGTATGTCAGGCTGAGTAATCAGAGGTCGTGGTGGTGGGAAGTACAGAATACTTGGGTGTAGGAGAGAGGAAAGAGTATGCACTGCATCTACAATGAATGACACACAAGGTATAATTCATATTATGGTTGTGTTAGAAAAACAAAAAACAAAAAAACCGTTATATTTTGAAGAGAAAATGCGGGGTAAAATCTTTTGGAAAACATTTTTTTTTTTTTTTTTTTTTGATTCAGATAAAAATTCTGATCGATTACCACACTTGTTTACGAAAATTCACGACGGTGGTAACCAATGCATCCTCCCAATAGTCACCTATGGAGCTGAAACATGGGCTTAACTAAGAGGCTGAACCTCAAACTGAGAACCATACAACGTGCACATGATAACACAATAAATTAGGAAAAAAACGGGAGTTCGAGACCTCATAGAATCCATTACAAAAAATCAAATGGCAATAGGGCTGGTCATCGTCACGACTCACAACGTGGATCCTCAGATATCACATGCGAAACCGAGGCCGGTAGAATATAAGATGGCGAGACTAACTAAACCAGTTCAGGGAGTATTGGCCCTGCGACGCCCATGATAAAGAGTTATGGCGAATCCTGGGGAAGGTCTATGCCCAAAGACGAACGATAGGAGGCTGATGATAGATATACAAAAAAATGCTAAGCTTTAAAAATGCGTACATAGAATAAGGGGTCAGTTAAACCCTTTACCTTGAAGATAATCAGGGAAGCATAAAAAAAATAGTATGATCACCAATTACAGGGATACCTTGATTAGAGCGGTTAAATCGCTCTAAGTTTTCCCAGATTGTTCAAAACTGCACTGTTCGAGGACTTAATTATATTTCAATACCTTTTTGTTTTCAACTTCACTTCATTAATTTAATAGTTTAATGAATTACCTTAATCGTACTACATCAAAATCCACAATAATCACTGATTCCCGCTTTTTGCTTTTTTTTTTTTTCGAAAAGGGGGAAAAGTGGTGTAAAGCGAACTTTCCAACAGTGGGTACGACCTGTATCTGAATTCTATTAGATGTTTTTTTTAGGAAAATAAACAAACAAAAAAAAAATCTGAGTATTGTCCATTGTTTTAAGTTGTCGGTCGGAGTTTGTTAGGTTTTTTTTGGGGGGGGGGAACAGCAAATGGAAGAGTTCATGGTTACGGATAAGAGAAACAAGAATTTATTTTTTGTTTCCAACTTATACTTAGATTCAATTATTTGTACACAATACATTAACGGCGGTACATCAAAACCCGAACTATTCAAGGCATTCTTGTACTGGATTTTTTAAATTATATTTCAAATGGGGCTTGTCCTACTTATCACTTCAACTGAGAAGATTTTTGTCTTAGGTCAGGGGTCGGCAACTTTCTTGCCCCTGCGGACCGGGTCACGTATTAATGAGTGGACTGTGGTCCGGAGAAGGCTTGAAACATGGGAATTATCCATGGAAATATATATAGTTTTATTTTGCCACAGATCAATGAAAAACACATGATAGAAAATCATTTGTGCTTAATCGAAAATGCCGATTGGAAAATCAAATTAGCAGCAATTTACTTCATTCAATATATCTTTTGAATACACTAAAAGCACACACAGGATCTTCAAAACATAACATAAACATTGTAGCCATTTTTTTTTTTTTTTTTTTTTTGCCTGCTGGTCAAAAGAACCCTTTAGCTGACCGGATCTAGTCGCCCAACCCTATCCGAGAGGGTTATCCCAATCCTGCAAAAAACGCTATTACGTTTGTTTTTTTTTTAGATAATTCTGCATTCAAGCGTCAAAGATTCTTGCCGATTTTTTTCCAGACTGATTCTTTCATTGCTATTATCTGTAGAAATCTAACAAACAGATCCAGAACCATCTGAAATAGAAAACCCCCTTACTGGGTTCAATAATACACGTAAGGAAGGCCGAGGACCATATCCGCTGAAATGTAATGAAAAGGAAAAGGAACAAGAGTGAGACAATACGATCGCATGAAATAATGATACTGACTCCTTTCCGAAGGTTAAACAATAAGGAAGACCACACGTAGAGATGAAACTAACAACGATGAAAATATTCGTCCAAATAACCTGTGGAATGATAAGGATTCTTCTCAGGATTCCAGACCGAAGAACGTATCTACCAAAGTGTAAAGATAAAAACAGCAAAGATTAGGATATTCGTTTGAAAAACTTGTTGGGCAGTAGTTATTTTTCCCCACTCGATCCAGAATGTCTTTCTTCTACCTCGTTCTTGTTAGAGCACCCAGTAAGGATGGCACTCACCATTCTGGTATTCATTCTTTCCAACGAATTTTTAAAATTCTGCTTCTACTTTCGTCCGTACAAAAAAAAAGTTGAAACTCTGCTCCCGACAAAAAAATACAAAAACTCGTGCTTGTACAAAAAAAAGCTAACAATCGACGTGGGTGTTGGACTAATTCCAATTTTTTTCATTTCTTATCATTCAAAATAAATATAGAATTAATTTCACTTGTATTTAATTCAGAGAACGATCTAAGAAATTGAAACCTTCAGTCAAAAATATTTTTCTATGAAATTTTTTCGTATATCTTAGATATGTTTAAAAAATAGAACTGAAATATTTGATATTTTTAAGATCGGTGTTCCTACAGTTCAAGTTTCTTTCAAATGACCGACCGACCTCCAGCAGGGACTTCAATTGAATCGTGCAACGCAATTTTTGTTCCTGGGCGATGAGTCTTATTTTCTTATTGCTTACGAGTAAAAATGTATAGGAAATGCCAATTGTTCCCTTGAAATTTTGATTTTGTGTCCAGGATAGTGATATTTATATGCAATTATTTTTCTTACTTAATGTGATTAAAAATGTGCAAATTCACACGTTGTCCCATTGAGAATAAGTAATCACTATCCAGACCACAAAAACAGAATTCGAAGTGAATAATTGATACTTTCTATACATTTTATGCATAATAAATATGAAAATAATACTTATCACCCGGAAACAAAAGTTTTAAGAAAGAGTTATTGATGCAATTCAGTCTGAATAAACCTGTGAAAATATCAATCGTTTTTTTGGTTTTGTCTATTTGGTACAAGCAACTCTATTACTACAATCAGTTAGACTTATTCGAAATTCGGTGAATTGTTTTCATTGCAATGCCCCTATCTCTTATCAATTGAGACTAGGTAGAAGTATATCCGGTGAGAATGATCCAGATCAAAGTATATTTGGAATTTTTATCATTCCTTATGAGTGCAACATCATCAAAATTTTAATAAACATTTTTAAATATTCAGTGTCAGTGAAGTTAGTTGATGTTATAGATATCATTTATGACGAAAAAAATAATTTCAATAATTAAACGAGGGAAACTGCAAGAATACTTCAAAGACATTTTTATATTTGAAAAAAAAAACAGTCTGAAAGTCAGACCATAGTTTCGCTAGTTCTTCTCTTGTGAAGATCTTACCAAAGCAGTTTTGCAAATAAAAAGTTTGCATCTGAAATTAAGTCAAAAACATCTTTAAAATTTATGTATATATCTGGAAAACTTTCATGTTTCTATCTAAAGTATAGAAGATATGATATTTTATGAATCAATTGAATGTGATTGTATTCTTTTACATTTATTTTATTAAAATGATACTTGATTTATGAAAAAATATTTCTTATTCTGTAATTATGAATTGAATAAGAATATTACTTATTTTATTAAAGATCATCTGAATAGCAATTTCTGACATCTAGACGCAACCAAAAGCGTCTAGATTTATATGAAAATCATCAAAATTAACATCGCTGAGCAAGGGACGAAACTCTGCAACATATAAATAAGCAACACAGAGCAAGGGACATAAACTAAAATTCAAGTATGTTAGTGATTGCGATCGCCGCTGTAGATGCTAGCGCATATAAAAAGCATTACACGTGAAACGTTTATGAAGACAAAATATATTCTAAACGGGTACATCTTTTTTTTTCAACTATTTGTGGGACATATTAAAAATCTACTGCTGTTGGTTGATTTGCCTTGGAGCAAGTTGGTCTCGTTGATCATAACTGCTGTTATGAGTTCGATCCTCAGTGGGTGTCCGATACTTCTGACCCTGTGCTAAGGGTGGCAAAAATCTAGTGTTGTTGTTGTTGTTGTTAAAGAGTTTAAATGAGGAAGAGTCAGGAGCTGGGTTCGAATTTCATCTCCAGTTACTCTATGGGTATTTGTTTACATAGTTGATTCTTCAACTATACAACATGGGTAGCGGGATCATGTCCCCTGGATAGAAACACCCTTTTCATTTCAAGGGGCGGGGGGGGTCTGTGAATTTACTGAAATGTCTCATGGCTTTCATAAGAAACCATCAACCGAAACTGTCAACGTGGATTTCTTCAGTTCTCAAGTTGGTCTGGCTGACTGACTGGCTATCTATGTATCATGCGTACAGGATGCACCAATGAGACAAGGGGCTGAAATTTTCTCTGTATCATTGTCAAGAAAAAACGTTTTTACCCCCCCCCTGCATTTGACTTGTGAGTTCATTTTGTGATGTAAGTTTATGCTAAATTAATTGCTTAGTTTGTGTCCGACAGCTTTCAAGCTTATTTTTCGTTTTTGTTTTTTGAAAATTCAGACTTTGTTTGTGATCTTTGCCCAACAAAATGTGAGAAAAGTAATTTATTCATTGTAGAAAAAAAAATTTTCAATTTTCTTCTTTATCACCCCCAACACGGTATGCTGCCAAGAGATGCTGGTCATTCGACGGTTTTTATTGACTAACTAACCAGACCTGTAGTTTATTTTTGAGGTTGAGGTGTCGTATTCCATATCATATAGGTTACCGTTATTCTCCACATGAAAGAAGGAAACCTTGTGTCAAATTCTGTCTGCGTCTGTGGGAGTCTCGAATACTATGTGTTATATATATACGTGTATAATGTGTGCACACACGCACATGTTTATATCAAATTTGCTTTTTATTCGTAATTTTACTAACGTATTGAAACAGGTGATCACGAATGTTTGATATTACAATGTTAACCGCCCTGTCAGTTTAAATAAAATTCTGATTTGCAGTAGTAATACAAACTTAGATCCGGGGAAGTCCAGGGGGTCCCAACCCTCTCCTGCTGATCATGCAAATTGCAATTGATTTTTTAAAAATATCTGGATAAAAAAATTTCATATGAAAAAAAACAAAAGCAATCCCAAGTGATCAAAAATTAACCTTAAAAACAAATTCCCTATTTTTTCCCCATCTAATATAACACATCTTCTAATTCTAATTCTTTATAATTTTTATTTCATTTATTGGTTCTTTAGTGAATTTCTTTGATTATCTTTTTTTTCACTACTATTTCTCCAGTTCTAGTGCTAAAAAGGTACATACAACTCAAATGTATAAGTGAAAAATACTGAATTACATACAACTGTCTTGTTTTCGATGTTTTAACGTTTTATATATTTACTAGCGAAAATATTTGTTCCATTTAAATCCCCCAGCTAAGAGTACCGGATCCCCCTTACTTGAAATCCTGGAACTAACCCAGCAATATTATATTACATTGATTTATTCTTTATCAAATGAAGCATAGTCAATTATTTTTGGTTATTTACTTAATCTTAATTTTAGCTTTTTTTTCTTCACAAACACTTTTAGTCCTTACCCTAGCACTCAAGCCAATCCTGCAAGTGTTCATGAATGAAATAAAAAAAATTCATAGTGATAAGCATTAATTACTTACTTCCAATCCGCGCAGTTTACTAAGTGGTTGCAATGAAAAGCAAATGAAGTTACGATGGAGTCAAAAATCAAAAATGGTTAACAATGCTTCATCAAATAAGATTTCAAGAGAATGTCATTACTACTAATACTGTTAGTGCACGTAATACTAATAACGTCAAACATGACGCTAAGCGATCGAAGAAAAATAAAGAGTGGGTTTATATAGTTAGATGTTTTATCTTAGCGTGACAGCTGCTCTTAACGATTGAGCTATGATAGCCTTACCGCGGTAAAAAGTATACAAGTTCGAGTCTCATCGAGATATTTCCGATCTGCGCTGTCTACTAACGACCATAGACTAAGGTTACGAGAGTTTGCGATGAAAAGTGACAAACATTAAGATGAAAGAAGCATAAGTCAAAAATGAATAATGTTTAAGATTAATATTTGAATGAATTTTTTTTTTCACCCGAGATCTTCAACAAATGTGTCATGAGGAGGTCAACAGGTGCGCCACGGTTGTTTAGGATATTGGGCAAATTCCAAAGACGGGCGTTAGAAGACTGATGGTAATGAATTTTTGAAAATAAACCATTTAAAAGCCATGATCAGCATTTTTTGCTGAACTAAGAAAAAAGAAATATCATAATAATTTCATGCGATTGCGTATTCACACTAGATGTTTGATGATCATCACTGAAGACTGAGTGACAGCAAGTCTCCTCAAGTCTCTAGCCATCCTCTAAGTGTTCCCGTGGTGATACTGTGGTTTGCAATTAGTCAGTAGATTCCCGGTGTTCATCACTGAAGACTGTGTAACACAAGTGTCCTCAAGTCCCCCACTCTCCTGCAAACGCCTTGCAGATCGGAACAGCGCTGTGGTTTATTCTATCCCAACCTTCGGCCGATTTTCTAGCGTTTATATCCTGTTCATTCTAACTGTTTGGCCATTGTTGACAAATGGGAGGTCGTTAGTCTCAGATTACCATATTACATAGTCCCATCATTATCAGTATTATTATTATTTCTTAAATTTTTTTTCTTGACAATTGCCGTTCTGTTCGGTTATTTTTAGATTCAGACATGCATTTTCCTTCCGGACCTGTAATTCTCACTATCACCGTCAACAACTTGACTTTATGAGATATTATCTAAAAGTTAGGAAATGGAAAAAAAAAAAAAAGATTTCTCACTCTAACACCTAGTTTCCACCATCTCTTTCGAAGTAAATGGTGAAAACTAGGTGTTAGAATACTACTCAAAGAGTAGCGGTGAAAGTCCACAACATTTTGTTCGGATCTTATTACAGAACATCTGGGTAGCATTCCATATTATATGATATTATATGGTATCACAAATCAAATATCCATTTCTTGATAACATGTGTTTGTGTGTAGGCGAAAAATATATCACAGATCGTATGTATTATTCCGAAAAGCCTTGATTCAAACAGTGCTCGTTACTTGAAGTAGAGAAAATACAATGATTAAATACATAAATTTTGTCTATAACAATGGTACACCATCGTTTACCTTTATCCAGTTTCTCAGAAAGAATAAACTATTACAGAAAATGCAGCAGTCCCATTCTCTTTGATTGTTCATTCTATTTACGTTGCCTAGTCCAAATGATACGTTCACCGTGTAATAAAAGGGGATCATTTAAAATAATTTCATTGTAATGTAATGCAATTTATCATATATATATAATATATATAAATATAAGAGAGGGGGAGAGAGGCGAACTTGAGCATCTAACTTGGAATTTTTTATTTGTTGCGAAAAAGGCTCTGAATAATGAACCTGTAAATCTTTACATAAATAAGCTATTTTATCTTATTTTTCACTGGTCTTGAATTATGTGGCATAAATAACTTTCTTTTTTATTAACCCTTCCACACTACGAAGTTAGAAATGGCCGAAAGGATTTGCTTATGGTGTCCTAGAGTGAAGAGATTATCTGTATCAATTTACAACAAATGGAGTGTAGTTAACTTTGTGAGTATTTCTATCTATACTAATATCTAAAAAAAAAAAAGGGGGTGATAACGAAAATCATTTCTCTAGTAAGTCAATATTTCACAAACAAAATATCAACACAGTTGACGTTGCATTTTTGTTTGCCAAGTATTTCTCCAAAGACTGTTATTCTTCAGTGTTTTTTTATCAAGTGATAGACGAAACTTGGGTTTCCACGCTAACCTTTGTTGGCAATTAGAAATCGAAATTTCAATTTTTGAAGTGAACTTCTGAAATTTAAACTTTTAAAGAAAGTTTTAAAAGGAATGTATCGTGTGACAGAGAAAAGCTAAAATACTATATCGTCATCATGGTTATTATCAACATTTTTATCATCATCAACATTTTTTCATACTGATACAAACAAAATATTCTGTCGGGAAATCGACAACTGAGGAAAATATATAAAATGCTAATTTATCGTCAAAATCCTTGTACCATAAGTGAGAAAAAAGACAGAAAATCGATGTAATAATTCTTATGCATACTCAATAGAACCGGAGATATCTGTGAAGAGGGATAGCATGGAAAGTTATCCACCTGTAAACAAAAAGATAATCGCAATAATTCGCATTAGAATAATTTTAGGCTAAAAACACACAGACTTAAAAATCTACTAAAAATCAACGGAGAATTTTAAGCACTTATAAAGGATGAAATTTTTTTTTTTTTTTTTTTTTTTTTTTGAAGTTTCCATTCTGAATTTTGGAGAGATCAGTCTTCTCATGTGGTTCCACTCCCCACTTAATTTGAAAATTTTTTACTTATATAATTGTGCCTGCATTGAGTTTTTACACACTGAAAAGGTAATGAATACACTCTCTCTAAAGACTAAGTACCCTCGGATCCGTATATATGCTTTGCTTTGTGATTTCAAAGAAAACTGGAAAATGAACTGATAATTTTTTAGTATTATTAGCTGATTTATATTTTACGGCTATGGTCCGTGACAGGAACAATATTCACATGATAAAATTTACAGAAATTCTTTAAATATTTCTATTAATTTTATATATTTTAAAAATTCTTATTTGATTCTTTCACTTGTGATAAAAAAAATTGGTAACAATGCCGAATAATTACATAGGGATATGATTTTAAAATATTTGTCGAGGGAATTGTTGATAAATTTTGTGCTATTGTTATT
>OY735224.1:23544184-23769184 GCA_963457665.1 Thysanoteuthis rhombus | reverse complement strand
GAGGTCCAGACAAGGTTAAGGAAATTATCTAAAAAGTAGGAAACTTTTATAAACAGAGAGGCATACGTGCAGGTTACGTATAAATATTTGTATATTAGCTTTTGAAATCCCCGAAACTGTTTGATAGTAAACAACTGACGATCAAAGCTAAAGGAAAGTTGTACATTGTATCATAATAACAAAGTGTATGTGAAACAGGGGAAAAAACATAAGAAAATTACACAGATCATATCGACTGATGTTGGGAAATGAGTGACTGAGGTGACGAAAAATATTTTTCGAAAAGGTAATTCAATGTTTAGAGTTTAAAGTAGTAAAGCATTATATATATATATATAACGCTTCCTTATTCAGGGTTGAGCACACTCTAAGTGAGGAAACTCGTTCATTGTAAGCTTATGTAATGCTCTTCCAACATGGAATGGGGCACCCTGGTGGATGGGGAATATATATATATATATATATATAGAGAGAGAGAGAGAGAGATATAGATAGATACATAGATACACGATAAATGAATATATATATCGCTTAAATCCAACCTCACTGACCGTCCAGTTCCGTGGAGTAGAGGGAGAAGATAAGGTTTCGATCATGCCTCGTGGTACTGGATGGGATAATGGATAGTCTATAGCCACACTGAAGAGTTATAATACAACGAAACAGCTGTCTGCAGATGCCACAATTATATATATATATATATATATATAATGCTCGTCCAACATGGCATGGAGCATTCTGGTGAATGGGGAATGTATGCGATGAATAGATATATTGCTCAAATTCAACTTTACTGACTGTCCAGTTCCGTTGAGTAGAGACAGGATATTTATTTCCTTTTAATCATTCCCTTTCAAATTATTGCAAATTAGCTGAATCATTATTGCGCAGGACTTTTCTAAATTTTATAATGATGTAGCATTCGTCATATTGAATATCAGGGCATACATACGCTAACATGCACACATACGTGTGCACGTTTGTGTAATACAAGGGTTGGTCGATGAGTCCGTAGCCTGACACAAGAATGTACGTATGAAACTTTTTGAGGATCCGTAAAGATAAGAAAACTGGATGAAAAGTCCGAAAAACATGTTAATGTATTCTCAAAATTATAAGTAATATCGATACCGATTGTAAAATTGAGAAATACAGCCCTGCCAGTCGACTTCATGTCTTTCTCTTCCATAGATTCTCCATATTCACGTATCTTGAGATTGAATGGTAATATCTAAATAAATTGAAGCTTTTCAGGAGAAAATCAACATGTGTAGTTCAAATTTTTAGCCTTTAAATACTATCAAAAGAAATTGAAAGACGTCGGTTGTACAGAAAGTGAGAATTTAACAATGAATACACCAACATTATGAATAATCGATAAGATATTTTATATCTGACGATTATTTTGTGAGTTCCTAGGTCATCGAGGAAAAGAATTTGGTCATAAATTTTATTGAAAGAGAAAAAAATTAAATATAAGAGCGTATTTATTTGTTTTATATATAATTTGAATAAATTTTATACAACAATTATCACTCACACACACACACACACACACACACATCATTGCATACAGACATATTCATATATCTGGTTGAATACGGTAGATAAGAAATATCTTTCCAATTTCTTATTCGGTCATGTGTAATAGTCCATAGAATTAATATCTGCCTTCAGCGTGGACGTAATGCACCACTCAATAATGTTTTCACGTAACTAAGAGTATATTTCCCAAATGTGGTTAAAGTAACTCCGGAGGACATAATTGTAGATTATCAATATTTGATCAACTTCCAATATTTAGTTGATTTTCCCAATGATAATTGCCATGATTATTCATATCATGTGCAGTTCTTAATTTGAATACGAATTAGACTCGAAATATGAACCTAATCCAAAGATTTCATAAAGAGAACTTTGAATATAAAGATACTCTTTAAAATCACTTTCATTTATCTTGAGATAGTTACCTCTCCCAACGAGGTTGGGCAAAGGCTATGTATTCATCAATGTTTGTGCCATTGTCCAAAGAATATTTCTGATAATTCTACGTGACTTTCAATGCCATTTTGAGGAAGGAAGGGCCATAATCCACTGACCAAATGATCAAATTTGGGAGCGTATCCAAGAACTATTTTCTTTTTATGAGTCAGAACAATTTTTAGGCTTTCCGCGTGATATAATATAGTGACGACCTCATAATGGTGACGTCCTTATCGTGAAAATGTAAAGCAATAACAACAATGATGTCATCAATCCACACATAAAAATTAGCAATAGGGTTTTGTACTCTGTCACGCTATGAGACGCATCTGGCATAATAAAAGAGTTGTTTTTTTATGTCCTGATGACGTAATGAACATGCTGAATTCAAAGATCAATGAAATAAACTAATTCAAAAAAGTAATAATAACGAAAACAAAAATAAAGAATATAAATCTGTTTGTAGTCAATGGAACGCTATTCTCCCAACTCACAGCAATGCTAATCTCCATTATCCACGTATATACAATGCAATATATATCTTCATACATTTCATTTTCAACAACACAAGTAAACTAGAATAATAATTATAATCATTACTGGAAGACTTCGTCACGGCATAGTTTGAGATCTGTAATCCGATTGTTCAGTTTTTCGCGACAATAGCATTAGCGAAGGTATGCGCTCTCTTGTCTACTTTCCAGTTTAAAAAAAAGGGTCAGATAAATATAGATATGAATTATGCATAGGTGTGAAGAGAATAAGCGCGCACTAGTTGGCCTTGTGGTGTCTCATATATTTTGCTGCAAAACCTTCCCCGAGTTCGATTGAGTATACATGCCAAATGTTTGTAGAAATCTGACTTTTAGTATTATATAAGAATAAATGGACATCAGATCATTATTATAAGAATGAGAGCGAACGTACATCGAACATTTTTTTTTCTTTTTTTTTTTGCAAAAAGGGAAATCATGTGTAAATTGTGCACACATATACTGTCTATTTGGGACTCTTTGGGACCCTCTGGAATCATTTTAGGCACTGGGTAGAGCCGAACTTCCCCCAAAGTGGTTCAACTGTAAATCGGCCTTAGTAAAATAATGTAATAGATATAATGATGCTGGAATTAGTATAGATAATGACTTAACATTAAAAAAAAAATCTTTGTAAGAGATCGATATTCAATTAGGTAAGGAGATTTATGAGGATTCGATTTGGTTATTTGATTTTATCCTGTCTAGTCATATACAGGGACGTATCTGGGTATTGGGAGGCCTGGGGGCTTTATATATATATATATATATATATATATATATATATATATATATATATAAAATTAGGGTGTGGATTCGCTAAAAAAACGAGTTTAATTCGCCAGAGAGGGCAGAAACATAAACTTGTTTGTGTAGCGAATCCACGTCCTATCGTATATTTCCTGCAATACTCTAAAATAACTTGACTTTCAAAGTATTAAGTTGAATATATCGAGCACTCTATGAAATAAATCCATAACATATCAGACGTTGCTTTATATTATGCAATATTGCTAACCTGATCTGTACCATATGTATTATATATATATATATATATATATTCAGAGCATTCTAACATTCAGTGAGATTCGTTTTTGTATAATGTTCCCTCAAAAGAAGAAATCGAGCGAATAATCACTCTGGGGTTGTAAACCTTCGGCAGAGCAAGCTCAACCTTTAAAAACAAGAAGATCCCATTAAAAGATGGGTATACAACCGATGCATCCTCCAGATAGTCACCTATAGAGCTGAAACATGGAAACTAACCAAGAGACAGAACGTTCAAATGTTACACATTCAGTGAAAGGTTAGGTAGTGTAATAAGAGTGTAGGAAGGGAAAGTGGAGAAATAAAGTGAGGTTGTTTGATAAGGGGATGGGAATGAAGTGAACAGAAGTGGATGTTAGGTAGTTCACTAAGTGATTAAAAATAGTTTTGCATATTTAAGTAATCCATGTTTATATAACATTCAGATGAAAACAAGTGCCAACGATGATTGGAATTGGTAAGGGAGAGAATGAGAAGATACAGGTAAAGGTTGAGAGAAGAGAAGAAGCATGAGATAATGAACAATCATAATTGTCAACCCCAGTGAACTTTCTACGAATCCAGCTAACATTTTTAAAAAATTTAGAACAAAGTTCACAGGAGATATTTAAATAATCCTAATAATATTTAACTTGCAGGTCTTGGTCTCGGGACTTCTATAAGAGGCTCTGTCGGTTGGTCTGTCCCCATATTGTTTCTCGGCTTTTTAAAGTAAGATTTACTTGAAATTTGGTAAAAAAAGTGTCCCTTGATGCTCCTTACTTAAGAAAAAAAAACTCCTACCTGTCTTGCAATAATGCCGTCATAAGGTAAAGTGACACGTCTCTGAAGATATAATCCTCAATAGAGTATAACAACCGGTGAGGAAGTCCCAGTTTCCTTTGCATACGTCAGCCTGCAAGTTTCGACGACCACCCCCTTGGTAGGATGCAAGTCTACCGAAGGGATAACTCCTCTCTAATCACTTAGCTGCTGAGTACAGAGGGAGATTTGTCCTAAAGATGTGTTTCTCACACTCCCCGCTCATACCGAGAATCGAACTCAGGATCATCTCTACGTGAGGCAGAGGTGCAAACCATTACACTATCCGATTGAACTTTAGTCTAAAACGATTTTATCAGCTATCTCAGTTAGATTTACTTGAAACGATAGAAAAATGTTCCTTGATAAGATGCTTCTTAGCTAAAATCGTCTCCTCCTCAGGATTACGTGATCTGGCAATAATAACATTTAAACTTTACAGCTAATTTCTCATTGAAGTTTTTTTGTTCTATTCAGTTCTGTATGGAGGGCTCAAAAATATGCTGGTAGGTAACCATTAGTCGATAAATAAACAAGAACTTTGGCTCGTTTATTTGATCAAATATTGCCTAGTTTCACGATTTTTTTTTTTTTTTTGAAGTCGTCATCGTTTAGAAAAAGGATGTATTGATATTTAGTAAGGCCTTTTTTCTAATCATTTTAAGCTCTAAAACGAGTTCTGAACAAATATCGAATGCTTTCCATTCTGAACTATGTAATGTGTATTTATCATTAGAGTGTATAATTAACGCAGTGTTTTAAAAAAACCCAGAGCTGTTGTTAATAAAACGTCTGTTCATTTCTCAAAACATCAATCAATCTCATTTTACGTAGGATATTTTATACATTGATTACCCACGCGAATATATATTTCCAACTTCAGCCAAATTAGCCTACTTACATTTTTACAGTAAGCATTTCCATTGCTATCTAAAAAATAATATTAAACAAACCTGGCTGCTGCACAGTCAAACTCAATTCTTGCTTCTATTCCGACAGAAGATGATCACAGCAACCTTTGTATTGTATATATAATGAATAAATTCTAATATACTTATATAAGACTCGCCAGTTTGGCTCTGTTAGTAAGATAGCCACTAACCAATCACTTGGTCGTGATTTCAAATCACTGAAGAAAAATGTCGATTTTATATATCAGTTTGGTTTATCTTAAAAGGATAGACAAACAGTAAAGAGTTCACTCCCCTTAGTTTGACGAAAATTGATCTTGTGACGGGGCGGGAAACAAAGTCAATTCTAACTTCTTTTTTTGATGAAAAATAAATAAATAAATACTACCAGGTTGTAAGAACAAAGATTATCTCAGGTAGGTAGAAAGATAACAGATTTATGCTTAGTCATTGAAGATTTAGCTTAAGTGGTTAAAGCATAGTCCATGAGAGACGAGCTATCAAAGAGTCGGATGGGAATTCAAGTCTAGCTGGAAGCTACATATTTATTTATTTATTTTTTTTAATTTCCAATTAGAGATTATTTGCTTTACAATTGTTTATCATACCAGTGTGTTGGGATAAAAAGCAGTAATAATAAGTATAAAACCCATAATATGACAATGATAATGATAATAGTAATAAAGTGTATTGACCTAATGTTGGGATAAAAATTAGAAAACAAAACAAAACAAAATATCATGGAGAGATTTGTGATGGAAAAAGATATCCAGAAAGTGTCTAGAATTTATATCTAAAAAAACAAATAACATTTTTTTTTGATTCATCTTTGAACATCTGGATTTCCGGTGATCAACTTTGGCCATTTAAAATTTTTTTTTTTTTTATTCTCTGTTAGAAAATAAGGCTGACGCTCTTCAACCGTTACCATATGGTATTTTTACTAAGCGTCAAGCTAGGGATCAAGAGGGGTCATACGGAGAAGTAGGGTCACACACAACAAGAAGTAGGGGTCATCTTATTAAACGGACTCGAGTAGCGAAAATGAAGAGTACAGAAAATCTTTTCACACACAATAAGAATAAGATACAGCGAAGCACTCTAGCCTTTCCTATCAAAGAAAGGAACCGGTTCAATGCACACGCTGATGAGATCGTCTCCGTCATTATTAGGGTATCTGTATTGCACCCCTACATACAAACTAAATATCACAATTGCTAATTGGATTTGTAAAACCAGTGAGTACTTGTTACTGGTTAATCCCCGTGAAAAAAATCACACGTGTATTTGGATTTCTTGGAGATGATTTTTTTTTTTTACATCAGAAACTACTGAACTCGTTCCGGTGGAAGAGTCCATTGTTCCAAATATTGGGTTGATGGTTTTATCGGCAAAAGTGTCACTTTCAAGTGGTAGGGTTCAGTGTTACGGACAGGGAAACTAGAGAAAACGTCGTTCATTATATAAGTATATACATTGGCAAGTTGCGAATGGGGAGATTAGAAGGAAACTCGCCACCACAGTCAGTAACTGAACAGCCGTAGCGTCAAAAAATAACAAGTTTCCTCCGTTAGCCGAAAGTAGATCGTTACTATGGAACCTTTCATTACCCAAACAGGCATAAAGCGAATAAGCAATTACCATAGATTTATAAGGAAAAACATTAGAATGTTCCTACTCTCCTCAAGTAACCTATGCCCGACATTATACGCCAAGTGTAACACCCTTGCAAGCCGTATTGGGCTTTTCTGTTGCCTTAGGGAACATGCTAACTTACGCAGTTTAGAGCTATGGCAGCTTGAGCTCTTGTAGTCATTGATTTTTTTTTTTAGGTCTGGTACATTTGAAAACTTTCCCATAAATTAGTAGTAATTGATTCTTCACTTTACGCTATTTTGACTTACAAAAGGTACGTAAAGAATGCACTACTTTCGGTTAACGAGGGAAACTTATTGATTAACTGATTCCGCAAAAAAAAGTTCACAAATGTACCGTTCTATGTTCATCAGTTTTTGTTCGCCAATGCTGCGCTTCATTCCGGGTACATTTATCGTATTAACAAAGATATGGGAAGAGACAAGGTGGTTCTCGAAACAGGGCAAAGGTCCATTGTGTGTGCAAGATAGGTTGTCACTGATCATTATTTCTAGATTTTATGGCTTCTTTTCACCTTCATCTTATTTATTAGTTGCTTTTTATCGTGACTAGTACTAGGACCAATTTCCCTCCGGCAGTGAGTAAACAGCATAGGTCGGAAATAAAAATAAAGTCTCAGGTGAGACCCCTCACTTTTTTCCCGATTAACACTGTTTACTCATTAGTGGAGGGGATAAAGCAACTAATAAAATAAGATGAAAGTAAAAATCAGTTATAAAATAAGTATAAAATATAAAAATAATGATTTATGATACTTGGTCTAATAAAAAAAATAACATAAGTAATGTAATAGGTGTCACGGAGAACAGGATATAAGGATTGTGTGACGTCATTTCCTGTTTTCACGTTTGGAGCTGGTGGTAGTAACGCGTACTCGAAAATTTTCTGAAGGATTTCGCCGAGTTATTTGGAGAGTAAACACTACACCCGTGGCCCCAAGAACGGGACTATGCACGGAGGTGAGATTCTGACGTTAGGATGAGCTTTTCAAAAGGACCAAACCTTTCTGTTAATAATAATAATAATAATGATAATGATATCGTGTACTCATTGAATTTTCACACAAGTGGTAACTTGTGTCTTTCAATGGTCCCGTGACCTTCTGTTGAGCTTTGCACGTGTTCGCTTCTCCCGGGCCGCTCCCACGAAATTCCAAGTTTATAGCCCGCTGCTTCCTGATTAATGATTTCCACCAGGACACAGCAGGGGGTCAGTAGGAAACAATCCCCCAAAAAGACAGAAACGAAAAAAAACAAAAAAAACAAAAACGGATTTGACTTTCGTGAGAGCGAATCCGTACGCTCCCTGAAACCAGGTTTGACATTTCGGACCACAACAAACACCGAAGGAAGGCTGTAGGGTACACGACCGAAACGTTGTGAAAAATCAACAACATGCAACGAATGGTTTGATCAGTCTAAACTATGATATTGGAATGTATGCCTATATCTAGATACTTGTAAAATCTTATATAACTATCATATTTACTAACCTATAACATTCACTTGAGGTTGAGACACCATCAACGTATCGTAGTGAATCCAGTACACTGGTATCATGCACCGGGGGCCGATGATAAAGACCTTTGTTGAACATGCGTAAACAGGTAAATCTGGCGCATCTCAATGTATTGAACCTTTCTCACTTGATCAAAAATATGGTAGCGATTAGGTATGAGTTTTCACCTAACCCCTCAGCAGTCTACGGCTCGATCCCATTCCAGGGCAGTATTGTATCTTGAGGAGTGTACGAACAGTTGACGGCACGGAGAATGAAATCGGGAAGCCGACTTCAAATCTCAGCTGAAACAGTTTGTGTCAACTTCACACGAATGCTTTTTGGGAAAGGAATAAATCCATCTTTTCTCTCTTAACTATGGGTAAATATAAGGGCAGACCAGGCTATCTAACAATGATTGGCAATCAGTTTAGGAGATGAACAATTCTGATTCCAAGCCAGTCCGAAGATGAATGGGTTCCATCAGGCAAACTCACCTTTGACACATATATGATAGAAATCTGTGGTGCCTCAGCGACCATGCACTGGGTTACGGGATAATAATTAAAAACAAAAAAGACCACAAATCTTACTCACAAAGTCTAGTATTATTTACCCTTTTTCTAGAGATAAGTTTGTGCACATCAAAGCCAAAAATGAGCCAAACTCTTTTTTATCAATCTTTTTAAAATTGCTCTTTTATTCTGACAATCATAGATTAAATATTTGGCAATTTATACAACAAGGGATACAGTGTGTGTGCGTAGAGTACGTTTGAGTATGGGACAGTTTTCCTTTGTTTTTCTCTCAGAAAACTGAGCCATATGGTCAAGCTGTCAGATAGTTGTTTGAGGCGTGCTGCTTCAACATTATTCTATTCATCTCACAATGCTAAGATCTTTTATATGATGAAAAGTGCTTGGATCACAGTTTTTGCCCAGGAGCGTATATACATACTTATGTATCAGATTTATTCTGAACACTTGTACTGTCAAAAATATCTTGTAAGGACTAAATACTTTCTCTATCAGGAAGATCTACCGAACTGTTCTTTTCACTATGATGTAAAATGACCCCTTCTTTGTGGAGACTGGTCGTTATGAAAAATACAACTCTGTGTGATAGGTTGTACTGAGTTACATATTAGAAGCAATAGTGTGTAATACCTGACCCAATCTATAAGCTATCATCAATTATATCATATTTCATAGGTATCCCGGGGTATAATTAGAATTTATGATTTGTATTAATAGTTCAATATTGGATAATTATTTATATAGCTCGAATTATGAGGTCACTTATTCGCTGCTAATGACAAGAACCAAATACTTTTTTGAAATATTTTTGTTTGTTTTTTCGAACGTTAACTTTTCCAAATATATCATTAACGCCAAGATTTATACAATTTTTATTGACTGCGGTGCTAGTCTACCTCGACGATTGGAATCGATCCAGTTACCCTTTTAAGCTTTAATACTCTTACAGTGAATAGATGTGTGAGAGAAAAATAGAAAGATCATATGTAGAATCTAGACGCTAAAATTCACACAACTCGAATTAGCAAATTCTCAGATGACGCCATATATGACGTCACATGTTACGTTAAGGATTTGATATTATTGTTTCTACGGAGTCATTTTTTTCTTTAGACAAAATAAATACTGAGGTTTAATCTAATAAAAATCTAATTTTATCTAATCAAGACAAAGATCTCTTACATTCGAGCATTGATATATCAAAACTTTTTGGGCGATTCCAATAGTTTTCAATTTGTGTGTATTTCAGTATATGTGTAGACTAAACAAAGCGAATGATTTTCTACTCTTCACACGAACGCAGTTGATATCCGAAGTGGCGCATGAATAAAGAAATAAGAGAATTCCCGAAAAAAAAATTCTGGAGATTTTGGTAAAAACTCTGAACGTCGGTAAAAGCTGAAAAAAAGGAAAACAAACTCCGTAGAAAAAATAATACTAACATCTTGACGTAACATGTGACATGTGACGTCACATTCGGCGGCGTCTGTAAACTTGCGATTTTTAGTTGTATCAATTTTATGTTCAAGATTCTTCATTTGATCCAAATAGAAACTAAATTCTGTCTATAGTTTTGAGAAGTTATTATCATTCCTAGAGTTGTAAAGACTACTTAATTCATTTTTTTTGCGTCTCTTTTGTCGTTAGCCCAACGTTTCGACCGTTGAATTTTGGCAATTGAATCCCCCCCCCCCAAAAAAAAACAGTTTTGAGGAGGATATTAAAGCGACCCCTATTTTGTACTTTCATTCGTTTCAATGAATTTAGAACGAACTTTTCCCAATCTTTTCTCTATTCTAAAATTATGTTTTTAATGATTTTTTTCTCGAAGATGGGAAGAGAATGAAAGAAATTAAATTCCCAATCTTTTCGTCTATTCTATGATTGTCATGTTTTGAATGATTTTTTTCTCTAAGATGAGAAGAGAATTAAAGAAATTCAATTAAAATTTTGAATTAAAATTGCTTTTTGCATTTTATTTTCAGCCATGGAAATATAATTCACCAGATGCCAAAAGGACACATTTTACATACGAAAGGTACAGTAAAACATTTCAATAATATAATATCCCTAACTATATGATATCCCTAAATTTAACAGATTGCTTAAGAGTCATAGAATGTAAAATAAATCGGCGAACAGTTTCAAACCGTCGAATTAGATCACTTGAACAGAACTGATTTCGACATTACACCGTCTGTTTTCCTCTCATGAATTTTCCTATTTCTTTTTATGAAAATTTATTAGTGAAATTTTTACACCCGTGAGTACCTAATGTTTAGAATAACGCCTAAATGAGTGAAAGAAAAACAGATTATTCCAGTATTTCAAAAATGCGGTGAAGTGTCAAAATCAGTTCCATTCAAATGATCAAATTTCACCGGCTGGAAATTCAATGATTGCCCAAAAAAATCTTTGCGCAATTTTTATTTACTAAGCTTAATTTAGTGATAGCGAAACTTGTTTGTTTGGGGAGAATCGGCATCCGAAATTCTGGCCTTTTATTTTGGCTCGTGTAGGTAGTGGCAAAAATAGCCCAGTCCCATCAGTTTTCGCTGAAGGCGCTAAGACGTATTCTTGCCCCAACCACGTTAGTGCAATGGGAAGGTGCAGCCTGGGAGATGGGTCCCCAAGAACCAGACAAATTTCATTTATGCTCTATATCAACCAAAAATTAGACACAGCTGATTCTGGCCAAAAGTCCCCGCGGCCTTATCCTTTTAGACATGCCACAGGTACCAGAGAATACCTTGACTTTCTTTTACAATGGACGATCCCAAAAATCCTGAAAAGAAGAGTATACAACCAATGCATTCTCCCGATAGTCACTTATGGAGCTGAGACATGGAACCTAACCAAGAGACAAACCCGCAAACTGAGAAGCATGTAACGTGCGCATGAGAGAATCATGCTCAACCTAACATGGAGAGATCACAAGACAGCACAGTACATAAGGACGAAAACTGGAGTCAGAGACATCATAGAATCTATTAGAAAACTTAAATAGCAATGGGCAGGCCATGTTGCAAGAATGAAAGACAACCGATGGACATCACATTTCACAACATGGATCTCCAGAGATCACATGAGAATCTGAGGACGACAGAACACAATATGGAGAGATGAACTAGACAAATTCAGAAATACTGGCTCTGCGATGCCCATGATAGAGAATTGTGGCGAATCCTGGGGAGGGTCTATGTCCAATGACAGGCGTTAAAAGACTGATGATGTTCAGACTGAGAGAGTGGTTACTTCGGATCTAGACATTCAACTCCCCTCGAACACGATGGAGGTTCGGCGTGGAGGGCTGGAAGTGATTGCTTTTATTCATCTCCCCACAGGGATTATTGCGTAGCGTACGTTTGGGTGGAGAAAAAATTGCTTTGTTCTTGTAGCCACGGCCACAGGGACGTCTGGGTGACTCGTGATGCATCCCATTTTAAGGGCTCGTTTCATTTATGCCGAGTCTTGCCCGAAGACGGAACCAAAAGTCTGGGAAGTGAAGATAAACATGTTAATTCCCGACTCCATTGCTAGTAGGGAGGATCTAATATCGTCTATAGCTTTGTGGAGGGTCTTTAACATATTGGTATGACCAATGTGTACGCAATTCTCACCGGAAAATCGACATCTGAGAAATTTTTAAATCTGGCAAAAATCAGCATATCGTTTGATTTTGATTAAATTTTCGATACTTATTTATTAAAGGACAAATGTTTAAAGCAATGTTTTCCAATCCAAATACCGGGAAAGAAGCTTTTTTTTTTTCATTTCATATGATACATTCCCAACTTTTTTTTATTTTGATGTTTCATCTAATTTATACCTTGCTGTTTTCATTGATTTTTTACACATTTAACAGATAAATCCCTCAAGATATTAATCATATTTCCTCCTTTCAAAAATGCACCACGGAACTGCTCGAACTGAGGGTAATCGACAAAAATGATGAAAAATCTTTTTTCCTCTTTTTTTTTTTTCAAATTTTGTGTGAAAATTTTCTTCCAGATCAAACGCTCAAACTATGATTAATCGAATTAAAACTAAAATATTGCGGAGGATAAAAAAATTCACCTAAATTTTTTTAATCCCCGAAGTAAGACTCCTAGTTCGAGCAGTTATGAAAAAAAAAAGTACGCATGATTAGTATCTCGATGTATTTATCAGTTAATTGTGTAAAAATAAAAAAAAATGAAAAAATCAGTGAAAACAGCCATGTATTAATCATATAAATAAGCAAAATGGTTGGAATCACATGAGAAAAATTCTTCTTTTCCGATATTTAGGAAAATTACCATTTTTCAAGTTCGTCTTTTGATAAATAAATATTGAAAATTTCATCAAAATTGAATTTGCTGATTTTTGCCAGATTCTTAAATTTCTCAAGTGTCAATTTTCCGGTGATAATTGCATCCGTATTGTTCATACCAATTAACATACCAACTCATTCGGTCTATCCAATCTCCTCTTCCCATCTTTTGATGTTAACTCAACTTTCTGACCGATTCATTCTACGGGCCTCTTGATGTGTAATAGTAAGGAGTAAAAGACTGATAAAAAGGGACTCTCTATCCTTACGGATGTTACATATTGCACCTGGAGTAAAATGAATTGACTGAAACGTTCTATTAGCATCAAAGATTGGAAGAACAGATTGAATTGTCAGAACAAGGTTTGATTTTTACTTGTATCATTATTTTCAGTAAATATCAGTTTTAGGACACTTGCCGTGGAGCAACGCTCACCAAATAAGTCAAGAGGAATAATACTAATGTAGAGCATTTGCTTTTCATGGCACACTCCATTATACTATCCTTGTGTCAGAATAAGCTTAGTAAATATCTACATGTTATGTTGACTGAGGAGTTCCTTTTCTACCTTTCAACCAATTGCTCTTGCTTCCATGAAACAATTGCGCAAATTGAAAATATTTCTTCAATTTTCCGTGCAGAGACTGTTTTAATTCTTCGTTTCAATACCCTGAAATACTTTTGCTAAACGTAAAAATCCTAATTTTCAATAAGGACCATTGTCATATGCAGCGGTGTCTACGCATGCGTAACCTGTAAGCGATTTTAACGTCCAATTCATTATCTGCAGATTTAGCTTGTCTTTCATAATTCCGTTTCCTTTGTGCACAAACGTAAAAATTGATAAAACATACCATTCAAGACTCTATATAGACATATATATATATATATATATATATATATATATATATATATATATATATATATATATGTATATCCAGAGGTTTTCATGACTGCTGGAATATATATATATATATATATATATATATATATATATATATATATCCCTTAGATCTCATTTAGAAGTTTACTATGACGTACTCATCGCTAAAAATAAAGTAAATGAGATTTCCCCAGCTTTTACGACTGCAGACAATGACGTCGTCATAGTAAGAAACCCATGCAGAAAATAGTTTGCTTTTCATGAGTGAGCTAGAAAGATATATCGGCAAAGTGATCTGCTAATTCCACGTTCTTCATCCCAAGGATGAGTAAATTGTCACTGATTTTTGTTGTTTTTTTTTTTGTTTTTTCATTTATGATTTATTATGTAAAAAAAGCATAACTTCATATTTTGTTTCATTAATTCATAAATTCATCTTATTATGGAGATCATTTTTATTTTCATTTCTCATACGAGTATCAGCTTTTGACAACTGAAGTTCAGTAGACACCCTCCTGGCGTTTATTGACCTCCTTTGGACCCTCAGGCATATATTGACCCCTTTAATGATTCCATTAACTCTAGGGGTTGATATCAACCACTTCGGCGACACCTGATTTAGAATCTCCAAAATAGTTGTCGAGGAATATTTTTGAACGTTGAATATTGGAATGGATAGAAAAATGCGAAGAACATGTGCATGTCTGTCTGTGGAACAAAGGGTGCTCTATCTGGTGTTGACCTTTTACCAGACTAAGCTGGTACATACAGACTCTTTATGGGGCATTACGCTGCATTGCTCTCTCTGTAACAAGACAAGTAGGTTTTAGAGGGTGGAGTTTCTAACCCAATGCCCAAGTTTGAGGGCTCCAACTTGCCAGCTATTCACCCTGAAAAGTGAATTCATGTCTTTTTAAAAACAATCATCTCATTGAAATTCTGGTTTATCCGTGAATTTCTTTTCGTGGGAATTAACTGGTAATATTAATAATTCAGTTGTGTTCATTGAATACTTCGATCTTCTGCACGAAAACGTAAGCAAAATGTATCAGAAACGTGCAAAGAGTGTAGACTGAGTACGTTGTGGCAGCCTTCACAAGAGAATTTGTCGGGCAAGGTCCTGGTATTTTCCCAACTTTTCGTTCTTTTTAGTGCTTTAATCCTTTAATCTTCCAGGGCAGTCACTTCTATAAACCGGCAAGTCCCTTTCCCTTTGTTTACAACTATCAAATCCAATCTTCTCGCCTGGAAAGGGTGGCCGGACAGGGCCTTATCATAATTGTTGTAGTTAGTTCAGTAGTTGATTAACCGTTTGACTGAGTTGGCTTAAGCTGAGGGCTGCGAGAGCAAAAAAAGAAAAAGTGTTTGAATTGAGTTGGAATATAAAAATGTTTGAATTGACTATACATATGGTTATTGTGGATGATATTTCAGAAATTTTGCATTTTTTTTTTTTCATATCTAGAATATTACAAATACTACTTTGTTTTCAAAACTAGGCTTCAAACATATAAAGGTCAGCGGGAGCCATACCAAAGCTCAACCTGGGTGGTAGATATTCCATCACGAGGTTATTTAAACCCATTCTTTAAGAATAAGTCTGGTTATTTTCCATCATTCATCATTTACTTGCTGCTACAAAATATGGAGAGAAAATAAGTCTGGTTTTGTTCCGTAGAAGTTCGTAACTTCCCCACCCAGAAAGCCTCCCTGGACGAACTCCTGGTTTTACAATCTTGAAAATTCCTGACAGGGGCACTCGTAAAATGTCTCTCATGATGGGAATGTCATAGACTTGTCAGTTTAGAAGTAAAGGAATTCCTCACTTGGACAAGCGAAGAATTCCTCCAAATTCCTCTCATTCTCTCACTTTGCCTCCAATTAGTTTCCTTTCCTCCCCCGCTAATTCGGTATTCCAAACCAGCAGCCCTCCCACAAAAAAAAAGAAAACACTCACCAACCTGCTTTCAGTTCTTGATATGATTAAGTATCACTTCCGTCGTAATTACTTGCTACTTGCCTCTCTCTTCTGTGTGTATAAACCTTAGGTCACTTCATAAGATTGAGAAGTTGACACGTCCTTAGCATACATTTCTTTTATTGTAGATAGATAATAATCATTTGTTTATGTATGCACGACATATATCCCTACCCCCGCTCTTCAAAAGTTCACTTTACGCCACTCATTTGCTTCTACGGAAAATGAGAAAGTAGCGTTGGGCGTTTTTCTTTTGTAGCGTGCCGTTATAAAGACAGCGCAGACTCCCTTTCCTTTCTCGTCCGCACTCCTGTACGTCCCAACCTCCGAAGACTCAACCTGACGCACCATCTTCACTATTTTTGCATTATGGATCGCTGAAGATATCATAAACGTAAATTATTGATAATTGCCTCTTCGCTTTGCGCCATTAGCACTAAGGAAATGCTTACGTAGGAATGATCTAGTTTCGGATTGCTGGGGAAACCCATAATTCCTTTCCCACCCTCAGCAAATTTGAAATCCCTTCACCAGCATCCCTACAACAACAACAACAATAACAACAACAACAAAACACTCACCAACCTGCTTTGATATGATTGAGTATAACTTCCGTTGTAGTTACTTGTTTTTCTCTTGCAAAAAATGTAAACGTTAGGTCACTTTAGAATGGTGTAGAGTTTTTACATGTCCCAAGCATACATTTATTTTATTGTAGATAATCATTTGTTGATTGTTGCAGTACATCCTGGCATTTCGAAAGTTTGCTTAACATAACTCATGTGCTTCTCCAAAAAAGCTATAGAGCGAAAAATGCGTTCAGCATTTTTTTTCGTTGCTGTGTGTCGTTATAGAGGCACCACATACGCACTGTTCGTCCTTCTCCTAAATCCCAGTCTCTTAGATCCATCATTGCCCCCAACTTCCGACAACTCAGCCTTGCATACAATCATTATCATTTTGGGAATCTGGGAACGCTCACAATTTTTACCTCACAAATTAAAGGTAATTACTGCTCTACTTTCGGATAACGGGGAAAACCTATATATTTTTTCTTCTCCCGTTAAATCTGAACCCCTTTACCAGCAGCTCCACCCCTACCCAGGAAGGAAAAAAAAAACGCTCGACAACCTCTTCTCAGTTCTTCATGATAAAGAATTACTTGCGACATGAATTACTCGCTACTTGTCCTTCTCACTTATAAATGTAAATGTTAGGTCATATTATACGGATGAAATCTTTACACGTCCCCAGCATACATTTCTCCATTGTATGCAGATAATAACCATGTTTGTTCATAAATACGTATGTAAACAAGTTAGTTCGCACTGGGGTCAAACTTGCTCGCTCCATTAAAATTTAAAAGGTAAACAAAACAAAATTCATTTCTCCATACGGTATTAATCCAAAACTACGTGTCCCATTTCAACTAATTTATTAATAGTTCTCGTGAATCGGATTTGCAAACTTTAGCAAAACAAGTCGACCTGTGTTGGGCATTAGAAGTGTGAGTGAATTTGTCATCAGTTTTTGCATACGTCACTGTCATTATTATTCGTGTATAGCGTCAATGGTTTTGGGTCAGGTCAATGTCATCTGCGATTGTTACGAAAATAAAGTCAAAACTCTATAGTAGGAGTTTGATGATGATGATAATAATAATAATAATAATAATAATAATAATAAACCGACCACCTCATTCAGGCAAGAAGACTGGACTTAGTAATCGTAGTCAAGAAGAGGAAAATCTACCAAGTCATAGACGTGGCTGTGGCTGTGCCTGCAGACCATAGAGCAAAGAGGAAGGAGCGTGAAAAACTGGAAAAATACCAAGAACTAGCGAGAGAACTGAAGAAGATGTGGAACATGGAAGTCAGGGTAGTGCCAGTCATAGTAGGTGCAGTGGGAACTGTCCCAAAGACACTGAGAGTGAGACTGGAGGAGCTCGGGATAAAAGGAAGGATTGAGACTGTACAGACCAGAGCACTGCGAGGAACCTCACAGATACTGAGAAAAGTGCTAGAAATATAAGGACTGCAGCACTAAATGTTAGCAGTGGCCTAACAGAGGAAGGAAAATGAAAGCAGAGATGTGAACCACAGCATTGGCATGACAGGCGAGGGAGAGAAGAGATAATGGCTGAAGACCTGAGGAGATTTGTCACTCAGCCTTCAGTAATGACCTCCGGGCAACTGGTGTGAAACAGTAAACCACAGTAATACTGTGATCTATGAGAATGAGGAGAGGAGGGCTGGAGACTTGAGGATATTTGCTGTCACTGAACCTCCAGTGGTAACCACCAGGCAACTGGTATGAGATTGATGATGATGATGATGATAATAATAATTAATAATGTGCTTGCGTTGCCTGAGCTTCACTTATCTCCCCTCCGCTCCGCTGTCCTATTTGTGATAAATGAAAATTGACTTAGAGATTATAAACGCCGAAGTGGCGTCACTCACTTGATTTTCTACCTTGTGTTTGTGTATTTTACTACGTATAAACAAACGCTCTGGCAATCCACGACTTGCATGACCACTCAAGACCACCCATTAACTAGTATCGTAGAAGTTTTCATTGAATAATAACGACCACTTCGTGAATATTTATTAGGGCTTAACTTGAGTAATCCCATGTTGGGTAATAGTTTTCGAGATCTAATTGACTATTTCTACTGTGTACTGAATTCTGGTTTCGATTGTCATAAGGTGTCCCATAATTGTGGCCTGGTGTTAAAACTAAGCTAAGCTTAGCAAATAACTATTTATAAAGCTGGGCTTGTTACGGCACAATCGAACCTGAATAGGACATCTTGTAGAGTATCTAACCAACTAGCATGCAAGACTAGCCTGCTAACCACAACTTGACAACGAAATCCCCAATCGTTAGTTATCCTAACTAACGTTAAGATAACTAATGTTATCTTGACACTAGTTATCTTGACATCAGTTATCTTATTGGATTACAGATTACGATTGAAGAAAAAACAACTCCAAACTTACGGTTTAGTACTGTTTTATCTAACACGCGGCCCTCGTACCACATGTAGCCAACGAAACGATTTCGCCCGACTCGTGACCAAAGCCGACTTGGAATGACATATAAATTAGAATAAAATTGAATGAAGAGAACTTGTTCGACAAATGAATACAGGAATTGAAAATATTGCCGTGTCAATTCAAGACTAAGAATCTGACAACTGGCTATTGTACGAAGTTGACATTCGCCAAAAATATACATCAGCGCACAACGCAATGCAGTGTCAAGTTAGAAAGTCTTATAAAAAATAAATTAAAAAATATCAAAGATCACAGATCTGTCCTAATAGTTTATATTAATAACCTCCCTTGACTTCAGCTCTTTGAAATGATCTAAATTTAGATAAATAAAATATCCAAAAAAAATTTAAAAAATAGAATAAAATAATTGGCAACGCTGAAGTGAAGTAACTGAGATACTTCGGAGCTCTAGTTTCGTTAAATGGACAACAAATCATTTTACATGACAACTATGGCTGGCTCCACCACACATCATCAAGTCCTGCCCCGTTCAAACACGCACCTTTGTAGCGAGCACTATCCTAATTCTTTAAATGATCTGTTTCTGTCCTGGTTTTTGCACAAAGCCACAAGTGTGGGACACCCAGTGAGGAACCAACTCTCTATTTTAGACGTGCTAACTAACCACTGCTCTACAATTTGGTGCCCAAGTAATTTCTCTTTTATATAAGCTATTCAAAACGGGTCTATTAAAGTATCTGTTTACTTAAAGTTCTGTTCTCCACAAATATCGTCGTACGTATACAATAATTATCAGTCATAAGTCAAAAATAATGGTAGAATGTGTTCGGCGAACTTTAAAAAACGTATTAACCTTTGCATTCAAGATGATGGATACGTTGTAAGTTACGATACATCATATTTACGAATGGGAATATCAAATAAATTTGCTTACATTTGCATTGTGTCTTGTATAAATAGCTTTCCTAAAAGAGGAATCAAAAATATCTGAGTAACCCAATTATATTACGAGTAGAGGTGCGGGTGGCCAAATGGTTAACGGCATGGAGAATGGAATCAGTGAACAGAATTTAAACAACGGCTGGAACAGTTCGTGTTCACTTGGTACTAATGCTCTCAGGAAAGGCATGGATCCTTATCTCCCCATATCGACTTGAATGGGAAAATAGCAGGGTGCTGTGCTAGCATCCGGGCCCCGTAAATAACACGATTGGGTTTTCCTGGATCGTTTGATAAATGGAGACAAGATCACTATATCTTGTGTTGTGTGTCAGGAGAGACAAGATCAGTGGCTCGTATGTTGTGTGTCAGGAGAGACAAGATCAGTGGCTCGTATGTTGTGTGTCAGGAGAGACAAGATCACTGGCTGGTATGTTGTGTGCCAGGAGAGACAAGATCAGTGGCTCGTATGTTGTGTGTCAGGAGAGACAAGATCACTGGCTCGTATGTTGTGTGTCAGGAGAGACAAGATCACTGGCTCGTATGTTGCGTGTTGGGAGAGACAAGATCAGTGGCTCGTATGTTGTGTGTCAGGAGAGACAAGATCAGTGGCTCGTATGTTGTGTGTCAGGAGAGACAAGATCAGTGGCTCGTATGTTGTGTGTCAGGAGAGACAAGATCAGTGGCTCGTATGTTGTGTGTCAGGAGAGACAAGATCAGTGGCTCGTATGTTGTGTGTCAGGAGAGACAAGATCAGTGGCTCGTATGTTGTGTGTCAGGAGAGACAAGATCAGTGGCTCGTATGTTGTGTGTCAGGAGAGACAAGATCAGTGGCTCGTATGTTGTGTGTCAGGAGAGACAAGATCAGTGGCTCGTATGTTGTGTGTCAGGAGAGACAAGATCAGTGGCTCGTATGTTGTGTGTCAGGAGAGACAAGATCAGTGGCTCGTATGTTGTGTGTCAGGAGAGACAAGATCACTGGCTCGTATGTTGTGTGTCAGGAGAGACAAGATCACTGGCTCGTATGTTGTGTGTTAGGAGAGACAAGATCATTGCCTTATGCGTTGTGTTTCACAAGAGATAAACTCACTGCTACATGCGTTGCGAGACTTGGAAGCAAATGAGCTGAGCAAGGGCTCTATCAAACAAAAAAAAAACAAAAGTCGAATGGGGCATCCGCTATAAAGTTAAAACGCCATATTTGCCTGATCACGTGACTGAGTAGGAGATGATCTTAGAGTAAGAGCATCTCATCAAGGAACATATTTCAACCAAGTAAATCTGATTTAAACAGCTCAGAAAATATATGAACCGTGACCGACCGACAGACAAACTCGAACCTCCTATAGAGAGGCGAGGACGCATCCAGAAACACACAAATACTGAGTTGATGCAAAGGTTTCCAGTATTTTTCCATTCATATAAATTCATAGCACCACAATTCAGTCACCCAAGTATTTTCCCGATCTCTTTGTGACCTTACGCTAACTTTCAGTGAAACTGATTATTCCATCATAAAAAGGACGATTCCGGTTTCGATTGGATGAATTCATAGGAGAATTTTCCCGTGTCTTGGAATTTTGAAACCGCTGACCGGACAGGGGGTATTGCTTCGAGTGAAACAAGAGACAGGCAGAAGATCAAAGGTCTAAATAATACGCCTCGTGTGGAGGAACTTTCAATTCCGAAACCTTGAGCGTTTGTTACCATTGTCATGTAATAAAATCACCGACTGATTTCCTTGCCAAGAAAAAAATTTCTGATCTAAAATCGAGCTAATACTCACTGTAATGTTGTGCATCAACATCTTGTCTTGCAATTTGTGATAAAGGATCCCTTTGAACCCCCTCCCCCTAAAAAAGATACCAAGAAATCGCCCTTGGTAGGTTTAGGAAGAGGTCCTGTACCTAGACACTTTTTTTGATATTTTGGGTTCGCGTAATGTTCCATTATCCTGTCCGATAACCTTTTTGTTTTCGAGCAAGAAGAGAAAGACGTGTTTGAAGATTGACTAATGCCATTTTCCTGGCTTCTGATTTTTTCCCAAAGACTGTGGAACTATGTATTACAGTTGACTGATTGCTCAGATAATAAAGAGCACATCTAAGATTTCTATAACATTTACTAAAGATGACGCTGGCAACATTTGTATCAGCTATATATATATATATATATATATATATATATATTGAATAATATTTAATGATTTCAAACTTATCCTTCATGCTAGTGTTTCTCGACTGTTGATCTAGAATCTGTCAAAACAAAATATTTAACATGAAATTTCAATTAATAACTACGTGGCTACGAACTTATTGATATGTATATTATATGCATTGATTTCTATAACATTTTGCCAAAGATGGTACTGGCAACATTTTTACCAATATATATATATATATATATATATATATATTGAATAATATCTAATGATTTCAAACATCCTCCAGGCTTGTGTTTCACGACTGTTGATCTAGAATCTGACAAAACAAAATATTTAACGTGAAAATTCAGTTAACAACTACGTGGCTACGAACTTATTGATATATATATATATATATATATATATATATATATATATATATATATATATATATATAATTCCCCACTTTTTGTAGCTTAAAATCATTAATATATTTTATCCTCATGTTGCTGCAAATTTGAAAACACATAAAACTCAAAAACTACTGCACTGTTTTCGGTTTCTGCTCTGGCTCACTAGTTTTTGATTTGCTGGTTTATTACCTCGATTCAGCAAAATGTTACCCGTCTTTTCCAACAGGTTCTATGATAGTAAAAACAAATTTATATAACGTATATAGAACTTGCTTGATAGTCGCGTCCCTCTTGAAGGATCGCCACCGATCAGTAATTGAGCCAAAGTAAAAAGCCAGAATTTCGAGTACCTATTTTCAAGGTAGATGAACTCTCCATGGGCCACACAACCAACTTAACCCCGCCCTAGACTAGGCTACGCTCAGTAAATACCTACTTATATATAACTTGATAATGACTTCTTTCTTTTTATCCTTGCAACAATTACTTATTTTTTCTACTCATTCTCATCTCCTTCTGATGATAAAAAGATGAGAAGGTCGTCAATTCTTAATTTATCATGGAATGTGTTACGCTTGGCTGATTACCAACTATCATTTTTCAGCCAACAAACATTTGTGGGGCACCGATCTTTCTCCTTTTCTCTCTCTCTCTCTCTCTCTCTCTCTCTCTGTCTGTCTGTCCCATTGCCTCTCTCACTGTGTGCCCCTTCATTCTTTCTCTCTCTCTACCTTTCTATATTTCTTTCTATCCCTTCTCTCTCTCTCTCTTTCCCCTATGTTTTGTTCTTTGTCTCCCTCTTTCTCTTTGCACCCTCTTTGCACTACACTCCCTCTTTGCCCCACTCTCTCTTTGCCCACCTCTCTGTCCCTTTGTTCCCTATTTATTTGCTCCCCATCTCTTAGCCTCGTTCTATTTCTTTGTCTGTCCGTATCAACAAACGTTATTGAAGCTACTTTTTGTACCAAAGACTCGCTGAACTGATTCCATTACGTTTCTTCTATCTTTGCTGCCACCACGCCGTTTTTCCGATTCGCTTTTTGCGGTAACCGTAATATGTTTACATAAATTATTATCGTAGTCCAGGGTCTAATTATGATAATTGCTCAACCTTGCTCCATTTTAACTTATTTGTTTTATTCTTTGGTCTTGGCTTTGGTTTGTCTATTAGACTCGATGTGAAGAACAACATATACGGTGCAGTACTCACAGAAGAGCCACCAACTGCGAGGTTATGTATCAGAAGTCAATGTTAATAATTATATCATGTGTGCTTATATTTTTAATACTCTTATCTAAAGATTGTTAAGAAGATGGAGTTCTAAAAACGGACTTAACTAAATAACAACCTCTTAAAAATACTGACATGAGTTGCCTGATTAGTATTTTTAGTTATACGAGTTTGAAAAACTGCTCGCAATGAAATACATACTTCCGTTTAACTTTGGCAATAAAATTGCTGACATCATATAGCTATTTTAGTGACGGTCAGGTACGATAATGGTTAAGTTATGACATGTTGTATAGTGCTACTAGCGGATGGGGTTAAGAGCTATTTTTTTATCACAAAATATTTGATTATTAGGAGTGAGGCGAAACAATTATTCAAACAACTGAAAACAAATTATTTTCAGACAAAGGAAAACAATATAGTTTATTTTGATTATGTAATCTATTTTGAAGAAAGGATTTTGTTTTATCATATTACGTAAAGAAAAAAAAGATAAGAATATTGAAAAAATAGGGATGCGCACACCGGCGGCATCAGGCTTGGTCAGAGTAAACCCGGGCTCGTAAAATTTAATCTCATATTATCGCTCATATAAACTATCCTCATAGTTTTCTAGCTGAACTTTGCCCTGCCAGGTATTAAACGATGTCGCCACCGCTGAATGCACCACGAAAGTTAGTTAAAACAACGTCGTACCGACAAAAAACATATTTTAAGTCAAAGAAGATACGATCTAATTGATTTTAATTATGCGATAAACCCCCTCAAAAAATCGAGTAGTGAAGATAGTTTTACACTGCATATTGGTTTGGTATTGAGGTGACAATAAAATTAAAAGATTGGTCTTTTGTCATAAATGCTTCTTAATATAAACTCATCTATTATCAAAGGGAACAATTCATTGGGCTTGCCAAACAGTCTTTTTATTGTTTAAATTGGACGGAAGTAACTATTTTATAGCTAACCGTATGATAAATAAAATGTCCGTATACTTATATTGCTCCTATTCGACTCGAAGATAGAACTCGAGCTGGAGTCACATTGAATTGGGAAGGTATAAGTGGCTTAAGGGTTGACGGCTCGTGGGATGGGATCGGTGAGCCGAGTTCAAACACTGGCTTTGACTGTTTGCTTCCATTTTACACTCATGCCCTTGGGAAAGGTATGTAAACACCTTCTCCACTCTCCTACACGTCATAGGGCAGCGTGGCAGGATGAGAGCCATTATCCCGCTCCGCTTATCTCACACTTATTTGGGCATAGTCTATGTCCAACAACACATCTTGAAAGAATGACGCAAAATGTAAAATGACTCCAAAAATGGGGATGATAATATGTTAGGCCAAGATATCGGCGGTTAGAAGGGATACAAAAGACTGGGGTGTAGAAGAGAGAGAGACAGACAGACAGAGAGTAGTGTGCGCCTTCCCTCACAGGTTACTCCCTCTGTTAGTGAGTTCGCTTCACGCCACTTTTCGCTTTTACGGAAATAAGTGTGTGTAAAGCACGTGTCATTAAATATTGCCCTTACAAAAGTTTACGGTAGAAGGAAAACATAATCATCACTGTCGGGTGACGTCACGGTTTTGCTTTAATGAAAAAAGGCGAAAAGCGAAAACAGCACTTGTTTTTCAGTGAACCATTATAGAGGCAGTGGGTAACATTTTCCTCTATCCTACACCCAGACTCCTATACTTACCACGATACCAATCTCAGGTGACTCAGCCCAACATACAATCATCATCATTTTCGGATCCGAGAAGCCCCCAAATTTTGGATATAAATTAATAATGTTTGTTTCTCCGCTTTACGTCAATCGGCCAGCGGGGGAAACTTGTATTTCTTTACTTAATATCTACCGTATAAGAGATTTCAAGTGGCATGACTGTGCGAAACGCTTGTGTCATCAAATAGTGCCGTTGCAAAGAGAGTTTACAATAGGAAGAAAATATTATCGTCACTAACTCTTGGTGACATCATGGTTCGCATCCACCAATCAGCGTTTTAGTTATTTTAACTTCTTGTCTATTTACCAATGACGTCACACAACTCATTTACTCTCCCCAGCTCTCTTCCGTTGCAACAGTAAGGCTTCTGTTTGTGCAAGAGACTCTCCCATCTGTTGAACGACAGGTGTTCCTTAACCATCTTGCATCCTTATGTTAAAATGAATATCACTACAGGCGAAAAGCCCACCTTTCAGGAAGTCTTACTGTGAGAGGGAAATAACATCTATTTTAAAAGAAATTGACGAACAATTTATTATATATATCATACATATACTAGCAGAACTAATCCGTTTGGTAAATAAGCCAACATTTTTAGAATAGATATACAGTGTGGGTACAAAAAGTATACGATACATTCCAAGAAGATTATTGCAACATACTACTATCATCATCATCATCATCATCAGTATTTTATCGTCCATCGTTCCCCAGGATCCACCACACCTCTCTATCATGGGCGTTGCGTTCTGAATTTGTCCAGTTCATCTCTCCATCTTGTATTCTGCCGGCCTCGGTTTCGCATCTGATCTCTGGGGATCCATGTTGCGAGTCGTGATGTCCATCGGTTGTCTGCTATTCTTGCAACATGTCCGACCCATTGCCATTTAAGTTTTCAAGTAGATTTTATAATGTTTCGGACTCCCGTTTTCCTCCTGATATACCGTGCTGTCTTCTGATATTGACAGAATATCGACCAAAGGTTTCTGATTTTTGTACGTAACTGTCGTTAAATCAATCTGTCAGTTTTTAAGCTGTACTTTATTTTAACAATGGTATGTTTGTGTGAAAGGTACTGCTCATAAGTATGAGCCAAATAGGTATTTTATGTCAATATACCACACACGTATAGAGTCCAAACATCTTATATCTAAATGACTCATACATAGTGTGAAGTTCATACGTAAATACTTGTGCCAAAATATTTGAAAAAGCACAAACTCTGCTGGTTCAAATATCTATGAGGGGTTCTTTCTATATAAACGACAATTCATTTGTAAAACAAATACTGTTCGTAAGTATTTGAACAAACGCAGAACCTGTTTTCTTAATGCCTTAGATCGCAGAGTATACTAGGGATTTCGATTAAGGGGGTCCAAATTGACTGATTAGTTTGGTAACTCTTCCATATAGTTTGTCTTTCAAGTCTGTTCGTTCGATTCTGAATAAGATTCTAGAAGAATAGAAAAAAATACCTGCTTTCTTATCCAATTCTATTATATTGTATACGTTTAATTCAATTGAAAAACTTTCCAGATGTTTAGCATCCAGAACCACAAAACTTGGCTAAATACATGCCTTGTTATGTTGATTGGAAAAATATTTGGTTATTCTTATAAAAATGTTCCTGTTTTAACTCTCAAATCCATACGATTAAAAGCAAAATATCTGTTCAAATACTCATATATATATATATATATATATATATATATATATATAATGAAATGGGTATATGTGATCCGACTGAATGATTATAAATTGCATTGTATTATATAGAAACTTATTTGAAATGGTTGATGCACTCAACCTCGACAACGTAAATAGAATGAACAATTTTTAAAATGGGGCTCGGGCAGGAATCAAACATGCCACTGATAGGTTAGCCATAGCGATGCTCTAACCATTGAAAGAAGCGGAAAGATCGAGATCAAACGAGATGAGAACTTGACGTGAAAACATGTATTTAGACCTTTGCATTACCGGCGACTGTTTGACTCAATGGTAAGAGCATCGCTACGTTGGGGTAACTTCTCTATCAGTGGCAGGTTCGATTCCTACAGCACCCCCATTTTCTTTAATAACTATCCTATTTATATTGTTTAGGGTGAGTTATACATTAACTGTGTAATGACAAGAGATCATTTCAAATAAGTTTCTATATAACGCAATCTCTCTCTCTCTCCCTATATATATATATATATATATATATATATATATATATATATATATATATACTTCTCTCTTATATTTGTTGTAGTAACGTGTAGTTATTCTACATATGCTGTCTACATTTGTAAAGTTGAACTCTTTTTTGTTTTGTTGCCATGTTGCAGCTGGTGACTTCGATGATCTCCTTTTAGTGTACAATACGAGTAAAAAGTTAAATGTCTCTTTTTTGCAAAAAACAAATATACAAATGATAAATATGCGTTTTAAAATGAACTAATACTTATAAGTCTAAAGACTTCTAAATTGAGAGGTGTAGCTAGAGGTTTCGGGTGATTTGAGAGACTGGGCGTTGAGCTTGGCCCCTTAAAGCCCCCCCCCCCAACACACACACATTTGTGAGTGTCAGTAGAAATGCAGTAAGTGAACTTCATTTATGTCTCCCCCTCCATTGGGAGCTAGGTCCTTCTAAAATGACCCCCCTCCACGCCTCTACATAAGTATAGGTTTTTTGATTCTAGAACTTTGAGATAATTACAAAGATGCTCTCAAAATCTTTTCAGGGTCTGCAGTATTGGTTATTCATTAGTTTTTACCCTTTTTACAGTACTATCACGTTTGTATTTTACACGTATTAGTAACTATTAGAAATCGTCAACAAAAAATATCAAAATAGGTTTTCTTCAATTTCCAAGTGGTCCAGGCTGACTGGCTATATATCACGCGTCCATTGTTGGACATGGGCCTCGTTATGCCACACTTGTATCCAATGCGTTGGCAAGGGAATTAGGTCGATTAATACCTTTCCCAAGGGCATTAGTGCAAAGTAAAGGCAACTGTCTCGGCAAGAGTTTGAACTTTGCTTCCCAATCCCATCTGCTTTTGCTGTTAACAGCTTGGCCACTACCACCGCCTAAATAAACAAACTTAGTTTTTTTGGGGATACGTTTGTACAGAATTCTGATTCAATCTACATTCCTAATTCTAATTCTTTTTATTCATACGCAACATTAACTTGATTAGTGCTGGTTTTGATTTAGTACAGTTAAGGTATTACAGTACGAATCAATGTAATTAAGTATAAGCTAAAAAAAGCACACATCAAATTAAAATAGGACCTCGAACTGTGCAGTTTTGAACAGTGCAGACAATTTTGGAACGAATTAAGCACACTAATCAAGGTACCCCTGTGTAAGTTGCAATATGTACGATCGTACGGTAGCCATTCGTAAAAACGTTGATGAGATTTTCGCAGGGTGAACTTGATATATTCGAAAAAAAAAAAATTTCAATTCGATGATTCTATAGATCGAGTGCCCGTCTTTCATGAATGACGCCTTGACAAATGTGGAGAGGGTTCGGTATTCTTCCTCCACTGTCTTCTCTTTGTAACTCCATTCTACATTGTATTGTTGATGACGTTGATAATCTTGAAATGAAGTACGCGTACACCTCTCTCATTCGGTACTCTGTAGTCCGGCACGTTTTGAATCTGCTGCCATTTGTTGGTGGATGCAATACTGGAGTTCTCCGATTCGGCTTCAAACTGCAGACCAGACGGCGATTTAGCTGTTTATAAACTGACTCGTTAAACTGTGTTAAAAACCCAACTGCGTCTTGAAACCAAATCAAAGAATTCTAGTTTTGATAACTTTCAATGTTTATTTCAGCATAAAATGTGACATTCCCCAATATTTTTTCTCTGAATCCTCTAAATTATTCTGAAAGCAACAAATTAAAAAGCATAAGAAAACAAATAATTATCATTTGTTATCATGTAATTCATATGTTCTGAAATACTGGAATAGTTAACAATCTTAAGGAAAAAAATAGAACATGTACAAATTAATTCAAGAATATCTCAGATAAATTTAGATCAAATGTAATCGAAAATAAATTAATAGGGCAATTTTGTGCGTTATCAGCTGAAATATAAAGAAGAATTTTTTGGAAAATAAATAAAATGAGCCTGGTAAATGTTACTCTGTACTGATAAGTTTTTTTTTTTGTTTTTGATTTAGTTTTATATATTTTAATCACTATAATGAATAGATATTTTGATGTCAAATACGTAAATTGTTTACGGGGATTCGCTTAGAGGCACTTTTATTCAATAATAATAATATTATGATGATGATAATATGATAATAATTTTTATGATAATAATATACTGTGATGATATTAATATGATGATGATGATGACAATAATAATATTATCAATGAGATGATGATAATAATAATATGATGATGATGGTAATAGTACTGATATGATAATGATATTAATTATATGGTGATAATAATATTGATAGTAATGATATGATATTGATAATGATGATTATATTAATATGATGATAATAAAATCAAAATAATAATGATACTTATAATATGATATTAATGATATCAATATGATGGTAATAATAATGATGATATTTATAATATGATTATATTAATGATATCAATATGATGGTAATAATGATGATATTTATAATATGATTATATTAATGATATCAATATGATGGTAATAATGATGATATTTATAATATGATTATATTAATGATATCAATATGATGGTAATAATGATGATGATATAATATGATTATATTAATGATATCAATATGATGGTAATAATAATAATAATAATGATATTTATGATATGATGATATTGATGATATCAATATGATGGTAATAATAATGATGATGTTTATGATATGATATTAATGATATTGATATGATGGTAATGATAATAATGATACTGATATGATGATATTAATAGTAATGATGATAATAATAGGAATAATATGATAATGATAGTAATGATAATGATGTTCTATTTTCCATTCGATTAGAAAAATGGTTTAAATAGGGAAGATACCAAAATGTATTACCCATGAAAAATCTATTTGGTTTTCTGGCATTTTCTGAGGACCGGCGATGGCCAGACCCCAAATTAAAGAGGTGCAACTACATTTTCACTTTTAAAACTAATTTGTTTAGTTTTCATTTCTCTTCAGAATCTTTAACTCTTTTTTTTTTATCAAAAAAGTTTCAACAAAAATATTTTTGTTTATCTTCCTATTCGCCTTTTTCTTCCACCTTTTCCCCTATGCTACAAAGTATTGTTGTTTTAAGTACTCTATATTTGTAATATGAGATCCAGTGATTTTTTTTCCCCTGATCATGCGTGTTGTAAATATGGCGTCCTCAGTTCTCGTCGCCTCTATACATGTACTATGAACGAGAAAACATCAAATTTATGAGACGCTGGGGAATAAAAAGAAAGAAAATGTCTACGTTGACGAATCTACTCTTTTACAAATAATATAACACAAAGCCTATTTGTAGTTCGAGTTGAACTTGTCTGTGGGGAAAAGTTCTTTCTGTGAAGTTTGCAGTTTTCGCTACTCCTCTCCCCTCCCCACCCCCAGAAAGTTTACAGTACAGCAACGTTGCTTTCGATATAATCACGATTTTTTTTTTCTAAATTTTTAAAGCAAGAAATACATTTTTACCAGGAAAATCTAATATGATACAGTTATCTTTATTGTTGTATTAATGATTATACAGAGCAGCCATTTTTGGCCATTCATTAGAGCTCTTTTCAGATTCCTGAGTACCCTGTCAAACAAGGATACACCGCAAACGGTTAAAAATTCAATTATGGCTATGCATTTCAGTCTATTACCCCCATATCCTCACCCCCAAAATTTGTCAGGGCACCCAAGATTGCCATACATAAAAGATGAAAGCATTCTTGTGGGTAATCAATGTTCGAATAACAAACCAGAATCAGGTGATTTGTTTTGTTTTTGTTTTTTAATATTTCGATATCTTTTAACATCACCTTTCCAAAATTATGATGAGTTAGTCGAATATTGACGCTAGCAAGTATGTTTCACCTTACCTGTTACCTCGACGCACAACTATTTCTATGGCACAAAGTTTTAAGTAAGGATGTTTAACTATTGATATCTTGACCAATTTATACCGATAAACTTATGATTAGACTTTCCCTAAAAAAATTGCCATTGAAAATATACTCATGCAAGAAAGCGAATCAAATTAGATATTAACATTTCGAGATGATCCGGAAAATGCTGCTATTTATTTATTTATTTATTTTTACACATGAATTTGCATAACCATGCTAATATACTTCCATTTACCCCATATTTCTAATTATATCAATAGCGGTTGAAAAAGCTGAATTCAAGCATAAATGGGTTAATTCAGCCTGGAATCTACAAAGGCATACCATGAGGTGTACAGTCTTTAATGAGGTAACTAATTATGCCTCGTATTATGCAAGATTCGAATAAATATCCTACACGACTGACTTTTCGTCGCATTTCATATCACATGATCATGTAAATGAATTACAATTTCAGTATTTTATTTGGTGAGTTTTTTGTGTGATTTGCCGTAATAAGTTTAATTGCACGATATTTGTTCAATTTTTCACACTGAGTTTTGTCATCATAATTACGTAATCTGCCCAGAAAATATCATTCAATTTGATTATACCGAGAACCGGTTGCACAGCTTTGATGTACTTTGATATTCAATCAGAGGTGACTTTACTACATGTGCATGAACAGACATGCTACCGTGGGGTTACTCGGTCGGCAGCAGAACGCTATTGAATAAGCTTGTGTACTGTGTAACCGCTGTGGTCACAACGGCAGAGGCTCATTCTTCGTGTCTCGCGTTGTTTGTTTTGGCTCAGAATTGGCTCCCTGTGATTTCTGGCTTCCCCTGAAGAGATTGCAGACCGTGGACGAGATTAAGGAGAATGCAGTCAGTCTCCTTTATCTCTATGTGTCTGTCTTTTTCGTCGCCTAATCTGTCAGCTTCCTCCTTCCCTCTGTCAGCCTCCTCCTTCCCTCTGTCTGTCTGTCTGTCAGCCTCCTCCTTCCCTCTGTCTGTCTGTCTGTCAGCCTCCTCCTTCCCTCTGTCTGTCTGTCTGTCAGCCTCCTCCTTCCCTCTGTCTGTCTGTCTGTCAGCCTCCTCCTTCCCTCTGTCTGTCTGTCTCCTCCTTCCCTCTGTCTGTCTGTCTGTCAGCCTCCTCCTTCCCTCAGTCTGTCTGTCAGCCTCCTCCTTCCCTCAGTCTGTCTGTCTGTCAGCCTCCTCCTTCCCTCTGTCTGTCTGTCTGTCAGCCTCCTCCTTCCCTCAGTCTGTCTGTCAGCCTCCTCCTTCCCTCAGTCTGTCTGTCAGCCTCCTCCTTCCCTCAGTCTGTCTGTCAGCCTCCTCCTTCCCTCAGTCTGTCTGTCAGCCTCCTCCTTCCCTCAGTCTGTCTGTCAGCCTCCTCCTTCCCTCAGTCTGTCTGTCAGCCTCCTCCTTCCCTCAGTCTGTCTGTCAGCCTCCTCCTTCCCTCAGTCTGTCTGTCAGCCTCCTCCTTCCCTCAGTCTGTCCGTCCTCCTTTCCTCCGTCTCTCTCTGTCTCCCCCCACTCTCCTTCTCCTCCTTTCCTCTATATCTCTGTCTCCTCATTCCCCCTCTCTCACTGTCTATCTCTTCTCTCTTTTTTTATGCATGTTTAACCTGAGTAATTCGTCATAGTTCCCATGTTTTATCTTGGCTTCAAAATGGCGGGGTAACGGTGCATCCAAATTCCTGAAAACGAACGCAGACCATATATAATACATCCACTTTTAATTTCCTGTTCATTATCGAAATATGAATGGAAACTTAGTTTCTTGGATACACACGTCTTCTGAAATACGACCATGGAATTCAAGATCGATCCTCTTCGACCTTAATGAATTTTTCTCTTCCTCCCTTCTCTCTCCGAGCTGAAAAGAACCCCGTTTCGAGATGAACAAGCACCTTTCATTTTTCCCCAATGGATAAAAATATTAAATTTGCCGAGAAGAAAAAGAGGTTAATTATACGCAGCTAAATCTTTTATTTATTCATATATATATATTTTTTTCTCTCCCTGAAAGGGTGAGGTCTGTATTAGTTTCAACGCTGCATCCTCACATGGCAAAGATGGAGGCAAAAAAAAAGTAAGCACGAGAGGAAAAACGGTGACTTTGAAACCTAAACCAGCAAATTTATTAATGTTTACCAGGAAATATGGTTGCTCCCAACCGGGATGCAGAAACCCAGGGAGGCCAGTGTTTCCCCGCTTCGAGTGATCCAGAAATCCTACAGATGTGGGCATTTCTGCTTATTCTTGGGAATATATACCGCACACACGCACACACACACACATATATATGTATGTATGTATATGTGCTTATTCGTAAAGATATGCATTTTTTTTATTTCTCAATATATATATATATATATATATATATATATATATATATATATATAAACGCAATTTCTGCAAACGGGTGACAGGTGATACCCGCTCATCGTTCATACTCAGCTGGAAGCCATTCGTCGTTTCGGGGCTTTCCCTAGAATAAGTATTACAGTATAGGTGGCTCCAAGAGAGCCAGATGTCTCAACTCAGTGGACAAACTATATAAGACTGGTGTGAAAATCAACCATTAATAAAGAACTGGTCTGGTTAGTCACTCAATAGAAACTGTCACCTGACCAATGTCATTTTTTTGTTAGCATGCCATGTTCAGGGTGATCAATTAAGAAGTTGGAAAAAGGGGTGATCAATCGCTGTTAATTCTATCGCCTCTGGCTGAACAGTCATTACTGAAAGAAAATCTGAAATGTTAAAGAAGAGCAAGCAGGCACAAACTACGGATCAATTTTAGCATGAACTTACATTTCAAATTTGCCCCCCCCAATATTTGGGGTAATTTTCGAAAACCGTCTATCGTAGACATATTAAAGAGTGAATGTTTGAATCTTCAGCTCTGTAACTTCACTGGTATGGCCTGTGGGCACGATACATACAGAGCCAGCTAACCGGGACAACTTTAAAACTTGAGAAACCCGTGTTGATAGTTTTGTTTGATGGTTTCTAATACCAAATAGAGTGCTTGAGTAGTGTGGAGACTTGCTGTTACTTGATCTTCAGTGAAAGCCACCGGATACAACTGGTGCGAAAATCTGTCTAACAATGATAAGGAATTCTGAGAAGAGTGCTCGACTACAGAGGAGAATTTTATCACTTGATCACTTGATCTCCCATTAGAGCCCCTCAATACTGAGTTTTTTTTTGGGGGGGGGTTCGTTCAAACCAAATTTAAATCGGTTCATGAATGGCGTTCACGAGAATGGAAGGATTGAGAGAGCGGACGAAGAAAGAGGAATATTTTTTCTTTACTTCACTCTACGTCATATTATTTCGTTTTTTATATCAACTCTCGAAATGAAAGATAGAAAGCACAAGAAAGAAAGAAAGAAAAAAAGCAGACTATACAGTGTTTCTAACCAATGTCTGCACATCGTACATATCTATCTAATATATATATATGTTTCATTCCTTAATGAGTTATATTGCATTTCAGACTATATTTCTCATTTTATTTTCAATTCAATGATTGCTTATTTTTGTTTCGGACGGTTTTGACGTGGATCAACTTAAACAATCAATTGGGAACAAATAGTTTTGTAACAATAACCAATACTGTCAAGTATTGCCGAATTGTGCATACATCGTCGCAGGTTTTCAACAGGTTCTGTTCTTTTCTTCTTGTTTTTATTTTTGGATATGTTAATATTCACAAAGAGATTTCCCGCGTGACAAATTTTCCCGCCTGGGTGTCTGAAATTCACTCTAGGTAAATATTTACTTAAAATGCTCCCAAAGAAAGAAAGAAACTATCCTCTAACACTTAAGCTTTTGCTTTGATAAGATACGAATCCTGGTAAGGTGGGATTTAAGTCAAAGAGTTTCAAGACATTTAATTCCTATAGCTAGATTCAGGTCAGGTTATGATGTTATCAATGTCCTCGCTGACTGCACGGGTCGGAACGTGGGGGGCATCGATAGACAGCTACAATATCGTGTGACTATCGACAGACCATAAATGTGGACTTTTATTGTATTTCTATCAGAGGCGGGCACGGTGACCCAGCATTAATCAAATTTAATTTTGATGCAAAAAACATTCTCCACTCTTGGCAATAACGCACTTGGAGAACGGACATTTTCGAAACGGTCATTTTGAATGGCTGAAAGTGGATAGATTTTTCTAAAGATTGCAACAATTGGATAAATCATTATTATTTTTAGTTGTTGTAGTATGGATGAATTTAAACAGAATAGATATTCTTATATGAATATAAAGACCGGTACCTTAAGATTAAGAATGTTATTTGACTGTTTAGATCCTTAGATTGAGAATGTTTTTGAATGTTCAGATCCTTAAATTAGGAATGTTATTTGAATGTTCAGATCCTTAAATTAGGAATGTTATTTGAATGTTCAGATCCTTAAACTGGTTATGTTATTTGAACGTTTAGATCCTTTAATCGAGAATAACGTTTTTTGAACGTTAATACATGATCAATACATTGTATATTTATGCTTTCAGAGGATTTTGTGTGGGTTTTTAGAGTGTAACAGTTACCAGGAAATTGAATGTATCCCATTTTATGATAAATCTAGTCACTTTTAGCCATTCAAAATTCAGAGAGTTACTGCAAAGACTGCCGATTTCTTCTGACAATATTAAACGTGTGAACATATGGAGGCATTCCAAGTTTTATGAAAAATTGTATGAATGAACTAATATATATATATATATATATATATATATATAGCATTGATTATTTATTTATTTGTTGTTAGATTTTCTAGCTCTTGATGTAATCCGTGATATCACGGGCATGATTTATTAAACTAATACCTCAGAACTATCATTCTGATAATGTCTCATCGAAGATAATTAGAAATTCAATAATGCTCTTTACTTATTTTTCTTTATTTCACCTCGAAGATACATAGTATTTTTTAGAAATTTAACATAACTTTGGCTTACATTCACAACAATGCTCAGTGAGTGATTAACTCGTGATTAACCCCGCCCCTCTTCATCCCGTCAGAAAACAGATTTCCTTAAGGCATACACGCATGCGCGCTGGTGGTGGTGGTTCATATTTTGATATTAGGCTTTTCAAAAATTAAGTAGTTTCTTGTTTTAGCGAATTGAGATGGATTACGTTCCAAATTGCCCAGACACCGCGACAAATGCTGACATTTCGAACCTGGAGCGAGAATTGGGAAGCAGACGCATCACGGTGCTTTCTTCAATTCCATTACTTTTGTTGTTTTGGCATAATGAACGTTAAGTGGCTCTTCAGCCTTTTTTTTTTTAAGACAAGCGTGTAACGAAACACCATGTTCTACATTTCTACCAAGTAACGGTATTTGAGCCGTCATTCACAAAGCTCCATTTAGTCAGGCGCAAGGCCTAGAATAGCTTACAATTCGTGGCGTTCTGAGTCGTATGAATTTTCTATTTTGGTAAACCGGTATCTTTTACGTATTGTCATATAATCCAAATAACGAGAGGGGACTTCACTTCATTTATACAGGTTTCCCCGCAATCTAAAAAAAGTCTCTCTCTGAAACCTTTCGTTGGTGGAAATGTCGTCATGCAAAGAAGCAATTACCATTAACTTGCATGTGAAAATTTACATGTGTGTGCATGTATGATTATAGGTCACGTGCAAGAAATGCTTTGATTTTTTTCCACATGATTTTGCCTATATCCGTTACGAGGGAACTTGGACCAACTGTTACTGTATGTAAGAACTGATCAAAAGATTTTGATCGAGAGCTTTCGACCATTCATTTAGCCATTATCAAGATCCAAGACTTGAATGATTAGTGACAAAAACTGAATACATCTTATATATATATACGTACTGTGTGTGTGTATGATTTTATTTTGATTATTAGTCAACTGACGACGCTTTCCTTGTAGTTAAGTCTAAATCACAATGAAAATTACCGATAATTTCTCCTAAGGCTTGGAGACTTTCTTGAGACAGTAAACAAAAATTACAACAAAACTTGATGAAGTATCGATGTAAATTGGGATAATTATTATCAATTGTATTAGTAGTATTACTAGTATTATTAATAATTTGTAATCAGATCGGAAATAATTTTCAAAAATAAACAAGCGCTCGGTGAGATTCAGACCTGCCACTGAAATACAATCAAAATATCGAAGATGAAGAAACACTCTGGATTATAGTTTCATATTATGATGAGTAAAATAATTTTATCAATGATATATTTATAAATGCATTTCACCATTTTTATAAAGTATATAAAAAATGTATATTTTAGAAGAGTCAATGGATAGGCATTTTTTGAGTGAAATTGTTGCCTTCGAGTGGAAAAGTTCATTGTTATGGAGAGAGAAACATAAGAAAAATCACACAGTTCATTATATAAGTAGAATAATACATTCAAATTCTGTGTTGGTTGTGATCAATTAAAAATTTGGAAAAAGAAATGATCAGGTTAATTTTCTCGCCGTTTGTTTGTCAGTGATCACTAAAAAATCTCTCTTAAAAATAACAAAACAGGCGTGAATGCTGCCAGATACAAACTAGGGTGACAATTTAGCACAAACTTACAATGCAAATTTAACCACCACTAAAAACACATTTTGAGGGAATTAAAAAAATTATTAGCAAATGTCCAAATTTTTAGATCCGTTGCTCCATTGGATTTGCCTGTAAGCATGATACATAGATAGCCAGCCAGATTCACTTAAAAAATGAAGAAACTTATGTTAACAATTTTGGTTAACGGTTTCTAAAAATGTCAACAAATTGTGTGTTGGTTCGTTAATATTTCCACAGGGCGTTGATATTTCAATACGTGGGATGCAGAAGAGTTCAAACATCTTCCACTCGGATGGAAAGGTGAGCTCTCTGCATACGTTAGATTGAATCATTGATCATCCCCAACACACACATTCGTGCGTCATGGACACTGAAAATAAATTCAGAATGAAATCACCGTTTGGCATGTCCTTGCCAGTGCTTAGCTCTATTTAGACAGAGACAAAGCAACTTGGAATTGAACGACTTGAGCCGCCATAGGTCGCGAATAGTTCTATCCCTTTTTGTGTGTATTTTGTTCATGTGTCTCACTGCTCCTGACCATACCGTTTTGTCTACAAATTAGCATCGGTATGCCACTAGAACCTTTCTAAAAATGTGTTATCTTCATTTTTTGAAAAAAAAAGCCTTTTTGATTTTATTGGGCCTTATATTGACGGGCTCATTATTTGAGACCTTATTTTGACGGGCTTATTATTTGGGGCTTTATTTTGACGGGCTTACTATTTGAGACCTTATTTTGACAACAGCATCCATACATATAATGAGTCACTTTTAAGAAAAATCTAGAAATACCTAGATTCTGGAGAATCTAGATGGTTTTCTTTTTTACATGTTTTCCTGTGGAAAACGCCAGTGATGCCATAAATAGAATTTATTCTAACCAAATTCATTCTTCGAAGGTATTGTTTTACAAGAGTTCAAATTTTGACACTACGGTTGTTTAGTTATTGACTATGAAAGCGAGTTCACTTTATACTAACTTTGTATTTACGATGGAGGATTAACCATTAGGCTTCAGCCAAAAAACCTGGAATGGAAATGGGTCAGAGAGCAAGAAATATGTTTAATAGAATGTACACGTGAGTATTTTGTATTCTGTAATCGTTTCATATGACTTCGTGTCATACATGTAGCACATTATATAGTACAACCAGGAAATAGGCGTCTATGGGGTCTGGAGCCCATCCTTCTCTGCTTGGGCGAAACAGAATTTTTTAAAAATTCCAATATCTGGTAAAAGAAATTTCATAAATTAAAAAAAAATTGTCATAAATTAAAGTTAAAAACCTAAATGTTTGAGTTTCCCATTCACTTATTCATTTGCAAAAAATATTTTTTTCATCTCGACCCCATTCCCACCCCAATCCTGGATCCGTTCTTGACAACGATATGAATTATTTAACGTGACTTGATGAAGGGTAGGCTGAGGGGCATGGTCAGGAGGAACTTTGCTAAAGATCAGCCAAGCTTAAGAGGTCCCTAATCCGTCACTAATTTTTGTAAATATAATCAAAATCAATTATTCCATTTGTACTTATATATTCAACTTGAGTATACATGGGTTTTGTTGACGAGTATCCCTTTGATCTTGATCATTATTGATTTTTGAATTTCCCTGATCTTGAATTTACATCGTCATCTTTGACAGTAAGTAAAGAGCGCTGATTGGAAATATAGAATAAAATCTTGGTGATGATGGCAAGCCTACGGTAGAGCAAGCTAAACCTCCAAGAACAAGAAAATCACATTAGTCCTAAAAAGAAGAGTATACAACCAATGCATCCTCCCAATAATCACCCATGGGGCTGAAACTTGGAACTTAACTAAGAGACTGACCTGCAAATTGAGAACTATGCAACGCGCCCATGAAAGAATCATGCTCAACCTCACATGGAGAGATCACAAAACAGCACAATATATTAGGGAAAAACCGGAGCCGGGGACATCATAGAAAGCATTAAGAAACTCAAATGGGCTGGCTATGAGATGGCGAGACAGATTGGACAGGTTCAGAAAACATTGGCTCCACGACGCCCACGATAGAGAGGTGTTATCTATATAAACGCTGTTTACTTACTACCGTAGACTAACAGTCTGAGTAGTTGCGATATAAAAGCAACTGGAATTGTAATGAACATTCTTTAAATGAATAATGGTTGACATGCTTCATCTTATAAAAATTCCTGTCCATGAGATTTCATAACTTCCAACTTGAGTGTCTGATTTCAAAGTCAATAATTAGTGAAGTATTTTTCATGATATGTTCGCCTGAAAAAAAAAATGAAATAATACTCTCACTAAAAACAAGTTACTGAATAAAAACATTACACTAATAAATATATTACCATTCCACAACTATGTGTGGTTTGATATTCTGAATTTGGAATATTCACGAAATGAGAATATTTAGGACAGAGCATCTTCGATAATTGACTTGTTCTTGAAAACCCAAATATTTAACTCTTGAATATGTGAGCGTACATTGTATACATGTGTCTTCAGAATGCATATCTAGTATATGTATGTATTTCAGATGCATATATTGTACACGTGTGTATTTTAGATGCATATATTGTACGTATCTGTGTATTGCATGCATATATTGTATGTGTGTGTGTTTTGTATGAATATAATAATGAAATGATTAGGCATCAATATTATATTTTTTGTTTGTAATTAGTAATTACAAATAAATTAATAAGCTTCTCTTGTTTCCGCCATTTAATACCTTTTCTGTTGATCTAGGTATCGAAAAGTAATTCAGATTGGAAAACGAAACAAAAATGTTTCATTTTTCCAAACAATGTTGATCACACATATTTCCAAACTTCCAAATATTGTTACGTGAAAACACTTTTATGCAAAATTAACCAGCGTTGTTAATTCACTTATACTTAGTTTTGTTAAGAGCCAAATAGACATAGGAAGATAATTGAGCAATTCTTTTTTAGTGGGACGCCTTACCAAGATTATCAGCATTAGGAAATTCGGCTTTAAGCCGGGATCGAAAACTGATCACTAGCGTCTCTGGCGTAAAAGATCGGTAACGATCGTACCCGCAAGATAGACTTATTGTCATTTTTACTTTTTAAATGGAATAGGACATTGTCCATTCCAAAGGTGCATGTTTGAACATTATGATGTGTGGAGCAACCTGTCTTGATAGTCCTTTAAAGTGAATATCCGTCCGTCGAACGAAAGTACAACTTTGAAGCATTTCGGTTACCCCTCTTCAGTGTTGCCAATTTCATGTTTAAAGTTGGAAAATTAGATTGAGGGGTTGTTATACGCGTGTTTACTATTAACATACTTGAGTGTCTCCCGTCATACGATGGTATTTTAATTTTGGAGATATACTTTTGCCATAATATCATATTATATGATTTTGCCATTTTTGGTCATCTATACTCCAGCTGTCCCATAGGAAGCTCGTAAAGTTAAATCGACTTTCATCACATCAGCGTAACCAAACCTGACTCAATTCCCACTTGACCGTTGATTGGATTTGGATTGTAGACTAAAAAAATAAGTACCTGTGGCGAAACCTTAATACTATTAGTATAAAGTAAACAAAGTTGGTGGCCTATTGGCGAGAATTGAATGACTTTTATAGGTTGACTTGGTTGACCTTGAAAGAGATACTAGTTGAAAATTGGTAATACCATGCAATGCGATTGTTGTTCCTGGGTAGTGAGTGTTGTTTTCTCGCTGCTTTTAAGTAAAAAGTATAGAAAATGGCTATTATCCCCTTCAAAGTTTACTTTAGTGGCCAGGGCAAATATATTCCTGAGTAAATGGTTTTCTTACTTTACGCGATTGAAAATGTGCAGATTATCTTGTTTCCGATTGAAAATAAGGAGATTTCAAATTATCACTCTTCTGGTCACAAAAGCAAAGTTTGATGGGAATAATTGATATTTCCTACTCTTTATAGACATAATCAATAAGAAAATAACACTTATTACCAGGGTTGCAAATTTAGATTTGATTTCTCGATTTTTCGATTCCGGAAGTCACTCTCAAATTCGAAATATTAAAAAAAGAAAATCCAGACAACAGGGCATGTACTTGTAATGTGGCTGATACAAATTTATCTGAAAGACTAGTTTTACAATGAGTAATCATTATAAAATATTGACTAGTATTTCTTTCATCTCTATTCGAACTCGCATCTCTTATCTTTTGGAGCCGAGCTTTCAATGAGTTACCTTACCTAGTAGGCTGCGAAAACTAACTGGCAGCCATATGCCGCCATATAGCTATATCCCTTTTTTTCTGAACGTCAATACACCACCATCTTTGTTGACATACACCAGCAGTAGTGAATATAATTTATTTGATGAGGCATTATTAATTATTATTGTGAAACTCCAGTCCAAGCGTAAGTTGACTTTCTTTCCCTCCGTAACAAGAACAATCCTCAACTAATTAAACTATCCACTGTATGTCTATCCCGTCGCGTTAAACCAAACCTATATATAAAATTAACATTTCACTACCTTGATTTGAAATCACGACAACGTGATTGCTAGGCGTCTCTCTCGACAACTGAGCCAAACTGAGGAGTCTTGTATACTCACAAATTGATTATATATACGATACGAAAGTTTCTGTGATCATCTTCAGTTGGAGAAGCATTACAATGCCATGTTGATTTTGACTAGTATTTCTTTCATCTTAATTTCTATTGCTTTTTATTGCAACTATCAGATCGACATTCTACGATCGTTTTCCCGATCTGACCTGCTTACTAACGATCGTAGGACTGCAATCTTAACCTTGCAAAAAGAAATAATGAAAAGAAATATCAATCATAAATCCACACACACAATGATTGACTATGTGAGTTTGTACTCTTTTACACCAAGGGATGCAACTCCTCTATGGTGTCCTAAAGATAGAATTCTGTGTTCTGATGACGCGGTGAAAGTGTTGAATGTATTGAAATTTTAAAAGTAATAAAAACAAAAAGTGATTTTTTTAAAAATCCGTCTGTTGTCCACAGAATGTTACCCTCCATGTTAACAGCAATGCAAATCTCTTTTATCTACGTTCATAAGATGCGATGGGTCGTCTTCCAATAAAAAATGATTAGAGGTTCTAAGATGCTTCTAAACAACACTTAGATGCAACTTACATATTTGGAAGTCTGGAGAGCATGTCAACCGAAATGTTGTGCTAAAATCTAGTGGAAGACAATATTCCGAAAAATATATGGATAGAAGAGATATCTATTTGTACTTCGTCGGATATTAGCCAAATTTCAACCGAAACTTCTCGTTCATGTTTGTCTATATAGAGCAACAAGAGTCCGTGAATCTATCTTTGCCCAATTCAGTAATTTTATTCATTATATCAATATCATTGTTTTAATCTTTGGAAATCATGCTTCTTGATTATTATTCATTCTCCTCATACCTTCATCTTTCTTATTTTTCTTCCCCATATCTTTCATCTTTTTTTATTCTCTTTCCACATCCACAACTTCAATGTAACGAACAAGAGTCAGAACGGAAAAGGCTGCTTGAATAGGAGCAAAATTGGCCAAATCTTCACAGTAACAGACATTCATTCATTACCCCCTCCCTCACATGTCTAAAGACTAAAAAAATTAATTTTTGTCGACCACAGGAATACAGACAAATAACAAAAGTAATCAATGACAATATCAGATATATATTGGTTCAATTTGTTTCTGCATGTTCTTAAATTCAATATAGATAAATTCCATAGGTAAGGAATTACTTGAACAAAATCATACACTTCAACTGTATGAATTTATATGTGAAAGTAATGATATCTTAGATGTGAACACCCGTGGAAATCCCTGAGGTTCAGTTATTTAAAAGTTATATGCCTACACGATGGAAGCTGACGTCTGCAGAAATAAAAAAAATATTGAAGATGCAATACAAAATTGTTGAATAAATAGTTTTGTAAAGCCTTTCCCAAAAGATATCTAAGCAACAAGTTGTGCTTCTGAGCAATTTTTTTTTTTTTTTCAAATGATGACTTTAAAGATTCCATAGAGCTGACGTCTCCTTATAATGCAAAATTTCATGAATGCGTCATTTGAATTATGTAGCACTGGCTGAACCAACGGGAATCCCTCGAGTGTTGACGACTAAGATTATCCAATATCTCATGTCTTTGTCCTTACCTTCCCCGTTGCCTGTGTTCTCTCGTTTTTCTTCTTTCTTATATTCGTCCATGTTTTATCTTGATGTTATATAGTTTTTTGTTGTTTTTTTTTTGTGCAAAAGTCTTCCTATCTCACAGTGAACTACTTAACCGTTTTTGCCCTATCTCTCCGAACCCTCTATTAAACTATATAACCCTTTTTGTCTCCTTTCTTCCCATCTTTTTAATATACTACCTAACTGTTCCCTTGTTAACTGCAACGGTAGTTGATAGTACTATGAATGCCGAAAGGTTAAGACCAAATTGGAATCGGTTCATAGCGTTCATAAGAAAGGAAGAATAGAGAGATAGATAGGCGAAGAAAGAAGTTAAAAAAAAAACACTTTTTACGTTACACTACGTCACATATTTATGTCAGTTCTAGGGATTAAAAAAATTGAACTTACAAGTCAGAAAGTAAGTAGATTATATGTTCATAACCAATGTATACACTTTATATCTATAAAACTTTTTCTTTCCCAATGAATTATATTGCATTCCGGACAATATTTTTCGTTTTATTTTTGGTGCAATTATTTCTTTGGCGGGGAATTTTGACGAAGATTAACTTGAAAAAACATTTGGAAAAAAGTTGTTTTTCAGAAACAAATATAGCCTAATACTGTCAAAAGTTATAAAAAGAATATCGCAGGTTTTGAACTTTCCTCGTATCATTACTGAAAGCGTAACATTTGAACGCAGGTAAAGACAGGCAGGATAATGTCATAATTTTAATTGATGATAATGTTATTCTAATTTCATCGTCAATTGAAATCCCCTTAATTACATACTAAGTGCTTAACTGTGATTTCACATGCAAGATTTATTTTACGAATACAGAGGCCGCTAATTGTAATCACTTTGGGACACAAGGAAAAAAAAAGAACAGACACACTGTTCAAAATCTGCAAGGCTGTTTACACAATATGTGAGCATTTTGCAACATTTTTCCATAATCCAATCATTTGTTTCCCATTGATAAAAAAAATAATAATGTGAAGCTGTTAGGAGATTTTTTCTCTAAAGTCTCTCTGAGAATGGACACTAACTGGTTTTCTAGAGTCTAGCTACATTTCCGTTTGTATCCAAGAAGTGTGTATTTATTCATGTTCACCCTTATATTATGAGATGATTGATTTCGAGGATTGATTAAAAAAAAACAAATTTTATGACGTAGTGGTATGTAAAAAGAAGAGTATTCGTCATTTGTCCCCTCTCTCTAAACTTCCTCTCTTATGGACGCTATGAAAATATTCAAATTTGGTCAAACCGAAAAAGTTTTCGGTATTCATTGGACTGTCGACTTTCCTTGCAGTTAAAAACCGACTGATAACAATAAGCAAGGTATAAGAAAACTGGAACTAATTCCATTCCTTCATTGTTATACAAAATTTCACTTTATAGAACATTTATATGAAATTCATTGATCGAAAATATCTATAGTTTTCAATCAATTTTAAATAATTTGGTGGAGGGCCGACTGATTTTGATAACAATAACCGTTTGGCATTATGATTACAATAAACAGCTCTTTTTGTGCAGGAAAACTTTTAATCAAGCTAATGATTACATAGTGATATAGCAAATCCTGATGGCAGTGTTGCCAATTTAGCGCTTTTTGCGCTAAATTCAGCACGTTTCTTGCTTTGGCAGTGCGAAAAAGCGCTAAAATAGCGTGGATGTGCTTAAACATTTTGGCCATTTTGGGGCATGTTTTTGACTATTTTTAGCATCCTTTTATTGTTTTGGTGATTTAGGGCTTTCTTTTTTTTTTCCAAATATACCTCCTTTAAGCAATCAAACTAGCGTGAAAATGTTTCTACTTAGTAACACTGCCCGATGGTAGGAGGAAAATTGAGCAGTAAACACGATTATATTTTAGCACAGAGAGCTAAGTTGGTTCACGCAGACAAGGCATTGTCTTTTCTGTTCGTTTTCCACTGGCTTTACTTTGATTTCGTTAGTCATTTTCTACACTAACAAATATTTTCGGTATTAGAGACAAATGATGACTACACGCCGAAAGTCTGGTCAGTCATTCGTCAGAAATCGTCACATGACCAATATTTTTTAGCAACATTTTCGTAGCGACTAAACTTTAAAATCTTTCACAATTGAACTGATATAAAAGGTTCAATTTCCAATATAAGGGTTTCTGTTGTTGTTAAAAAAAAAACAGTGCAACCTCTGCACAGTATGGGGAAAAGACTAGAGCTGTCTGATTTCGAAGTGGTAAGATTGTTGAACATCAGAATTATGGTCTATCATAATGTGCAACTGCTGAGCAAATTAATCGAAGTCATACAGTCGTGAAATGTTTTTTCTTAATAATCCAGATAGTTTATTGCCTCAAAGGTCGAGCTTATATATTGCAAACGGAATACGCATACTTTACCTCTGCCAATGAAGTCATGTTTGTCTTCCCGCTGTTCGTACAAACAGTATCACCAAAATTTCTCAGTGGATTTCGAAGATATATTATGGGGGGTTGGGTCGTGGGCTAAGGAAGGATGATTTCATTTTTGAGCGGATCCAGTATTTCATTCTGATAGAGAGATACGTATAAGGACAACTGAAATATGGAAAATTGAAAGGTACACAGTTAGCCCCCTTGCATCGTAGCTATATATCAACTGATTTTCATTCAGTTTTTGTCAGTTAATGTGTGATGTTGGCTGGGGTATGACCGCTCCGTGTGGTTTCTATATGGGTTTCTAATAGGATATATATTCTTAGTGACACATGCCAGTAATCGTTAGGTAAAAATAGCTGGGATTTCGAAAGCAGATTTTCAAGGCAACTGCTCTTTCCACCAGGAAGTCTGGCGCAACACGATCTTCTTTTCCTAATATATCTTCATTTGATCCTATATAAATATTTGTATTAATATTTAACATCCATATCATTTTCTTTCCCTTTTCTCTTTAGATCTATCCGAAATTATTTTCAAATCTTCTATTGGTGGCTTGAATTCGTGTTAGGTACGCAAGATTTTTCTCGAACGTAATCATATTTTATTATGTCAATTTCAATGGAGAGGAAGCCCCTGTAGTTACTTAGGATCCCCAGAGCTCAAGTGGAAGGAATAATTAGTTGTTTATGTGGGAGTAGTTTCAGTTGCAACTACGACCTACTATATTAAGAATGTTAATTTTTCATACACTTCAACGATATTGAGTTTCGGAGTAATCATATTTATTATTGAATTAATAATCATATGTAAACAGAGGAAGTGTCAGATAGAATTTCGAGTGTGTTGTCTGTCCATGTGTGTCCCGAATAATGTGTATACATTTTGTTAGTTAGCAGATATGGTTATCACTTGAAAGTTTAAACCCTTTCATAATAAAGTATGAATGCTATAATAAACATCAACTAAGGTAACTCTTGTAATTCTGAGATGATTCTCTTCGAATAAGAAAAAAATATGTTTGCAATTAAGTAGGGAGCTTGATATATATGTTTCAAGCTCTCAACTAAATTGCATACAGTATTTTTTTATTCATTCTAACTGAAAGAACTATTCCTCAATTACAAAATATAGGTTAATTGATTTTTATGTATTTTATTATTTTTTCTGTATGAAAGGGTTTGATACCTTTGAGATAAAAAGCAGAACCAATATAGATATGAACATAGATGTATAGATAGCAAGACAGATATAAAGATGCGAACAGTGATAGATCCACACGTTGATAGATGTACGTGTGCACCGACCAAAATATAAACCCCCATATATATATATATATATTTATATATGTATATATATATATGGGGGTTTATATATATATATGTATATACATATATGTATATATATAATTTCTCACTCTGTTCATAGATTGATAGCAAGCTATTTGCCAACGATCATACCTATCTTTCCTTATCTTTAATTCTATGCATCATCTACGTTCATATCAATTTCTTTCAATGTTTATGTATGGGTGCACACACACAGACATGCGCGCATACATATCATTAAAAAGTGGATACATGATCCGACAGAATAATAATGAATTAATTATATCATTTGAAACTCTATCTGGAATGGCCTCCCGTTATTATTTGGAGAATGTGTCACTTGGCCAAGACAGCCTGAATAGAATAAACAATTAAAGAAGATGGGGCTGCTGCAGGAATCGGAACTGTGACCAATTAGGTAGCCGCTTCAATGCTCTTACTATTGAGTTGAACTTTTAGCTGCTTAATCTATTTATGCCTGATCATTTTCCGTGTGATAACGCTTGGTCATTTTAAAAAGAGTTTAAATTATAATGATTATTATATGCATTAATAATTATGCACTCTCTCTTTCTCTCTCTCTCACACACACATACGGACATACACATAGGCACACATACACGCATATATATATATATATATATATATATATATATATATATATATATATGAGGTCATCAGCCATTATGAGCCAGCTACTGGATAAAGGTCTTTCTCATCTCTTTAATCTCAGGAATATGTGTAAATTTTAATAGAAATTCTGGTTATTAAAGTTGAAACAGCTAAACTGTGATAATAAAGAATGAAAATCAATTAATGTATCAATAAGAAATGTGAAATAAAATATTTTCGCTTAGAAATATTACGCAATTTAGTAGGATATATATATATATATATATATATATTATATATATATATATATATTATATATATATATATATATCATATATATCATATATATTATATATATCATAAATATTATATATATCATATATATTATATATATCATATATATTATATATATCATATATATTATATATATCATATATATTATATATATCATATATATTATATATATCATATATATTATATATATCATATATATTATATATATCATATATATTATATATATCATATATATATATATATCATATATATATATATATCATATATATATATATATCATATATTATATATATCATATATTATATATATCATATATATCATATATATATATATATCATATATATATATGTCATATATATATATATGTCATATATATATATATGTCATATATATATATATGTCATATATATATATATATCATATATATATATATCATATATATATATATATCGTATATATATATATATATCGTATATATATATATATATCGTATATATATATATATATCGTATATATATATATATATCGTATATATATATATTATATCATATATATATATATATGTATATGTATATTTAGCCAGCAATTTTATTAAACATGACAGGTGAAGCTTGTCGAGTAAACTTTTCAAGTATTTTTTCTTGTCCACAAAAATAAGATGTTTTATCGCAAATGTGAACGGAGAGTCCAAAATTTGTTGAGTTGTCCCTTGATTTCTTTCGACCATCACTGGTCATGGTCGAGATTAGATTCCACAGTGTGACGATTGTGTTAGTATAAGTAGAGGTAGTGATAAGTTGAAGCATCAATAGGTACTTGAAGAGTATCGGTGTAAGATGTGTCACGTGATGATACTGTAACTTCAATTTGGAGGCACTTCAAAAAATGTACATGTGTATACAGTGTGCCTTCAAAAAAGTTGTATATTTTTTTAAGAGCAGTTATGAATCTCACCTAAAAATTGATTAAATCTTTTACAACTAAAGAATACAGGTTCTAATAAAGTTCAGGAATAAAAAACATTCATTGTTTATCTTTAAGTGACACTTTTCAACGGTTTTAAAGGTTCAGAAAAGGGTACTTAACAAAATAATAAACTGTTGAGACCTTTTTTCATACGAAGAGAATTATGCCAGAATTACAAAGACGTGTTAATTAGTGATTATGTAACACATTCTATTCAATTTCATGACATGTTTTAATTAATTCTCAAATAATCAGCTTAACTGTAATGAAAAGAAACAAATATTCGTCTACACGTTTTTATAGTCAGCCTGTGGCTAATATTTGACGCCGTGGAAAAACGATTTTTGTCCCTGAGTAGTGAGTGTTATTTTCTAATTGCTTATGTGTAAAATGTATATAAAATAACTATTATTCCTTCTAAGCATTGCTTTTGTGGCCTGGATAGTGATATTCAACTGTAATTTTTTTCCTTGCTTTAAGTGATTAAAATGTGCGAATTTGCCCGTTGTCCCACTGGATATAAGTAGATTTAAAATTATCGCTGTCTTAGTTATAAAAGCAAAGTTCGATGGAAATAATTGACATTCTGTACATTTTTTTTAGAAATAATCGACCAGGAAATAATACCTATTATCCAGGAACAAGGCTCCCCTGGACATTTTTTTCAAGTTGCACTGTGTAATCTTTCATTCGACTATGTTGTCAAATTAAGCTAAACTTTTTAGTAATTAGTATAACCTCGGATATATATATATATATATATATATATATATATATATATATATATATATATATATATATATAATGTATGTATGTGTGTGTATAGATTAATGTATGGATAACATATATAGATAAATAATACATGTGTGTGTAATGATAAATATATACATATTTTAATGATATATATATGTGTGTATGTGTGTAGATGATATATGTAAATGTATGAATTATATATATATATATATATATATATATATATATGATTAATACACACACACACAAACCGAATTTCTCAACTCAAATTTTGAGAAAGAAGCTATCAAAGAGCCTTTCTCTAATACTACTTACTGGTCAGGATAGACAACGTCAACTTCTGTCTGATAGCCTTCACCTCATTGATACTTTTCATCGCAGATTGATACTTCATCCTAGAATTCAAACGAATTATGGAAATAATGTATTTGAAAATATCGTACTAGCCCTATGAAAACTTGTATCCCTTAGTTTCAATACAAAGTTTCTTCCGAAAGGAATTCTCAAAACCGTTGAAGTAACAGTGGTTTTCAAAGTAGTCGATATCGACCCGTAAGGATCGATGGTACTATCCAAGGGGTCGATAAAGGTTTATGGATAGAAAGAGGCTCAATAAATACTTAACGGGGCTCATAACTTCCGGGAGATTGATTGAACGTTTTTGGGTCGAAAGCTGATATTTTCATAAGAAATTAAAATACATATATTACAACTTGCTGATATACATGTAATTAGTTTGTATTGTCTATTTATTTCATTTTTTTTTATTGAAATATAATGATGATGATATAGGTATGAGAAGCAGTTTAGTTTCGTTTCGTTCGCTAATTTTTATTTTCGTTTCGTTTTCGTGGCGGATCTACGAATAGAAAAATAGTCGCATTCGTTTTTCCTTGTTTGTTTTTAATTAAAACAAAACGGAGTGAAACTAAATGAAATCGCGTTAGAGAACTGCACATCCACTAAATTATCATCTATTTATTTATTTGTACATGTCTGGGGGTCGATCAGGGATCAAGAATTCCGTAAAAGGGTCGATGGTCCGAAAAGTTGGGGGGGGGGGCACCAGTTTAAATCTAAGAAACTTCTGTTGGTAGTCTATAGCATTCTATTTTCTTAAAACTTCAAAGTAAAGATTCAAACTTTGTTTGTACACGTGGAGATATTTTATTAGCTGTAATGAAACGGACATGCGTATCCCAGAATCCAAATGCTCTTTCTTTGTCTCCCCTGGACATCTGCTGGGGCCCAACCCGAAGAAGATTTTTCGGGTCAGTGACTCCTGACTTCAGGTGTTTCATTACAGGTTCATGAGGTTCCCTTGAGACTATCTTGGCCTAATTCTTATTTTTCATTATTACACGCAGTTATATTCGTCTTTTTGTAACTATCAGCCACTTTTCCACGACCGGTCTGTTCTTTGGCCTTCTCATTAAATTGGTTTAATTCAGAAGTCATCCTAGACCACTGGTGTCGAGACAGCTGAGAGTACTGCTACTACCGTCCCGGGAGCTAAATCCGGTCAGCCCCCAATACTGGCTATCTGAAGATGAAAGATTTAAATAAGGTTAATTCATTCATATCGAAGTAAGTAAGTATTGTAATGTTTATGTCTGCAAAGACTTACGGTGATCACTTGCTCAGTGTCACTTATCTCTAATTCTTACACAGTAACATTTCCCTTCTTCAAAGGTAAGTGATGCAGCATTACAAGGCAAAATAATAAAATTGAATTAATTGATTCGTAAAAGTACTCATATACTGTATTTATGCTAATATTTTTTATTTGGGGCTTTAATCCAGATTCATAAGATGGCTTAATATATATATATATATAATATTGGATGACTCTAATATCGGTTAATTTAGTAGAGCTAATATCAGCACTCTCTCTCTTTACATATTTTTTTAAACACTAACCCTAAAAATAATCTTTAGTTCCCGGGACGGTTGTAGTCGTTTATAGTAGCATTTTATAATTTTATTAATTTTATAGATTTTTTAGTTATTTATAATAAAATGTAAAAAATTCCGTCAGATCTTTTTATTGCAGATGATTATCATAACAAAATTTCTCCCGTCAGGTAAGCGGGAGCTTACGTTGTAATACTGACATACGCCGGAATTACAACAACAACCCATGAAAAGAGTTGTAATGATTTATCTTATTTTAAATTATGGATCTATAGAACTGGAATCAGTGCTACCACCAAACCGTGTTTACACTTCATATCTATATTAAAATCTATACAATTATGAGTTCAGGGATACTTCTAAAATCCACATATTCTCACAAATTGATCTTATGCTAAGGTTGCTTATAAACGCTCCCTGTACGATAGGTGGTCTAAACGGAATAGGGTAAGTTGGAATTCGGGAAGATAATAAAAACATTTTCAAAAGACTTTAGTCTCAGCGGGAGTCAGCCCTTCATTTTCGATCTGCGCTGTGTACGAACTGCCATAGACTGACGGTCTGAGTGGTCACGATGAAAAGCAACTAAATCTTAGAATGAAGGAAATACCAGCCAAAAACTTGAACGGAACGAGTGACCATCGTTAGATCGTCGCCGTGAAGGGAAATTAAGATTTTGGAATCGGTGAAGAAAATTCGATTATTTATTCCTGTGGATAATATCTGCGTCGGTTTGAATGAAGGCAATGATTCTTCGGGGGCGGATCCAGGATTTTAAGCTGGGTGGGGTCGAAATGGATGAATTTATTTTATGAATAAACGCATGGAGAAAAATACAAAGTAACGTATGATCCGGTATTTTTCGCTAGAAATTGAATTGTGGCTTTTATAGAATTAGAATTGACAAAAGTGTAAAAATTTTTTTTTAAATCAGCAAAGAAATTTACTATGGTATCAGTGAATAAAATATTAAAAAAAGCAAAAACAGAAGACATCTTATTTATATTAGATGAGAAACAAAATTATAATTTTTGTTTTTTTGTTTTCACGGTCAGTTCATTATTACTTACAATTATTGGGGGGGGGCTATTTCTGAAATTTCTTTATTCAAAAATTAAGATTTAAAAAAAAAAAACCCATTTAAATCATACTTTACTTGAGCAGGATGGATGTGTCTGGACCCACGGGCCCTCTGGGGCTCATCCCTTGATCTGCACCTGTTCTTGAGGAATAGATGAAGAGAAGGCGTTTAATTAAATTTCGCCCTCTAAAAGCACCTGCGTGATACTAGCAAAGGGTAACTTTTTGACAACATTTGAAGCAAGCAGGCATCGCATTACCATAGTAATATAATTCTGTTAGAGTAAAGATCTTAGTCATGAATATTCAGAATCGGAAGATTCCGATCACACTTCATAAAATTTTTGTTGAATTTCTCTCCCTGTGTCATTTTTTCTCTGATTTTATCCTTCAAATCTTTTTGTTTCTTTCCTTGAAATGTTATGAGTATTTAGCTAGCATTTCTACGTGAATTTCATCTTTAAAATTAACGAAAAATTGAGTGCTTAATCTAAAAATCTTATCTTCACTAATCCGGTAGTGTAGGTCCGGTTGTTGGCGCCCAAGGCACTCAATCAATAGTGGCAATTCTTCACTTAGCAATCCTAAACTACGCTCAACAGACCGAGAACGTGCTGTGGTGACTGGGGTAGTCAGGTATAACTTCATTGGGGTGTGATGGGGGTGTTCGAGCTGAAAAAAAAATTAAAGGTTTCCGTTGCCGATTTTTTAAGGTTATCGAAATCTTTAATTCAAAAAATTCTTGAAAGATGGTGCTACACAATCTTTTTATTCCTCTTCGATTGACTAAGTTCAGTATCTGTCAATAGGTTTCTGATGCAACCGGTGTAGTCGACATCACACCCGGGAAGAACTAATCACCCCTTCCAAATACTTGTCAAGAGGGGGGAGGATTTATCAAAACAAAATTTAATCTGTGTGGTTGATTACTGGGGTTCAATGTAAGGGGTGTATATTTCCCCGACTCGATCTCCAGAGTTCCGGGTTGAAGAAGGACAAACGAATTCATTTTCCCCTTTCCTTTTCACACAAGCAGAGAAAGCGAAGTTGCTTCCCGCGTCGTACGACACATGAGGCTATGATTTTTGTCTCTGTTTCTCGAACAATCCATGAAGACTCAATCATTGTTTATAACAATTTTGAGTTTTTACGAGAACTGTATGCTATACTAGAAAAAAGATACATAAAATTTTAGCTATTTTTAGCTATTAAGGGTGATAGGTTTTTTGTTGTTTGTTTTCGTTTTTTTTTTTTCAATTATTATACAAGTCTTTTAGTGCCTGATTTGCAAGGATTATCCACTTACATATGGTGACACATTCATACACCCAAACATAAATGAAGGGTCACGTACAAGTATTTTTTCACAAATATAAACAGACACACCTACGTACTCACGTACCCCCTACATACACATACATGCATGCTTGCAAGACGCATTCGTCCATCCATAGCTCATTTCGGCTCACTTGCTCCTGTACAACATATGGAGTAAGGACTTTGATTCCTCGAACGATCCGTGGAAACTCAATCACTGTTTGTAGCAATTATGACTTTTTAGGGGGCTATCCCCACGCCCGGTATGGACTGTCTTACAGGGAGAGCTAAAGGGTCCAAACTTGTATTAATAAGGGACCGCTACACATATATATGTGTGTACGTGTGTATCTTTGCTTTTTGCAGTATGGTTTAATGACTTTGGACGAGTACCATTTACTGAATTGTCCTGGATCCAGGAAATGGCACCCCAGCACTATCCCCCACCCCTGTAAAGTGCAAAGTATGACTTTGACCCATAGTTTGAACTAAAACATGACGAATATTCAATAAACTGGAAACCGTTGAACTTTTTTTTTTCTCGCATTCTTTATTATTCTTACATAACGAAAAGCGTTTACCTGGACTCATATTGTACCCAAACAAATCTAAAGCTAAACATTATGGGGGGAATGGGATAGGCTTTGGTTTATTCCTAAAATACAAATAAGAGTATGGTTTGCGTTATAACATGAATTGATGGTGGACCGCAAAATGATAATCTAGCTCCAAATAACTGAATTGGCAACTCTGGCTATCACGGCTCGGTTATAACGCATTTGGCTTCCTTGAACCCCAACATCTGCATCATAATGGTTGACGCCAGTATCTAAAAAAAATCCGTGTATTATTTTTCCTTAGAGGGGTTTATCCCACACTCGAATTGCTCTGACCCAATCCCTAACACGAACCTCCCGATAACCAAAAGCGGCTGATTTGTCAAAATCTAAATCTACTTCGGAGAGCAAAGTGGTTAGAGTGTAAAACAATCAGTCGATCTGAACACTGCCTCCAGCCCTGGGTGCAAAAGGGGTATGCAGGGTTGACTTTCAGCTACTGCTACGGCTGACGAAGGAAGTGTTTCAAATGGAGCGCTCCTTCCGACCTTTCAAAGACTCTCTCAGCCGACAACGCGTAATGGCTCGGTGTGCTTCCCGAAGCAAGGCAGATGGTAGAATCATTAGATTCTTAGCCGAGAACCTCATATAACCTCGGGTTCATGTATAACATTTTGCAGATGCGATTGTATTGGAAGCAAGAAGCTAAAAACTCTTGTATGGGATCTCCCACGGAGGGGTCTCATTTCCAGAAAATGATTTAGTAGGGGTGTGCGATGCTATCAGAAGAGAGTGAACGAGGAGGGGGCTGAGAAGTGCGTATATATATATATATATATATATATATATATATATATATATATATATATATATATATATATATACACACACACGCACATTTGGGTCTTTATTATTGTTCTTCATTACTTTCATCTTTGACTCAAACGTTTTGAATATATATATATATATATATATATATATATATATATATATATATATATATATATATACCACCTACTGTGGCACAACGATAATCAAGCTTAACATACACACCTATTCGCCAAAAGAAGGGGTTCCTGACTAGGTGCTCTATCATTGTGGCCTTGCGACAGATTTAGGTCAGCAAATACATATACAGTTAGAGTTTTCACTTGTGGTCTTGATCTATACTCAGATAAGCTTAGTATCAATCCATACAAGTTTTCATCCATCTTACATTTTGAAACATTTTGATTGCAACCTTCGTAATTACCCAAGAAAAAGCGTGTATGGGAATAGGGAATGCACTCATACGCACTAATATATAAGTATGTATATACTATCATGTTGATGAAAGAAAAAAATATGAGAAAAGTAAAATTGCTCGAAAATTTCGATGCATTTCGACGGTTTCTAGCCACCAGATACAACTTGACTCTCACTTACACAGATACAAACATTCTCCCCCGCTCCTACTAAACAATTCACAGCAACAGAAATATCCCTATTTCTTTCCTCAATTTCAAACACGTAAACAGCACTCAGTATTCTCTGCACCGCTGCAAGTTTCTCTGGAAAAGACGGTTAGCAACTGCCGAAATGCATCGAAACATGCCCACATGTTAATGAAAATTTTCAAGATGTAACACCTGCTTTCTCTTACTTTTTCTTCTCTTTTACCCTCAAATTATCACTTCCATCAACATTTTGTGGAATCACCTCTCATCTACGCAATAAACTTTTCATATTGTAATGCTGAAGAACATTATGTATAGTCCCAAAGTATCCACAACCGACCGTGTGTCACACAAGCCATTTTTAATTTGATCTATGTTGTTCTTGTAACTGTTTATATTTTTTTAGGTTCCTGTTGCATGTTATTTGGAATAGTAATTTTATGGAGTTCATCAGCTGTTTTACAATAGCCCTACATTTGGGAGTATGTTTCCAAGTTCCCCAAAGTGGAGCGTATCTACAAAAACCTTCTGTAAGCTGAAATGGCATGAAGCGCAATAGCAAATACTATTAATCTATATGAGGAAAATTTTTAGCTCTCCCAGACTCCTATAATGGTGATGATGGTCCGTCAGGCTGAGTCGTTGGAGATTGGGTAGGTGAGAGGTACAAGAAAATTGGGTATAGAAGAGAGAAAGTTGGATGAGGATGTCTGTATAATGGATCTCTGCAAACCAAATGCTGGATGGTATTTTTGCTTTTCGCTTCTTCTTTCTTCATTTAAGCGAAAAATTGGCATAAAGTGAACTTTCGGAAAACTGGGGATACCTGTACATGTTCTTTGAATTACCATCTGAATATGAAGTCAAAAGTTGTTTTAATTATACTTAGGGATTCTACCAGTAACCCAAGAATATAACTGATTTTTAATTTTTTTCATTTTATTTGAAATAATGGTTACTTAGCCCTTTTCTTCAACCACCAAGCTCAGCAGTTAGCGAAAGTCATATCCGGTTCTATTTAAAAATAGAGACTATTTGAAGGAAGCCATTACGGCGTTTACGGTAGTTCTCAATATCCACCAGTGGTTCTTTAGGGGGAGTCTTGACTTGATATGATATTGTTCATGTAACGAAACACCACATCTGCCTGTTGGGTGCCAAAATTCTTGCAGCAATTAATGCACTTTAAGGGTATTTGTCGGGTGGCATGAGGTAAGAAAGAAACAAAAAAATGAAGGTAAGGATATCCGTTTCAACAAAAAAAAATTCTCCGTCTTCCACGACCCCCTCTCTCACTCGTTCCTCATCTTTTTCTGTGCTGTTCCTATCTTGAGGCGACACTGTTTGCTGGATCAAGTTCACAGAGGTTACATGGTGTTTGAAATTCAAAGATGGGATATCATAATTATTACATGAAGGGTTGAGATTGATCTCATCATTTCTTCAAGAAACTCGCGAAAAACCGTCCACATAGGTTTCCTCGGTCTTCACGTGAGTCTGTCCGACTGGCTAGCTATGTGTCGCGCGTACAGGCCGTCCAAATGCATCTAGAGGACTGTAAACTTAAACATGTACACCTAATTATGTATAGACGATCAGAAAGAACTGGCTCCGCGACGCCCATGTGGTGAATTCTAGGAAAGGTCTATGTCCAACAACGGACGTTAAAAGAATGATGATACTGATGATGATGTATAGAAGAAACTTTTGTTTTTTTTGTTTTTGTTTTTTTTTTCAAATCTCCCAAAAGGTGTTTGGCGTGGGTTCAATCTACAACGTAAATTTATGCTTAATTGGTCCCTTGGTTCGTGTCTAGCAGCATTCACTCTTGTTTGCTTTCTTTTTGTTTTTTTGTTTGGTTTCTTTTGAAAATTAGGATTTTTTAAATGAACACCACACAACAGAAGGTGAAACGAATGATTCGTCCATTGATCATCCATTATTTCAATTTTTTTTTGATTGATCACCCCCAACGCGGCATACCACCAAAAGACATTGGCCACTTGACGATTTCTATTGAGTGACTAACCAGACCTGTCTTTCTTGGATTTTTAGAAATTCTGCGATGAAGTATAGTCTTTATTCTATTGATTATTCGAACTAGTATCCTCATTTTTCTTCTGTTGAGCTTTAAACTTCGGTTGATCGTTTTAGAACCTTCATCAGGATTGCCTGAAATGATTCTGTGAATTATTCTGTACTGTATCCTCATCTTCGATTTTATGATCACTGTCAGTGTTTCCTGAAGTTCTGATATGAAATATCATTCCTTTTATTATTTGGACAGTTCTTATCTTCCTTCCTATCGCAACATTTTGGCCGGTGTGTTCTTGCTTTTTGGCTTGTCACCTCTCTCTCTCTTTATTGCTTTCTCTCTCTCTCTCTCTCTCTCTCTCTCTCTCTCTCTATACATATATATATATATATATATATATATGTTTAAAACTGTAAAGCTTTTTGGACTATATATACACATATATATAATTTTATGTTTAATGTTTGAAACTGTAAAGCTTCCTGGGCTTTATATATATATATATATATATATATATATATATATAATTTTATTTTCAATGTTTAAGGCTGGAAAGCTTTCTAGACTATATATATCATTGTATGTTTAGTGTTTTAAGCTGCAAAGCTTTTTAGACCATATATATGTGTGTATGTATACATATATGATGTATTACGTTTAGCGTTCAAAGCTGTGAAGTTTTCCACACATATATATATATATATATGCACACACACACACACATATAGTCTTTGTTTTTTCTGCTCTCTTACACACACACAAAGACACTGTTGTCAAATTCTTGTCGGAGTCCAAGGTAGACTTGTTTTTTTCACCGTAACAACAAGGTAACTTAAAAAGGTCCTCTGTAGTTTATGCACACATAATCTTTGAAATATGTACAATACAGATTACCATAATCATCCACAGTCGGAATAGAAGAAGTTGTTTAACCCTGCAGCAGACAGACGTCTTCTTATACCCCTAAGTTCCATACAGAAAATCCTCATTCATTCAGCGAAATAAATCTTATACTATCCCATAATAATTACTTTACGCTGTCCGCCATTTTTTTTTCATCTTTCGTGTTTAACTTTCTCTCGTTGCTTCTTCCTACTTCTTTCTACAATTACGTAAAATGTCAAATAAATTTTCCTGTACCATTTTTTTTAAAAACAAAATACCAATCTAAAAAGGAAGAAAGAAAGAAATAGAAAAAGAGAGAGGACAGTGTTCACATTGTATTCGTACAGGGTTTTTTGTGTACCCTGACGAAACGTTTGTTTTCATTAACTGTCGAATGCTGTCTGTTTTATAAGGGATCTGTAACTGGAAACACGACAAAACCTCTTCCTCTGAGATAATTAAAACACAAAGAAAGTAAGCAAATAGATAGAGCAAAAGAAAAAAAAAGAGCTTACAAAAAAAATGACACCATATTTGAAGGATTTGTGTCAATGTAACTCGAGACATAATTCGTTAAAAGTCGCCCCCCTCCGGCTTCTTCGTTGCCTCGTTCTGATTTCATTTCGACCGACCGACCGACAGGCCAACATGGTGTGATGCGCTGTACACTTCTGGACAAAATAAAGTTAATTTTGACATAACGAGAAAGAAAAAAAAATTCTAAAAGAAAAAAAAAATGCAAAACTTTCGGAATTCATTCCAAGCACATCAAAATACATAGGAAGAAAATAAATTTTCTTGCAAATAATCACGGTTTTACTAAGCTGAATCTTCACCAAACTTCTAGTTGAATAAATGGAAATTCATTGTTTGAAACTGTCAACTATACGTCACACACAAACACACATACACACATGGGGCCGGAGATGTGGAAATTTATTCAGTTATTCCTTATTTTGTTTAGGAAAATGCATTTTTTCAAATAACCCAACCTACCCAACAAAGTTTTCATGGGGTCAATTTACAATGTAACTATATGCTAAATCGGTCTTGTGATTTTTTTCTGTTTTTTTTTTTTTTTTTTTTTTTTTTTAGAAAATTCGGAACTTTTAGTGATCCAACAAAAGTAAACAGAAGTAAATTATTCATTGATCACCTATTTTTTTCTAATTTTTCAATTCATCACCCATCACGTGACGGTTTCTATTGAGAGACTAACTAGACATATTTCATTTATTTTTTTTTTAACATCAGTCTTATCATCTTCAATTTTCGTATCTCTACGTTTCTGACTAAAATTGTTTTTCAGATAATTTCCAACTAATCTTTAGAAAAAATTTTTTTTTTTAACAACTTCCTTGTATTTGAGAAATATTTAAGTGTGACGTGCAATCTGTGTGGGAACCTTGAATCTACCCCTTTCTCTTGGCAGGAGACACATCAATGAGGAAAACACCACGATGCAGGCGAATGTTTTCCAATGCAAAAACATACGGACTGACCGTTTATATATAGACGGGGAGATAGGTAGAATTGAAGAAGTGAAGCCGTTATCTATTCTTGATTATCTCTATATATTTGTTTCAAGTTAGGCCATCCGATCAAGTTCCTAAGAAAATACCAAATGTTTGAATCAGGACATTTCATTATCATATTGTACGTGTGTTTGAGTGCGTGTGTAAAGTGTAAACGTGTTTGTGCGTGCAAGTGCAAACGTACGTATGTCGGGTGTATGTGTGTGCATGAACGGGTGTGGATGTGTGAACATACTTTTTTGTGCGTGTGGATGCGTGAGTTTGTATGTGTGAACGTTTGAGTTTGTGGGTGTATTGATGTGTAAACGTGTGTCTGTGTGAGTGTATGCGTGCATGTACATAGATTTGGAGCAGAAAAGTCTTATCAGAAAATATTTGTAGCCGATAAAGGGTCAAATTTCTTGCAGCACGATAACGAAGTTAATATTTTTTTTTCACTTCTATTCATTTCCTCCGCTCTCTTTCTTTCGTTTCCATCATTTCGTCTTTTTTGCTTTCGTTTCCTCTATTTTAATTTTGTTTGTCTTGTTTCCATCACTTAGTCTTTCCTTCTTCCGTTTCCTTAATTTTGTCTGTCTTTCTTTCGTTTCCTTCATTCTGTCTATCTTTCCCACGTTTCATTCTGTCTGTCTTTCTTTTTGTTTCCTTCATTCTGTCTGTCTTTCTTTTTGTTTCCTTCATTCTGTCTGTCTTTCTTTTTGTTTCCTTCATTCTGTCTGTCTTTCTTTTTGTTTCCTTCAGTCTGACTTTCTTTCTTTTTGTTTCCTTCAGTCTGACTTTCTTTCTTTTTGTTTCCTTCAGTCTGACTTTCTTTTTGTTCCCTTCAGTCTGACTTTCTTTCTCTCGTTTCCTTCAATGACAAATAAATTTTTTGCAACTCATTCCTTCCATGCATATTTGCATTCTAACAATCTTCTAAAAAGAACAGCTCTGGTTAGTGTCTCGATAGAAACTGTCACGTGATCATTCTCTTTTAGCAGCGTGTCGTGTTAGGGTGATCAATTAAAAAAATGGAAATTGTGGTTTCCAATGAATAGTTTACTCGCCCTTTGTTGGCCAGTGATCACTAAAAAAAAGTCTGAGTTTTTCTGAGAACAAGCATCATTGCTGCTGGACACAAAGTAAAGGATCGATTTAGCATAAACACATATTGCAAATTACTCCCTATGAAGCCTATTTGGGATTATAATGTATTTTTCTAGACACGATAAGGTCTAAATTGACATTTTCAGCCTTCTAGCTCTATCAATGTGGTCTGTTTCCGTGATACACACGTACATAGCCATCCAGCCAGACCAGCTTAAAAACTTAAGGAACCTATGTTGACAGTCTTGATTGACAGTTTCCAAGTGAGGAAAAAACTCGTTTTCGAGCAAAACTATTAAAATGCTTTCACATCTACCACTTGATGAATCCAAATTCCTGCAAAAAAATCTTAGAGACTACTGACCTTTATTGCAAATACATAACATTGAATTTTAGCACTCTTCTTAATCTTTTAATCAGTCAGTCTACGACTGAGAGTAAGCAGTGCAGATCGGAAATAGATATTCACCCACAGCCATAGATTGATGACCGGAGTTGAGCTGTGTCAAAAAGCAACTACAAAATTAAGACAAAAGAAAACACTAGTCAAAAGCTAGTAATAGTAATAATAATGATAATAATGATAATATAATTAGCTTATTTGTAAATTCCTCCGTTTATTCATTTGTTTGTTTGCGCTCAAATGGGATAATCTTATTGGTTGATTCACCTTCCTAATACGACGTGACAATAAAAATCACGCCGTAAAAACTTCTATCACTTCTTGTCTGATCATTACATATCAAAATAGCTTGAGTTGAGTTTAGACTTGAAAAAGCTTGAAATCACTTGAATCAGTGAAAATAAATTACCCTATGAAATAGCTTTAGGCTCCTTAATGCCAATCCATACATGAATAACACTCTCATTTTTGACGGGTATATTCTAATAATAATAATCTAACCATATAATGAGCTTATATGCAAATGTTTCTGTTTATTTGTGTTTTTATTTGTTTGTTAGCGCTCAAAAGAGATGATCTCATTGCTTGATCTACCTTCCTGTTATGACATAACAATAGAAATTATTAAGACTGATCACAGATCAAAACAGTTTGAGATGAACTGAGACTTTTAAAAACTTAAAATTTGAATAATTATGATGATAATGGTTGACAATGCTTCATGATGAAAAAATAACTATAAGATAATATTGCTGCTGCTGATCCTACTGGTGTATAGAAAATAATGACACTAAGTGCGATACGGAAAGAATGAGAAGTAATTTTAGGGATTAGATTCTATTTCCTGTCAAATTCAGTCACTAAGAGCAGCTGGTACGGTACACCGAGCCTTTTTTAGGAAAAAGTGACCGTGAGTTCGAGTCTCACCAAGGGTTTATCCTTTATTTGCCATCTGCACTGCTTACTCACTACCGTAGACTCCCGGCTTCAGTAAATATGTGATAAAAAAAAACAGCAAAAAATTGTGATAAAAGATAATATACGTGACAAGCTAGTCTGCTGCAGGGTCAAACTCAACCTATATTTCCTTGCACACTTACAATATGAATATCGTAGATATGTAAGACTTTCCAGTTTGGCTCGGTTGGTAGAAAAGTCATTTCAAATCACGGTGGAGAAATCCTTATCTTATATTTCAATTTGTTTAGCATGATGGGACTGACAAACAGTGAGGGATTCACTACTTTAACTTCAGAGAAGATTGTTCTTGTTGTTACAGTGGGAAAACAAAGTTAACTCAGGCCTCTGACTTCAATTAGAGTTTTATAATTCATGAAGAATAAATGACGTATGTTTTCTTTCTCCATCTCATCAGAATCGTTAAGGGATCAGGAAATAATAAGACAATACGATTTTAATATCAGTATGTTTTAAATTCCTATAAAACGACACTATAATCAGCAATCAGCCTTTTTATGCCCGTTTTTCGACATATGTTTCCCTCAAAGATTGCCAGTTTTTGCAGACCCGGTCGTTATTGTGTCAATACTTTCTGCAATTGTCAAAATCACCAAAACACCTTACGTTTTGCCGTTCACAATTCCGCATATGGTATCAAGGGATCCATGCTGTGAGTCGTGATGTCTAGCGGTTGCCTTCCTATTATCATTCAAGCCTCCTATTGACTTCTCTGACACCTGCTTGCTCCCTAATACATCATACTGCCTTGTGATTCCTGCAAGATGTTTGGCATGATTTTCTCCAGTGCACAATGCACGGTTCTTATTTTGAGAACGAATCTCTTGCTTACGCGGCACACTTGGGTGGCAATTGAGGCACACAGTTTGAGAAGCTTTGTAGAGTGAAGCAGTGATTCACTTGAACGTCTGAACTAGACAAGCTAACGACGTCTGCTCTTTGCTGCGCCTGCGCAATAATAGCCAAAGTTTACTTTCGACATTGCACGCTTTCTGCTCAAACATGACTTGTTAATATCAACAGTGAATTCTATTGTTCGCCAACGAACGCGTGGCGACAACAACGTATCACCTCGAATAGTCGGCTGGGAAGACTTCGCTTAGGCACTTCCCGTGTGACATACACATTTTTTTTCAAATCATTGACTGGAAAACATCTGTTAACAAAGAAAAAAGGCTTCCTAAACAATGTTAGAACATATTTATGACATTTGTTACGATTACAATAAACTTATTTATTTTTAAGTGTTTTCTAAAGTTCTGAGAAATATTATACTTTCATTTTGCTTGTCTGTACGTACGACCGTTACGCTTCCTGATTATTATTGATTCTCCTCGAATGTTATCCTTTCTCTTCTCCCTCCCCACCCGCACTTGCATTGAAATGAATAGGGGTAAAAATTGCAGAGGGTGCTTATGCTTGAATGGCAACAAAAGAAACTCAACCTTCACTGCAACTGCCATTAATCCATCTCCTCTCTCACAAGTCTGAAGCTTAAGGTTAAGTTTTTGTAGTATTGGATCACAGGAATGTATATTAGTTAGATAGCAAGAGTAATCAATAATATCAATAACATAACAGACTCGACAGGGTAGCAACAGTGATACCCTGGGAACTAAGCAAACAAATGGGATTCGACCATGCGGACAAATGGTATCAGCACAAACCAGAAACAGCCCTGGACAATGGAAACCATAAATCACTCTGGGGTTACCTAACTGACCAACCAATCCAAGCAAGGAGACCAGAGCCGGTAATCATTGACAAGGGAAAGAGATCCTGCCAAATTATAGACGTGTTCGTTCCCGCGAATGACAGTAAATACGAAAGAGGGAAAAGCTTGGAAAATACCAGGATCTGACAAGGGGACTGCAGAAGATATGGAACATGGAAGTCAGGGTAGCACCAGTAATAGTAGGTGCACTCGGAACTGTCCCAAAGACACTAAAAACGAGATCGGAGGAACTTGGTAGAAGAGGAAGGATTAAGACTATACGGACCACAGCACTACTGGGGACTGCACGGATACTAAGGAGAGTACTGGAAATATGAGTACGACGACACCTGGCTCTTACCGATGGCCTGACAACCCCCCCCACCAAAAAAGATGCTGCTGTGGTAGGTGAGGTCGATAGGAGAGAAAGACTGGAGACCTGAGTAGACTTACTGTCACTCAGCCTTCAGCGATAACCAGCAGGCAACTGGTGTGAAACTATGATCCGCTGTACTGCTGTGAGAGAGCCAGGAGGAGGGTTGGATACTCAAGGAGACTTGCTGTCACAGTCTCCAGCGGTGACAACCTGACAACTGATGTGAAAACTGCGAACGACTGCCCTGCTGCGGACTGTGAGCGTGTTGAGGGAAGGGCTGGTTTTTTGCTGTCACCCAGTCTTCAGCGACGACCACCCGGTGGATTGTGTTAAAATGCAGATAATAAAAAACTGCTGATACGTTAGTATCATTTATCTTTGCACGTTATTTTGGTTAATGTAGATTTATTCCATAGTTAATAAGTTACCTCAAGACAATCATGTAGTTCAATTGCCGTTATAAAGAGCAACCTTTTACTCTCTGTTCTTAACCACAATCTCCTGTACTTTCCACGACTCCAATCTCTGACGACACAGTCCAACATGTTATCACCACCATTTTGAGGCTCAGGGAATTCTAAAGGATATTTTCCTGTATATATTATTCATAATTTCTTATTCTTGTTCTTATTCTTCTTATTCTTGTTCTTATTCTTCTTATTCTTGTTCTTATTCTTCTTATTCTTATTCTTGTTCTTATTCTTCTTATTCTTATTCTTTTTATTCTTCTCATTCTTTTTATTCTTCTCATTCTTTTTATTCTTCTTATTCTTATTCTTATTATTCTTATTCTTATTCTTCTTATTCTTATTCTTATTCTTATTCTTATTCTTCTTATTCTTCTTATTCTTATTCTTCTTATTCTTATTCTTCTTATTCTTATTCTTCTTATTCTTATTCTTATTATTCTTATTATTCTTCTTATTCTTATTATTCTTCTTATTCTTCTTATTCTTATTATTCTTCTTATTCTTCTTATTCTTATTATTCTTCTTATTCTTATTATTCTTCTTATTTTTATTCTTCTTATTTTTATTCTTCTTCTTATTCTTTTTCTTATTCTTATTATTCTTATTCTTATCATTATCATTATTCTTATTCTTATCATTATCATTATTCTTATTATTATCATTATTCTTATTATTCTTATTCTTATTCTTATAATAATAATAATAATAATAATTAGAATAATAAAATTTTTTTCTAAAATTGAAAAAAAAAAAACAGCAACTTCTCCGCAATCTCGGCTTACCTTACGAAAACTTTCCCTAGGAACACTTTACTTTCAGACAGAGGGGAAAATCTGTACATTTATGTTTTTCGCCCAATGCGTTTCTACGAGCACAGAACAAACAGACAAACTGTCGATTTGTATGTACTATCGTTCTTCACAGAAACACGATGTTATGTTGCAGGGTTAGGTACACATGAAAAATTATCAGTAAGATCCAATTCCGGCATTCCAGGCCTGCTGAAACCCTGGTTACGCATACAGCACCTGGTTATCCCCCAATGATCACCCATCTAGTTATTGACCAGGCTCGACGTTGCTTAACTTGTGATCCTTCGTGACTTGGTCGTAATGTCATATAGGAAAAGAGGTTCCTCAATCCTTGTGCTGAGTGCTCAGTGGAGAAAGATTGAGCACCATTTCTAATGTCTTTGGTATGACGCTGCGGTTGATTGAACCGTGACCCACCGAAACTACTTCGAGTACTCTACCCCTGGGCTACAGTGATCGGGTTTTTTTCCACTTCGCATTATAAAAATTAATATAAAGTAAAGAAAAAAAAACAGTTGCAGAATATATTTTATCCATATGAGCGAAACCTAATGTTATTTTTGCTATACTAATCCCCGACAGGTGGAGCTGGTGGCTAATTTAAGTAGAAGCACCTGTTGGCCATTATCCAAGATTTTCTATCATGAATTAAGTACTTGAAGTGGAAGCATGTTGCATGTTATAAAGTTCCCTCGGTTTGGTATCACGTAATATGTCCACTTGCATTTCGTATCACCAGAGTCCCACAAATGGCCTGCTCGACCAACCAGCCAAGTGGGCTACAGATTCTTCTCTTTGTGTGTGTGTATCCTGACACTCCTGGTCACATTTTGGGGGATACAACCTAGAAAATTTGAATGAGGAACACCACTGGGTATCATCTAAAAAAGTGCTTCCCAAAAAGTGCTTTTGGGGGTCTCTATGGTCATTTTGGACCAACAATGTCCAAATCTTGAGCTGATATTTTTAGATAATTTTGATACCACTAACATAATATAAAATAATTGTAATAGCATTTTAAAAAAATAATCTCTTAGATAATTGGGTACACACGGGGTCTACGATGATTTATTCATTCGAGAAACGATTTTTTTTACCTATGTCTCTTTCTCTCCGCTCACACGATACCTCCAAAAGTTTTCAATTTCAATGGAATTATGTGTAAGGTCAGACCATAGGCTACGGGAAAAATGAAACTTGTTCAGCAAGATTAACTTGCTAACCATGACTCCACAGCGAGGCACCCAAGATGATATTTACTAATCCAATTCTAGTCTGGCACTAAGTCACGAATCCAGATCGCCAAGCAAGAATTGTACTTGCTCTAGTAGTAATGGACTAACCATTGTTCCACAGCGATGCAACCCTTGTGCTGACATGTTTTTCTTGTTTGTGCGTTTGCGTGTGTATGCAGGTGCAAACATATTTTCATATACAGCTTGCGTTTTCATAGCAGCTACCCACCCCAAACAAACAAACGATCCGACTAAACCGCCACAAATGAGTCCTTATAATCTTGCCTTGACGAAATGTTGCATGTGCGGTTCTAACTAAGCAAAGTGTAATACTTGCCGTCTACCAGCTGCGTCTATAGGGCAGCCAGCATACCCGTCTGCTGCGTGTGTGTGTGTGGGGGGGCAGAGGAATTGTATCCCCTCCCACCCTAAGCCCTTAATCAGACCTTCTCGCCGAGGGCGAGGCAGTTCGAAAAATTTTGATTTTATAGATTTTGGGGATCAAAGGGTCAGTATGAACAGTGACAGTTTAAGACAAGTCACAGCTTATACACTCCCTAGTCCTTTACGTGCCGACCGACATCTAGATATATCCTTTTGTCCTGCATCCCCCCGCCCCCCTGAAATATATCCTGTTGCCGTCTTGGAAAAGTGCCAGCGGACGCCAAGGGTTGCTACATAGTGTAGCTGAAAGTAGCGAGACGAAGAACTAAAAGTAGCTCAATATATTGTTTTTTACCGGTTGATATGCTTTTCAAAGTGTTACTTGATGCCCTGAGTACACTACATGATTTTGATAGAGTTATTATTATATCATTGCATGTATTAAATAATATAGGTTATAATAGTATTAACCTAACAATACTTGCAACATGATGCATGGTTATCACTGTACAGCGTTTCACGACATCACAGTTAACGATCATCAAGTTCTTACTTGATATCCTATCAGGGATTTATATTTGAGTGCAGGAAATTTCAAATGGGGTTCTGTAAATCATAAGAAATATTAGGTTGTCCCACATGAAATGGTCGATTATGAAAAGAAAAATTTGAAAAAAAACCTGTAAATCAATCTGGTTTATGAATCAAAATAAGTTCAATTTGATTCAATAACTTTTTTTCCATTGGGTTTTAAGTGTAAAGATTACCAAGAGTCATAATCAAGGCTCATGTCTCCGGAACGAAACGTTCTTCATGAGCAAGTTCCCATTCCGAATGCCAAAGAAAACTTCACTCATCACGTTCTTGAGAGCTTGAATATCATTTTTACCGAATTTGAACTCCTACAAAAACTATAGTCTGATTCCCTTTGAAGACGACATCTGTTAGAGCGAAGGATTATCTTGTAAAAATTTATATCATGAAATTCTAAAAGAAGATTAACGTTACGTAATCAATTGATTATGTATAACTACATTTTTTGCTTCAGAATTTGTCCAAAAGATAAATACCGAAAAAATGACATCCCATGTGGGACAACCTAGTTTTCTTTTTGTCTCCAAAAGCTACTTATATTACATTATAAATGCATGAATAATCAATCATTGGATTTGTTCTCATTAGGAGCCCAAGTTAGTCCAGTTTATTTTTAAAGTGAGCCAAAAAGTTGTAAGTACCAAAATTCAAATTTTAGTAGCGCTGGACTTTCAAAAGTAGCATAATTCGCTACTTGTAGCCCAATCTGGCAACCCTGTCTGTGTGGCAGAAAAAAGTATAAACCAAAACCCATATGCGAAGAGATTGGCCAGGCACCACCGCCCTGTTTATTTGAACAGCCGGCTAGTCAGGTGGGCATGAGTCTTCCAGGTGTGGCTTCCATATGTCCTATCCCCAGGTTGCAGCTGCCCGAGGGTTGGGTTCTGAGAGGCCGCTCATAGTCTGATGAGTAAGGAAAGGAAGATGTTGTTACGAATACAGTACAGCTCAATCTTGCTTTTAGCGACCATACAGCAGTGAGTGGTTAACGTGCTGGCCTCTCGAGCAACTGAGAGCAAGATCGATCCACAATAAATGTTCTGGAATGTGGCCTTGTGTCAAAGGTGGCTTGATAAAATATCTACCCGTTTTTGAAGAGTTGAAAGAGTGCAACACACGAATTTCATCCTGAGTAGGATGTTAGTTATTATCCGTGAAAAATTCACAATGCCATGATTTTTTTTAAAGAATATATATATATATATATACATATATATATATATACATGCTGGAGGCTGTGATCTACCGCTGCTTCTATGGATTTTGACCGGTTTCTTAACATTATCTCTCTTTCATAGAATGAATAGATGTTTATATCAATCAATCATCAATTTCCATTAAAAAGTGATTGAATTTGTTCAGTTGGAAGAGTCCATTCTTTCAGGCGGGTAGGCGATATTGTTACATTTAGGTGGCGGATTCCATTGTTACGGACAGATAAACAAAGAGAAACCTTCAGTCATCATTATATAGATAGATGAACTATAGAGGAGAAAAAAAGGAGACATTCCCTCTGAGCGCCCACCATAGTCCAAATTATAGCGAGTTTGTCCCATCAAAGCCCACTTATTCAGTGATTATCACTGGGTATCCCAACCTTAGTGGCTTCGTACTAGATTAACACAGACACATATTCGTAAGATTATCTTTAGGTAAGTAAAGATTGATATATAATTCTATCCTTACCAACACATGCGATAATGTGGAATTCACCTACAGAGAAACGGAGAATACCTGAGTATATCCGCAGTATGCGAAATATGACACGAGACCTGGCTTTCTTTTGTGTCTGTGCACGTGACACGTTGGTTTATGCCCCATAAAATATACCCAGATCCATCGGACATTGCTTTAGACTTGACCCTAACCCAAACCAATTCAAGGCAATATGAAGGTACAGCCTGCAAGACGCATTTCCGGTCTGAGGACTAGATCAATATTCTTTCGCAAAGCCAGTTTTTAAGTAGGTTAAATAGATGATGATGATGATGGATAACGATACCTGTCTTTTAGCTTCAAAAGTTTGGGTGTACACGCTGACTCAACCCCATTGCCCTGAAATGTATTGATTGGAAGACGGATCTCCGGTCTTTATGCTAGATAAGTATTCATTTTGCATATCCATAATTTCAATTCTCCAAGTCAAGTATATCATGATTTCTGACTCTTAGCTGGAAACATTGGGGCGTACTTCTGACATTACCCCATCAGGGCAAATGGGAGCTGCTGCCTGAGGAACAGATCTCCAGTTCCCAGGCTAGAAAATATTTATTTTGAGTATCCACAAAATGAAAAAAAAAATAAAATAAAATAAAAAAATAAATGCATCGTCGGTTTCGGCCCATAAATAAAAGAGTGGGGAGTTGCTGACTGAAGGACGATCTCCGGTTCCCAGGCTCTAGAAGAAACCTGTGTGCGGCGCTACTTCAATTGTAATAGATCTAGTATAGAGGCGGAAATGTTGGTGTTAACGCGATACGGTAGTTCATGGAGGGGGTCTCAGAAGTTAAGATAGAAATGCGGTTAAGCAGAGGTATATATAACGGTGCAGGAAATGAGGTTGATAACTCTTTATCTATTCATATCTACATGTGTAAGTTTCAGGTGTCACGAAGTTGTAATGAGACACAGTCCGCTGAATGTTACGAGCGGTTATTTCAGCCTCCTGATTCCTACCAATAAGAGAACATTATGAAGGTAATGGAAATCATTTACCTCTTCCAACGATACTTGTCTGTCTGTCAATACAATATCTCAAGAAGTTCTCAATGAACATCAGTGATATATTGTGGCAGGAAAGGCCATAGGACAAGGATATTTTTTTTTCATTTTCATCTCCCAGTTTTCCAAGATCATTTTCATTCAACGTCCTTATGCCTTCATCTTTTGGTGGTCGAATCCGTCATATTGATTACCATTTCCATTCATGTTCTATTAATATTTCTTTGAGTGTGTGTGTGTGCGTGCACATACATACATACATATCCATGGTTGAATCAATAGGTTTCAAGCTGACACGTCGTCATCAGCTGAATTTTGAACTGGAAATTTCCCTTTATAATTTTTGGACAATGAGATTGATATTCAACACTGAATTAAGTTTACTGAGGAGGAAGGAGATTATGTTGAAAGAGATTTGTTGCGTGAAATAAATGCTTTTTTTATCATTAGACCACAGACTTACGGATGTATGTAAGTATTTATGTATAAGAGAGACTTGATATGTTTGTGAGAGAGACTGCGTACATCCAGTTGTGTGTGAGAGAGAAAGAGAAAGGGAGAGACTGTTTACATATATATGTGTATATGAGAGAGAGACTGTTTACATATATTTGTGTATGAGAGAGAGAGAGACTGTTTACATATATCTGTGTATATGAGAGAGAAACTGTTTACATATATCTGTGTATATGAGAGAGAAACTGTTTACATATATCTGTGTATATGAGAGAGACTGTTTACATATATTTGTGTATATGAGAGAGAGACTTTTTACATATATTTGTGTATGAGAGAGAGAGACTGTTTACATATATCTGTGTATATGAGAGAGAAACTGTTTACATATATCGGTGTATATGAGAGAGAGGCTGTTTACATATATTTGTGTATATGAGAGAGAGGCTGTTTACATATATTTGTGTATATGAGAGAGAGGCTGTTTACATATATTTGTGTATATGAGAGAGAGACTGTTTACATATATCTGTGTATATGAGAGAGAGACTGTTTACATATATCTGTGTATATGAGAGAGAGACTGTTTACACATATATCTGTGTATGTGATAGACTGTTTACATATATTTGCGTATGAGGGAGATTTCTTAAATACATAAGTCACGTTGAAAGAGACGAATAGACCGAGAATAAACGAGATCAGAATTTGGGTTGAGAGCATTTATTTGGCATTTGTATTACCGGCGGTTGTTTAGCTCAATGGTGATAGCATGGCTATTTTGAAGCGGCTACCCTATCAGTGGAAGGTTCGATTCCTGCAGCAGCCCCATTTTGTTTAATTGTTTATTCCGTTTTTATTCTTCTGGAACACTTGGGGTTTTTCGGGGATGAAAACATTTTAACTACCATGCTAAAAAGACGACAAAAGCTTTTATTACAGCCTCGATCAGCAATAACGTTACCAGCAATGAGCATTTGCATACGTTATTTAGTAATTTCCATGACTTTTGCTGTTGGAACTATTGACAGGAAAAGTAGATTTAAAAAAATGATACGAAAGATTCACTATGCGACTATCTCTCGCAGAGAGAGAGAGAGAGAGAGAGAGAGAGAGAGAGAGAGAGAGAGAGAGGGAAAGAGGAATAGAGACTCTGTGTCTGAGTTGTTCTCTTTACGCTATTGGTATCACCTGTGACGGGAAAGGACAGTCACATAGCTCCCGATGCCAAAGGTATGCACGTTTTTATCCAGGTAGGGTGCGCGACCATTGGTAAACAGCCGATATATATATATATATATATATATATATATATATATATATATATTATAATCTTCCACCCAGCTTAAAATGTTCTTATTAGTTGATGGGTGCATAGGGACATTTGTCTTATGAAGAGTTTTCCTGGCTCGTACCGGGAATCAAACCTGCGACTTTCTACGTGAGAGGCAGACGTGCAAACCATTACACCACCCAAGCACGTCTAATAAGCGGATATGGGCAGTGAATGTGCAGAATCAGTCCCAGGTGTAAGCCACCAGAGGGCACCAAAGAGCGCTTGAAATTTCCCACTTAAATTTTCGGGAAAGTTTTTTTTTTTTTTTTAAAGTTTCTTCGCTGATTTCTTCATAATTAACAATGGAACGAACGAGGAGAATTCAGTGAACGTCATTTTCAAATTCTTAGCATCTTTTTTCATTAAGGAAGGCGCGGAAGATGGATTACCTTCCCGGTGAAATGTTGCGTAGGTTCCTGAATTCTTTCCTCACGAAAACCTATCTCATCCTCTCTCTCTCACCCCTCTCTCTCTCTCTCTCTCTCTCATACCCCATCATGATCTCACCTTCTCTCTGGTCATTAACCTGCTTTTTTTAATAGCGATATTAAGTCTCTCGTTCGTGTTTTTATATTATTGCTTTTGAACGAGAAATCTCAATGCAAGGCATTACTGGTATTTACTATGTTGCTCTTAAAATGTGACATCAAAAATTCATACTACAGTCGGATCATGTGCACTATTCGAATCCCCCGAACACTTTGATAGAACGTCGTATATATATATATATATATATATATATTTGTGTGTGTGTGTGTGTGTGTGTTTTATCTATCAAGCTTATCAAAGTTTGATGAAGAGAGGAAGATTATGCTAATCAAATCCTCCCAAAAGAGAATGCCTTCGTGCTTGCCTTGGAAATCACCATTCAAAAACTGAGCTTCCGTCAGCGATTCAACACCGACGATTGGCGCAGGTTGGAAGTGTGCAACTACTTCAAATCACCGACCGGGCCACACCAAGTTGTAAGGGTTTATGTATTAATTATTTCAACAACAGCATAACTTGAGATGTGAATGTTCAAGTTTGTCTGAAGATTTAAAATTCATGTTTCGTACCCTAGAGATTTTACAAACTCATTAACAAACGGATGGCTTTGAGCGCTGGTCGTTGAAAAGCCCAGATGTTTCCATTAAATTTAACTCGGACCGCCTATGTTTATCCAAAAATAACTTCGGGAAAATAGCTCGTAAACTGATACCAAATTAGTTGGCTTTCTATTTGCAAAAGTTTATAGAAAAATCATAAAAATAATTTATGGATTAAGATTTTATTTGGTACTAGGGTTCTGTCCGACAACATGCAGATTAGCGTCCACCAAGAAAAAAGGCCCAATCCGAAAGTTCTTTTGCCGCCTGTAAGGCACTTCTTTTTAGGATTAATGGGATCTTCTTATTTTTGAAGCTTGAACTTGGTCTGCTAGTGCTTTTCCTTAAATAGATATATCTATGCAATCACGGAAATACAGAATAAACAAAGTTAAGGGCGAGATTTGAACTCGTTTCCCGTTTTCACAGAAGCTTCTTGTTTCGTGTAAAAAAAAAAGTATTAGGCAACAAAAACGACAACGGTAGAGGTTATTATAAAATCTCTACATCATCCGCGACTGTCGTTGTTCTTACTTGGTCAGTACCATTTATTTTAATTGAAGTGTTTGTAGCATGTAAAAAGGAATCAACGAACAAAGTTAAAACTCCGATAGTGATAGTTTGTGTTTAAGCAGGACGGAACCCTATCTTCAGCCTTGGTTGACACCGAGGCTAGGAGACTGATAACTCTAAATCAAACCCGAGAGAGTTAACCCCTAGTACAGTGTTGTGAGCGACTAGCAATAAAAAAAAAGTAGGGAACGTATCCTCAAGATGAAAAAGTAACCAGGGCTCTGGCAAGGCTTCGACGAGCTAAGCAAGTCAGAAGAGGATTTTGATAAATTGTTCAAGCAAAATAAAGAATAAGAATGGACGGACGAAATAACATGACCACCGTCTCCATCTTCCCATGACACCTCGGGTACAAGTGGAAGATTTCCAAAAATACTTATATAAAAGTATATTAAAACTATCACCGCGCTTCACGATCTATCGTTATAATCTGAGCGCAAAGAATACAGCAGACTCCCGTTATTATGGCTCCCCAGGGGATTACACGGGTTTCAGGTCGACAAATAATATGAATGAACCAAAAAGTAATTATTCTAACCATATACATAGTGATATGTAATTAATGGTCTGTTGAATGCATTAGTTTGATCCTAAGAAAATATCTTAGACCGGTTGAATGCAAAAATAAAGAAATTTCTTGTAAGATTGCAATGTTACTTTAGGCGGCATTATTTTAAGGGTTTACAAATTTCAGTTTTTGAAATACTGTACTGAAGTCTTAAAGTGTTGTTGCCGCAAACCAATCTCCAACAATAGCTTTGCAAGGATATTAAAAGAAAAGTGCCGTCAGAACGAGTGTGTCATCAAATAATTTCTTTATTAAAACAAGTGTGTCATTTAATAGTTCCTCTGTTAAAACGAGCGAGTCGTTAGATTTATTAGGACGAGTAAGTCGTTAGATGGTTCCGTTAGGACGGATGTTTCATTAGATTGTTCCGTTAGAACGAATTCGTCATTAAATAATTCCGTTAGAAGGACTTCGTCTTTAAATAATTCTGTTAGAAGGGATTTGTCATCAAAAAGTTCCGTTAGAAAGAATTTGTCATTATATAGTTCCGTTAGAGGGAATTTGTCATCAAAATGTTCCGTTAGAAGGAATTTATCATTAAATAGTTCCGTTAGAGGGAATTTGTCATGAAATACTTCCGTAAGAAGGAATTTGTCATTAAAAAGTTCCGTTACAACGAGAGTACTGTATTTCTGTGACTAATTACATCAAGAAATATTGACATTCGAGTTATTATAAAAGTTCTTAATGAACAAATTCCAGTACGTAACGAGCGAATTAAGTGCAGGCAATTAAATCACAGTACAAAGAAGTAACTTCCGACTTGTATATTAAGTGAATTTACATAAGTACTAGGAATGGTCTACATATTAAACGTCATGCATATTAAAAGCTTATTCAGGGTATATTTGAAATTAGGGCGTGGTTTTAGATATGATTAATGCCTAGGCGGGGCAGCCTCAATGAAAATGTGGCCTTTAGTACCATAAAACGGTAATTGGTAAACATGATGTAGATTGAATATTATCACAACTACAACTGTTATTACGGCACCCTGGGGGATTTAAGAGTGCCGTTATAACGGGTGGATTATATACGGGGCGTATAAATAATGAGAAATCAAAGAGGACAGACAAAAATGGCCTTTCATTACCTTTCCACGGTCTAATGCCCAAGATACGGGTTACAGGTCTGCAAATATAATGACTGAACCAAAAAATAATCTCGCTATCCATATACACGTTGGTATGTAATTAATTATTTGTTGGATGTATCAGTAAATTCTTAAAAAATGCCTTGGACAGGCATATTTTCAACGTCAAAGAGAAGAATAGAACATTTCTATTCAAATTGCTGTGTTATTCTTGGCCGCATTCTTTGAAGGATTAACTAATTTGACTTTTCGAAATGATGCACACAAATCTTGATCTGCTATTGCTGCAAAATCATCTTCAATAATTGTCTTGCAAAAATATGAAACAAACGTATCGTTAAAATGCGAGTATAATCAAATAACGCCCTTAGAACGATGGTTTACAGTACATAATATCGTAAACGTAGTTGGTTAATCAAAGTTTGGTCGATTCATGCGATCTATAAGGTTTCAATTTGGGCGCTGGTAAGATTCTTATCTCTGCCAAAAAGTTGAAGGATATATGTATTCACTCATGTCTGCATGCCAATACAATATCTCCAAAACTTTCAACTTTATTACGCAAAACGGTTGGCCATGGGATAGGAATGGTTGATTAATTTTTTGAGCGAATCCAGAATTTTACTTTCAATTAAGAGATATTTTCCACTTTATCTTTCTATAAATCTATATGTATTCACTCATGTTTGCCTGTTTGTCCACTTTTGTCAATATCTCCAAAAGTGCTTGATGAATTTCAATGACAATTAATGGAAGGGTGAGCCATTAGTTAAAGATGAATTGATTCAAATTTGGGGCTTATCCAGGAATATTTATTCACTTAAGGGATTTTATTTCTTAAACCAGGACTTTAGACCGAAATATTAAATCAAAACTGACATAATCATTCCCCCTATTTTTTTTTCATTTAAATATACATACAGAGTTACAGTGTACCAACCGTAGCGCAGTGCTTAGCAAGTATTGAAATAGTTGTATATTCCTTATGATCGGAAGTTGTCACTGCTCAAGCCCCATCTAAAGTTAGGATTTCAAAGGCTGAGTTTTGAGTTTCAAACCAAGCTGGTCCTCCCTGATTAAAGGATTAACACAATACAATCTACTTTACCTGTTTTATATTGGCTTTGTGTCAGACTAATATATATATATATATATATATATATATATATATATATAAAAAAATTACTATACTATTAAACGATATCATAGCAAGAGAATCTTTGCAAGGTTCTAATGACAACGGGGAACTCAATCAAAAATTTTAAATTGGCATATCCCGGTGTGAAAAAGATGTTAAACATCGAAACACAAACCGGAAATGATAAAGAGTAAAAGGAAGTATAATGATTTCCCCCATATTGTCATTAAATCGAATCTTGTCGGAAAGTATTCTTTCCCTTCTCAATCTATCTTTCTATCTCTCCCTACTATATATATATATATATATATATATATATATATATATATATATATATATATATATATATATAACGCCAGCTTGCAATTAATACGGTTGTTTGAACTTGGAGAAATCCAGCTGTTGGTAAACGGGGTGGTAAGAAGTTTCACTTTGTGAGATTTGACTTAATCGTTTTTGAGTCCGTCTTCTTCCAAGTTTCTTGCCCCGGTCAATCTTTATTTGAATTTCCATTACGTCAAATGGAGTTCCCGAGAGACTCAGTGTTCCAATGATTATCGAAGCATGCAAATATTTATCATGTCGTTGTGAATCTTCTTTCGGCTATAGACCTACCTCAGACACATCTGGGAACACACACACACATACACAGAAGATAAAGAGAGACAGTGTGTGAGTGGGGGTGTTCCCTTATATATCTGCGGTAGATCTATTGCCGAAAGAAAATTCGCAACATGATAGATAATACCAAACTTTGAGAGTGTATGTATGTGTGTGTGTACTCTCTCTACCAATTTCTCTCAACCTCTCACTCTCTACTCTCTCCATCTCCATCTCTCACTCTCCATTCTCTTTCCATCTCTCACTCTCCATTCTCTTTCCATCTCTCACTCTCCATTCTCTTCCATCTCTTCACCTCCATTCTCTTTCCATCTCTCACTCTCCATTCTCTTTCCATCTCTCACTCTCCATTCTCTTTCCATCTCTCACTCCTCCATTCTCTTTCCATCTCTCACTCTCCATTCTCTTTCCATCTCTCACTCTCCATTCTCTCTCCATCTCTCACTCTCCATTCTCTCTCCATCTCTCACTCTCCACATCTCTCACACTCCACTCTCTCTACTCTCTCTCCGTCTCTCTACCTCTCTCTCTCCATTTCTCACACTCTACTCTCTCTCCATTTCTCACACTCTACTCTCTCTCTCCATTTCTCACACTCTACTCTCTCTCTCCATTTCTCACTCTCTACTCTCTCTCTCCATTTCTCACTCTCTACTCTCTCTCTCCATTTCTCACTCTCTACTCTCTCTCTCCATTTCTCACTCTCTACTCTCTCTCTCCATTTCTCACTCTCTACTCTCTCTCTCCATTTCTCACTCTCTACTCTCTCTCTCCATTTCTCACTCTCTCCATTTCTCACTCTCTACAATTCTCACTCTCTACTCTCTCTCCATCTCTCACTCTCTCCATCTCTCTCTCCATCTCTCTCTCTCCATCTCTCACTCTCTCCATCTCTCACTCTCTCCATCTCTCACTCTCTCCATCTCTCACTCTCTACTCTCTTTAGCTGAAAGCGGAGCCTTTTGAATACTTAGTGTCATCATTAAACATGAATTATCCCTTTTTTTAACAATTTTATTCTTCGGAAAATGTCTAATTATATTCCAGGTACTTACTGAATTGAGTGGCTCACATCAAGTGACAGCATCTCCACTCAATATTCAAGCACTCTCCCTAATATCGTAGCTGATTTTAGTAGAGCTTGTCACTGAGAATTGTTAAATTGTCCCCCTGGTCTCCAGTTCTTCATATTTTTTTTTTTTTTTTTTTTGTGCAAGACTTTTCGTTCCAAGCTCCTCTGCGAATGTCTTCATGATCCATCACTTTTTAGTTTTATGGCTCATTTGAAATATTTTCCAGCTTTTTCCTCTTTCAGTTTTATAATGTGCCTGGCTGGTACAACGACATTCACAATCTGACAGGTATTGCTTTGTTTACGATGACAAGTTCTGCTTTCTGCCTCCGCCTCTCTCTGCTATATATATATATATATATACATATATATATTGTTGTTGTTATTGTGTTATCCACAGATAGCGGTTTCGTTGTATCACAACTCTTCAGTGTGGCTATAGACTTTCCATTATCCCATCGATGGTATCACGAGGCAGGATTGAAACTTTCGCTTCAGACCCGGGAGGCCGATGTCCTACCTCTGAGCTACGGAACTGGACGGTCAGTAAGGCAGAATTTAAGCGATATATTTATTTAGTTTAAATTCCCCATCCACCAGGGTGCTCTATTCCTATGGAAGAGCATTGCATATATATATATATATATATATATATATATATATATATAATATATATATGATATGATATGGATTCGCTACACAAACTAGTTCATGTTTCTGCCCAGAGAGGGCAGAAACATGAACTAGTTTGTGTCGCGAATCCACCTCCTACAATATATTTCCAGCTCTACTCTGAAACAGATTGACTTTCGAAGTATAAAGTTGAATGTATCGAGCACTCAATCCTAATATGTTGAAGCTGAAATTAAAATCTGTTCCATATTATATTCCAAATTCTTGGTATTTTTGTTGTATCAACAATATATATTAACTGTCCTCTCTACTCTTAATTACACTTTGTAATTAACTGGTAAATAATTAATTAAAATTGCTTCTTTTTTTTCTCACATTTTTTTTGTGTTTGATTTAATTGTTACAGTGAACAGGCTCTGAAGGATAGGGGTGTAATTTTTATGCCAATCTTCCATTTATTAGTTTTTACTGCTAAACTAAATAATTATCCCCCCTCTCTCTCTCTCTCTCTCGCCCCTCTCTCTCACTCCCTCTCTCTGTGCTCCCCTCTCCATATCACCCTCCCTCTCACTCTCCCTCTCTCTCACTGTCTCCCCTTTCTTTCTCTTTCTCCCACTATTTTCTCCATCAGCCCCCTCTCTTCCTCCGTCACCCTTACTCTCTCTCACTGTCTCTCCATCGGCCTCTCCATCTTCCTCTGGCTCCTGTCTGTCCCCGCTCTCTCTTTGTCTCCTCTCTTGTTCTCTCTTTTACTCTCTGTTTCCCCCCTCTCTCTCTCTCTGTCTCCCCCCACTCTCTCTCTCCAATATTAGTATCTACTAAGCTTAGATTAGTGTCTGGCACAAAGCCAAAAATGTGAGACAACAAGGTAGGCTGGAACTCACTACAGTAGTAATGCTTAAGTGAATCTACCTTGCTAACCATTGCGCTACGGCAGGAGCCAAATATAAATAAACTCATTTTTTTATGTATGGCATGATATCACGGGTAGGATTTATCAAACAAATAGTCTAAACTGTCATTCATTAGCACTGTGCATCATTCTAATTCGTGTCACATATATAGTGACAGCAACAGCAAATTCTTGACGATAAGAGATAAATCAAACCTTAGCAGCAATTGTATTTTAACGCTGCGTTTGAATCAAGCATATGTAAACAAACCTTCGGCCCTTCTTATCATTGCCCACTGACTCTACTACTACTCAACCACTTGTTTAGCTTGAGCCATTTTATGCGCCAACGAGCAGTAAATTTTTATATTATCCCCCTCAAATTTGTTTGGTCAAACTCCACTGCTCATTCGTGTGTTGTACATTGAAAATCAGGACGAAAGGGATTGTCAGTGGTCGGGAATAAAGGCAAATGTGACAAGCAGGATGAGAATAGATGTAATATGAACGCATTACGGTAGAAACTCAGAGAAAATCATGAAGAAAGGAACTGTCATTGGTCATGAATAGACGTTAGCCACTGCTGATTAGCAAAGTTGCCGTAAGACCACAATGTGTAACCCACGAAGTAGTGATGTAATTTGGGGTTGTTGTGGGAAAGGTCAAAGTGCTAATAAAGTCATAACTTGGTTTCCTGACAAGGAAAGACATGGGAATTTTTTTTAAAAATGATGTTTTGATTTATTCAATTCATTGTAACATTTTAGTAGTATTTTTAATATGATAAGAGATATTCTATAAAGGTAATGATGATGATACAAGCTTGCCGTCTTAGAGTGATTCTTCGTTTGATTTCTTCTTCTTTTGAGGGTTTCGTAGAGATTCGTTGTCTTGGGTCTTTGTCTGTTGTAGCCAAGAAAAAAGAGATTGTCAGGAATTAATGCAAGCATAATTGCCAGAAAAGGGATGGATATATATATATATATATAATATATATATATATATATTATTGAGTCATCCACAGACTGCTGTTTCGATGTATTACATCTCTTCAGTGTGGCTATAGGCTTTCCATTAACCCATTCAGTACCGCGAGGCAAGATTGAAACCTTCGCTTAAGACTGATATCCTACCTCTGAGCCACGCAACTGGACAGTCTGTAAGGCTGAATTTAAGCGATATATTCATTTACACATAAATCCCCTATCCACCAGAGTTCTTCTAATAGTACCTATTCGGATGCGGAACTTTTTCATCTCAGCAAGACACATTGAATCACTATAACGTAGCGAAGTAATGTGGCATTAATTGTACAGACTTTAGAGAAACGGTGACCACATAGCAGACCGCAAACCGAAAGCATCATAGTATGAATTAGCTGGAATATCGCTCGTATGGCGAATTTTCAGTTGGTGAAAAATTATTTGTAATCCCTGCTGCTGCAGTCAGTTCAACACCTTAAGAAAAAAGTATGAAACCACAATCCCCTACGCGATATCCCCCTTCCTCTCTATCTCAACGTGTTTCATGTTATTGTAGTAGAAAAGGAGAAAACAAGAAAGATGAAACTTCCGAAGTCACGTTCGTACTCCTTAGAATGAAGGCTGACCTCTTATGAGGGAGAAAGTCAGCCAATCATCATCATCATCATCATCATCATCATCATCAATCTTTTAACGTCCATCGTTGGACATAGACCTTCCCCAAGATTCGACACTCTCCTCTATCATGGGCGTCTCGGAGCCAGTACTTTCTGAATTTTTCTAGCTCGTTTCTCCATCTAATATTCTACCGGCCTCGGTTGCGCATGTGATCTCAGGGGATCCATGTGTTGAGTTGCGATGTCCATCGGTTGTCCGCCATTCTTGTAACATGGCCGGCCCATTGCCATTTGAGATTTACTAGGGTTTAATGTTTTGGGTGCTATCTGGTGTCCTTGCCGGTTGTCTTATGAATGTGACGAGTTACTCAAAGTAGGATTGACTATGTTCAATGTGTGAAGAGTCTTTAGAACCAGAGAATGGCTTAACTTTTGTTTTGAAATTTCCTTGAACTCTCTGTTCAAAGGTTTCCAATTAGAAATTTTATGGTCAAACACCAGAACTCGAGTTGACTTCTATTTCTGCCGTAACAAGAACAAAACAAGAGCAATCTTCACCAAAATTAGGTGTGTAAACCGATCTGTGAAATTCACGTTCCCTTATCAGGATTTGAACTCACAACAGATTGCTGGGAGACTGTCTAACTGACTGAGTTAAATCGACAAGACTTAGATATTGCCGTAAATCTATCATGCATATACACACAGGCTCATTCCATCCAGATAAATAAATACATTTATATTTTAAAAAAATATATTCTCATTTTATTTACAATCCAAAATTTGCAGAAATCAACTTCAGTCGAAATAGAAATTGGAATGGACTTTAACCCTATAGGAGTCAATCTTGTGACAAGGAATTAATGCGACTGTAATTGCCATTATAGGGCTATGATACATATAAATATGTATTCTATTCTCTAAATAATAGCTATTCTCTCTCTCTCTCTCTCTCTCTCTCTCTCTCTCTCTCTCTCTCTCTCTCTCTCTCATGTAATAATATACGAAGCTTAGCGTAGTTCAGTCTTGCAAAAAGCCAAAAATGAGGGACAAGGCCGAGTGGAACTCACCACAGAAGAGAGGTGTGTTTATTGTGTTTAAGCTCTTTAGTGCTGAAAGGAGAAACGACTTTCTCTTGTTCTCAGTCTTCAATTCATTTCAATATAGAATCTGAACTGAACAAATCGATGATCATTTAAACTCCATCTAAACTGATTACAATAAACGGCTTCCTTCATATATCATTCGCTAAATGTTATCAGCTGCTTATTATGTAAAGGACTCAGTCCCAAAGTAATTACCAAACGTAGCTTTCTCCTCTCACACACAAACACACATTATTTATATATATATATATATATATATATATATATATATATATATATACATGCAAACACACAATCATTATGCACTGAAGTGTATTTGAGAGAGAGTCGTGAGCTTGTGAGAAAGAGAGAGAGTATTTATGAGAGAGGAGGGAGCGGGATAGCTAATATGCGCTTACATGTGTGTATGAAAGGTGTGTATACGAGAGAGAGTGATGTTTTTTTGAGAGAGAAGCGTGTATATGTTGTAATTAAGGATCTTGCTTTATCGATTTATTTAAAAAAAGTTCCTTCCCCTTTTCCCGTAGTCCCACAAATGACCTGACCAACAAGTCGAGTGAGATTCCTACCCTCTTTTCGTGTGAGTGTGTGTGTGTGTGTGTGTCCGTGTCCACCATCACATTTTCGGGGCTACAACCATGAAACTTTGCATAAGTACACCATTAAGAAACTTTTTTTTTAATAGCTTTTTTTGGTCTCTATGATAATTTTGAATAAACAATGCCCAAATGCTGATATTTTTTTAATCATTTTGAACAAAAGATCTACTTTATTTCAGATAGATATATTTTTACATAATTGGTTCTAGTACACGTATGGGTTACGGTGATTCATTTATGCAAAGTACAGATATTTTTTATCCTTTTTTTAAATTTTATTCGTCTAATAGGTTTGACAAAAAATCTTCCCCCTTTTCCTCATCTGTTTATCAAAGTCACCTTTGTATATGTAGATTATTTCGATCGTCTGAAACCAGGTATTTTCATGTTGTTTTGAATTGATTTCATTCAATACAGTCTCGGAAATTAACCGACCAAAAAAGATGACGGTGTGGGGAAAGTCATGATATACCTAATGTTCGCTAGCGGAAGTCACTGGGGAAAAGTCATGACTTTGGTTTCTAGGTAGGGAAAAAGTAATGGGGAAAATTTCCAATGAAATAAGTATATATTGATTTATTTAATTCTTGGTAGTAAAATAATTTACATTTTTTAATAAAATGAGCTATATTTCAGTTTAATCGATTTATAATGATAAAATAAGAAAAACTTCAATAAGATTGACGATATTTACTTACATAAAGCAACTGATTGTGTCTGTCTGGTTGACCCCTATCTCCCTGCCTTTTAACATAGGTTAAAAATTTGCACAGCTCAACCAAATTTGGTATGCATGATTAACAGATCTTAGTGAAAATTTAGACCATTTAGTTTCTCGAAAAAAAATCAATAGATAAAAATTGAAAACAATGATAGACGGTGAGAGGGGTCTGTTTACATGTAGCTGTGATGTGAAACTGAATCTTTGTTTTCTGTCTAATATTCATAGATAGATTATTTTATTCTATTCTATTACAGCGTACTACATTTTTTTTTATTCCTGGGTAATTAGTGTTATTTTCTGAATGATTACGTCTATTCTCTTCAATTTTTGCTTTTGTGACCAGGGCTGCGATATTTTGAAATCTACTAATATCCAACTGTACAATTGGCAAATTTGTATACTTTTAATCACAGAAAGTGAGAACAGCAATTACATATGAATATCAATCACTATCATGGTCACAAAGTTTGAAGGGAATAATGGCCATTTCCTCTCCTTTTTACACACAACCAATTTTAAAATAATACTCCCTACCCAGCAACTAAAAAAAATCAAAATCGCGTCGTACAATGTTATATATTTTAAAACAACTGAATCTGTTTGTCACCGTGATTCCTGCTTAAACCCTGGCACAGCTCAACCAAGTTTTGGACAAATTTGGTATGCATACTCAACGGATCTAGGGATATATTACAAAGTTTAAAAAAATCGAGAAGAGAAATTTTAAAGGGTTTTCGAGATGGATTCTATTCTCAATGTATCTATAAAGCTAAATTGAACCCTTACTTTCCGTTCAATATACATATTTTCATTCTATCATAGCATCATCTATTTAACTGATTCCGTTTGGGTCTTTTCCATCCCGTTAAACATTGGATAAACATTGTCGCAGCTCAACCAATTTGGCATAAATTTGAAATGTGTACTCAATGAACCTAAGGGAAGAACTAAGATAATTCGGGGGTTTTGTTTGTTTTTTTAATTATAAGAATTCTAGAGGTGTGTCCGAACACCCCGTTCTATATACATACTAAATAAAACCCTGTGATGAGTGGTATCCGCTAGTGCCGTATTGAGAGCGTTAGCATAAACCAAGTTAGTGACAATATATAGATGTTGGAAGTCCAACCAAAATCTACAATTGATTAGAATATGAACATTAAGTGGAAACATTTTTGGAGTAGTAGTGCTGATTCCAGTTCTGTAGATCTCTCATTAAAAAAAAAAAGTGGCCGATAATACAATTCTTTGAATGGGGTGTTATAATTCTAGCCAGTCAAGTTCCATTATATCGGCAGCCAGATGAGCTGGGTGTTTGGGGACTTGTAATATTCAATAAAATAAATTCTTGAAGTCGATGGTTTTATTAAACGGGGGTTATGTGATGTTTTTGTTCGCAGAGTTTTGCAGTGATCGTTTGGTGAATGTCAAACATCTATAATCACTAGACAGAAACATTTCCCTCTTTGAAGATTAATGTTCCAGTATTACAAAGCGTAACTTCAAAAATTGAATTCATTGACTCAAACTTGTACCCCAATACTTTATTCATGTTAACATTTCTCCTTTAGTGCTTTTATCCAAATTCGTAAAATGCCCATTTGAAGAATATACAGAGTTCCGATGATTAGAGTTACCCTGTATATCTTCTAAAAGTTGACCTTATGAATGAGTAAAAGCTCTCAGAAAAGAAAATCAACACAAATACAGTATACGGTTACAAGTTTGAGTCAATAAATTCAATTTTCCAAAGTTATACATCTTAATTCTACAATCTTTACCTCAAAGAGAATTGTTGCTGTTTAACGATTTTTGTTGAATGAATCTAACCAAGCGATTACTGTTAATCGAGATCCGATTACCCCCATTAAATAAGACACCTCCACTGGCATCTTGAATACATTAATCCGATTTCATTTTTTCTATTCCAAACTTCCAAAACTTTTGGTGGCCGATGGTAAGCTGATATTAGCTCCCCGTACAGTATTTTGATTAAGTAAACGCTGGTGATTAAAGTCACGTTTAATTTATACTAATAAAATGAGTAAAGTTTTAAAGATATTATTTGGTTACTATAAATTAAATGTGATTTGTATCACCAACATTAACTTCATTGAAATATAATTTATTTTATTACTATAAATTAAATGTGATTTGTATCACCAACATAAACTTTACTGAAGTATAATTTATCTTATTACTTTAAATCAAATGTGATTTTTATCATCGACATTAACTTCATTAAAACCTTACTTATTTTATTGCTATAAATCAAATATGACTTGTATTAAGATTAACTTTATTGAAATATCGTTCATTTTATCAAATATACTATTGACAACCGAAACTACTCTTCTTTTTTTTTTTTTTTTAAGGTTTTCCTTGCCAGAAACCAAAGTTATGACTTTATAAGTCCTTTGACTTTTTTTCCCCGACAACCTCGAATTATATCACTACTTTGTGGGTCACACATTGTGGTCTAACAGCAACTGTGCTCATTTCGCAAACCATTGACTGAATTAATTCCTCAGCCGGTGCCCTATATGAAAGGCCCGTTGCAAACGTTGCACTAACATCCACTGGGCCGAAACGTTGTGATTATTCATAAGAATCAACAACACGTGCAATTGAAATCCCCAACTTTGAAATACTTTTTTTCCCTGCGACCAGTGGCGTAGCAAGAGATTTAGAGGCCCAATGGGAGAGAAGGCTGGCTCCTCGAGGGGCTGCTCCAATATTCAGTGAGATTTTACGAAAAAGGAGAAAGCAATAATTAGACATGCTCTATCACTTGATTGGTAGAAAATAACCCCAAAAGGCTGACATATTATTCATGCAATTCATGCATGTACTAATATATCCTTGTTATTGAAATAATGTCAGTAGAAATGCAATAAGTGAGATATAATTTTAAAGATTTTGGGTTCTCCCTCCATCGGGGGGCCCCAAAAGGGCGTTTTCAAATTGGCCCCTCCTCCCTCCTCAGGTACGCCTCTACTTAAGTCCTTCTCTCTATGCAAACCCAAAATTTCATCTACCATGACCGGCTGTCAGTGCCGTTCTGTTAGTTCAGGTGCCACCTTTATTTCCACCCACCCAATCTGAAACTATGCCCCACGCTGGGCCAATGTTTTCGGCAGTCGGTGACATGCCCAGAAATCTAAATATCCAGTCAGGTGCGACGTACCCCAAGGAATCAGCTTTTCTTTGGAGAGACCGAATATTATCACATGCTTTGCTTTCTTGCCGTATAATTTGATTCGCGTCTTTATTTTATCTATTTACTGGCATAAATCCCTTAAAAAATGATGGGTGAAATTTTTTGCCTGTATTTCGGTAACAAACCAACAAATATACAGAATCTGTACGTTTTGGTGAATTTAAATCAAAAGTTACTGAGCAATTTTAGTGTTCGTGCTTTATAAGGAACCATCAACCAAAACTGTCAACGTAGGTTTCTTCAGTTTTTAGTTTGGTCTGGCTGGTTGTGTATGTATGTATGTATGTATGTATGTATGTATGACGCATACAGGCTGTAGCAATGGAACTGAAGTACTGAAGATTTAAACGTTTACTCCTTATCATATTGAGAAAAAAACCGCTTTTTTTGTACTTCGAAAATCACCCCCAAATAAGTTCTTAGGGTGGGGGTAAATTTACAACATAAGTTTATGCTAAACTGGTCCATTAGTTTGTGCCCAGCAGTGTTCATGCTCCTTTTTAGGCAGAAAAGAATTTTAGTGATCACATGCCAACAAAAAGCGAGAGAAATAACTTATACATTGATCATCCTTTTTTCTAAATTTTTAATTGATCACCCCCAACACAGCCTGCCGCAAAAAGATGTTGGTCTCGTGACAGCCTGTATCGTTTCTATTATTTTTCAAGAAAAGAAGCCATATATACAATTACATGTGTGTGTGTATATATATATATATATATATATATATATATATATATATATATATATATATATATATATATATATATATATATATATATATATATACTGGAGGTCGTAATGCAATTGGTAAAAACATCTACCTGCGATATGTTTATGTTTATCCAGTTGCAATTGAAATTTTATCAAAAAGTAACTGAACGCGTTTCAGTAGAATAGTTCATTGTTTCATGTGGTGGGGTAGGATATATTTCTATGTTGGAAGTGTTATAGTCAAGTGGAAGAGTCCATTGTTACAGACAGGTGATAAAAATCTCACTGTTCAATAGAAATAGATTATTTGTGGTTACGGGCAGGGCCGGTAAGTCGTCGTTAGATAACGGGAGAAAAGAATGCAGTCGGCTTGAATATGCTTAGTAATTTATAGAAACTCAAATTGTTTTTGTCCCGTCAACCAAAACTATCAGCACAGGTTTCAGTCAGTTTTCAAGTTGGTCTGGCTGGAGGTGTACATACATATATATATATATATATATATATATATATATATATATATATATATATATATCACGCTTGCAGGTCAAACTAAGGGAGATACGGCGCTGAAAATTTGAACATCTACTATCATGCTCAGCATCACGCAGAGAGATCACAAGACATCAGATTAGACAGCAACGTGGGTCAGAGATATGATAAAAGCATTAGAAAACTTGAAAAACACTGGGGGAGAATCACGACCCATAACGTGGGTCTACTGCGAAATTGTGTCCGGCAAAAAAAAAAAAAAAATGGTGTGAAGATCTAAAAAAGATCAGTAGGTAATGGTTTCGTGACGCTGAGGGTGGATGGGTGGAGGACTACAACAACGGACTTTGAGTGAATGGTGATTATTGAGCGGAAAACTAGATCAGATGGAAATCCTTGTTTCCAGTTTAGCCGAAATTTAAATTCATTTGGGTTTTTTTTTAAAGAGAGAACAAGTCTGGTTAGTCAATCAATAGAAACCGTCATGCGACCCATGTCTTTTGGTAGCAGGCCGTGTTGGGGGTGATCAATCAATAATTTACTTTTCTTTCCTTTTGCTGGGCAGTTATCACAAAAAAGTTTGAATTAAAGAAGAAAAAAACACGGGAATAAATGCAACCGGACACAAACTGAGCGACCAATTTAGACAAAATTTATATAGCTAATTAAACATTCACTAAAAAAACTATTTGGTGGGAGGGGGTCAAAAAATTTTTTTAGAGTTCTTGTAGACATGATATGGAGTAAATGTTTAAATTTTCAGCCATTGATGCAGTAGCAAGCCAACCAGCCATACCAACTAAAAAAAAAACTGAAGAAATCTATATTGACAGTTTCGGTTGATGGTTTCTAATAAACGAAATTAACGAAACCATTTTAAAATGGTGGTGGTGGACTCTCCTTTCCAAGAAATAAATAAAACCCGAGTATTGGATACTCTCTCTAGCGACCAACTGCTGGGAAGATCAACCATGCAAGTCCATTCCTCGCCTCTGGTGGAGGCAGGACATCCTAATTCCAACTGAGACGCAATTTACTATCAACGACAGGAAACGGAAGTTAGATAACTTATCGTTTCCAGCGTCCTCACTTCCGGTAATGGATACCAGAAGGTAGTTTTTTTTCCTTTTTACGAATTTGTCATGCGTCTTTGATATCTTACGTCATGTATCATTTTGAGTCAAGCTGTCATGACCAGCAGAAAGAATGTTCCTTGGATTATGTTTTAGATGATTAAGAACACGTTTTCGTTTTATCGATATCAGGTACGAACATATCTGTCTTTTACACAACAGAATGAGTGATAAGAGTGCACAGATACTCTGGTACTAGACAGAAGTACCGATCCATGCGTAAATAATTCCGTCAGTTTTAACGGGTACAATGCTAGTGTTATGAAGACGAAATATTAATTTCTTAGTTTCTTGTTTATTCTCTGACAGTGTAGACAGTTGGTATGAGCACAAACCAGTGGGGGTCTGAGGAAATGAAAAAAATAATCGAGATACAGACAGACCACACAATCCATGCAAGGAGACAGGGTCTAGTTGTTGCAAACAAAGAGATTCTTTCTACGTTTGAGATACTGTTATCAGGGTCGGATTAAGACCACAATGGGTCCCACGCCACCCATAATTTAGGGGCCTACCATATCAAAATTAGCAAGCTTTTAATAAAAAGTGTTGGAGAAAATAAACCACTGCATCTACTTAGAACAACAAATCACCATTAAAATCTTCAAAAGAAAAAATCAACTGTAGAATCACTCTACGTTGGCAAGTCTTCAATAGAGTCAGCTCAGCCTTCAAGAACAAAACCAGTCCATTTCTCCTGAAAGGGAGGGGGGTTTACTGTCAATGCATCCTTTCGATAGTCACTTGTGGAGCTGAAATATGGAAGTTCACCCAAAGGTTGACGTCAAGCAGAGAACCCTGCAACTTGCACAAAAGAAAATTATGCTCAACTTCACATGGAGAGATCACAAAACAGCACAGTATATTAGAGGAAATTCAGAATTCGAGGATATTATAGAAATAATTTTTTAAAAACTCAAATGGCAATGGGTTGGTCATGTTGCAAGAGCGTCTTACAACCGCTGAACATCTTGATTCAGAACGTGGATCCTTGGAGATAATATGCGAAAACGCAGCTAGCAAAATATAAGATGGTGTCACGAATTAGACAGGTTCAGAGAGTATTGGCTCCACGATTCCCGTGATAGAGAGGTCTGGTGAATCTTGTGAATGGTCTATTGTCTAATGATGGACGCTAAAAAGCCGATGATGATTATTTCAAAATTATGAGATAATCTTGTTGAACATTTTTCATAACATTATGAGCCTTATTCTCCAGTTTATCACGGAGAACGGTAAGAAAAAAAAATTCAATTAGTGGAAACAATTATATAGCAATGCCGATGTCGATGATTGTACTTTGGAGAAGAGCACTCGTTTTCCGAAACAACTGTAAGATTTCGTTTCAAAGAACATGTATGAACGCATTGTTAAGAGGACACATTTTCTCTGCTAAAATTAATGCCGAATGTCGATTTTTTCCTTTCACAAATAGTAAAATGACATCTTGTAAACTAAAAAGCAAGTATTTTACCTACAAAATATTTTGTATTCCCATTCTATATAATTATTCTACTTACGATTGATTTTTCCCCAAGCGGTAAAGTTTCTAAAACTCCCTCTCATTCGTGCCATTATTCTTTCTGCTACCCACCTGCTCAAACCCTTCAAGTAGATTACTTGCCGCCAACCTTCGCTCCTTTTGCCTTCTACACATCCTGTGATCATTAAATTCTCCAAGCCTACGTTCCTCAATTCGTGTCCGATAATTTTAAACAGCCTCTTTTTTATTGTTAGCACCAGTTTCCTTGTAGATTTCAATCTCTTTGGACGCAGCAGGCGAGCTTAAATGCAACGATTTAACCCGAGAGCTGTCACCTGACACGCACTGTCACTGGTAATGGTACACACAGTCAAGGCTTTGATTCTTGCTCTTCGTAGACTATCCTTGGGTGGATCGGGTAGCTTCACACATTAACTACAAAGTAGCACTGTTGTACTCTTCCGGTTCCGTCGACAGAGCTATTTTCTCCTTTGAAGAAAAAGAGCGGGAAAAAATCTCTTTGTTTTATGCAGAAGACAGGAAGTCTTTGTTCACTCTGTGATGTCATTTCCGTTTGCTAAGGATCTTTTTTTTTTGAGTTGGTACTGTTGATTGTTCTCCGTCGTGCAATGAAGTCGCGCACGCATGTGTGTGTGTGTGTGTGAAAGGAGTGCAGAGTTGGCCTAACAGTCGACAGTACAGAAAATGGAATCGGCATACAGAATTCGATTACCGGTTAACGTTCCTTGTGTTCACTTCACAATAATGTCACAAATAAAAGAGATGGATTTACCTCTCCGAATAGCTGAGAGTACAGATTGATCTCTGCTTCTGGTACCATGCATCTCGGTGCAGTTTGTCACAAGATACTCAGTGTAAGGGAAAGATATTGGCAAGTAACCTCCATCTTTCCAAGAATCATGAAAAACTCAAACGGCCATTGGATGATTTGAATTTTTTATGTTTTATTTTCCAAATATATACACGGAAAATTGGACCGCTGCAGGATTCGAATCTGTGTCCCACAGGATAGCCGCCTCGACGTAGCGATGCTCTTATCCTTGGGCTAAACTGTCCCCGGTAATGAAAAGGCCCAAATAACTGATTTGACTCCAAATTTTCATTTTGCTCATTCACTGTCTAGATCTGCTCCATTTGTTTCTTTCCATGTGGACAATCATATTATCGAGAAATGGATATATTATCCAACAGAAATAATTATAGATTGCCTTGTATCATTTTGAAACTGTTTGAAATTATCTCTCGTTATTACACACTTAATGTATCATCAAGCCTAGACAACGTACATAAAATATGCAATTGAAGAAAATAGGGCTGCGGTAGGAATCGAACCTGCGACTGATAGGGTAGTCGCTTCAACGTGCTGTTGCTCTTACAATTGAGCGAAACAGCCGACAGTAATTTCTGTTTTAACTCCAAATTCTCATTTTTTGTGTGTGTGTTTTATCTTTTTTTTTATTTAGAGCGATCACTGTTTTAATGGGAGAGCTTATTTAGTTATTTAAAACAGCATTTAAATGATTAATTAATTAAATATATGATGAATTAAAAAAAAAACTCTGTGTGTGTGTGTGTGGCTGTACCAATACGTCAGTAGCTTAACAAATCTATTTGCAACATTTTGATCAGAAATGATTGATCTCCATAAATGATGGAGAAGTATTTCAATACATACGAGGATCCATCATTCAGTCTGCCGTCTGACATGTAGTTATCAACTGATTTTGGAACTGAAATTTTCAATGTATAATGTTTGATCTATGTGATTGATATTCACCATTGACAAAATGATGTTGAAATATTATTTTGTGCAAAATAAATCTCTTTTTATTCCAAGCAAAATATAAATTCTTTCCTGGCAATTCTTCTCATGTTCTTTTTTTCTTTCTTTTTTTCTTGTAGTTCATACCATGTCCAACCAAGAATGATAGCCGAAAGAACAGCCGGAAAAGTTGTGATGTAGGAACTGTCCGTATTTTTGGACCTGAAAGATCCCAAATGCCGACGAACTAACCAAAAAAATGAACTAAATTACAAAATAGAGATAATTCCTGAGCAACATGGCCGTTTTCTTCAGTCGTGACTCTAACAACAAGAACAAAATATAGCGCCACCTTGAGGACAAAAATTTTCAACTCTATCGGCATGGACGCACGGATTGAACTACAACAAAAAAAATAGCACCATCAAAGAGACAATAAGATTTGACCAAGAAGTCAAATTTTGAAGGAGAAAATACCGTATATACTCGTGTATAGATCGAGTTTTGAAGGCCACATCGTTAGGCTAAAATTGGGTGTCGACCTATACATGAGTGAAATAAAACCTTACAAAATTATTACTCATAATGGAAAGGACTAAGAGCAACCCTTGGCTTCAAAAGTGAAATATATTTAATGGTTATGGTCAGCAAATAATAAACATACAAAATATATTATGTATTAATAATGAAAAGTCGTGCAATGCCTTCAGTAAATAAGCTCATGAACTTAAAATTGTGTATCTCCTCATATAATCTAATACATTACCCTCATGCGGTAATTATCCCTTGAAAACCAGGGTCGACCTAAACGCGAAACATACCATAAATTAATGATTTCATGACTATAAATCAAGGGTTGAACTATATACGATATCGATTTATATACGAGTATATACGGTAATCGAATAAGTTTGGCAACCACGTCAGCTTATTTCCTTTGTTATAACTTTCTTTTTCCGTTCAAAAACGTTTTGCAAAGGACTATAGACGTTAAATGAAGCCAATTAAAAAAAAATGTTTCAACTTTTGGCTAAAGGTTGACGACAATGTTCAAAGTTAGGTTATTGTTTGAGCTGCCACTGTGTGGTCAGTTATTATAATGAACTCAAATGCCGCTTCGATTGTCGCTAGCCAATAAGGACATCTGATATTTCATGTACAGTATTAAGCAAAATTCATATAAAAAAAATTCAATTAAGTTCATAAATGTCTTTTCTTTTCCTTAAGTCTTTCAGTCCTAAACTGTGAAATCTCTTGTAATAGATTTTGGTCAAACTTCAGTCTAAGCCTGGACTTGACATGGTTTTGCTACCATAAAGACAAGAAGAACAATTGTCGCCAAATTTAGATAAGTAAAGTCTTGACTGTCTGTCAATTACGTAACGTTAAATCAAACCTATATATAAAATTAACATTCCCTGACCGTGATTTGAAATCACAACCATGTGATTGGATGGCAGATGAACTAACAAGTCTCATATTTCGACAATTTGAATATATATATGCACAAACAAAAGTTACAGTAATCATCTTTAGTCGGGGTAGGAGTGGAGTTTTTACATTACCGTCAGGGATACACAAGTCTCAAATTAATCCCCTTTTTTACTCGATACTTATAAGTATCATAAATAAATAAAAGATTGAAACAGTGGTTCTCTAACTAGTGTGCTGCAACTATCGAATTTGCCGTATAAATCTTTCCAAATATGCACGAGTATTATTTCATTCTCATTTCCACAAGAGAGTTACCAACCAAATGGTTTTATCAATAGATTTTGTCATTTTCCTTATCGACAGATGAAAGAGGAAAAGGGGGTGATGACTACTTATACCAGTATGTTGATATGAAAGTTTCGTTCATTGATAACTGAAATGTTTTTTTGTCTGATTCATCTCCTTTTTACAATTGATGTGCAGCGTAAGTTAAATACATTTCTTAATGTGCCATCATACAATGTAGTTTGAAAAGCATTACCTTATAACAACCAGTGAAAAATTTACCGAGAACGATTGGGGGGGTACCCAACTTCAGCAATTTTCAAGTGCAGAAGCCCCAAAAGAGGTTGCATTTTAGTTTTTTCGCAGACAAATACCCAATATTCTGTGTTTTTTCACTAGTTTCTACCTTGAAAATGAGAACCCTAACTCGGTGGGGGCATTAACGAAATAAACTTGACATATCAACTACCATTGGTTACGTAAATTTTGGTCTGTTGGGGGACTAACGAAAAAATCCCCAAAAGGCTATGTCCCATTTTGATACCTTTTCATACTTCGAACTTTTGACAACGTTAGTCTCTCCGGGCAATCTGAAAACTTGGCTGATTCAGAATCAAAATGAAAATATATATATACAAAATTGATTATTCGGAACAAAGGTTGAAAGGATTTGATTCTCTCAGAACTGATTTGCCCCCTAAAATAACACACTGGTCTAGTTTCTAGTCGTCGTAAAAAAATTGAATGCAAAATAGTTTTTTTTCTTTCGTGCTTTAAAATGATGGACAGTAGCATTTGGTGGGGACTATCAAAAACGACCCAAGTACAAAAAAAAATGTATACACCTTCTTTTTTTTTTTTTTAAATGACGGCGCGGAAAACGTAATCGGTGAACCGAATTCAAATTATGGGCGCGGCTGTTTATGTTCACTTAGCCCTAATTCCCCTAGGAAAGGTATGAATCCACATCTGTGTATTTTGTCCCATCACCAGATATCATGGCAAAAAAAAAAATTCTCGTTACTGGTACTCAATAATCGCTGATGGAGAAGAGATTAAGCAAGTGAGAAATCGTTCAACCCCCCCCCCCCCATAATTACTGCTCAGGCATTAATAACTGTTACAGCAACTGGTAATTTATCAGGGTCAACAAGTATGAATTTTAAAGAATATTCTATTTGGTCCGTTCGGAAAGTATCAAGCCATTTGATATTAACTTTTTAAAAAAAAGTCAACTTAGGGCTGTAGTTCCCTGAAAGCTGTGTGCGCGTGCGTGCATGCATGCATACACACGTTTTGAAACCAGTGAACAAAGGAACTTGATGTGTGCATAAAAGTTTAGTTTCCTGGAATGATTTGGTAATAATTATATTTATGATTATAAGTATATTATCTTAGTGTTAATATACTTGAAGAAAATAATCCCCTTGATGACTACTTGTTAAGTAGTTGTATTGCTCGGTTGGACTTATGTTTTGGTGGAAAGTATTCATATCGTGAAGTTTACAAGGATCCGTTTAAAATTCTGTAGGTGGTTTACGGAATTTCAACTCCTAAATATTGACCTAGTATATTGAATTCCAAAGAAGCGGAGAATGTTTGGAAAAAAAAATGCGCACTTAATTTTGTAACGGAAAGCATTTGCACGAAATGAGATTTTTGCACAAAGTCGGATACTAAAATTCTGAGAGAACATTGCTCAAACCCTTCAAAATACTCCTCTTGGGACTCACATACTTGTAGTGGGTGGACGAATGGTTAATGATTCAACAGGTGTCGACAGTAAAAACTTGGGGACCCCTGATTTTATGCAAATGTTGTTGCCTAAATATCTACTCATTATGTAATTGAAATCCCGTAAGCGAGCCAAGTATAGAGATTAATGCTATGTGGAAACAATTTTTTGATTACAAAAACATCTTAATTCTTCTGAAATAATTTACAAGTAATTGCGGTTAACGAGTTTTATATTTGGTAATGTCAACTTCTGAAATAGGAAGAAGAAAACACAAACAAATCTTTCCATGACTAATTACTTGTGGCGGCAACTTCAGTCAAGGAGGATGAAAAGTCTTAATAGCAGACTTATCATCGAAATGGTGAAGATTGGGATTTTCCACAACAGAAGATTCATTAATAGGCCAACACAACGAGTCAGCAAAAATTAGTATGACAATATCACATGGCTCACCGACTTTTGCAGAATAAAACCAACAGCAAATAAGATGTATTGAAATAAAGTCAGTAAGTAGTCCGACCGAAACAGTTAGTGAAGACGAAAAACTACTGACCATTAACAAATGAGGATTAATTCAATCCACCACTTCTTTCTTAGGTGTAGGCATTTACAGTAGAACAATATATAATACTGGAAATGCCAAGAGAGTTCAATCCTAACAGACAGGCAAACTATCATTGCCTTGTGCCAAACTACCCCAAGCTTAGTGAATATCAACATTTTACAATAGCCAGACGGGAGGAAATAAACAAAGATCCGTCTGTGGCTAATTAGCGGTGGCGACATAAATATTCCATGCTTGTAAAATACTTTGGGTTTATCCATTGTCGTTGAAATAAAATCGTGATTTTTTTACTGCTCATCACAATGTTAAAACAATGAATCAACATAAAGTACCATAGAAAGCAAAAGTTATTTAAAGGAAGTTGATATGTCCATCGGTTTTCCACCATTCTTGCAACATGGCCTGCCTATTGCCATTTTAGTTTTTTAATAGTTTCTATGAAATTTAACAAGTATAACAATATGGTGAGTTCCACTCGCAACAGTGTTGTGTATGCCCGAGTGAAATTTAATTTGTCTTGCAACAAGAATCCTTTGGTACCAAAACCTTAATGAACTCTTAATGGTGGTATATTAAGTAGGTGAGAACGAGGAATTTGGCCTGCATTGTATCTGGCAGAATAATGACGATGTAAAGCCAATTGATTCGGCGACCCACAGTCTGGAGTCCAAGAAAGAGCGGGATAAGCCTTCTTAGCCAATCTAATCACCGAATCTAGGTTGACAAAAGTAACACATAAAGACGCTGATGAGAGATGATTAAAAACGAGTGGCTGAGAGGTGTTCGCCCGATTGATTAAGTTAGATTTTGCACGACCTCCTGCAATGCAACTACTTCGTTCCTTCGTAAATAAGGGGTCCTAACCACAAGAATCGAGAGAATAAAGGCGAGGTGTTTATTTTTCTGCGCAGTGTGTTGAGATTTGTAAGTAACCAGCCACTCACGGCTCGTTGATGTGTAAGTTTTCGTTTGACATATTCATTCTTCTCCACAGCAATTCTTCGTCACTGTGCACCAGAAACTCTAGGTGGTGACCTTCTGCAAATCACGATATCACAACATTTGGGTATGATTGTGTCAAGAGCTATGACTCTTATTATCATCACCAAGTTTTAGTATACTATTTATCTTCATCTCAATTTTATAGTTGCTTTTTATTGCAACTTTTACTCAGACCGGCTTCCCTTTGACTGTGAGTAAACGGCATTGATCAGAAATTAAGAATAAGCTTCAGGGTGAGACTAGAACTCATATCCCTCCTGGGAGGGTAGGAATAAGTCACACCATGCTGCTCTGTTAATTGAGCTACTAAAAGGAAATTCCCTTCAAACCCTCCAACCCATTCTCAATACCAATCATTTGCCGTCATTAGTGGTATCAGTATTAATACAGCGATTGTTTCTATTAGATGGAATATTGTGAACATTATTATCTATTTCTTGATTATCCGCCGAAGCAACCAAAAAAAAAATTAAGATGAAAGTAAATAGTTGTCTAAGAATGAATGGTTATCATTTACAATACTTTATCCAATAAAAATGATTGAAGATATTTGCTCCATTGGTGCCTACCTCCATTTGATAAGGGTACGGTTCCATCTCTCTCTCTCTTTCTCTCTTTTAGTATGTCTCTTTTCCCAGACACAGTGCACGGTAATAATGGCAATGGTAATAATGGCCCAGATAAAAAGGGGCAAGTGGATAAATAGTAAAAAAATAACTCAACTGAAATGAATAATAATTGATAATCATTCATTAACATTTTTTAGACGTAATTGAATCAAATTATTACTCTTACATTCGATAGACCCACGCAACTTTTTTAAATCCCCGATATCTTAATGTATGAATGTGTTTTTAAACAAGATGCACACACGCATATGCCTGTAAGCACAGGGATTGGTATAGATAATGATTTTTAGTTAATAATTATTTTTGATAAATTATGCTTTAAAATATTAATTACGTTTTAAAAAAGAACTTATTTCTATTTTTTCAATTTCGCCGTTTTTACGTAGGGCATTAATACCAGTGCCATTTTACCGGGCCAGTTTTACCGGCGCCATTTTCCCCCGGGCCATTATTACCTAAACTCCCCGGACACTTACAAATCTCGGCATATTTTCTCAACTCCCAGACGCATGCATGTTACAGACTGATCCAATCTCTCAATATATCGTCCCCTTTCCTTGACATTGCTAAATAACTCCGTATTCCTCACTCCCGACTCATACATATCGTATCACCCATCTCATCTTCTAGGACACACCCATATCAGAGCTGGTTCCCTTCCATGGGACAATCACTGACTATGGAATGTCTGTTTCTCTCTGTTGGTCACATGCATATTTCAGCATGCTTACATCTTCCGGATATATACGTATTACGGCATGTTCTCTCTTCCCGAACAGTTGAAGATCAATTCTCCTGGACAGATCACAGCATTTTCTCGGACACACCCATGTCTATCTCTCTCGGACGCACATAAATCGCAGCATATCCCTCAGTTCCCCCACACAAGCATACTACAGCATATTCCATCATGTTTCCCTCTTTCGGACACTTGCAGAACACCGTATGTCCATCATTTCCGAACAGTCGCAAATCAAGACAAAACTGGCATATAAACACTTTTTGAAGATATTTTCCAGTTTGTCTGCAAGAACTTGGGAAAGACTTTTTTTCTATCTCAAATCTATTTGCGTGTGCGTAATTAGAGACAAAACGTATTAAAACTAAGTAATCAATACGCTTGTGCGTCTCAGAAATCATGGGCTGATATTCCCAAGTGAAATCGGAAGTCTCTTTGTAGTAATATCTTTTTAATTAAAAGATAAATCAGCGAAAAATTACAATCTATAACTCAACGCAAAAACTTAATATGAGAGTATTTTGTCCATTTTGTGTGTGGATTCGCTATAAATCGAACCGAAATCTACGCAGAAATAAGCCAGAAAGTTAGACAATAGCTGTTCTAGTTCTCGTGTGAATATCTAGAAAGGGCATTGTTGCTAACTTTATTTTCAAGTTTACATCTAAAATTTAATCAAAAACATCTTGAAACACCCAGATGTATATAATATATATGTATATGCATCATTGTATCATCCACAGACAGCTGTTACGTAGTATTACAACTCTTCAGTGTGGTTATAGACAATCCATTATCCCATCCAGTAGCACGAGGCAGGATTGAAGCCTTCAGACACGGAGGTCGATATCCTACCTCTAAGCTACGGAACTGGGCGGCCAGTAAGACTGAATTCAAGCGATATATCTATTTTAGCTTTAATTCCCCATCCACCAGAGGGGTCTATTCCTCTGGAAAAGCATTGAATAAGCTTACATATATATATATATATATATATATATATATATATATATATATATATATATAGGAAATGTGTATTATAAACGAATTGAATGTGACTTTAATCTTCAAAATATATCTTATGAAAAAATATGAATTGATTTATATATGAAATTTTACTTATTTTATTACTATAGATAAAATATTACTTACGTCATTAAAAATCTTCTAAATAATAATTACCCGACATCTAGGCAAAACCATCTAAATCGGCATAACTGACGCTACTCTCATTTAGGTATGTCTTCCCGTCAGTCAGTGATGACAATCGGTGTAAGAGATGCTCGCGCATCTTAAAACGCGAAATACCTAGAGAAAATCGAGGATCTTCGAAAGTGTTTTTAACACTGACAACTTGATCGTCATCTCTTGAACACATGTATTCGTTCAAAATTTCTGATTTTCGTACATAACTTGCCAATGTTCAATCGTGTTTCAATGATTTTTAAATCTTTGATCCATATTCTGTCAATTTTAAAACTGTATAAGGATGTTGAAAGGAACTTTTTGAAATATAGATATTTTTTATGCTCTCTGTACACACAGGCATATGTATATATGCATTTACTCTATAAACACTTTCATGCATTTATATTTCCCTGGTTTCCGATGATCTCACGCTCCCTTTCAGCTAAATTGTGTATTGTTGCCAGAGTATACCTTTAATTTTGTAGTTTTGATCTCTGAGCTTTGAGCATATGTTCTGTGTTCTTCTTTGCGTTTTGAAGAGTTCAGTGAAAAAATTATCCCATGAATCATTAAAAATGATATTCCCATCTTCGTTGTCTTGATATCTGCACTTCTAATTCAATCGATCTCGATTCTAATGTTTTGGGCACGATTTCAAGTGCAGTTTTGGACTCCATATATCTAGGATCCCTATGCTCTTCGGTGAAGTAGTGTTGGTGTTTTTTTGTCTTCTTCTTCTTCTTCTTCTTATTATTATTATTATTATTATTATTATTATTATCATTATTATTATTATTATCAATCAATCAATCTCACACCAGTTGCCTGGTGGTTACTGCTGGAGTTTGAGTGACAGCAAGTCTCCTCAAGTCTACAGCCTTTCTCTCCTCGTTCTCATAGGCCACAGTGATACTGCAGTTTACAGTTTCACACCGGTTGCCCAGTGGTCATTGCTGAAGGCTGAGTGACAATAAGTCTCCCCAGGTCTTCAGCCAACACCTGTTCTCTCCTTCGCCCATCATGTCAGTGCTGTGGTTTGCATTTCCACTCTCATTTCCCTTCCTCTGTTAGGCCACTGTTAACAATTAGTGTTGCCGTCTTTATATTTCTTGGACTTTCCTCAGTATCCGTGCAGTTCCTAGCAGTGCTGTGGTCTCTACAGTCTCAATCCTTCCTTTTATCCTGATTTCCTCCAGTCTAGCCCTCAGTGTCTTTGGGACAGTTCCTAGTGCGCCCACCATGACTGGCACTACCCTGACTTTCATGTTCCACACCTTCTTCAGTTCTCTCGCTAGATCCTGGTTTTTTCCGGTTTTTCACTCTCCTTCCTCTTTGCTCTATGGTCTGTAGGTACAGCCACGTCCACTATAAGGCAGGTCTTCCTCTTCTTGTCTACGATTACCAAGTCAAGTCTTCTTGCCTGGATGAGGTGGTCGATTTGGATGTCAAAGTCCCAGAGTGATCTGTGGTTTCCATTCTCCAAGGCTGCCTCTGGCTTGTGCTGATACCACTTCTCTATATGGTTGAATCCCATCCGTTTACTTAGTTCCCAGTGTATCACCGTTGCTACTCTATCGTGTCTGTGCTTATACCCCTTGGGGAAAGTTGACTACATTCACTAGCTATATGGTTTACGTATTTTGAAACTTCATAGTGCTAACGTCTTTTCACCGAAGTTGCCCCATAGGGTCTCCCCATCAAGTCACATGATCTTAGAGAGCACCTTTCGCAGGATACTCGCAATACGAAGTAAATCAGATTTTTACAGTGTGGTTACGCTGGGACTTATTTTAATTTGTTTCAATTTTTTTCGTCCCCCCCCCCATGGATCAAAAGACCCAATTACAATTAATATTACCCTTGTCGCCTTTTTTCACAGCCCAGCTAATTCGATTCTGAGGTCCAAGTAATTGTCTTTTTCTCTTCAAACTCTTCTCTTAGAATTTTGTGATCTCCAGAGATGGCAACATCAACAATCCAGCACTTTCTCGATGTCTTCTCAGTCACGACGATGTCAGGTCGGAGGTGGTAAATAACTCAGTCAGTTTGGATATTAAAAACCCCAAAACAACTTCATCGATTCATACTCTTGCACCTTTCCTGGTTTGTGGTGGTACCAATTCCCCTTTCCTGATAGAAAACCCATACGTTTGACATAAGCACCAGCGGAGATGGATATACACTTTATCACGGCGCCTTTTATTATGTTTTTGCGCATGTATTTTACATTTACCCACAATATATGTCATATTCTCCACTTTTTCACCGCACAGTCTACATCGATCTGATCAAGAACAAGAAAATCCCACTAGTCCAGGAAAGAAGGGTATACAACCAATTTATCCTACCGATAGTCACCTATGGAGCTGAAACATGGAACCTAAACAAAAGATTAACCCCCAAACTGATATCCAGGCAACGTGCACAGGAGAGAATCATGCTCAACATCACATGGGGAGATCACAGAACAGCACAGTATATCAGAGAAAAACAGGAGTCTTGGATTTCATGGAATCTATTAGAAAACTCAAATAGCAATGAGCTGGTCATGTTGCAAGAATGTCAGACAACCAATCGACATCACGACTCAGAACGTGGGTCCCCACAGATCATATGCTGAAACTGTGACTGGCACAATATAAGATGGTGTGACGAACTAGACGAGTTCAGGGAGTATTGGCTCCATGACGCCCATCATAGAGAGGTCTGGCGAATACTGAGGAAGGGATATGTCCGACGACAGACGCTAAAAGGATGATGATGATGATGATGATGATGATGATAATTTGGTGGTAGATTCTCTTCTTGGTTGCATTGGTGTTTAAAGCTTGATCCTGGGCCCCAATCATCAAGTTTTCCATCTCCCTTTCGAGATCACCCCGAGTCAATTGATTCCATTACTCACCAGTCATCGAATCTTAGAATCCCTCTCAAATTGATTGAGCCCCGCCAAATCCTCGCCCACTGTTATATCCCCCGCAATGATTTTCTTCTGGTAATCTTCCTTTACCTCAATGTACTCCTTCGTTAGATTTCTCTTTGACGTTACATACTGGAGTTCGACACCACTTGCCGAGTGCAAATCAAGCGATCTACACTCACTAGTCACACACTTTTGGACACTAATAAAACCTCTGCCGCTGCTGCTGCTGCTGCTATTATTATTATTATTATTATTATTATTACTACTACTACTACTACTATTATTATTATTATTATTATTATTATCATTATTATTATTATTACTACTACTACAACTACTACTACTACTACTACTACTATTACTACGACGACATTTTTTAAAATGTATTCATGTCGTGGAATGTGCAAAACGTGACCTATTATCCGTGGGATTTGCATCTACCTCTTAGAGCAGGCCATTTCAACTATCATCGAAGCGATGTGAAAAATGAACCAGCAATGAGAGCACTTCAGTATAAACAAGACCTGAAGTTTCGATAATGACCTCACAGAAAGAAAAGCCAACACGGAAAAAGAATGTTGTTGCCCTATATAAATGCAGATTGATGTTTCGGACACCAAAAGGTAGGTATTTGGGCAAATATGTTCAACCATTTTTAATAACCGACTCCATTTTTTTTTTTACATATTGTTTTTTCAAGCAAGGGATATAAAATTGGAACAATTTATATCCATTGATATAAATTCACGTTCATTACTATGAATTCATTGTTAGGTTAGTGATTTCATTGTTATAAAAAATTTCATGAGATAAAAAATTCATTTTGGACCAAATGATTTTGATAACGATGCCCGTTTAATAACATTACTCATTATCACAGTAATCGGCTTCCTCAAATCAAGTTCTCATCGAAATGTAGGATGAACAATATATTGAGCCACAACGTCTATCCCAACAAGAACACCAAGGATATGAGTTAAATCGTAAAGCTTTCATGAATTCCTATCTCAGAAACAAGTTGATCAAAGATTTTTCTTCAAATGCTTTGGTTTAATTTGTGTCGCTATGAAATAATTAAAGATTTATTCCTTCTCTCCAGTAGTAATATTTTTCTTGTTTTTAATGTTGAAAAAAAAAAATGTCTTTCAACAAATTTCTACCAAGTTCGTTTTTTTTAATTAAAGTGAGTTCTCGTCCATTTATTTCAAAAGACATGCTTTAAAAATCAATTTCAGCGTATATTAAGTGTTAAGCAAATTCATATTTTCGATCAGGATGATCAAGCACTTTTTCTTTTTTCGAACTGAAAATAGATTTCTATTTGTTGAAAACCTTTTTTCCCAGTTTATACTTTTATCGAAACTAAAAAAAAAAATATGGGGGTTAGCTTTTAATGAAGATTAAGTAAAAAAAAAAAAAAAAAAAAAAAAAAAAAAAAGGCATATGATTTTTAATTAAAAGACAAGTTTCAATTTTTCTTTGCAGTTATTTTCCACGTGGGCTTTTTTTCGCGTAGGCTTTTTCGTTTGGGCCTTTTGTTGTTTCTGCCCCCCCCCCAGTAAAATGGCAATGGATCGGCACGACTGAAAAAGTTATTATCATTTAAGAAAATGTTTCTGAACCTTTTTTTTTTTTTGTTCCATGCCCCACCACGATAGCAGTAAGGATTTTAATGGCCCCCACTTTCATAATGAAACCATTTTGTCGTTGAAAAGGAATAAAAATACAATTTTGAATTCCGAAATTTTCCAACATTTAGAGTTTTCAATGAAATAATCGATGAAATCAGTAGGAACGTTAGTAATTAATAGTATTGTAATAAACAGGTTCTGAAAGTATTGGCTCTGCGACGCCTATGACGGAGAGGTCTAGCAAATCTTAGAGAGGTTCTAATTCTAAATTGTCCCTCAATATATTCAAATTTCCCTCTTGTGTGTGTGTGTGGGGGGGGGGGTGCCCCACGTTCAGAATCTCTGATTCAAAGTAAATGTTTCAATTTAGTTAGTCTTTTAGTGACGCAAAATTTCAAAATGCCAGTAATTAGCAGATGCATAATAAAACACAAAATAAGCTTTTAGGATTTGAAAGAACAAAAAAACCAAACAAATTCCAAAACTGATTTTCCTTCCATTTCATGTTTTACTATACACCCGTTAAATACCGAAATCTTAACAAGAAATAAAACAAATCGAAAGAAAATAAATGTTCAATTTATAGGTAAGCCCACTTTTCAAAAGTTCTGTCTACACTATTTCACTTTTGTAAAAGTCTTACATTTGAACCTGTTTTCACAGATCAAAAGAAATTCGAAGAGAATTTCTACTTTTCACCTTTTTGAGGCACAGCTTTTAACCATATCAGAGAACCCCTGTGCTTTGTCACCTTTTTGAGGCATAGCTTTTAACCATGTCAGAGAACCCCTGTTCTTCGTCGCGATTTATCCCACCCGTTAGCATAATGTGTCCCGAGGTATCAAAAAAGCCTAAGAGAGCTTGTCAAGGTGTTACGCTTAGCATGATACTGGCAAATTTGGGGTATGGGAAAGGTCAAAATGTTTCAAATATAAATTGGTGATTGCCCCTTCGCTTTAAGCCATTTCAGTTTACGAAAAGTTCCATTACAACACCTCAATCTTGATTTGCAGGGAAAACCTGTATTATGCACGAACAAAATAACTGACCAAATTAAAATATCAATCTACTCATAATTAAATATTGAAGTTAGCTGAGTCTAACCCAAGATTATATCAAACTGTCGACTATAGCCTTTTCCCGAGCAAATTAGCAAGTAAAGTAAGCAAATTAAAAAGTAAAGCAAAATTAGAATATTACAGCAATTGAATTAGAAAAGTACGACGTTCAACTTTTAAAACAGCCCGATCAAATTAAAAGCTACAATAATCAAGTCAAAAACTACGAAGTTCAAATTTTGAAATACTCCGATCAAATTAAGAACTACGACAATCAAATTAAAAACTGCACCATGTAAATTAAGAAATAGAACTGAATCGTGACGTGAATCTTTAATTCACAAGGCGTATTTGCTTTGATTTGCATAGCATATTTCCAGATTGGTTTGCCAAACTCTGAGCTCAATTTCTTTCTCGAAAGGATTTGATAATCCTTTTCACAGTTCCTATTGACAGCTGTCTTATTGAAGCCGTGCTTCCTCTAAAGAAGCCAAAGTCCAACTTCTCGTTAGGATCCGCAAACACACTCTTTCAACTGCAGACTAATTTGTATATTTGAACAAGGTGATTCTATCATGTGAAAAAACATTGTGGAATCACCTCGACTTGATCTGCAAAGATATCCCGTTAATATAAATAATTTAATCTAATTTGTTTGAGGTATATTTCATGGAGCCAGTATGTTTTACCGTTAAATAAAGATTGTTTTGTGTCATATCTGTGATTTGTTTATTTGCTCTGAAGTGGGGGGGAAAAAGCTGTATGAACATCCTCCAAGTGCAGTGATTTCATTTTTTTTGTTTTTGGCCATGAGTAGTATATATATACAGATGTGTGTATTTGTGTAGATACATCAATATATACATGAATGCACGTGTATATATATACGCATATATATTCAATACTGAAATATACGTATACATTTATTTTTTTCTCGGTTGAAACGGCTTCAAAAATTGACTAAATCTTCCCCACTTTCGGTTAACTTTATGGCTAAACAAGTTTTATACTCACTTAAGGCCCAACTATCATATAAAATAACTATATACCAAAACTCCAAAATATAAAAGTTGTATATTTATTTTCTGGATTTTTTGTGGATTTGCCAAAACAAATTTTAGTATCTGTCTTCTCAAAATATTCTCAACACAAAAGTTCCTGGTAAATTCGGTTTATCGATCTTATGAAAAAAGATTTCCGCGATGTACTATATTTTGTTCTGACAAACATTCAGAAATGGCTAGAATCGGCTAAATTTGCCCATTTTTGGCTAACTCTATGGCTGAAACACCAAATAAACATGTTTTGAATTAGCTATGAGGTAAAATTTAATCGAGTAATAATTTTTTTTTTCAATGACCGATTTTTATCGACTGAATAAGGGTAAAATCAGCTAGATCTAGCCGAAAATGGCTGATTTGACATCCCTACACATATCTACTTTTGTATACGTATATATTGAGAGGTGTATACTTACATATTGATAGGTAGATGTCTAAATGTATGTTTGTGTGTGGGTGTTCGGGACCAATGAATACTACCCAAGGAACGACATACAACCCCGCTGCTTTTATGAAAATCAGACTCCCAAGAGGACACCAATCTGCGTTGTGTCCCCTCCCTTGCCGGTGCGTCTCAGATGTTTCGTCTACCATCAGGTCCCTGGCAATGCTGTTTCTTTCAATCAAAACGCAAATGTTGCGAACACAAGTTGCTATGAATCTTCGGAAAAAAAAGAAGTTTTTTAGAAAACCAATCCCTTGTCAGTCATAAAATCGTAAAAGGTTGTAGGTAAAATCTCTGAAGAATCCTGACTGTTAGAAACACAGAAAGTGAAGACTGTTGAAAGTACTGTACAAAAAAAAAAACAAAAACAAAAAAACTTGTGATGATATTTAGAACAGTCATGCATAAGTGTGTACTAGCTGAAAACCTGCCCTTCGGTCATTTTTTTTTTTTTGGGGGGGGGTTCTCTCTGGATAGTTCCCGTGGAAAGTTTAAACGGAGCATATAGCCCCAATATTGAATCCTACCATTTTCCAAAATTATCACCGTCGTGAACGCTTGGGTTATATTTGATTTGAATATCTGGTGGGGGGGGGAGGTCGTAAAAGAAGATAAATATAGTAAGATAAATAGGAAGATTTCACAAAAGATAGATGGATGGGTGGATGGAATACAGATCATTATGATCGGTGTGGGCACGAACCCAGACCCTACTATATCATTAATTCATTATTTCGAAAACCCCGAACTTGGAGTATATAGACTGAACTCGGTTGAGCTACGCCCATGTTTAAGTGGTGTAAGTAGCATGGCAGACAAACAGACAAGCAAACACACGGACAGATACCACCGAATTATTCATATAAGTGTGGACGAACTGCTATCAAAACGTTCAGATGATGATGATGATGATAGGCCACTGGTGTGAAATTACTATTATTATTAATTTAACTATAATAATGATGATAATAATAATAATTGTTGTCATTGTTGCTACAGTGCATCACATAAAATGTGAAATACTCTTTGATAATTTATGTAATGGACAACAAACTGAACAAAGGAGTTCACTGTATAGAATTATACCTCAACTAATTCAATCTCACTTTTATCATATCTAAAGATGTCAATATTGTTTTATTAGATTCGTAGTGCCAAAATCTTTTTGAAACAACTTCGAGTTTACATTTGTACAAGCACCCCCAATGCGCACATGACTTTGACATGGGAAGATAATTTGCTCAAGGTGAGATTTTTGCAAACACTGGCCACTAAAAATTCTGGGGAACATTGGAGGGAACGGTGATTCACTGGGAATCGGTTGTCGATATAGTTGAACAGCATTAAGTGTTGACCAAGACGTTTGTTATTTCTATTAAGTAAAAAGAATGTAAATTTCTTTTTTTGATATAATTGAACAACAAAAAAGTTTAAGTTCATAATCGTTATTAAGTTAAAAAGAAGAAAATTTCTGTTCCTTTTTTTTGTTTGTTTTTTTTTGACATGGTTGAATAGCGTAAAGGTTCGACCGAAAAATCAGTTCTTTTTATTTAGCGAAAAAAGAATTTCCATATTTTCGACATTCACTTTATTGATCAATATATTTGGTTGGCCATAAGGTTCGTTTGGTTTTCCTAGTAAAAATAAAAGACCTTTACGTTAACTTTACTCAATAATATATCAACTGTTTTGTTCTGTCATTTATCAACCTTCAGGCATCTTCATAATTCCATCCTTTCGAATTTTTTTTTTCATCTTACACGGTCTTCCATGGAATTATTATTTTTTTTATTGAGAGAATTCTATAAAGAATGAAATAAATGATAGTCTGAACTGGGTAAAAATGACAGATGTATATAAATTGGGGGGCGGGGAGTACTTATCTGCATCAAATTCAAAACGTGGACGGCGTAAACTATTTTTCGAGTGGCAAAACTACCATTGCAATAGCGACAAGTTTTCTTTCATTTGTACAGTGACTGACTTATATAACCCTAAACCTTAACCATAATACTAACTCATGTAATTTGTAGTTAAATTTAATAAAATACAGTTTCAAATAGTTAAGTTTTCAGTTTTCATTTTAAAATATTTTTTGAAAAACGAATTCATAGATAAGGTTAGAAATATTACGAAAACTCCTAATTTGAGAATTTTTTAAATTTGGGGGAGAAAAAAATGCCATTCTGCTGAGGCATAGTGCAACGAGATTTAACGCGGAAATATTTTGAATATAGCGCAGAGAAGATAATAATCGCCATTTTTATGAGGTAGAGCCGATTTGTGTTGCAAATCAAATTTCGAATTCCATGGTTTTACTTGAATTGGGAAACGGGTACTGATCTCAGTAAGAAGCCAAACTCAAGTTGTTCTGAAAGATTTTCATGACTACACAAATTTATCCACTATATATCAACTTTTGTTCGGTCGATTCATTCTACAACCCTCTTCAGGCGTAAAATGCAATATCTGTAAGGAAGAGAATCTCTCCTCTCGGTGAAAAAAAAATTACACCTGAAGAGAACCTTAGCTAAAATCAGCTAAAACATTATGTCAACACCGAAGATTGGAAGAGGAGATTAGCTTGTCCGGACCAAATTTGTTTTCTTAATGGTTCTTCTTAAAGTTATAGACAATTAATTCTCTGTTTTCAACGAGAAGATGAAACTTGCCAAAACAAATAATCTAAACACGAAAAAAAAAAAGGAAATAAAAAGATGAAAATTTTAGTCAGAAAATATGTGCAATAATAAAAATACTTCATCTCAGAATCTCAGATAACTGGAAGCTTTGTGCTAAATAACAAGGAAAGGTTGGAAATGTTAGTAAAAAAATTATGCAATAATGGAAATACTTCTCGGAATCTCAGATAACTAGAATCTTTGCGCTAAAAAAACAAGGGAAGAATGAAAATATCAGTAAAAAATGTGTGCAATAATGAAAATATTTCATCTCAGAATCTCAGATAACTGAAAGCTTTGTGCTAAATAACGAGGGAAGGATGAAAATGTTTGTAAAAGATGTGTGCAATAATGAAAATACTTATTTTCAGAACAACTGGAAGCATTGTACTAAATAACAAGACGAAGTCTGACCTTCCCGTCCCAAGTCGAAGATCTCCTGTAGTGATTTGTATTAAAAAAAGTTGTCCCTGAAATAAATCTATTTTCCTTTGTTTTTGAGGTTCAGAAAACATTATCAGCAAAAAAAAAAAAAGAGTTAATTACGAATACCATATGACATTTCAATTTATTGCAATAATAATAGAGAAATAATGTCAAAGGGGAAAAAAGGAATTCTTTCATACAGACTCCACTTTTTATGAACAAATTCCTTCCAAAATAAAATTAGGACCGATTTTTTTTTTTTTTTTGAAATCCGATAATTAGCTGATTTTTTTTTTTTTTTTTTTTTTTTTTTTTTTTCAAATCTGGGTGCGGTTCGCCTAAAATTGTTTTAATGCAATTCATTTACATAGCATAGTTTATAGAATAAACAACTCTAAAAAGATCAAATTTTCCTGCTCTTTACATTTGACACAAATGATTTTTTTATCAGATTTTTTTCTAATCATTTTGCTTACGAATGTCACAAATATTATTACGATAAAATCAACATGTTACAGATATTGAGTGTTTCATCGACACTTGTCGTCTTGTCGTTAAAGTGTGCAGAGGTGCCTGCTAACGCTCTTTAGGCCTTCAAAGCTGCCAGATGTACATTTATAAAAGCTATAAAAGCTACCGGCTTATTGATAGGATATGGTTAACAATCAAAGTAAGACGGGATAAGGCCGGGAATCCATGACGTGGCAAACCAATTGCGCATCCATTAATTTCTAAAGGTTCTAGGAAGGGCTACATGGGCTTGCCCGGGAGCTGCTGCGCAGGAGTACTGGGAGGCACGGGAGTGTAGGGAGGCACATGAGGGTAAGGTGGCGCAGGAGTGTAGAGAGGCGGGAAGTGCATCCATTAATTTCTAAATGTTCTAGGAAGGGCTACATGGGCCTGCCCGGGAGCTGCTACGCAGGAGTATTGGGAGGCACAGGAGTGTAAGGTGGCGTGGGAGTGAAGGGAGGCATGAAAGTATAGGGAGGTGTGGGAGTGTGGGGAAGGTTGCTGCAACGGAGTGTGTATATGTGCGTGACCCATACAAGGCAGGATTTTTCATTTCACGGGACCATCGGAAGAATTACAAAGCATGTTGACTGATATAAATAGGGAAAGTAAAAAAGTAAAACGTGGGCTTAACAGAAATAAAAGTAATATTCGACGATAAAATCACCAAGAAGAACATAAGAATTGAGGGCGAGGTTCTAGAAGAGATTGAATATACTTACCCAGGAGAGATGATTTTTGAAAAAAATGAAAACAAGATAAAAGGACGAATATCGATCGGCTGAAAATTATTTGGTATGAATAGACATATTGAAGCACACCTTGCGAATGTGCTTACAACGCAAAGTATATAATGAATGCATAATATCAGCTATGACTTACTGATGCGAAACATAAAAATTACCAAAACGAACTGAGAACCAATCGTACAGAGTGCTATGGAAAGAGTAATGCAAGAGATAACTCTATGAGATAGAAAAAGACCGTCAAGGATTCGAGAGAGGACTATAGTGAAGGAATACAAATAATTAAAGCAACAAAAACGGAGGTGAGCTGGACACTTGATGAGGAAAGATGACAACAGATGGAGCAAAAGACTAACCGACTGCTCCCCGTGGGATAAAAAACACGATAGGAAAACAAGATGGAGGGATAAGATAGAAAGATTTGCTAAAAAGACATGGCAAAGGTTAGCGCTATTGCAGTCATTTTGGAAAAACCTTTGTCCAGCAGCAGACTTATAATGGCTGCTGCAGCTATTGATGATGTATGTATGTATACAAGCATTTTTTCACAACATATTGTATATAGAGATCGGAACGAACTGAGAAAGAAAGAATAGACTGAGAAGGATAGTGAGGAAGAGAAAGTTAGAGACGATGAGAGAAAGAGTGAGACAGTGAGAGAGACCTAGAAATACAAGTTCCAAGAATGACTTCCTTCTGTGAAATGATTTACAACCAGGAAAAGTGTTTAAAATTCCTAGAAAGTTTCTATGCGCAAAAGTTAACGTATGTATGGTTCCTTACTGGTAAGGATTAGCCGCTGATCTTCCCTTTTAATCATCGCCGACGAAAAGCCATCCTCGGCGACATATTATCAACATAAACAGAAGAAATCCTCTCAGACAAGGAAAATGTCCTTATTTTTCCAATCAAGCTCAGTGTTAAACTATATGGATTTGCAGTAATCTATCTATCTTTGGGATGGCAAGCCTTCGGCAGAGCAAGCTCAACTTTCAAGAACAAGATGATCCCAATAATCCTAAAAAGAGGAGTATACAACCAATGCACTCTCCCAATAGTCACTCATGGAGCTGAAACATTGAACCTAACTCAACTAAGAGAGAGACCTGCAAACTGAGAAGTATGCGACATGCACATGAAAAAATCATGCTCAACCCTACATGGAGAGATCACAAGACAGTACAGTATATAAGGAAAAAAACAGGACTCAGAGACATTATAGAATCTATCAAAAAAAACTCAAATGGCAATGGGAAGGCCATGTTGCAAGAATGAAAGACAACCGATGGACATTACGTCTCACAACATGGATCCCCAGAGATCACAGAAGAAATCGAGGCCGATAGAACACTAGATGGAGAGATGAACTGGACAGATTCAGGAAATACTGGCTCTGTGGCGCCCATGGTAGAGAATTGTGGCGAATCCTGGGGAAGGTCTATGTCCAACGACGGACGTTAAAAGACTGATGATGATGATGATGATATATAGAGAAAGAAAGAGATAGATGGATAGAAATACACACACACATATATATGTGTGTGTGTGTGTGTGTGTGTGTGTGTGACATACAGCATTAGAATCCAAATGTAAACAAAAATGATAAAATTTGATATTCTGTGTATAACAAAAAGCAATGCTAGACGACCTATTATCAATATAAACTTTGGAAGTTCTCTCAGTCACAGGGAAAAATGTCTGTATTTTTCTAATGAGGCTCGGTTACAAACTACATGGATTTGCTGTAATCCATCTCTCAATATATATATAGAGATAAATATAAAGACAAACACAAACACGCTTATATATATGTGTGTCTGTGAGAGTGTAAGTGTGTGTGTGTGTAAAGTATAGCATTAGAATCCAAATGTAAACAACAATAATAAAATTTGATATTCTGTGTATAACGCAAAATATTTGGACTCAGAATATTAAGAGGGATCGAAAATAACTGACTTGCACGATGAGACATCGTAGGATGATTTGGAGGACTGTTGGTTGTAAAATGATGAAATTTCTAAACTAGAATCCTTTTTCAGCTAGAGTGTAAAGTAAAGCCGAAACAAGAGTATAACTTCTTTCATCTTATCCTTTATTTGATTCATTTGTAGGCTATAGTTTCGATAATGCCAGCCTTCTTCAATGCTTGTGGTATATTATTATTATTATTATTATTATTATTATTAAGGCTCCCTTATTCAGGGTTGAGCACTCTTTAAGTGAGGTAACTCGTTCATTATAGGCTTATGCAATGCTCTTCCAACTTGGGAATAGAGCACTCTGGTGGATGGGGAATTACGCGTGAAGATGCCAGCCCCTGGGTCTGAAGCGAAGGTTTCAATCCTGTCTCGTGGTACTGTATGGAATAATGGATAGTCTATAGCCATACTGAAGAGTTTTAATACAACGAAACAGCTGTCTGTGGATGACACAATTATTTAATTATCATATATACATATTGGTTATATATATATATATATATATATATATATATATATATATATATATATGACCAACTTAAAATAGCACAGAGGGTAGTAGAAAGAGCAATATCAGGAATAACTCTTAGGGGTTGAAAAATATTGACTTGAATCCGAGAGAGGAGCAAAGTGAAGGATAAACTAATACAACTAATTAAGTGCCCAAAATCGAGATGGGGCAGAACACTTGGCAAGAAGTAAGGACAACAGATGAGGCAAAAAGTTAATCGATTGGTGCCCAGCGCCATAGTAACCGCAGTAGGAAAAGACCAGAAACAAGATGTAGAGAGGGAGAGATAGAAAGGCTCGTCAATAATACATAACAGAGGTTTACACACTCAAGGTCGTCATGGAAGGAGATGGTTAAAGCCTTTCGTCCAGCAGACTTATAACAGCCGCTCCTCATCTGCCTGTTCAGATCTACTATTTGACCGAAGCCTTTCAACACTCTTCCCATGATGATTGTATGGTCATGTTCATTCTGGGGTAGGAAGTAGCTGTTGCCACTATATTCTGACACACACACGCGCGCTCGCACGCGCTTATAAACGCATATATGTACACGCACGCACGTATAAATACATATATACAGCTTTTGCTATAATCAGCAAAATATTGTTTTCATGTCTGTTATGTCTCCCACGAGGCTGTGAAAACCTATTTCATTACAGAGGTGTCGATATACAAAATTTACCCATCCACATAGCAATATTTCTTCAGCTCCAGAAGTCATTCATGCTTCCTTTAAATAGAGATACTTTATAAAAGTTATAAGAGTGAACTGGCGAGGTCCAATAAGTGAGATATCTTAGAGTAATACAAATTTGCCTTATGTGGTTGAAGCAATTTTTCTCCATGAAAATTGCGTCTTACTCCAAAAAAACAGTAGCATGCTTAAGATATTTCACCGGGGAAAGTTTTCAACTATATTTCCAAAGAATTCCATGAATGTGGACGCAAAAAATAGTTTGGTTTTTTGCTTGGCAAAAAGTATAACATTCTTAGTTTCAAAATATGGAAGATTGGAAGGTCCGTTATTCAATTTTACGTATCAACAATGACTCTCGTTTGGGTGTGTATTTATTTCATTTATAGATTGACCATATCAGTTTTGATTATTACATTTTTCAATTTGATGAATGTGTGTACTTATATATGTGTGTTCTGATGAACACCATGTGTGAACATATGGATGGGCATTTGTGTGTCAGGCATTTAAATGGAACTAAGGGATTGACATGCATTAAAGAGGATAAACAATGAGTGAAAATAGCAGTTGGTTATTGGTAGCTCTCGGCTAACGCGCTTAAGAATGTCCCATTTCTTAAAGAAGTCGACTAGGTTTGAATTTCACCAACCTTTGTTTTAAATGTAAAATGAAAACCATGCTGCATCTTAGCTTCAAGAATTACCAACGCCACTCTGTCTTTGCAAATAATAATCCGTGCATTTTGAGGAGAGAGAGGCAAAATAAAAATGTATGGATTTATTTTCATAGCCAGACTTATCGTTCTTCATAGTTGCCTCTCTCCACTGGTTATGCACTTCTATGCAGTTTCCTTTCCAGAGCTGCCGCCATTTTCCCAAGACCTGTTTGAAATCACTACGGGCTTTCTACGTCGAAAGATTGCATTGACACACGCACGCTGTGTCGGTGCAATGCACAACAATGCACACATCGAAAAACACACATATCCGACATGTACGTACAAAGGACACGCGAAACAATTATTTTACGTGATCAAAATATCCATTACGTTACACATTTATCAATTTTGATAATTATATTCAACGATTCCGATAATTACATTTCTCAATTTTGATAGTCATCCTTTTATTATTATACTCATCAATTTCGATAATTATATTCAAAGATATTTCTAAATACATTTTGATAATTACTTCCATCAATTTTGATTATCAAGTTTCTCTGATAATTATATTCATGTATCCCGATAATTATATTTCTCAATTATGTATAAATATGATTTGATGATCAAATTTATCTATTTTGTTTATTACATTTTGAATGGAAAATATTCGACATTCAAATGAACTGTTATATCTTAAAATATACTCTTTTACAATAGCGAAGAACTAAAAGTATGGTAGCCTGTAAGTGATACAGAGCAAAGTGTATACCATCGGCAGGATTTCGAATAGTTTCTTTTAAAATAATCTGATAACAGATTTCTGGATAATCATTTCGTTAACGATTTCATGCATTTTGTATAACGTGCTCATAGTCAAATCATTTGATATGATATCTCTGATAAGAAAAGGATTTTCTCTCAAGAGAAAAGCATTGCCGGTGACCTTTACTAATGAAAAGCATTACCAATAATCTTTACGAGAGAAAAGCATTTTACTATGAAAAATCAAGGCCTACGATTTTTACTACTTGAAGGCATGGCCAATGATTTTTTACGAGAGAAAAGCATGGCCAATTATTTTGACAAGAAAAAAGCAGAGTTAATGATTTTTACAAGAGAAAAGCATTACCAGTGATTCTTACAAGAGAAAAACATTGCCAGTGATTTCTATAAAAGAAAAGCATGGGCAATGATTGTCTCAAGGGAAAACATTGCCAATGTTTGTTTTTTTTACAAAAGAAAAATATTGCTGAGGATTTTTACAAGAGAAAAGCATTGCCAATGATTTTTTTTTCACGAGAGGAAAGCAATTCCAATTGTTTATGCTATGGAAAAGCGTTGGGAAATTTCAACGTCGTTAGAAAAACAAATGAAGAACTGCTCCCATATTTTTACTATTGAAATGTACTAACAAGAATTTTCTCATTTACGATACAAGTCCGTTTACTAACAAATTCTTTTGAAAAATTTATCGTTATCTCTATTTTCATAAACCTATTACAACATTCTTCACACATGAACTTATGAACATTTATTCACTAACGAAATTCATATACCAATTTCATTCTCAGTATTTATTTCTCATTTTTACATGATTATTCTGATCCTGATTCTCTTTTACCTGTATCTTACCTCTGCAAACGAAGGAAGAATTATATTTACTTTGTATAAAGATAACATTTTTTAGAAATTTTCTGCAGCGACGATTCTTCGAAAAGGCAATTCGTCCTTGCACCAACGCATACTTAGACTATCATCCCCACTTCAATGGACTTATCATTCACACACAAACACACACACAAATACAAACATATGCCTACACATATATAAAAACACAAAAATATTTGGACCTAGGTATGTATGTATCTGTGTGTGTGTATGTGTATGTGTTGGGAGAGAGAGAGAGAGATAAACAGCAATCAGCAACCTTTCAGCGTCCATCATTGGACAAGGACAGTATATGATCTCGAAGGATCCATGTCGTGAGTTGCAATGTCCATCGGTTGTCTGCCATTCTTGAAACATGGCCTGCCCATTGCCATTTGAGTTTTCTAATGGGTTCTATATCTCTAATTCCTATCTGTTCTCTAAAATACTGGGGTGTCTTATAGGCTCTCCATGTTGATGTTGAGCATGATTCTCTCCTGTGCACTTAGCGTGGTTCTCAGTTTGTAGGCCAATCTTTTGCTTCGGTCTTACCTTTCAGCTCCATAGGTGACTATCGTGAGAATGCTTTGTTTTATATATTCTTCTTTTTCGAATTGATGGGTGTTACTTGTTCTTGAAAGTTGAGCTAGCTCTACCGAAAGCTTGCCAACGTAAAGGGATTCTTCACTTGACTTCCTATGATCCGTTAATGTCGTTGAGTTGGATAGTTCCACCATTATATACAAACTCACATATATGTATATCGGGAGGACATGTTCAGTGCACTGTCCTTGATATGAGTGAGTTAAGTTTTTACACAAATCGGTGACTTTAATTTTATAACTTTTATAAACTGCGACTCTTTTAATGAAATTAATGTCATCTTGTAGCGACCTCTATTGGGAGTAACTTTCATTTTTGATAACGCCGACTCAAGTTCATCAGATCTGATGAAGCTCAATGCATCCCCAACCCGAAGAAGTGATTTACACCAAACTTTCCATATAAATATAAATTTGACCCTGTTTTCTGTAAGTTTTAGAGTTGGAAATGAGAAAGATTCTGCAAGTCCAGCAGAAATGATTTATATTCAGCGATGAATTTTCTCTTGTGCCCCTTGCACGGTTTGTTTGTGTATTTATTTCAGTAATGGAGAGATCAGTGGTTCAAATCCGCCCGGAACTACCTATTTCTTAAATAGTAGTAGTTATAGCTGAGGACCTAGTTGGTACATATTAATAAAATCTCAAAGATTACTGGACCAGTAAGAAAAATGCGTACCAGTACAATATATTGATATAGTTGTAAAAATTAACTGAACAAGAATATCTAAAAAATAAAATAGACGACAAAATATTAATCCAGATGTAAAATTGAACAATCTTATTTTACAAAGTTTAATTGCACGTGGGTACATGGCACTGAAAATAACTACGTTGATATCTTTTCGTCTATCATATATTCAAACGTTGAGTGTTTTTACAAATATATCAACACTTTGAGCAGATATGCATTATTCTTACTGATACAAGCATATATGAGCGTGTGTGCATGAGAAGCAGTAATGTACCATCTATGCATTTCAGTTTGTTCAATTGCTGAATACATATATATATATATTGTCTAGAAAGCTTTACAGCTTTAAACACTAAACATTAAAAAAAAAAGATTTCAATAGATTTGTTGTGTCACTTCAGTCACCCATTTCCCAATATCTGCAATTTATGTAATTTTCCAAAGTATTTTCCCTTGTTCCCTCTATACTTTGTCATTGTTGTAAAATGAATGAATTGTCTCCTGTTGTGATCATCAGTTATTTACCATGTAACGGTTTACGGGATTGTAAAAACAAAATATATATAAACACATATATATTTGTAAACCTCTTCCTATGAATCACCCTCAATTCTGGTTGTCTTTTGGGACTTTATCGTTGAACACTACTTCGGTACGATTACCTAAGTCAGCTAATGAGGTCTGAGAAGGATCACAAAAAAGCGAAATAAACTATACATCACGATTGGCAGGGAAACATAAAGTATGAATAGAGACTTTTTTAAAGAGAACTTTACCAACGTGGTTAAAGAGTAAAGTTCACAATGAATTCATAACGCCAGCAATGATTTGTGGATATGAAACAGAAATTAACAAAACGAACAGGAAACCAATTTGAAATCACGAAGATCCAAGGATAGAGCAATGCAAAGGATAACCCCTTGAGATGAAAAAAAGATCAACATGGATCCTGAGGAGAACCGGGGCAAAGAATATCATACAATTACTTAGAAAACAAAAATGGAGATGGGCTGGACACATAGCACGAAGAAATTACAACAGATGGAGTAAAAGACTGGCTGAGTGGTGACCATGTGAAAGGAAGCGTAGTGGTAAAAGATCTGACACAAGATGGGAGGTAAGAGAGAAGGGCTTGGCTTTAAGTGAGCAATCGTTGTCTTCATGAAAGGAGATGCGAAAGGCATTTGCCCACCACTTGGATTATATATATATATATATATATATATATATATATATGCGTGGATGAATTGGTCCGTAGCCATGTACAGTTAATAGCTTAATAGTGATTTTTTTTTTTTTGCTGTACAATATTCGACCTTCTTGGATAATGGGGATAAAGTGCATCAGACAAAAAAAAAAAGATGTTTTGTTGAAAATAAATATTTTCAATCTAAAATGAATGTTTTTTTCATTAATAGTCTTCGGACTTATTGGCTTATCTACGTATGAGTACGGCGTAAAGATATGAAACCTGGAATCTTACAAACCACTCGAAAACGAACTCAGAATAGCACAGAGGGCAACGAAAAGAGCAATTTTAGGAATAGCTCTTAGCGATAAAGAAAAAGATCAACATGCATCCGAGAGAGGACCAGGATAAAGGATATCATCGTACAAGTAAGCAGCAAAAATGGAGATGGCCAGAACACATGGCGAGACGAAAGAGGAACAGATGGAGCAAAATGCTAACTAATCGGTGCCCATGGATCTGTAAACACAGTAGGAAAATAAGACACAGAGGGAGGGATATATATATATATATATATATATATATAACATTTTTTAATAAAAAAAACCTTTCGAAAAAGTTTTTTAATGTTTAGGGTTAAAAGCTGTGAAGTTTTCTAGAATATATAATATATATATATATATACTATAATGTGTGTGTGTATGTGTTGAAAGAGAAAAACAGCGTTTAGTTTTTTCCCATTGACTGTGGGTGGGATTTCACTTGGATAGATAATGCTTTATTGCTGATTTATATGCCCATATCTCACCGATTTCACTTCAAGTGGCACCACCATTGCATAACCGCTAATGTGCAGCTGGATTATATATATATATATATATATATATATATAATATGTGTGCGTGTGTGTGTATCGTCTCAAATTCAGAAATGTAAGAATATGTATGAGATCTGGCTAAACCAACTCATTAGCAGGCACAACATGACTTAATAACCGTTGCTATTATATATATATATAATACTAGCAGGGATATCTGGCTTTTCCCAGGGGTAATAACCAAAGAGGAAAAATATGTACACATGCAAAAGTCGCAGTAACGGAAGAAATAATCTGACTCACAAAAAGAAACAAACGATGTTGTCGCTCTGTTCGACATGGGTTCTGAATACACTACATAAGCGTTCCTCCCATTGGTTTACCAGTACTGAAAGGTTGATTTCGGGTCCATATCCTTAAATAACCAATATAGAGCTGTCCGTGAGAAATGTATGGAGGAGTCCTGTAAAGGCTAGCGATATTGCTAGATTTTGAAGATGACTTCTCGTGACCTCCAGCATCAACGTTGTATTACCTATAACTTCCACCGTGCATAGATTCCCCCCCCCCATGCAAAATTTCTCCAGCTTAGGTACAGCATTCTGGAAAATTTGCCATAAAGACATTTGATGGTCTCGAATGACCCCGATGTCAAAATCAGGTTTCTAAACTTTTTTGGTCGCGAAAGACTCTACCACCATGCTGAATTTCAGTTATATAAGTCCAAAATTGCAGCTAACATTTTGATAAAACAGTTAGAAGTGACCAAAAATGACCTCAGGTAGTCTGAAAAGACGTCGGAGATCAGAATCACATCGCCTGTGAACCTTGCCAAGAAAAGATTGACTCTACGCCAAATTTCACTGACGGAGGCGTAAAATCATTGCCAAGAACTTCGAAAAGTAGAAATGACTGCTGTTGACATTGAATGTCCTCCAAGGTCAATCTTGCTTAACCTGTTGCCATCGATGAGAAATGTATCCATACGTTCAATTTCAGCATTTTTGTGCAAAATTATGGTACATTTCACTGGAAATTGGTTACGAATGATCTTTGGTGATATCAGATAACCTCAGAGGTCAGCACTGCAATACATATGACCTTTGCCATGGAAAAATGTACCCCTATGACCAATTTCAGTTTCATAGATACTAAATTGTTGCCAAAAACTTGGAAAATTATATATATATATATATATATATATATATATATATATATATATATATATATAAATGTATATATATATTGATGTTGATGAAAGTAACAATTGGAAGGTGGAGGGAAAAAGTCCAGATGAAGCAGGATTTGCATCTCAAAAACTTTTCATCGTCACGTGGCCATGTTTGATTCATTTCGACGAGTGCAAGCCATCTTTTTCAGAGAAAATCTTGCAGTGATTCAGATAAAACTTGCTGTTTACATGTTTGACGTTGAGGAAAGAAAGGCGGAAATTTTCATGATATCATGGACTCGTATTATTTTTCCCTAATCTATTGTGCTGTCTTGTGATCTCTCCATGTAATGTTGATCACAATTATTTCATTTGCATGTTGCATGCTTCTCAGTTTAAAGGTCTGTCACTTGGTTGGGCTCCATGTTTCGAATCCATGGGTAATTATTGGAGAAAATGCATTGGTTGTAGACGTTTCTCTCTCAGACTAATAGGATATTTAGGCTCTCGGAGATTAAACTTGCAATTATGAAGACTTGCCATCTTAGTGTGATTCTGCGCTTTATTTCTTCTAATTTTGAGGACTTCATGGAGATGCTGTGGTCTACTTTCTCTGCCATTTCAATTTTGATGTGTTCATCTTCATCACGTGTGTTGTACATGACCTTTGTTTTTCTGAAATTCACGTAAAGACCAACTTCTCACTTTTCTCTTTCAATTCATCTAGCATTAGTTTGAGGTCATGAATGTTCTCTGCAAAAAGGTCGATGATGTCTGTAAAGCTGAGGTTGCTTAGGTATTAGCCAGCTATTGATTCCTTTATTTTCCCAGTCAAGGTTCCAGAAGATCATCTTCAGGTAGGCTGTAAAGAGTTAGGGTGAGCTGGTATCACCTTATTTTGCCCTTTTTTGGAGCTGGAAGGGCTCATAGTTTTTATGCAACCTGATAAAGGAATTACTGTGATGTTATATATGTTGCAATACTCTGACATATATAGGGTCTACACATTGTAAAGTGATAGCATCAGTGGTCTTGGGAATTTCCACGGACTCAAAAGTTTCTTGAAGTCGATAAATTATCTTCTGCTGCATTCATAGTTGATTTATCGAATGGAGATGGTCAGTGGTCGAGTAGCTCCTCCTAAAGCCAGCCTGTCCCTACGGTTGGCTTTCATCTAGCGTTTTGCTGGAGTTTGTAGATGCCATTAAGTAAGCTTATGGGTCTGTTGTTGTTTCTTCTTTCATTTAACATCTATTTTTTCTCTAAAAAAGATTGCAAGTATCTTTATTGTAATTTGTCACCAACTCCATACATATTGAATGCAAAATGAACAAAAGTTGCTTTAAAACCTTATCAGGACTGCTTCTTCAGGCCCTTCCACACCCTCCTCCGCTTAGAAGTGGGCATAATAACGCCTGGTTTTGTTAAATATATATTATCAAGAAATATATCCACAAGTAAAGTTGAATGAACAAAAGAAATATAGTTTGAACAAAAAAATCATCGATGTTAGACTAAGATTAGTGATTTTAAAATATTTTGTCAAATTCTTTGTTGAATACATCAGTAAAAAATCAACTCAGATATTTTTCCTGAATATCAAGTATTCTTAAGAATTATATCATGAGTTGGTTTTCATGAAGTCCTAGATTAAAGACAACATAACATATACAATATTCACATGGGTGAACGTTCAACTGAAGTGACACGAATAATCCATCGTTATACTTATTCATCATCACCAGTAGCAGCCTTTTAGCGTCCGTTGTTGGGCATAGACCTTTCCTATGATTCATCAGGCCTCTCTATCATGGGCGTCTCGGAGTCAGTACTTTCTGAACTTGTTTAGTTGGTCACACCATCTTGTATTTTGTCGGCCACTGTTTCGTATGTTATCTCTTGGGATTCACATTGTGAGTTGTGATATCTGACATTCTCGTAACTATGTAACCGTTTTGGGCGATTTCTTATATATATATATATATATATATATATATTCTTATATATGTTATATACACGCATACATATGCCTCGTAAGCCTAGTTTTCTTTACTACTTGAGCAATGAGATCCCTACGAATGTTAAAATGTCAAATCTAAACCTTAAACTTACTATTTATTCTTCAAGTCGTTCAGAACCATATTTTCTGATTTAGATACTTCTATTCTTACATGCACTAGTAATATAAGTATTATTAATATTAAATTGAATTTTACATTTGATAAAGCTTCGATAACCATTGATAATTTATTGCTAGTATTCATTTTATCCAAATTTAATTTACTCTCTTACGATTTGTGCAGTTGCTATGCAAAGCAAATAAAAAATCAAGATGACAAAATCAAATTCAATAATGGTTCACATCAAACTAAAATTATATGATATAACTCCTAGTGACAGCAATTTTAGAAAAGTTATGCTTGTATTGAGTTGATGCAAGAATACTTTTTATGTTTGAAGTCTGATGCTTATTTTCGAATAAAGTATTATTCAACTATGTTCTTGGAATACATGAATTTAAAGTGCGAATTCTGATTTATCTGAGCTGAACATTTTTTTTCTAGTATGGTTTATTTGAAACTGTCAAATCAAAGTTGATAAATTCAAAATAGAAAGTAGAGCTGCACAAACTGCTCGCAATATCAACCAAGTATCAGATCAGGGGGCCGTCAACGGATATACAGCTCAATATTGTTTTAAAATATTGTGACTAAAGCGTTGAAGACGTGGACGTCCATTTATGATTGACTACATCCAATTGAAGGCCATTATTGAGGCTGACCCACGTAAAACAACTAGAGAGGTTACAGAGGAACTAAACGTTGACTGTTCGTGGAAAAGCAAAAAATCTCGAAATGTTGCGCGAATGAACCTTAATGAAAAGCAAAAAAAACAGCTTTCGAATGACTCTATAGAAATTGAACAAAGCAGACAACGAAACTCTATCTCACCCAGCTTTCTCACCAGACCTCTCTCTGACAGAACGCCACATTTTCATGCATTTAGACTCCTTCCTGCTAGCGAAGGTCTTCAAAACGCTTCCGAAAAATCCATTGGTTCAAGCATCCCAGAATTTTATACTTATAAATGGACTTATTTCTAGTAGTCACGATGACTAGATTCTGAAGGTTCTTATTTTGATAAATATTTTAATTCTTAGCTGATATACACTCCTTTAAAGTTGATAGTGAAAAGTAGCAATTATTTTTGCACCAACCTTGTACAAGATATTTTTGGATTGTTTAGATTGACTAAAACAGGGGTCCTCAACTTTTGGGGATTCACTGCCCAGTTTCACATTGAAAATTTTTACACCACCAAGCCGTACAGTAAATGTTCAAGAGGAAACCAAAGGATGATTTTGACTCTTAACCAAAAAATAAAAATGAACAGCTTTCGCCGTTTTGTTTAATGAAAGTAATATAAAATTGTAACATCAAATGTGTGGCGAATTCAATGCAATCCCTGCGTCTGGTTGGATGCAACTAAAACAGTCACATAATGTGTGATATCACAGAACTGTTTGGTAAATTAATTATAGAAAAGGGTAGCACTTGACTCATTTTTTATTGTCAATTACAGACTTTAATAATCAAAATCTAATACCGCCCACCAAAATTCCAAAACGCCCACCATTTTCTGCACAGTTGCTCATTGCCCACCCAAGAATTGGAATCGCCCAACGGGGGTTGACATCGCCCTAGTTGAGAAACCTTGTAAAGCTTTTCTTTGAAAACAGAAGTGTCTATTTACTTTTTCCAGGTCTACACACACGCACATGCATGAGTTCATACATGTATAAACGCCCATACATACACGTCCACACAAACGCACACATGCATGAACACACGGTAACACATACATACATGTATGTGCATATGTGAGTATGTTTGTGATAAAAGTTACATTAATTTTCTCTCAGTATACGCTCAATTTTCGAATAATATCTGGCGTGGATCCAGGGGTAAAAGGGAATGGAACACCCCTGCCCTGATGAATATCTTAGATATCAAGATAGAGAAGTTTTATAGATTAAAAGAAACATAAAATTTTCCAAAGTAATCATAAATTAAGCTTAAAACAAGAATTTGTAATTAAGCTTTCATTAAATATAAGCCAAATATCAAATTCTTCATAATATATATTTTCTTATTGGTTATGCTGTTATTTCTTTAGCTTTTTTTACTCTATTCTTTTATCAATTTTAGAGCTGCATTATCGTTTTTGTTGATTTAATTTGTATATACGTATTCATTTTTAAAGATAGATTTCTCCATTAGGACCCCCCAGTGCTCAAAATACTGGACACTCAGCTCAAAATCTTGAACCCGCCCCAGAATATGGTTGTAACGATTGTCTCCCCAAGAATTTTGGTTGAACCGCCTTCAGCCCTCTATCAGACAAGATGGTTTTTCACTTATATTTCTGGGAACAATTTGGAATTTAGAGCTGTCAAAGAGCTGGAGAATATCCAGCTGGGCCAATTTAACTTTGCTCTTGGACATATAACTGAATTGACAAAAAAAAAATTAAAAAATAAATAAAACCTTGTTATGCGACACCGTGTTCCGAAATTTTGGTCTTGAAGGTTATCAATTCATAGACTTTGGTTTGTTCAACACTTTTACCACTGAGCCATCCCCGGTGTTTATCTAAAACAGCGTGGCGTGATCCGATCCTAAGCAATAGCAATTATTTTCCTGAATTCGCAGTGATACGCCGATTTCAGTCAAGCGGATCCAATCAGTTTTCCCATGAGAGGTTTTGAGCCGACTGGCAGGCAAGCGATATATATATATATATATATATATATATATATATATATATATATATATATATATATATGAGAGAGAGAAAGAGAGCGACTGAGATAGACATGATCTTATGCAAAGATACTAATGAACAGACTGAGATTTGAAAAGAATCGTATGGATAGACAGATACGAATGACTGACGTATATGGATATAAACAGACAGATAGACGTGAATATAAAAGTGTTATCATCAGACTGGGATAGATAATGAACAGAGATAAACAAACAGATATCAACAGAGAAAGGGACAGAAAGAACGAGATTTGATTGGTTAAAAAAGCACACCTACTTCTCGAAGCTTGGGGGTTGCAAAAGCCCTTAGGCTGTTCCCATCCCAGCGCCACCCAGTTCATATCCAACGAATTGGCCAAATGTGATTCCCAGATGCACGTATAATTATGAGGCTCAAAAGATGTTTACGAAAGAATCACACGATGAACTCCTGGATTTTCGATCTTTTGGTGCGGTGTGGTTTTGAGATACGATCCCTGGGGTAGACCTCCAGCGCCGCCCAGGTGCCCGTAAGACCATTAGGCTTTGATGTCGAACCGACATTGTTTATTCTGTATACAAGCATGCCGAGTCCTCTGCTTCCTATTCGCTCTGTTAAACGTTGCAAATATTTGATGCATGGAACACGCAAGCACCAATAGTAAAAAAGGCTTTCAAATATATATATATATATATATATATATATAGTGTGTGTGTAAGTATATATATATATATATATATATATATATATATATATATATATATGAAGGTTGATGTATAAATATAGTACATATTTATGTATGAAGATATATGCATGAATATATATATATATATATATATATATATATGGAGAGAGAGTACACACTTAGAAGTACAATTGTGCAATGCATACGTATATTCGTATATTTATATACATAATGTACAATGGTATGTATATTTATATTATGATACAGAAATACACATATGCATGCTGAATACATATGCAAAGTTTCCGATATCTATAAATACCTTTATATATATAAATTCATATAAACACATTTACATAAATAAGCATAAATGATTTTGCTAATACTGTACATTCAACGGATGAACGAACAGAGAAAGGCGTGTGTATATATATATATATATATATATATATATATATATATATATATATATATGCGCACGTGTGTATGAGTGTGTGTTATACATATTTGTATGCAAAGATCTGTACATAAATTTGTATATTCATATACATAGATACATCGGGTTCATAATTTCTAGCGTCATTATTTTTGCAACAGTACACATTTGCATATTTTAAAGTTCGTTACCGTAGTATAACAGCATATTTCAAGTTGTTATTACATACATTTGTATATTTTGAAGAAAAGTGTATATTCATTTTCCTTTCTTATCACAATGAAGTATCTGTGTCAAAAAATTTTTTTCATAAAGTTGTCAATCGCTTGTTTCAGATGAATATACAATGACTCACAAACTTGCTCTTGAAATACTGGATCAGACACTGAGAAACATTAAAAAAAACAATGATATCATTGATAGAATACATAAACCCCTTGCTCCAGATCAAAATAAACTTCATAAATAACCATAGGGTCTGCCTCGCAGATTTCCAACCAGTAATTAGAGTTCGATCCCAGATGAAAGCGTGGATTTCTAATGCCGATTTTCAAGGCAGGTCGTTTCCCCCAACTGTTGTAACTCTACTATACTCTCATTCAAACTTATGCCGTAATTAGTTGAGCTTACTGAGCCGGATAGACCCTCCTTACATGAAGAAACATAATCTTCATACCCCACCCAATTGCACTATGTTGAGGTTAGATAAACTTAGGAAATATTCAGAACAAGAAATATTGGTGTTGATTTGCAAGTTGAGCAGCCTCTCCATAATTGGTGCAGCACTATCTTTTGTTTGGTATATTTGTATACTAAGCTAAGCTTCGTGAATGTCAAAAAACCTCCCCATTTTTTCGTGTTATTTCTTCTACCTCAGGGATAGGCAAACATTCTTATTTATTTCTTCCACGTTACACCACCAGACATCACTGATGACGTAAGCAAACGTCACATCATTAGTGACGCGTATGGAAGAGTGGCGTCCCTTGGCATGATGGTGTACGAAAACATATTGCTAATTTTAGTGTGGATTATTAGCTTCATCAGCAGTCTTTTAGGGTCCGTCGTTCGACATAGACCTTCCCCAAAACCCGCCAGACCCCTCTATCATGGGCTTTGCAGAGCCAATATTTTCTGAATATGCACGTCACGCAATCTTGTTTTCTGTCGGTCACAATTTTGCATATGATCTCTGGGGATCCATGGTGTGGGTCCAGCGGTTGTCTTACATCCTTGTAACGTAGCCATCTAAGATTATCTATGGTTTCTCTGAGATATTGGACTCTTGTCTTGTCTTTAATGTACCTAGCTGTCATCTGATCTTCCTATCTGGGTTTGAGCATAATTATCTCGTATGCACGCTGCATGATTCTCTATTTGAGGGTTCATCATCATCATCAGTCTTTTAATGTCCGTCGTTGGACATAGACCTTCCCCAGGATTCGCCACACTTTTCTATCATGGGCATCGTGGAGCCGGCACTTTCTGAATTTGTCTTCCTCATCTCTCCATCAAATACTCTGCCGGCCTCAGTTTCGCATGTGATCTCGGGAGATCCATGTCACGAGTCGCGATGTCCATTGATTGTCAGCCATTCTTACGACATGATCAGCTCATAATGGATTCTATGATGTCCCTGATCCCTGTCTTCTCCCAGATTTATTGCACAGTCTTGCAGTCTCTCCATGTGTGGTTGAGCATAATTCTTTCATGTGCACGTCGCATGGTTCTCAATTTTACTGGTCTGTCTGTTGATTAGGTTCCATGTTTCAGCTCCATAACTGACTATTGGAAGGATTCGTTGGTTGTGAACCCTTCTTTCTAGGATTAATGGGATCCTCTTATTTTTACCCCCCGTAAATGACAAGATTATTTACGTATTATTGGGAACGTTTTCCTATGATCAGAGTACGTGTCTGCTCTGCTTACGATCAAAATTACGCTTCGTGGCATTTCTGCCAAAGATCAAAGTGACAAAAAGTGTTTCACACACACACACACACACTCACACACACGCGCGCTATTTGTGGATTCACATTTTGTTTTATAAGTGTAGATTCAGTACACACACATTTAGTCATTAAAGCTCTTCGAATTAATTACTGTGTTAATTACTTTTTTTACTAGAAGAGATTATTTGCGAGCATAAAAATATTTTCCGGCTCATTTACAATAATTAATTTGTACCAGAATGGAATCTGATCAAAGACGAACGCAACAGCTTGAGAAGAGGCGGTACAATGATCCCGTCACTGACATGGAAAAAACTAGAAAGCACTCAGCGAGCGCATACGCTAATTAAAAACTGAATGAAAATCAGTTCATGTACAGCCACCAGGAAAAGGAGTGGTAACTACATATCGATTTTCGATATTTCAGACTATTGGCTACGTCTTACCTAATATGTTTAAAAACATCTCACAATCGGAAATAGATTCATGGATTCTCAGCCTAAATTTTTATCAGTCCTCGGCCCATGGTCCTGACTTCCACAAAATGGACTTAGAGAAAAATTATAATCCTAAACTGGGGTTAATCTTCCATGATAAACAGTTTTTGTTAATTCGACACTAGAATAATGTTAAGAAACACAACAGTATGTCATGGTTATCGATGGATGTAACAGCTTTGATGCTTATACCATGGCACGTAATTCTTTTTTTGGAAATTGGTTCGGATATGCCAGTGACGTGACATTTTGTCAACATATTTGCCGGTGAGCCGAGGTGCAGAGATAATTGGATCCATGTATTACCCAAGGGCTTAAATGCAAAGTTTAAAAAAATAAGGCTAAACGTTCACAACGTACATATATATATATATATATATATATATATATATATATATGTGTGTGTGTGTGTGTTACCATAAGTTTGCGAAACTAGTGATTTTGTGAAATCCCTAGTAATTTCAGTAATTTTATGAAATCCCTTATTTCACAATCAGTACATTTAATAATCAATAAGCTTGGGATGCTGACCACTACCACTTCATATTACGTATAGCCGTCAAAATGACGGGTTTATCTATGAATGGATTCAAGTATCCTAATTTTAAGTTTTATTTAGAGTCTCAATTCAACTCCAGCTGTTTTGAAGGATGGTTGGACCCTAAGTTTCTAGTATAAGATTAAACCAACATTGAACATTTCTTCAAGTCACTTGCGTATTCCTCGTTGTTATGGAAAGAGACTACCACCTTTTAAAACCCTTGTTATCCTTTATTGGCCCTGTTAATCTATTTATCAAAGACTGATCCATTTTAATCTTTACGTTGTAACAAGGTGCTGTCATGACCAACTAAACTTACTAATTTGCACGTATGACTTATAGATAGATAGATGAGTTTGATTCTCACTGGATGACCCCCTGTTGTGATCTTGTCTCAAACTAAGCTGTATATACACTGTTAATACTGAAACATGATTAAAAAAAAGCTTGAACTCCACTGGCTACAAAATAAGAGATCAGTTTAGCATACATTTACACTATAAATTGAACACCTACAAAAAAAATCATTGGGGAGAGGAATTCAATGAAAAAAAAGTTCTTGACATCATCATCATCACCATTATCATGAGCATCAGCAGTCCACTATTGGAATGGTATCTCTTGCATATCATTCCATAACGAGCGTGATTGCACTTATCTTTGCCTTGTCTTACCGGCAATCTTTTATATCTCGTCTCTCCATCTTGTGTTTTGTCTCTTTCCCCTGTAGCCTTTACTGACTCACGGGCACCAATCGATTAACCCTTTGCTCTATCTGCTGTCCCTTCTAGTCGATATACATTGATATACTTCCAATTTGAGGCCTAGCTACTTGTACGATATCCTTTACCCTGGTACTCTCTCGGATACATATTGATCTTTTAAGGAATAAATATTTAAATGTTCAGCCCTCTAGTGCCATCGGTGTGGTTTGCATACATACATGCATACATACATACATAAACATAATCAAACAGACTAACTCTCACAAAAATTGAAGAAAACTGTTAACCGTTAACTATAAGTCTATGGATGGGTATTATTATTATTATTATTAACAATAATGTTAATAATAATAATAATTATAACAGCAAAGAAAAGAAAAAAAACTGTTTCAAATCTTTTTTTAAATATGATATAATATCACGAAACTGAAAATTTTCGATGTATTATACGTCTTCATCAGTCAAAACTCAAATGTAAAACAACTTTGAAAACATTGACGGTGCGTTCTGACCAAGTACCTGAAAGTATAGAATAAAATCTCAACTAAATGCTTTACCCTGTACAATGTAATCATACCTGTATCATATTAAGACATACCAGTAAAGCTTTACCACTCGCTAAAGCATTTGCCGACTTCACGAAGGCGTTCGACTCATTGGAATTCGCCAAGGTTATTGATGCTATCATTCAACAAGGCGTACACCCAGAATATGCAAGGGTATTGCAATATATCTACCGGCACAGCAGTTCTTTCATCAGGCTACATAAAGACTCTTCCAGCTCAAAAAAGGAGTAAAGCAAATAGATATCAGCTCGCCCAAAGTCTTCACACCCTGGCTCGAGACGATCTGCCGGAACGTAGACTGGGAAAATAAAGGAATCAGAATAAAAGGCTAATACCTAAGCAACCTCAGATTTACAGACATCATCGTCCTTTTTGCTGAGGACCTTCATGACCGCCAACTAATGCTAGACAAACTGAATGCAGAATGCAAGAAAATTGGTCTACACATGAATACCAGAAAAAACGAAGGTCACGTACAACAAACATGACAAAGACATAGCAATCAAAATCGCAAACGTAGGACTGAAGAAAGTATACCTCTACATCCACCAATAAAATCCTCAAAAGAAGAAGAAACCAAGTGAAGGGTAACTCTAGTATGGCGAGCTCCTGGTAGAGCAAGCTCAAGCTTCAAGAAGGAGAAACTCCCACTAATCCTAAAAAGCAAGGTATACAACCAATGCATCTTCCAGATAGTCGTCTATGGTGCTGAAACATTGAATCAGACTTAAACTGAGAACTGTGCAACGTGCACAGGTGAAAATCATGCTCAACCTCACGTGAAAAAGATCACATGACACAGCAATATATCAGAGGAAAACAGGAGTCCGAAACATCATAGAGTGCGTTAGAAAACTCAACTGGCAATGGGCTGATCATGTTGCAAGAATGGCAGACACCCGCTAGACATCACTACTCATAACGCGTATCCCCAGAGATCGCATGCGAAACAGGAATCATTTATTTGTTAGAAGTTATGCAACGTCCACATGAAAGAATCATGCTCTACATCACATTGAGAGATCACACGATCACATTAAAAACGAAAATTTAAAAAAAAATGTGTTGGAGATATCATGAATCCATAAGAAAATTCAAAACTGGTCATGTTGCAAGAATGTCTTACAACTGCTGGATTCCCAGAGATCATATGCGAAACTGTGGCCGACGAAATATAAGATGGCATGAAGATCTAGGCAAGTTCAGTAAGTATTGGCTTTGCGATACCCATGATAGAGAGGTTCCCGAATCTTGGATAAGGTCTATGTCCAACGACGGATGCTAAAAAGCTGCTGCTGATGATGATGATAGATAGACAGGCCATGTCCAAATTATTTTGAAAAGATTTCAAGTATTCAATGTGGACGCACATGTATCACAGGAAAAAAAATTGCACAATATAGGATTCTTACACATACTGACTAATGAAAAAAAAAAAGAGGGAAGATTGTGGTTAAGTATTCCTAAATATTTTGGCAGGTAACGCAAACGGCTCACATTGTTTGCTGCCAATTTAAAGGTGTGTCTTGCAATAATTTACTTTAGCATAGTTCATAGTTCGTCTAATGAAGTAATATCTTCTTTACAACTGATATGGCCTCAACGTGCAGATGATGGAATATCTCTCTCTTGCTTTACCAATGAGAAAATATCAACTTGAACTGTCACCGAAACCTTCAAAAATAGGTTTCTGCACTTTTCAAGTTGATCTGGCTAGCTGGATGGCTGGTGACTATGTATGTATCACGCGTACAGGTTGTACCAGTGGAGCTAAAGGCCTGAAAAAATCAACATTTACCCTTTATTATGTCTAAAAGGAAAGGTTATTATTTTCAAAATCCTTCCTCTCTAAATAGCGATGTAAATTGGTCCGTACTTTACACCCGTTTTTGCTTTAAAAAAAAATTTCGAGACTGTTTTGTGATTCAACAAAAGGCGAAAGGAGTAACTTATCTATTTATCAACATTTTTCCATCTTTTCTTAATTGATCAACCCTAACACAGCATGCAGCCATAACACGTCAATCACATGACGGTTTCTATAGAGTGACTCAGCAGACCTGTTAGAGAACGGTTTAAATCCAATATCTTGTTAAAAAAAAAATCCCAGTCTCATGAAAATTAACCAGGAAGTTGACTTGCGGCTACGTTTGATGTGCTAATGTGATAATTTAATTAAATTGTTGAAACCAGGTTTTAATTAACTGAATTAAACGTCTCCACCGATTGCTAGGGATACATTTTCAAGAAAATAATTTGGGGGTGTAATCTTTTCCAGCTCTTGTAATTTTACCAAAAATCTTTATTAAAAAAATGTGTAAACAAGCCTAGCTGCTGCAGGGTCGAACTCCACTCCAACCACTATTCCGACTGAAGATGATTACTTCAACTTTTGGATTGTATGTATGATGAATAGATAAACAACTGAAAAAATATCTTTTTTTAACATAAATGAATTTATTCGAAATGAAATAAGCCCTTGCGTTCCTATAACATGAATTATCGTTGATTTGTAAGACTCGCTAGTTTGGCTCAGCCAGAAAGAGGGACGCCTGTCTATCACTTGATCGTGATTCCAAAACACGGTTGGGAAGTGTTGACCTTAGATATCGTTTTTTTTTGTAATGTGACAAGTGGTGGAGAATTCACTCCCTTAGATTTGGTGAGGATTATATCTAGCTAGGTCAGCGAATCTCCGTGAAACCCACAAAAGAGGAAGAGATCAAGCAAAGAATCACTCTAGGATGGCAAGCCTTTGGCAGAGCAAGCTCAACCTTCAAAAAAAAGTCAATACCAATAATCCTAAAAAGAAGAGTATACAACCAATGCATCCTCCCGATAGTCATTTATTGAGCTAAAACATGGAACCTAACCAAGAGACAGACAAGCGATGGACATCACGACTCACAACATGGATCCCCAGAAATCGCATGCGAAACCGAGGCCGACAAAATACAAGACGGGGAGATGAACAGGACTAATTTAGAAAATATTTGCTCCGCGACGCCCATGATAGAGAATTGTGGCGTATCCTGGGAAAAGTTTATGTCCAACGACGGACATTAAAAGACTGATGATGATGTTCCATGTTCCAGGTGTTACGGTAAAAAAACAAAGTCAACTCCAGCCTCTGATTTGGATTTGGGTTCGACAATATGATTAGGTCGACACCGAACATATCTTACTGTGTGGATCAACGTTAAATAGTCCCCGTGTACAAAGGTGTATTAAGATGATTCCTTGCATCTATTGTTTGATTCCACTTATCTAAAATCAAAACTTAATCTTCTTACAAGATACACTATGTAATTAGAAGCGAGGAAAAAAAACGACTGGAAATGTTTATAATTGTGATGGTCAGGATACAATACCTGCGCTTCTATTTCTTCAGTTTTTTTTTTATTTCTGACTATTACTGACACGTCATCTTAATCCAACCATCAGGAAATTTTTTTTTCTTCGAAAACTGATCACCCTTCCCTCTCCCAGATCACCCTCCATTTCCTGCTAATCACTTTCTAAACCTTGCAGACCACCCAACACCCGCTAATCATTCTTGCTCTGTGTACGAAGTACACGAATAATAATTGGGAATAAATCTTCAGGTGAAAATTTGATTAGATTAAAAAATGACTGAATTACAACCTAGATAACTGTATTGTTATTATTTTATAGATTATACGGACTTGGTTTTGAAAAGAAAACATTCCAGCCAGTGCATTCTCCAGTCTTCCTCAGGTGTATGTGACATTTAATGAATAGTTTTAAATGGTTCTTTACTGTTTCAAAAATACCAGTGTTTCACTGCACATTAATTGAGCGCCTTCAAATCATTTTTCTATTATATTTTTATAATTGATAATTTTAAAATCGAGTATATGCCAAGGCTCGATAGGAGACAATAGATACGAGGCTCACCTAGAAAGTATCCAGAGATCCAATATTAACGGAATTGTTGCTTATCTAAGAAAATGGCACCAAAATCTTCTCAAAAATCCTCTCCAAGGGATCGCACACAGTATTTTGCACTTTTCAAAAGTCTTCTGTCGGGAGCGCTATCAGTCACTATCAGTTGCCCCCTCCTTAATCTTGTCCACAATCAGAATTTTTTTTAGGAGAAGCCAAACTATAGATAGATAGATGTAAAGAGACACAGATAGATAGATAGATAGATCGATAGATTCTTTGTTATCTGCCGTTCAATATCTGATTCTAGACTTAGGCCTTTCCAAAGTATGATATGGGAGGGGATGAACATTATCCTGCCACGCTAACATATGACAGGTTGAAGGGAGAAGAAATGGATGTATGCCTTTCCCGAGGGCATAAGTGCGAAGTTAACGCAACCTGTCTCAGCTGGAATTTGAACTCGGTTCGTTGATCTCATGCCTGGCCATTTGTACATCCTTCTAATATATTGTATGATAGATAGTTAGGTATGGAGAGATTGAGATAAATAAATAGATATGAAGAGACTGAGATATATAGATAGATAGAGAGGTAAGAACATACTGAGCCAAATAGATAGTTGGATGGACGGATAGATATGACCGAAGTAATGTAACTAGATAGATCTTTGACAAAATGAAATGCATTATTACTGATCTACCCGTAAACAAAGACCGGCCATGTTTGCCCATAAATCATCAATGGCATCTCCCTTCCTCTTTGTATTCAACGCGTCTGTGTGTTCCAAGACTTTAATTTCTTTGCCAAAACCAAAACAAACTTTTCTTTTTTACTGTAATAAGAAATGACGTCAGGGAAAAACAACAGACAACAAAGAATTTTCGAAGGAAAAATGTTATTACCTTGATAACTCATTAGAAGGCTTGGCTCAAACAACAATAATTATGCACAATAGATTAACAATTCTTTGTTCGTTCTTACATAACTGGTTGTAAGATCTTAAACAGACGTCTTAAACAAAGAGAAATAAGCGTATAAAGTTAAAAGAAGTCAATTTCCCACTCGTATCGACTGTGTGGTGGTGAGGAGTGGCAAAACGGTTACCAGCAAAGAAACGGAATCAGCGAATGTACTTCGAGTTCTAGCCGTGGCTGTTCCATTCACTTTGCACTTATACCACTGGGAAAGGAATGAACCCACTTTTTCTGCAGCTATGGGGAAACAGTTGGACTCCATTAACCCTATAAGACAGACCATTTGTGAGAAAATTTACTCTGACTGGAAAAACTTGAAGCTTGACAATAGCCATAGCTAGTCCCAAGCCCAGTTGAGAAATGGGTGGTTTGGGCATCGATCCAGTATCCAAGCTCCGTAAAAACCTAGAATTGCTACAGAAACAATGAATAAATCTGAAATTGACAGATCGTATATTGTTTAAAATTGAGACAAACATTGCTAAACTTGACTTGTTGCAAGGGAGGGTAATTGGTTTGGTTTGATTTATCTGCTGTATATAAAAACGATTTGTTTCGTCTGAATTTGGCAGACGAAGAATCGTTACTAATACAGATTGAATTATTTGGACCAATTTCTTCTACCTTATTATTGTTTTGTGAAATTCCCAATTGAAGTATTTCACACGTACATGATCCACTCATTTTCTGAGCTAGTATTTTCTTTTCTTTTTTTATTAGTATCTTCTTATTTAGCACAATGATGAGTTGTCTGAGATTGTGAGATAAAGTATATCCATTATTCTACAAATTTACGGACTGTCTGAAGTTCTGAGATGAAGTATATCCATTATTCTACATATTCATGGACTTTCTGAGGTTCAGAGATGAAGTATTTCCATTATTCCAGATATTCATTGCGTTTTTATTGTGATCTACCTCAATGTTTTCAGTTGTCTGAAGTTCTGAGATTAAGTATTTTCATTATTCTATACAATTTCTCAACTAATATCTTCATCTTTTTGTTGTTGTCTACCCCAGTACTTTCAGTTATCTGGGGTTACGAGATGAAATATTTTCTTTATTTCACAATTTTTTTTTTACTAATTTTTATCCTTTTGTCGTTATTCAGCACAAGGCTTTATCCAAGATAAGTTTATCTGAAATTCTGAATGGAAGCATTTTCATTATTCCACACATTTTTCTAACTTTTACCTACATATCCGTTACCTTTTATTCAATTTATAGCCTGATAAGCCCTTCGGATTTTCAATACTTCATTTTCCATTTCTTGTTCGAAGATTAAACTTTTTCATTGTTCCATACATCTTTCGGTCGATTTATAATGTAAATTTCTGGTCAATGCGTTCATCTTCATTCTTGGTGCTTCGAGAAGTTCTTTGATGAAGTGAATTCATTACTTTATATATGTTTGGACTATCACCTTAATCTCTGTTACTTCTAACCCAAATTTTCGGCCGAAATATTCTCCAGCATTCCTCCATGATGTTGAAGTCGACTGGTATTTTTTTTCTCATGCTTCTATAATAAGTAAGTCATGGCTTTTAACAAAGTCAGAGAACCGGGTTTTAACATCTCGTTTATTGTTTTGTTTGTTTTTTTTTGTTTTGTTTTTTTGTTGTTGTTTTTTGTATTTGTTTTTTTGTCAAAATCAGAATGAAGGAAATTGAAAGCACTTTGCGTATTTCTGTTATATTTCAAACTGGTGAATGATTCATCCAAGGATTTACAGAATTATTTTGTGTTGAATGAAACTAGAGAGGTAAATCAACGGAGAATGAAACATGAAGTTGGAATTACTAAATTTATTCAGATATTTTTTTAACCTTTTCTGTACTTGAAAAATACATCGCTATTAAAATGGTTAATTAGCTCTCATTGCTTTTTAAGGGCAGTGGAGCCTTATGTTTCATAGGTTTTTGTTTTTCTCCTTGGTTTTCTAATCTCAAAGTAGCGGCATATTTAGTGTTATGTAAACTTTTAGGGGAGACCTGACGAGCCTCTGATACAAAATGAATGATGTATAAAACTATATTCTTATAGGAAAATAAGATAAAAATGATTTATAACATAACAAGGAAATTTTGTCGCGACGAAGGAAATTTTGTGATAAAAGCTTGAATGCGGATGACACAAGTAGTTTAAGTCAATGGTCTATCCCTATAAAATGATCAGCATTTTGTCCACTCGAGATGATATTTATAGTTAAGGACTCCTAATTAAGAGGTTCATCCAAAGCTATTTGAAGAACTATGACCTCGTTAACCAGCAGTTGGTAACCTTAATACAATAGGGACTCAATATTAGGTAGTAACTAACTACATTTTTTTGTACTGGTAGTTATTGAACAAGATATCTGAAATGCCATCCGAATCATGTTGATCAAATCAGGGAACCTGGCAAAGAATTCAATATTAGACACATGACAGTTTGTCGCAATAGAAAGAAGCTATAAAAAGCATCAAAAGTTGAAAAATGGGTCTCTCATGACTTGTCCGTAACAAATTGCCAAGTACGTTTGTTGATTGTTATAAGTTACTCCATTCTCAGCAGCCCCAGGTGCCTTTTTGAACAGATTTGTGATTGGGGATGAGAAATTGACCCTGTCTTCACAATGTGAAACGCCGTCGTCAGTGGTTCAGATACGATAACCTCTTCCTAAGCTAAAGAAGACCTTCATCCAGAGAAGAACCTTTCCTCAATATACAAGGAAATATCAATTACAATCTTGAAAACGATAACCCAACAGTCACTGCTAACATTAACAACCAAAGACTTTAGCGTTTGATACAGCTCTGAACAGAAAACACTCATGTTTAGTGAACAGTTAAGTGACCAAATATCATATAGAGGCTTTCAGGTGAGGAAAATGATTCATCCATAATTCTATCTTGACCTTGCTTCGACTAGCTCTCATTAGTTTAGAAGTTTGTAGAACCATTTTGATGAACAAAGACTTAGATAAATAAAAAGAGGTTGTAAATTAATTTCTGATTTCAGGCCTACAATTTTACGAATCTGGTATCAAAAATGAAAAGAAAGGAGAGTATAGCAATGATTAAGTGTACCTATTATGACCACAGTTTGGCAGTGTCTGAACAAATTGGTGCATCGGAGAGAACTTTCGCTGCTACCCGATGCATTTCTGTCTGAATTTTCGAGACGAAGTGCTGTTACTATTGAACATTGATTTTAAGGGCAAATTTCCCCTTCTTTTTTGATTTTTACCTCAACGTTTCAAACCACTGTACTCCAGCCCTCTTCAGTTGTCTGTCAGATTCGGTGCTCTTCCTAAAATGTTAAATGGAACCTTTTATTTGTTCCCATGGAGTGTGTTGCTCCAATTCCTATAACTGTTTCGTCCGGGGTTATACCCAGGAAATTTCAAAACTCGTAAAAGCGATTATGATTTTTTTTTTATCACAATCATCGAACTGTTATTCTACGGCTGTTATTCGGTAACATGGATTGGAAATGAATAATGAGCATTTGGCTAGACTTGAAGTCTAGGTTCAGCTCCTGCAACGTCTGGCTTTTCAAAGGGAGATTTCATACCGCGGACGAGATTAAGAATAACGTGAAGAAGCAACAAATGATGATCCTGAAAGAGAACTTCGTACACTGTTTTGGAAAGTAGGGTGGAGATAGGATAAGTGAGAGAGGTCAAAGGTTAGTACTTTGAAGCGACTAAGGCAAAGTTGCCCAATGTGCGCTATCATCATCATCATCATCATCATTTCAACGTCCGTTGTTGGATATAGACCTTCCCCAGGATCTACCACATTTCTCTAGCATGGGCGTCGCAGGGCTAGTATTTTCTGAGTTTGTCTGGTTCATCTCTACATCTTGTATTCTGTCGGCCTCGGTTTTGCGTGTAATCTCTGGGGATCCATGTTGTGAGTCATGATGTCCATCGGTTGTCTTTCATTCTTGCAACATGGTCGCCCATTGCCATTTGAGTTTTCTTATTCTATGATGTCTCGGATCCCCGTTTTCTTCCTGATGTACTGTGCTATCTTGTGATCTCTTCATGTGAGGTTGAGCATGATTCTCTCATGCGCACGTTGCATACTCCTCAGTTTGCAGGTCAGTCTCTTGGTTAGGTTCCATGTTTCAGCTCCATAGGTGACTATCAGGAGGATGCATTGGTTATATACACTTCTTTTTAGGATCATTGGGATCGTCTTGTTTTTGAAGGTTGAGCTTGCTCTGCCAAAGGCTTGTCATCCTAGGGTTATTCTCCGCCTGATTTCTTCTTCTTTTGTGGGTTTTATAGAGATTCGTTGTCTTAGGTAGATGCAGTGGTCTACTTTCCCCAGTTTTGCATCTTCGTTCAAATTGAATTGTCGGAAACTTCCCGGATAGACCTTGAACATCTTTCTCATGTAGAATACATTTTAATTTATAGCCTGCTGTACGATTCACAGTGTACGTAAATCTCCTTACTTGTCCCGACTTTTAAGCTTGGGCTGTTTGTGTTCCCTTAGTTTGATCTAATCGCCACATATTTTTGCAGAGGTTTTGACACTGGTAAGCCATGATGGTCGCCGAAGAAAAAGATTCGATCACACAAGGGATTCTTCGCTGCCGCTGGTACCAAAAACACCATGTCTCAGTCTGATAAAGGCTTCAGTGGAGGGACTGGTACTTTATGCTGTGTCGGCGATAAGAGTATGGAATTCTATGTTTAAATACTTTTGAAAGTTTTTAATAATGAAAATTGTGATTAATTTTATCCAAATTTTTGCGCATAGATTCTCATGCATATTCAATTTCGAGCTTTCAAGTACTAACTGGAAAATTTGTCAAATATTTTAATTGAAATATTCTTTTAATTAACATAAATAATAAGCATTTGGACGTATATGCAATATATATATATATATATATATATATATATATATATATATATTCACACACACATTCCCCACATATACATGTATGTGTGTGTGAGAGAGAGAGAGAGAGTGTGTGTGTGTGTGTGTGTGTGTGTGTGTGTGTGTGTAGATTCAATACTTTGAAGACACAAGTTATGGAAAGTCTTAAAAATGCCTTTGAAGTCTACTCATTTCATTATTGCTTGTGCAATCAGGCAGCCCTGGAATGTAAACTACAAGTCTCAGCAAAATTTCTGAAGCTAGGGAAAATATGCTTAAAATGAATATCGGTCAGCATTTAAATCCTTGTCTTTCCCTACATTCTCAGTAGTCAGAGGCGATGAAAAAAAAATAGATTTATTATGCCCCCCCCCAATCTGCAAAAGGGGAAATCGTGGCTGAATCGAGGGGAGCTTTTATTAGCATTTTAACCACCAGCTAAATCAATGGAGATAGGTCTGTTTAGTCACTCAGTAGAAAACTTTCATGTGACCAACATCTTTTGGTAGCATGCTGGGTTGGGGGTGATCAATAAAAAAAATTGAAAAGGGTGATGATCAATGAATAAGTTTCTCCTTTCGCCTTTTTTGTATCACTGAAAAGTCCGAATTCAAAAAAAAACATGCTGCTGGACACTAAAAATCTAATAATTATTCTTGAGTTATTTATTTTTTGATCGTGAATAGGCTTTATTTACCTATATACATAAACAATAAGCTATATATATATATATATATATATATATATATATATATATATATATATATATATATATATTCCAGTCCATTTGTTGCTAAACTTTGCTTAATCGGGCCTCCAGTGCAACATTGTTTAACTGAGCTTTTTTAAAAATGATGATCAACAACATTTTTATCGGGTATCCTGCTAGTCCTAAGAAGGAGGAGTAAGATAGGAAAATTGCATTGTACCAATATTCTGAGTGAGAATAACCATCTTCTTTGAAAATCAACATTATAAAACATGGTTTCTCTTGGCACTCGAACTCTGAATATCTTTTTAATGAAAATAATTGTATTCCTGCGGACACTGCAGAACGTACCTGAAGCTCTTCGTTGCCCTGAAAGATAAAACGCAGATTGATTGGAACTATGAAATGGACGAAAACATATTTGAAGATAGCGAAACAAAGTTCAATAAATTTAATTCTGTTTCTAATTGTTACTTAATAAATCAAGTGAACCTTTCCAGTAGCACATTATTTTTATACTCACAGACGAATCTCGCTGAAATCACCGGTTCTGGTTTGATCACCAAGGGTAACCAGCGTTGAGTCTAATCAGTACTTACATAGAAAAACACTTGGGAATACAAGGTACAGTAAGCATGTGCTGCTTGCACATACGTGTTTGTATCCTATCAGATTAGAACTGAAGTAGATAAATAAGTATTTTAATGCTATGTAATCACAAGGAAAATGTTGGGAACGTTTTGCACCCGTGTATTTATTTTCATTCATAGGGTACTTTTGGGGTCATAAATTGGGTTATGTATGTGTTATTCAACGAGTGAAAAGCATTGCCAATGATTTTAACAGAAAAAACATTGCCAATGATTTTAAGAGAAAAGTATTGACAATAATTTTGACACAAGGAAAGCATGATTGGCAATGATTTTGACGAGAGAAAAGCATTGGCAATGATTTTGACAAGAGAAAAGCATTGGCAATGATTTTGACGAGAGAAAAGCATTGGCAATGATTTTGACGAGAGAAAAGCATTGGCAATGATTTTGACGAGAGGAAAGCATTGGCAATGATTTTGACGAGAGGAAAGCATTGGCAATGATTTTGACGAGAGAAAAGCATTGGCAATGATTTTGACGAGGAAAAAGCATTGGCAATGATTTTGACGAGGAAAAAGCATTGGCAATGATTTTGACGAGAGGAAAGCATTGCCAATGATTTTGACGAGAGGAAAGCATTGCCAATGATTTTGACGAGAGGAAAGCATTGCCAATGATTTTGACGAGAGGAAAGCATTGCCAATGATTTTGACGAGAGGAAAGCATTGCCAATGATTTTGACGAGAGGAAAGCATTACCAATGATTTTGACGAGAGGAAAGCATTGCCGATGATTTTGACAAGAGGAAAGCATTGCCAATGATTTTGATAAGATAAAAGCATTGCCGATGATTTTGACGAGAGGAAAGCATTGCCAATGATTTTGACGAGAGGAAAGCATTGCCGATGATTTTGACGAGAGGAAAGCATTGGCAATGATTTTGACGAGAGGAAAGCATTGGCAATGATTTTGACGAGAGGAAAGCATTGGCAATGATTTTGACGAGAGGAAAGCATTGGCAATGATTTTGACGAGAGGAAAGCATTGGCAATGATTTTGACGAGAGGAAAGCATTGCCAATGATTTTGACAAGAGGAAAGCATTGCCAATGATTTTGATAAGATAAAAGCATGGTCCAAAAGGATAACGTGACCTTGGTTATCCACCCCCGATATTAGCTACAGTTTGGTTAGAAAAATACTGGGTAATAAATTACAAAGCTGGGAATTGCCTTCTTTATTATATTCCACGTTTAAATAAGGGTGGTCCCATATATACAATCGTATACGGTATACATAATTTTTTTTCAGAATTTTTGTCTCACCCTGTTTGGTACTATAATACACCGGAGAAAATTCGATAAATCTTCGGTACCCTCCAAAATGACATATGTCATAATATACCCTTCGTCTGAACCATACATTTTATGAAATCAATTATATTTGTACTTGAATATTCTAGTTTTATTTTTGTCTAACAATGTTCTGCCACAAATTGACACACACACACACACACACAAACATATTTATATATATATATATATATATATATATATATATATATATGCAACAAAGTAATAAATGAAAACAAAACCATGTGAAATTAATTATTTTCGTACGAACATGTTTCTGACATATGTAAGTAGAACTAAAACAAGCATTTGAAGATACAACTTTAAAAATAAATATATTACGCCTGTAGCCAAGTCAGATAAGTCCCTGATCAGTGAAGCCAGCTCCCACTGTAGAAAGGATCCTTACTTGTAAACACTTGTTATAAGACCCTTGGAACAAAGAACATTAAGAGTCCTCACCAGAAATAATGACTTTTAAAGCATAACTCTACCCCAAGCGCCCTTTTTTAGATTCCCCTCGTTCAAACCGGCAAACATTTGTATGCAAACCACCTGTCTTGATATATATGTATTTTTCAAGAAATGAAACTTTTATAAAAGACGGTGGGTCTCAGAGACGGCGGGTGGCCCTCCTGAATGTCTTTTGCAAAGACTTCTTCTGTTCCGTTGCAATAATTGCTTCGTTATGGTTTTTACTTGGTTTCATTTGATTTTTAAATTATGTCTCTTGCTTTGCTTCCCTTCTTCTTCTTCTTCTTCTTCTTCTTCTTCTTTTTCTTCTTCTTCTTCTTCTTCTTTTACACTTTTGTCCCTTTATCCTATCCTTTTCTGTACAGCCTTTATTTTTTTCTCATTTTCTTTCCCAACCCCTTTCTTTCTTTAGCCTTTTTTTTTATTATTTTCTTGTTTTTCTTCATTCGCTTTCTCTTCTTCTCTTCCGTTTTTCCGCCCTCCTTTGTCTTCTTCGTCTCTTTCTCCTTTTTCTTCTCTTTGTATCACTTTCTTCTCAGCTTCTTTTTATCCCTTGCTCCCTCTCCTTCTATTTTTTCTCTGTCTTCTTCCAATTCCTCCACCCCTTTTCCTACTTTTTTCTTTCTTTTCTCATTTCTCCTTCTCTTACTTTCCCCCTTTTCTTTTTTCTCCTCTAACAAATCGTTTTTCTTCTCCCTCCTTTTTTTTTTTACTCTGTCGACGTCGTTGTCGTCGACGTCTTCTTCTCCTTGCTCCATATATTTTGTTCGGTCATTATCCTTTCCACCTTCTTTTCCCCCTTTTTCTTCAGCTCTTCCTCCTCAACTTTCTTCTTTTTCTTCTTTGCCCTCTCTTTACCTTCCTCCTTTTCAACTTCTCTTTCTTTCTTCCATTCCTCCTCCGACTGCTTCCCATTCCATTTCCCCTTCTCCATCTTCTTCTTCCTAATCGCTCTTTTTTTCACTTCCCGTTTTTCTCTCCCTCCCTACTCCTTCCCCCCTCTCTCTCTCTTTTTCTCTCTCACTCCACCCCACTTCATCTTTCTCCCTCCCCTTCTTTCTCTTCGCCCTCCCCCCTTCGTCTTGTATTGCCTCTCGTCTCTTCTCCGTGTCCCTGCCTTTAATGTTTTTTCGTCTTATGTATCACTATTTTCCGGGCCGTTGGATTTCAAAAATTTTACCAGTTTCCCAACAGTAGCAAAAAAAAAAAAAAAAGAAAAAAAATGTTCCAGTCAAAATGAGGAATCGGAGCATTTTTTTTTTTTTATTCATTTATTCCTCAATTCTTCATCATCATCATCATCATCACTATTATTATTATCATTATTATTATTAATGTATGTTCGTACTGCTTAGCACCTCCCAAGAGGGTTCCTAATTTCTCTTTTACTCCATTGCCCTCTGTCGGCTGGATCAGGAACTACGGCCGAGAAAACTTAGCAAAAAAAAAAAAATGCCAAGTTAAGTCATTCAGCCTTGTCGGTTGATGTGTGCAGAGATGCTAACATAAGTAATAGATTAAGGCAAAGGGAGGGGCAAAGAGAGAAGGACTTATGACGTCATATTCATTCAGAGGTATTCTTACTGTTAGGGACGAGCACCCCGGTCATACGTATGTTAGGACCCTGTTCAAGATCGGTAATAGGTGTTACAGAATGTTTTTATGACTCTCTGGGAAAGCGAGCTATTGATGGGATAGTGGTTTGCCAAGTTCTCACGGAGAGAAGTTCCTCAAGGTGGCATGCCAATGACAAGACATTCATCAAGATTTCCAGTGACATTTTTTTTTTCACTCGAGTAGAATATGGTGGCTCTCACTGGGGAATAAGTAGCAGCAAGTATTCTCACTACCCCAGCACTCTCTTCAGTATGCTAGCTGATTTCAGTAATGCTAGCAGTTTAGGTGGTTTCAAATCTTTCTTAGATTTCAAATTCTTTAAAAAATTTTTTGGCAATGACTGTTCTGAGTGCTCCGATATTGATGGGTGTAACTGGTAGTTTTCACTAGAAACCAAATGGCAGCAAGACTTCTCAATACACCAGCACTCTCATCAGTATTTCAACAGATTTTAGTAATGCTAGCTGTCGTATGGATGGATTCAATTCTCTCTTGGATTTCCAATTCTAATATTTTTGCCATGACTGTTCCAAGTGCTCCAATAATCATGAGTACAACTGATAGTTTTCACTGGAAATCAAGTGACTGCAAAGTCTTCTCAATACTCTTTCCAGCACTCTTTTCGGTGTTCTAGCTGGTTTTAATAATACTAGCTGTCATCTTGGTAGTTTCAGTTCTTTCATGGGTTTCCAATTCTCCTAATCATTCTGCAAGATTAAAAAGCTGGGATTTTGGGTCTCACGAGAGCTGAATCAAGTGCTCCATAACAGTGCCTAACTCCACATCTCTCAATTGACTGTATCTATGTTTGGTAAGTTGGAATATGTAGCACCCTCCATATCCACCTGACTTTTATCCCACAGTTTATTATCTTATCAATTATTTTGAAGTTCGCCCCTATATCCTGACCATCTACAACCTTCTGGAATAATTTTGTTTGATATTAGAGATCAAATGAGGCAGTCAAAGTAAAAAGAGGTTTAACACTTAACTTTTGACTTTGATATGAAGCTTTTAGAACTACAAGGTACATTCTGCCAATAATAAATAACGGAGAAAAAGGCCTCCTAAGTTTCTTAACTCAATTTTCAGAATGCCATATTTTTTAAACTATTGTACATATTCCATATTTATTCTCTTATGTAGCTGAAAGCATCTTCTTTAAGATACAAACATTTTCATGAGAAACAACTGCAGCATTTTGAAGTAATAAACTTTAAATGCGTTTAACTATAACCACATGAATAGGAATTTAGACCATTCTGAGAACACCACCTAATCCATCTGACTTGCTCCCCAGATAGAGCAGGCTTTGAAGATTATGGTGGTATACTTAACTTGATTTCGCCATACGTGGCAGATTGAACCTTGTGGTTCTCATCGCCTCATATAATTCTCACAAAATAACATTTGATGTTGACACTGAAATCTGAGATTAAAGTGGTTGGGCGAACCCTCAGGTCTTTAGTCTGGTATTCTCCCAAATGAGATATTTTGGCTGAAGACAATGAGTCTTCCAATGATCTTTATTATTAGGTTAATGAGAAAGTTCCCATCGACATATTTTACACAATATTAGAGAAATATGAGATGTTTTTTTCAAGTTTAATTGCTTGTGCGTGCATACTATTAAAAAAACTACTATTCATGTTTGACCGGGAAAAAATGCAGTTGGAGCTGGGTGAATGATCTCGAAAGCTTATAGTAAAGATGAAGAAGTAGCTGCAAGCATGTGTTGAGAATGGTTTGTGAAATTTAAAATGGAGTTTCGGAACTCAACGACAAAGAACTCTTTTGGAAAGTCCAGATCTTCAAAACTGAATGAACTGGAGGAAGCTTTAAAGGAAGTAAACAACACCGGAAAAATATTTAATAGAAACTTTTTGGTAACCAACATCATTTGGTAGCATATGTTGTAAGTTTTGACAACAGTTTTGGTTGATGGTTTCTTGATTAAAAAACAGGATTTAAAAAAACCGGCGAATCACTACAACTCGCTTGAAATAAGCATTGGTACAGAAAAGACCTTTTTATTGACGAAGACGACAACGCTAATTTTCGACAACACCCCTCTTCAAGTTACAAATGCGACGCATCAAACGATGATGGGGCCAGGATGAGACGTTTTGCCACGCAAAGCAAATCTTGAAGATCTGTCAACCAATGTCTCCTCCAATTTTTGTAATTAGAGTGCACACCTTTGTATTTAACGTAGGGAATCAATGTTTTTCAATATGTTGGGGAATATGCGGATGGAAGGCATAAGGTGACAGAAAATAGGTCCTCTAGACGTGTAGGCATTATACATTAAAGATATTAAAGCTTGTATTCACGTTTTTACTAGGTAATTATATATATTGCGCAAGTGTGTATGTGTGTTTCATTTTGTTCCCATCCGCTACGAAAACAGGTCAAAGTATTTCACCTCAGGAGATTAAGGATTGACCTTTTGCAAGATACCGAGCCGTATTTCCAGACGTGGTGGCACCCGAGAGGAGTTAAAATCCACAAGCCGGTAAATCTCTAGATGGATATTTTAATTAATACAGTCAGTCATTAGCTTTGGTCCAGCTGCCCTGTGAGGTGGCATTTTAATACATGTGAGTAGCACACGGCTTAATTATATGTGTGTACGTATGTGTGTGTGTCAAGATGGTAAGCTGTCTGTATGCTGTTAGTACAATAAGTGATAAGCCTGTATGCTGATACACAGGTACATGTTAGTCAACCACTCACTGAAGAATGTGTAAGTATGTGTGTGTGTGTTCTGATGCCCACTATGTACAGTGCGGATATGTGTCTGGGGGAATCGACATGTGTAAAAGAGAATTATTAGTAGAGGATTTTGGTCAGTTCCTTGCCTGGCTCTAAGGAGATTAAGCACGGAACCGTCTCTGCTCTCGGATACAAGAGTTGACTGATATTTGAATTTCGCTCCACTGTTTGCTTTACTTCCTAAATGAAAACAAGGTTGCACTTTTATGTGGGGAACTATAACTCAGTGTCCGTCTCTGGATAACTGATAAAATCACCCGAGCATACCGAAGAGAGAGAAGTACTATGAAAGCATATGGATTATTCCTTAAACCGATTTTTTGTATGAGGCAAAATGGTTTCTCTTCCAAGTTATTCAATTCCCTATCAGAGCTTTTGTTCCCAGCTGTCATCCTGTTCCGACAAAATCGTTTGAAAACACAACGTCTAGGGACGTATCGGCATGTATATGCATGAAATGCACGCAGCATTGCACCTGCTTTGCGACAAGTTTGTTTTTTTGATGCCGTAACTTGTAGATACATCGGACGATGACCAACACAATCTTAATCTTTCAGTCTCTACCCATTTAGTCTCGTGCCGTATTAAGCTAAGCTGATCAATATCAACTTCAGATCGACAGACAAACACGCCTTTTCGAAAACCAACAACTTTCATGATTTCAAGGCTTTATCTATTCGCAGTAAATGATAACATTTCATTCATACTAGAGCCTGGATTTCCAGTGTGATTGTGCTGTGACGTATCACCCCCACCCATCCCAACCTCATTGAAAGCAGGAGAAAAATCAGCAGCAGCAACAGTAGCAGCAGCCTGTCGTTGGACATGAACCTTCCACAAGATTCACCAGACTTCTCTATCATGGGCGTTGTGGAAATACTTTCTGAATTTGTCTAGTTCGTAACGTCACCTTATATACCTGTTGATTACGGTTTTGCATGTGATATCCAAGGATCTGCATAGTGATACGTGATATCTAGCGATTGTCTGATAAATTCTTTTAACGTGACCAGCCCATTGCCATTTGGTTTTTCTAATGTTTTTTTAAAAATATTTCTCGGGCTCCTGCTTTTCATCCAATATATTGTGCTGTCTTGTGATACCTCTATGTTAGGTTGAGGATGATTCTCTCCTGTACATATCGTATGCCCCTCCCTTTCCTCTCCTCTCATAAGGAGACAAAAAGGATCAGGACGAGTTACCAAAAATTATTAGCAAAAACTTTCACAACATTCACAAAGGAAGTATTCAAATAATTTGAAACTGTATGAATGGCGGAAAGCGAGGGTCTGGTTTATAGTTTTAGTCACATTGTGAACTGAACCCTTCACTTAAACCTAAGAAATTAACGTTTTTTTTTTTTGGGGGGGGGTGATTCACAAAACATCAAATAAGTACAATACACGGTATTACAAAGCACCAATTGGTATTAGAATGGCGAGGATATATCGACATCTTTAGGAGATTAAGCAGCGACGAAAAATGTGCAGAATAAGACTAAATAACATTATTAATAATTTCGACTAGTTTCTACCTTCATCCTAACTTTGGGTTTCTTTAATCACAATTTTGAATCGGACCGCAATTCTTCAGCAACTCTTTATTTCTGTTTGCGCTGTTTGATCATTGCCATAAAATTATGGCCCAAGTCAAAATTGTGATGAAAAAAGCAATTGAAGAATAGAATGAAGGTAAAAGCTAGTCGAAATTGATAATAGTGTTACAATACTTCATCCAATAATGTGAAAAAATAAAAATATATCGTTGTATTGGATAATAAATAAGTAGATAAAAATAGATATACAAGCAATAGTTCACTTGCGCATCACACTAATGCAAACATGCCACCAGGGACGAATGATATTTATTAAGTTAAACTAAACTTAGCATAAGGTTGCAAGTGCAGGGCACTCAGTTAGGATCTACCTCACTTGGTGTCAATAGAAAGAGCCAATCAAGAGTATTCTGTGCGATTGACGTGAACTTACTGGAGAAAAAAAAATTATTGAAATACACTAGCAATAAACATTTAAAACGTTAGTGTCAACTGTTGGATATATAGACAGGTCTGGTTAGTCACTCGATAGAAACTGTCACGAGAACAACGTTTTTTTTTGGGGGGGTGCAACATATCATTGTGGGGAATGATCAATTAAAAAATTCGAATAAAGCGTGGTCAATTCGAATAAGGTGTTAGGGAAGACAGGGGACGTTTGCAACCTTTTTTGCATTACTCTCAGTTACTCAGAGACTATTAGGACCAAACCAACCAAATTTTTACGTATCAAACTTAGATTTACCTGCTGATTACGTTAGCCATTTAAAGATTAGTACACATGATGCATAGTTTACAGCATTCATTTGAATGAGAAAAGTCAGGTCTTGTAACTGACCCCAACTCTGGGGACAGTTGGAACACTAATCAAGGACAGTTGCAACATATTTGAAATATATTAAATTCGACAAATCAACTTTCTCTTTTTTTTTCTCAATGAGAATAGTCTTTTAAAATATGTATTGTTTCATAATGTTATGATATTTTTCATACATAATAATGATTTTTTTTATCAAACAACAGTTATTGAGTTTGTTCATGCATAGAATATAGGCTTACCTTGAGTCAGTGTATAGATATTACAGATGCTATTTAATCTCTCCATATTTCAGTGTTAGACGGGAAGAATGGAACCATTTGTAAAACAGCAAACCTATATTAAATATGTATCTATTGTAAAAAAACTGTAACTGTTTTAAAAGCTGATTTTGTCATACTCCACTGAAATGCGACATTGGGCTATCTTAGAGGTTCTTAAAAACTCTTTTTGATTACTGATTTCTGAAAACAGACAGAACAAAATGACAAAGCTAATGATTTTTAAAAATTTTTTTCAAAAAACTGATTTTTGATAACTTGTTGAAACTTTCCCCGACATTATCAGCCAGAACACAATATGCTGGGCAGACACACTGACTTTGACACATGTCAACCAAGTCACTTAGAAGTCAACGAAGCAATGATTCAAACTGAGTTTCAATTAATTTGTGTAAACAACCTGGACAGTATGACAAAAAATACTACTTTCATACTTCTAAAATACGTTTATTTTCAATAAATGCTGTAGTGGGTGCTTAATACGTAATCTACCTTCCTGGTGGCGGGATGGGGTCTAACTGTGCATGGGTAGTGTCATCACTCGAGCACGTTCCGTATTGAAGAAATAAGACTTGTTGCAACCGTCCCTTGTTACAACTGTCCCAAGTCTCCCATACTTCTCTCGCTTCTTGTTGGATAACTAAAAGGTCCGAATCAACAACATACAACAAGCGTGAACGCAAATAGGGTACCAATCTAGCATAAGCGTACATAGTAAATTGTGAATTGTAAATACCTACAAAAAGCTAATTTTTAGATGGTGGTGAAAACAAAAAAAAAAGTTTCTTGTAAACGTAATATTTCATCTGAAAAGAATATCAGGTCAACCAACTTGAAAAATGACTCTAATTTGTTACGCATAGATTTATCAGTTTATCAGCTGTATTTATCAAATTTAACCATGAATTTACTTCGAGACAAACTAATACATTTAGGTTTCACAATCATTTTTCAACAGAGTAATTTCTTCCAAGTTGATCCAAAGAAACATTTTTTTTCAGTACATACATACATCGCCAGCCAGACGCACTTAAAAACTGTACAAACCTGTTTTGACAGTTTTTGGCAACAGTTTTGGTTGACGAATTCTAATAATACTTAAGCCTTTTATCCAATTTCTCAGGTGAATGAATCTGTTCGTTACGCTAAACTCTATCTGCGTATTAAGTCCCAAGGCGAAAATTATTTCATACATTTTCACTCGCTTGCAAAATAGACTATGATTTCTATCCATGTTCTTTGGGACAACGTCTTTAAGGTTGATAGTTTTAATTTCTAGAAAGCAATATTTTACGTAAGTCTACACTTCCTTAACTTCTTTTAAAGAAGTTTTAGAATCCTACTTTCATCGGATAGATATTCTATTCAATAATATCTTTGTTAGAAACCGCCAAACAGAACAGTCACTAAAACTGCCAACATAGGTTTCTTCAGTTTTCGAGTTGGTCTGGCTGGTTAGTTATGTATCACGCGCAGAGGCCGCACTTAGCTAGGTTTGCTGAATTTCAACATTCACCCTTTAGTATGTTTCTAAACATGTTTTGTTTTTGTTTTCTTTAAATCACCCCATAATACGTTTTTAGTAGGGGTTCTATTTGCTAAGTAAGTTTATGCTAAATTTGTCCTTAGTTTGTGCCCGGTATTTTTTTTTTTTTTAAAGACTTTTTAATAATACTACAAAAGGCAAAAGAAGTAAGTCAGTCATTGATCCTCCCCCTTCCAATTTTCTAATTGATCTCCCCCAACACAGCGTGGAGTCAAAAGATGTTGGTCGCATGACGGTCTCTATTGGATGACTAATCAGACCTGTTTGATGAATTATTTTGACTCATATCTTTGTTGTTTCAATCACAGCGTTTCAGTCGGTGATCTTTTTGCCGCTCGTCGGCTGTACATTTCAACCAGCCATCTTGAATGTTTTCCTCTCTCTCTCCGAACTCCACTTCATCTAACAGAATGGAGCGGTGAATCACATAAATAGACTTATAAAATATTTAAGTGTCCGCCATTGAATGTATGAATTATATTTGATCCTTTTATCCAATTTATAAAGTGGAAGAATCTGTTATGCTGAATTATTCTTGGGTAGTCAGCCCCCAGGGAAAATCAATTACATAAAAAAAATTCTGTCACCGTGTCCCTTCCTTGAACATTGGCGCAGCTTAACCAAATTTGACAAGCAGACCCAATAGACTTAGCAGAATACTTTAAAGTAAAAAGTTTCGGAGAAAAAATTGGATTTAGAGGGAAGTATATTTGCAATGTAAATATAAAGCTAAACTGGACCCTTACTTTCCTTCCCATATACATGTGTACATACACATACTCAGTTTTGTTAGTTTCCATGTTTTGCATTTGTAAGTCATAGCTGGTATTATGCATTGATTGTATACTTGACACTTTAAGCACATCGGCTATGAAATGAGAACCAACTTAGAATTGCAAAAAAGAGCCATGGGAAGACCAATACCTGGGAAAACTCCAAGAGATAGATTATGGGATATACAAATGGTTAAGCAACAAGAGTAGAAACGGGCGAGGGACTTGACAAGAAGGAATACCAACAAGTGGAGTCAAAGGCTGACCGATTGGTGCTCATAGGACAGTAAACGCAGTAGGAGTACCAGACATAAGATGGAAGAATTTCATACAAGGTTAAGACAATCGCAGTCGTCATAGAATGGATTAGGAAAGTCTTTTATCCAACAGCGGACTTATAATGGTTGATGATGATGATGATATAACTATTAGCTGGAATCCGCCCAATAGGGCAGTTCCAGCGAGTAAATTTATATATTGTCTGTGATCTTTGGTTCGCAGAAATCGTTACCTCATTTGCATGTCGAAGGTTTTGATTACAAGGAAATGGCCATTAATAATAGGTCTAGTTTAACATACAAAAAGGTCATTTTGATACCTAATATATTTTCAGGGGTGTCTTATTAAGGGTTAGATCTTTTCACAACCATCTTTTGGCAAAATGTTTCTTTTTATCGTTTGCTCAGAGCCAGGAGGCAATGTCATGTTAGATCCTTGTCACATCGATTGTCCATTAATTTCTTCATTCAGAAATGCCTGTACTTGTACGGTTAAATAAATTGCCACCCCATGTATTTGACTGTGGATTGAACTTTTCTTTCTCAGCATTATTTTTTCAGCTTATGTAAAGCAGTCTTTACAACAGAACTCCTAATACTTCCTTCTCTCCAACAACTTTTTGGAGTTTTCATTAAAACATCCATTCAAAACTTATATTGAATTAATCGAAAATTCGTTTCGATTTCGTAATTATGATAAAGCAAATTGTTTTAATTTTTATATCCTTTGCTTAATGTTAACAACTGGTTATTGTTATCTAAAATCCTCTGTCTCAAAGTGAGCACAATAAGCGACTTCCTCTGCATCGAAGAATATATAATTTTCGACAGAGATTTGATGCCTACTCAAAACTTGGCCTGATTCAAAAATGAATATTCCCAAACACTAGGACCATATCCTGAAGGGAAATTAGTCTCGTGAGTTCGTTCGTCTCTAAGGCTTCACGAATCTTGCCTTGTGCTAAAATTGGTTTAGTCGCACAAATGTTTATTACTGCCGAGATAACTTTAAATTTACAACTGCTTTTGGTAAGGCTTGGTGCTATTGTTAGCATGATGATTCTATTCTATTACCTAGCCAATCCTCACTGTCTGCTCCAGAACATATGTTGAAACCGAAAATTTCATGAGTTGGCGTCAAAATCAATTTATAAGAGGCCAGAGGATAGTGATATTTGTATTGATGTACACTAAAACGATTTATTTATTTAGTTATTGGTTCATATATCAAATCTATAAAAGGTATTTTCTGTGATTACCTCTACGCACATCTCAGTGTTCTTATTTTGCGAAGAGATTTGGAAAAATAATCCTTTCTTTGAAATACAATATTTAAGGAATAAAAAAAAGATTTTTCGTGGTCAGAAATTCTTACAAAATTTATTTCCATCGCTCATTCTATTTTTTAGACTGTTATCTTCATCTTTATTGTCTTTCCTCAAGTTTCTAAGGGAGTGAACAATTTTAGAGTATTCTTCTGTAATATGATACGTTTTTTTTATAAGATGCTAAATCCATTAGAGAACTCCAATGACAATGGGCTAGTCATGTTGCAAGAATGGCAGACAACCAATGGACATCACTACCCACAAAGTGGACCCCCTGAGCCGAAACCGTGGCCAATAGAATATAAGATGGCGAGACGAACTAGAGAAGTTCAGTAAGTATTGGCTCCACAACACCAATAACAGAGAGATCTGGTTAATCCTGGGGGAGATCTATGTGCAACACCAGACAATAAAATGCTGCTGCTGATGACGATGATGATGTCTGTAAACACTATGAAGTTAGAGCATCTAAAGCAAACTGTCCCTGTCTAACAAAAACTCATAATGCCCATAGTTGCGCACGCACAAACACATACACTTCTTGTAACCAGCGCACAAACGAAATTAGTGTGCCCACAAAAGATTTCAAATGTTGTAGATAGCTTACTGAGTTTTTATTTTTTTTAAACATTGATTAACTATGTCGAATTAAGAAGTGCACACAAAGTATTTCAAATTCTGTCGATAGCTAGATTTAAGAGAGCGCACGTAAGTTGGAGCATAGAAAGCAAACTGTCCCTGTCTAACGAAAACTCATAATGCCCATAATTGTGCGCATATGCACACTTCTTGTAACCAGAGCAAAAAGGAAATTAGTGTGCCCACAAAAGATTTCAAATTTTGTTGATGGTTGATGAATTTTTTAAAAAAATGAAAATGCAGTGAGCTATGTCGAATTCAAAAGTGCACACAAAATATTTAAAATTCTGTCGATAACTTACAGAGTTATTTCTCGTAAAAAATACTAATCCCTCTATGTTGAATTCAAGAGAGCGCACATAATTTTGTCACGGGGGAAAAACTGCGCAACATAGAATATTTTTGCGCCCACTGACTACAAAAAAAATGAGAGGGAACATTGCTTGTGTCTCTCTGCAGAGCGGCAGACTCTAATAAATATGACAACATGTAAGGAAATCCAAGTAATTCTTGCCACGATTTCATTTTAAAAAATGTAGATAAAGTGACAGTTGCGTCATATACTTGTTATCACTGATTAGTTTAGCCTTAAATCTGCTTTTATTTTTGTCTCGAGTTGTTAGGATTTCAACACAAATAATCAGACGTAATAGAAGTCAGTTAAGATGAGGTTCGCTTATAAAAACTGAGTGGCATTGTGTGGGCAATCAGTAAAGTGTAACTTAATTACAATTCCATCTGGAGTCGATTAACAGTGTCTTGAAACGGAGGAAGAAGGAGAGGAGGAAGGAAGGGAGGGAGGTTTAGGTGGAAGGGAAGAGGAAAGGAGGGAGGGAGGGAGGAAGCAAAGGAGGAAGGAAGAAATGAAGGAAGGAAGTGAGGAAGAGTGGTCGGGGCAAAGGAAGAAGTAAGGAAGGAAAAATACAGTATGGTGGAAAGAGAGAAGGTACCGGGGGTTGAAAGAGAAAGAAAGGAAGAAAGAAAAAAATTAAGAGTGGTTGTGACTAGGAAGGAGGAAAAAAAAGGAGGAAGGTGGGCGGAAAGGAAGAGAAAAGGAGGAAGGAAGGAACTAAGAGAGGAAGGAAATGAAGGAAAAAGAAAGTAACGGAAGAAGAAGGAAGGAAAGGAGCAAGAGTGGAAGGGAAGGGGGAGATGGTTGAAAGAGAGAAAGGGAACAAAGATATGAGTGGCGGGGATAAGGAAGGGGGAAGGAGGAAGGAAGGTGCGAAAGAAGGAAAGAAAACAGAAGGAAGACGGTGGCGGAAGAAAAGAGGGAAGGAGGGGAGAAAGGGAGTGGAAGGGAGATGGTTGAAAGTAGAAGGAAAAGGAAGAACAGAAATGATGAAAGAAGTAATGAAGGAATGAAGCAAGAGAAGAAGAAAGGAAGGAAGAAGGGAAACGATGAAGGAAGGAATTATATGATAAAAGGGTTTGACGGAGGAACAGGTAGGTGAAGGAGAGAAGAAAGGAAGCAAGAAATGTGGCTAAGAAAAAAAAAGAACGGAGGGAGGAGAGAAGGAAGGGAAGAAGGAGGGGTGGGAAGAAAGAAGGAAGAAAAAATGAAGCAACGAATGAAGGAAAGAAGAGGGTGTAAGGGAAGATGAACTGATGTAGGAGGGAGAAAATGGTAAGAGGAATGAAGAAAATGAATGGTCAAGAGGAAGCAAACAAGGTAGGGATGGGGGAAAGAAAGAAGGGGGGAAGGTATGAGGGAAGAAGAAATTAAGGGAGAAAGAAAATGAAGAGACCAGTAAGTAGGATAGTAGTGAGGGGGGATAATGAAAGAGGAAAAGGATGGAAAGGGAAAGGGAAGGGGAAAGAGGGGATGAGAGGGTTGAAAGAGGAAAAAAGAGAAAAAATAAGAGCGGTCGGGACAAGAAAGGAAGGAAGAAATACAGAATGCTTGTAGAATATAAAATACTTGTAAAAAGGTGGCAAGAAAGAAGGAGGGAAAAAGAATGGGGTAAAGTTGACGCAGAGAGGAAGGATAGAGTGAAACGATAGAAACAGTGAGTGGGAAGAGAAGGTAAAGAAAAGGAAGGAAGGAAGAGAGGAAGAAAGAAAGATATGAAAGACGTGCGGAAGTGATAAAACAGTAGAAGAAAAGCCAGAAACGAAGAATTTGATGGAAAAAAAGGTGTAGGGTAGAAGGAGAGAAGAAGTAGGAGAATGTATGGGAAATGACAAAAACAAGGAAAATAAATGTAAAGAAAGAAAGAGCACAGAGATGGAGAGGAAAGAGAATTGGTCGGCCGAACGGGGAACACGATGAAATAAAGAAAAAATGAAATAATAGAACAAACTGACAAAAAAAAAAAACTTCAATTTTCAAAATAAATAGAAACACAAAGAAGACAAAAAGAAAAAAAACAGAAAGAAAAGGATCAGCTGAAAATCATAAAATAAAATAGCTCCCCCCTTGGAACGACAGATGTGACGTCACACTGCTTTTGCCATCCCCTACTGACGTCATGCTGTTAATTAACCAGTGGAGATGCAGCACAGGTGTCACGTGTTTCGTTAGCATCGTCACTGATGTGTGGTCTATGGCCACAATTGTCCCGGTCATCTGGAGGTTGTCAAATACCGGAAATCCGGCCTTGTCTGAGAATAATTTTGAAACGGCAGCAAGATCTTAACTGCTTTTTGGAGATACTGGTTTCTCAATAATAATATACTGTGTCCAAAGATGTTATGACTTAAAAACTGCCGTCAAGCGTGGCAACTTTTAACATTAATGAATTAAGAACTTGATATGAATTGTAGCTTGTGGTCTGAAGCAATGGTCGCTAATCCTACTTTTAACATCAAGACTCTATTACCAAAAAACGGCTTCATCATCATCATCATCATCATCAGTCAATGAAGGATTCACCACAATTCTCTATCATGGGCGTCGCGGAGCTAGTATTTCCTGAATTTGTCTGATGCATCTCTCCATCTTGCATTTTGTTGGCCTCAGTTTCGCTTGTGATCTCTGGGGATCCATGTTGTGGGACGTGATGTCCTTCAGCTGTCCTTCATCCTTGCAACATGGCCTGCCCATTGCCATTTTGTTTTTTTTAAATAGTTTCTATGATGTTTTAGACTCCCATTTTCGTCCTTATGTACTGTGCTGTCTTGTGATCTCTCCATGTAAGGTTGAGCATGATTCTCTCATGCGCACGCCGCATGCTTCTCAGTTTGTTGGTCTATCTCTTGATTAGGTTCCATGTTTCAGCTCCATAAGTGACTATCGGGAGAATGCATTGGTTGTATACTCTTCTTTTTGGATTACTAGGATTGTCTGGTTTCTGAAAGTTGAGCTTGCTCTGCCGAAGGCTTGCCATCCCGAAGTGACTCTTCGCTTGATTTCCTCCTCTTTTGAGGATCTCACCGAGATTCGTTGTCCTTGGAAAATGTAGTGGTCTACCTTGCAGAGTTTTGCATCACTATCAAGATAGAAGATGCAAAAAACTGGCTTACTGGCTAAAAAAGGATTATGTCAAACATAAGCTGGATCCATGCAATCTGTTCTCCTTCGGGATTTTTGCAGGTAATTGTCTCTTTACATAAAATAAGATTCAGGTTCTGAGATGAGATGTGGTCATTCTATTTAATTATTCGGACAAGTATCCTCATCTTTTTTTGCTTTCATCACTGTTTTGACAAGTACCTCTTCAGCCTTCCTGGTGTTCTGAAGTGTATTATTATCATTATTCCATATAATACTCGGATCAGTATCTTCATCTTTGATTTTTTTTTCATCACTGTTTTGGCCAATATGCTCCTCAGCCTACGTAGTGTTACCTGAAGTTCTTGAACGGAGTATGAAATATTTGGACAAGTATCTTCATCTGTATTGATTGCTTCGTTCTGTCTATGCATCCCCTGGCTTTTTAAAAATTTTGTTGAGTGCCCTTCATAGGGATTGAAGTCAAAATCTTTTTTTTCCCTTGTCAAACGATGTTTCATTTGAGGCTGCACAGTATAGTAAGGTAGAAAGGGAAAAGAAAAAGGCTGGAAGGAAGGCCCAAAGGAGTAAATAGAAGGACTTGGATGAAAAAAAGTAAAAAGAAGAAAACGAGTAAGCACAAGAAAGATTAGAAAAAAACGGAATGAATAAGAAAAGGGCAAGGTAGGAGTAGAATGAGAAAAGGAAGTAGAAGTGTGAATGAAAAAAAGAATGAGAGAAAGAAAAAGGGAAAGAAAAATCGAAGGTAGCAAGTCAATGAGTTTATCTTCTTTTTTCTCTCCCTCTTCTTCTTCTTCTTCTTCAAATCGGAGCTAGCGAGTCAGTGAGTTTGTCTTCTTTTCAGTTCTTTATTCTCCCCTACCCCCTTTTTTCTTCTTCTTTTTTCTCCTTCTTTTTTCTCCTTATTTCAACCTGATCCTTCCGATACTTCAAATTCCCAGAAGTCTCCCCCTTCTCGCTCAAACGTGACTTTTCAACAGCCTCGAAATGAATTTTTCAACTGGCAATCAAAAATAAGCGTTACCCTGCCCTCATTTTCCTCTAACCTAAATCCCCCAGACCCATAATCTTAATATAGGGGTTCCGGGGATCGTGAAAGGATCAGTAAAAGAGAAAGACTTATTCATTCTGATACTTCTTATTTAGAAGAGCACGTGTTGATGTCTTCAAATGACGTCGACATCCGATCGAGTCATAACTGCTGAAAGATAAGCAATGCCCTTACACTGGCTACAGCCTCAGCTGTTTCTACTGTGGCCCCACATGTAAGAAACTGATAACCAAAACTGTCACCGAAATTGTCAACATAGGTTTCTTCAGTTTTAGGGTCGATCTGTCTGCCTGGTTATGTATGTATGTATGGAAATATGTAGGGCTGCACCGATGGAGATAAAGGGCCGAAAAAAGACGTTTATTTCTTATCACGTAAAGGGGAAACTCTTTTTTTTTTAACCCCCCCCCAATATCTTTTAGTATTTGGTTCTATTTACCATGTAAGTTTATACTACATTTTATAACTCCTATGTGTTTCCTCCAATAGCTAGATGGAGAAATTAATTCATGCCTTTTCTCAAGGACATTACTTGGAGATGAACATGAACTGTCTCAGCTACAGTTTGAACTCGACATGTCGAGTCCCCAGTGCGTGCCGTTACCCCCTTGACCGCCCATTTCTGATGAAAGATGAACCTTTTTATGACTAGAAATTGAATAGATGAAAATATTACTTTATTTTTGTATTTACTTTTTCTATTTACCTAAGGTGGAAATCACTCCCAAATCAAAATAAATAAATGAATGTAGGTCAAAGGGCATCAAAACAAAAGACATCACTCAAAGGAACAACACTGTAATACGAATATTTCAACTGGATTTGTCCCGATTAAATCATTTGATTTAGCATTTCTTTTGTAAATTTAAATGAATAAAAGTTTGATAGAGATTTTTCATTTCATGCCATAGGTCACAGGAAGAATCATCATCATCATCATCAATCTTTTAACGTCCGTCGTTGCACATAGACCCTCCCCAGGATTCGCCACACTTCCCTATCATGGGCGACTCAGAGCCAGTACTTTCTGAATTTGTCTAGCTCGTCTCTCCATCTAATATTCTGCAGGCCTCGATTGTGCATGTGATCTCGGGGCATCGTGATGTCCATCAGTTGTCCACCATTCGTGCAACACAGCCAGCCCACCACCATTTGAGATTTTTATTGGATTCTCTGAAGTCCCTGACTCTTGTCTTTTCACGGATGTACTGTGCTATCTTGTGGTTTCTCCATGTGAGGCCCAGCATAATTCTTTCGTGTGCACGTTGCATGCTTCTCAGTTTGCGAGTCTGTCTCTTTGTTAGGTTCCATGTTTCAGCTCCATAAGTGACTATTGGCTGGATGCATTTATCATACACCATTCTTTTTAGGATTAATGGGATCTTCTTATTTTTGAAGGTTGAGCTTGCTCTGCCGAATTTATTTTAAAAATCATACTTTATTATGAAATAAGAAAGGACAATCTTTTACAACTGAAATCATCATCATCATCATAGACCTTCCCCAAGAATTGCCAGATCTCTCTATTGTGGGCGTTGTAGAACCAATAGTCTCCATCTTCTGTTCTGCTGATCATAGTTTCGCATGTGATCTCTGCGAATCAACGTTCTGAGTCGTGATGTCCATCTATTGTCTACGCTTCTGACTACATGACCAGCCCATTGCCATTTGAGTTTTCTTAGGATTCTATGATATCACGGACTCCTGTTTTGTTTTTTTCCTAATATATTGTGCGGTCTTGTGATTCCCCTATATAAGGTTGAGAATTTTTTTTTCTTTTTTTCATGCAAACGTTTGAGGATCAATCTTTTGGTTAAGTTCCATGTTTCCACTCCATAGGTGACTATCGGGAGGATGCATTGGTTGTATGCTCTTCTTTTAAGGTCTAATGGGATTCCTTGAAGGTTGAGTTTGCACTTCTTTTAATGCCGTCTTTTGAGGATTTCTTAGAGATTCGTTATCCTAGGTAGATGTGATCTGTTAATCTTTACTTTAAAGTCCCTCCAAATTCACATTCAGTCTCTAAAAAGTAGTTTTTTAGGTATAATCTTCCAACAGAGAGATGCAAAATAAAGAAATACAACAGTGTTGTTCTTTTGACAGTTGCCTCTTGACCGAACATGATTGTCACTTGCAGTACTCAGTACTACACTGTTGTCATTTTGACTGATGCCTCTTGACCGGTCACCGAATCAGCAACACTGAACTCCCAATTTCAGAAATTGAAAAAGAACAAAATTGAAATTGGCAACAGTGGACACACAAAATCGAAAAATATACACCGAATCAAATGCTATGTCATATCAGTATTTACAATAGAGCAGCCATTAGGAATGACTCTCTTGAAACCACTTACAAGACTAGCTTCCTAATCTACTTAGAACATTTACTCAGCTGAGCCGAGCTTAATGCCAAAAGTGCAGAGCACTCAGTAAGGATCGAATTCACTACACTGTATAACTTGGTCTGTGAGACCAGCTTGTTAATTTTCGTGGCACTGCATGTACAGGGTGAAGATATTTAGTGTGGGGCACTCAAGATGTAGCTCACTACCCAAGCCAATCGGTCTGCGAGACTTGCTTAACAATCATCGCTCCTCAGAAGGAACCCAAAGTAAATATTTAATCAGGATATTTACTTATCTTAATCGGGCACAAGGCGGAAAATGCAGAGCATTAAGTAAGGAATGCGCTTGCTACACAAGTGAACCAGTCTGTGAGACAAGCTTGCTACTTTTCGCGACAGAGTATGTGACCATCACTGTAATCATCAGGAGCCCTTTAGCGTCCGTTGTTGGTCATATGCCTTCCCCATGTTTTCGCCAGACCTCTTTATCGTGGGCGTCCTGGAGCCAATACTTTCTAAACTTGTCTATTTCGTAACGACATCTTATATTTTGCCAGCCACTGTTTCACATATGATCTCAGGGGATCAACGTAGTGAGCTGTGATATCCATCGGTTGTCTGACAACTTTGCAACGTAACCAGCCAATGGCCATTTGAGATTTCCAATGAATTCCATGGTAGTTCTGGCCCCTGTTTTTCTCTAAACGCTGAGCTGTTTTGTGATCTCTCCATACAATGTTGGGTATGATTCTCTCATGTATACGTTGCATGGTTCTCATTTTGAAGGTCAATCTTTTGTTTAGGTTCCATGTTTCATCTCCATAGATGACTGTCGGTAGGACACATTGGTCGTCGAACCTTCTTTTTAAAACTAAGGAGATTTACTAAGGATATTTTCGAATTTTTCTTCAGTTTGAAACCAGGTCTAAAATAAGTATTCACAAAACTTCCTGCGAAGCACTCATGGAGAATCAATCTCACTACACTATCGATCTGGTCAACTAATTTAGTTTTCTAACCATCACGTCACGGTAGGCGCCCAAACTCTATAGTGAATTGAATTTACTTGCAATGGTTTGAACGGAGACCTTTTTAGATATTTATATCTCAATGGGCTGACAGCGAAAAAAGAAAGTAAACATTCTTATGGTTTGCGTTAGTCTGGCATAAGGCCACAACACGGGAGCAACCAATAAGAATCAAACTTATGAGCGATGGCTAGCAAGACTTACTGTCTAACCATCACACAAAATCGTTTATTTAAGCGTTTTATTTCTACTTTCATCGCTGCTGATTTTCGCTTTAATTTACGAGAATAAGATTGTTTGCCTCGTCTGACCTTTTGCTCTCACTAATGTCCCTAATATATTAACATACATTCCTTGGCAGCGTCTGTCCGTATTTTACTTCAATACTGAGATATTTTCAATGCCGTCTTCCCTCTTTAACTCTCCTCGCTATGAAAATGTCAGGTCACGCAAGCGAAAAACATGCTGGTTAGTGTTTACTAAATTCGTTCCCAGTGTTGCCAAGTATGGCTGGCTATTTTCTGCTAAAACTGTTCTAAAAAAAATGGCTAAAATTCGAGAGATCTTTCCATTTCCAGACAGTGACGCCAATTCAGCGCTTTTTGCGCTAAATTCATCGCATTTCTTTTCTTTTGATTGTTCGAAGAAGCGCTGAATTGGCACAAGCGTGCTTAAGCGTTTTAACCATTCTTTGAAATGTTTTTTTTTTCTTACCTTTTTTTAGCATCTCTTTGGTGTGTTCTGGCCGTTTGGGGCGTTTTTTAACAATTTTTTTTTTCATTTAGCGCTTTCTGTTGCTTTTCACTCGCGTGAAAATAATCTTTTAGTGTGCTTATCTAACTTTAGATCTACAAACTTTATGTACATAATAAATATATATGAATATGTGTATGTGTGTGTGCGTGAATGTATGTGTGCACGTGCATATGTATGTATGTGTGTGTGTGTTATCAAGAAATTGATATTTATTCTAAATCTACTCTATTTGTATCTTTCAACACGAAATGAGGATTTGAAGTGAAAACAGTTAGTTATGACATTGGTTACCGGCGGCTGTTCAGCTCAATGGTAAGAGAAACTCTACGTTAAAGCAGTTACCCTATCGGTTGCAGGTTCGGTCCATTTTCTCTGGGGTTTTTTTGTGTTTTTTTTTCTATTTATGTTGTCGAGGCCAAGTGATATATTTTCCGTGTAATTACTGAAGATCATTTCAAATAAGAGTTTCAATATATCATGCAATTCATAATTACACATATATATGTCTGTGTGTGTGTGTGTGTGTGTGTGTGTTAAAGTCCATTTCAAATAAAATGATTATGCACAAAAACTCCATAACGAAATATCAAAAGAAATTGTACATTTACTTTCATTAAGCTTACTGATTATTTTTTGATGGACAGATTTTTTTCTTCAAATCAGCCACATGTAACCAAGAAATGGCTAAATTAGCAACCCTGGTTTAAACTTTGATCCAACCTGATAGTTGTGCTGAATCCCCAGCAAAATGCCAAAACGGCGAGGGTCGATCATATCATCAATACCATTTTTTTACCAAGTTAAGCTTAGTCTAGTACAAGACCTCATGTGTGGAAAATTCAGTAACGGTCGAATTTACTACAGAAGTAAGGGCCTGGCTACCTATTCTCCGTAACGAAACGCATACAATTGTTTACTAAAATTAGTTCAGTCTAGCTCAAAGTCACAATTGTTGAACATTTAGTGTGGATCGAACTCCCAACAGTAGTAATAGTCTGTTAGTCTATCAGAGACCATCAACTGAAACTGTCATCACAGGTTTCTCTGGTTTTTAAGCTAGTCCAGCTGGCTGTATGTATGTATCACGCTGCAGCAATGGAGCTACAGGGTTGAAAATTTCAGCATTCACCCTTTATTTTGTCCATTACTTTCTAGTGAAGCACTGACAATTGTTTACTAAACATAATGTAGTCTGTCATAAGTGTTGCTATACTATCTAGCCAACTATTAAACAACGGCAAGGTGACTGGAATTGTTTAATAAGTCTGGAACGAGGCAACGAGTGAGGAGTCGCCAACGGTGATTCAACTTACTACACAGTTGTAATGGTCCGTCAACCAATACCTCACGACTAAGTGCTCATATCATTGATTTCAACCTGAGAAGAACTGATTGATCGGAGGCGCTGTTTGGTGCAGCTGGTATCACATTTGAAATAGATTTGATCATCAAATGGGATATGATTGAATGAAGTGGTGTAGGAAGAGGATTTTCACTGAGCTCTGAACCACAGTTACCAGATTTTTTTGCCGCCCAAGACCAAATTTGCTAAATATTGGAACGAAATTAAGTTGCCTAATTTAGCTTCAATGCCAGTTATACTCAAATAACATGAACTGCGTCACCAGACTAAGCTTACAGGAAAAAGATGCATTAAAACATACATCTTTAGATGTACCCACACATCTCAATAAGATGCTTTTCGCTTCGTCGCTCGGTCGGCCAGTAGGTTCCGATTGCAGTAATCAACAGAAATAGGGAGAGAGGAAGAGGTGTGATGTCATTAAAAGGTTTGAAGTCATAATGATGATTTTTATTCTGGTCAATTCTTTATGCCAGCTGTTATGTTATCATAATACAATGTGAGAGATCCGTATTTTTGCATTAAAAAACTCCAAAAATGTTAATTTAAGATTTTTATTGAAAACAATATTCGGAGAATATTTCCATATCGCAACACTTCGCAAGTATGAGAATCAATTCACTCAAAGAAAGACCACTTACTCTTCTTCCACATCCTCCCGCTACCACTACCACGGATGGTAGATGAACCGTTGAACTTATGGTTCTTGTTAAACTATTGGTCATACATCGAAGCATATCATTCGTGAGTAAGAGATTGTTATCGTTTGTAAATATTTTTCTACGTACCAAGTCTTTTTTCGGAACACTAGTTTTGTTCAGTACTAGATTTGGCCGCTAACGGTTTTGAAAAATACCAAAATGGCAACCCTGCTCTGAACGTATTTTCTTGTTCCCTGTTCCTTGTTATTCATTTGATCCCACTGTTCCGACATTGATACGCTAAGTTGTAACATAGGAATAATTATGAGGGTGATACTGCAAAAGTCATATGCATTGGAATATCCCCAATATGTAATCTTATAAGGAAAGGTGTGCAAACAGGAAACCGTTGACCAAGACGATCAATGCATGCAAAAATGTATTTATAAAGATATCACCAATAAATCTATCAAATAAACAGCACAAGTAGTTATTCGATGAACTCAAAGATGAGATATCTTTGCAAGAGCCAAAATCTTGAAAATTCTGAAAATCAGGTACTTAATTGTTTATATCTACACATCATACTTTTCTTCATTTCCTTCTGAATATTCTCCAGTAATTCACTTTTTACAATACATAAATACGAACACGTATATCCTTATCATACTCCCACTCTGCTAACATATTACCACACATAACTGAGTTTTAAAGAAAGGTTCTTATCTAAGGGAGATAACTTACTGCACAGCTGTGTATCTCCGGACCCGTCTTTTCACAAAGTACCAATGTGGTATCTGCTCCTTGCCGTCATGATTTTTTTTTTTTTAAAGATACGAGAAATGTCATATGTTTCAAATTACATGCTTCAAGATGTTGGAAAAGAGATAATCTTTTCTAACAAAGTCGGAATTGTATTCATATTCAGACATAAATATACTTCTTGCACGTTTCTTGGTTTTATGATAAGGGCATCAAGAATCTGAAACCTTTTCTGCAATTGATATTGTATAATATAAGCGAATTGTTAATGATTATTCTGCATATACTACTACCCCTGGCTAAAATTATGGAATCACCACACTCAGAGGTTGTTTACCCTGCTTTTTTACTTCACAGCAAATGCACAAATCATTGGTACGACGCAAAACAATTTTAGTACAAGTTCAATAACTGAACATTCGACAAGATTAAATTATTTAGATTAATGGCATATCTCTTTCCAGATCAAGTAGGAAAGAATTATGGAATCACCGACAACAATAAAAATCAGGATTAGTACTTTGTTGCCCCTCCTCGGGATTTCTTGACGGCCTGAATTCTTTGAGGAATAGATTCAACCAATGGGAAACTATGTTCTCCATCGAGCTGGTTCCGACTTTCTTGAATCGCGGTTGACAGCTCAGCTTTACAGGATCAAGCCCTGTCATGGACTATTTTTAAATTTTATTTCCATACAACTTTTCCGTTGAACTGAGGTCCGGAAATTTTTTCTGATCATGTCAATAAGTTGATATGCCTTTCCCAAAGAAAAGCTCAAACACTATTTTCTCAGCGGTAAGATGTATTACCGTCCTGAAAGAAATGACTTTATGATCATCAAACCTATTTTCTATCGATGGGAATGAGAAAAGTGACAAATATTTCAATGTACACCAGCTCAATGAATGTTGAGATGATGACTGCAATCTTCCCAAAACCTTTACCTATCAGACAATCCCACATTGAAAATGAGTGGGCAAATTAGCTTGCTTTATCCAGGCAGTTATCTTTACATGTTTCATTGAAATAGCACTAGATAAGAGTTCCAGTAGCATCGCCTTAGCCAATACAGATTTGTGATTCATCACTGAATATCACTTTCATCCAATCATTCACACTACATGATTGCTTCATTTCAGCCTTACTCTCTCCTGCCTTGGTGTTGGTGCTGATTTTCGTTCGGCTTTTTTGTGTGTTAATTCTATTTCATTCCACCGCCAATATCTGATAGTTCTGTCACAAAAATGTACTCCAGTTTCCACCCACTTGTTTTTTCATCTGTTTTGTCGTGTATTTCCCTTTTCTTTTTTCTTTTTTCTTTCAAGGAATATTGCTTTGGGTTCCCCATCCTAATGCTTTGACGTCTTCCGTGGTCTACTCGTATGTTTTCTTTTTATAACCTTCCCATTTTCTTCATACTCACACCAAATATTTTAGACCCAGCTGACTGGGGAAACAACCAACATCTTTTGCCACAATCTGTGTTCGATTTCCTTCGCAGAGGAGTTTGATAGTCTTACCCATTATTTTAATTGAGAGCTCTCCTGTTGGAGCCATATTTCCTTTCAATTAACCAAATCCAAACACCTCGTTTAAGCCTTCAAGCCCATTCTTTCTAACAGCAGACTAAATCTTTTTTTCACAACTAAATAGTTTTGTTGCACATTCAGACTCGTGCTGGTATTTGTTTTAGGAATGCAAATTTCAAAATATTTTTCCTCGCCATCCCCATTGTCGGCCTTGTGCCAGACTAAACCAGGATTGATAAATACCTATATTAGATATATTTTTGTTTGTTCTTAGAAACAGTCAACCAAAACTGTCAGCATAGGTTTCTACCGTTTTCAATTTTGTCTGTTAAATATGTACGTGCGATGTGCACAGACCACAGAAATGGAGCTAGAAGGCTGATCATTTTTTTTACACATCTTTTAAAAAAATCCCTTTTTTTTTCAACTTCCCTCTATATAGGTTTTTAGTGGGGCAGGATGATATTCGCAAAGAAAGTTCATACTAAATTGATCCCTTAGTTTTACGTTCATACTGGTTTTTCTTGAATTCAGACTTTTTTAGTGATCACTGCCCAACAAAAGGTGAGAACAATGACGAATTCATTCCCTTAGTTTTACATTCATACTCGTTTTTCTTAGATCCAGACGTTTTTAGTGATCACTGCCCAACAAAAGACGAGAGCGGTAACTAATTCATTGATCCAATTTCTCAACTGATCATCCCAAACATAGCATGCTGCCAAAAGATGAATGTCAGCTGACAGTTTCTATTGGTTGACTAACCAGATATGTTTGCTTTTCCTTCTGTCGGTAACGCCATCGTGATAGGATTTGCTCTTTTTTATTTGTTTACAGATCTAATTCGGTCCAATGAGAGTAAATAAATGTTTATTTTCTCTGAAATGCGTTGTAAAAACAGAATCGATCGCACCTGGCGATAGGGTGTAGGGGTGCTGCGTGTCACTGATGCTATATTAACTTTAATCAATGAAAGATTAACGATTTATTCAAGACTGACCAGGACCATACGCTCATGACGGCAGTGAAGGCTTATTTATACACAGAGAAAGTATGGAATCCATAAAAAAAATTTTTTTTTTTGAATTATGATATATGGGTACATATATCATAATTTTTTGACCCACATGAGCGAATATCCTGTAACTGTAGAATTTGCAGAAAATAGTGACAAACATGGGCGTCCGCGGAGGGAGGAGTCAACGGGGCATTTGACCCCTTCCCCAAGATCAGGCCTTCTTACCAATAATTCGTCGAGATTTGAAAGTTGGAACCCTTTAGTCAAAGGATATTTGTGCAGTATAATTGTTTTGTAACACCAACTTAATTCACCCCAATGAAATTATGGTATAATTCTCAGCTGGCAACGGGGCTGCTACTAATATATGGAGTATATCCCTTTGTTCTCTTCTTGGAAATATAGTCACCCACACACCATCATCGAAAAGCAGCAGCGGACGCCCATAGTGACAGGACGCCCATAGTGACGAAGCCTCGTTTGTGACTATTCTTTTTATCTAATTTTGAAAATTTCAAACTATTGAGTTTCAAATGAAAACTCATTAAAAAGCTATTTGTCTGGATTTCGTTATAGTAGGGCAGAATTGTAATTGAGACGGAGATGCTATCGTTTGAAATTTAGTTTGCATAGGTTATTCTTCCAACAGCTAATCCCAATTGTCCGTCTAAGAAGAATAAAAGATGCGTGATAGATGTAGTAAAATTTTAGGCTGTATCAATTGGATGGCCCCAAAGTTCTCGTGTTGTTTAAACAAATTATTACTCAATAAGTATCAATAATACAACAATATTGTAAACAGCGCATGAAAACTTGAGCTTTAAAGTTATTATCAAAGAGCAATTTAATTTTTGTCAAAGTGCAGTTTAATTCCAAATCTTCGACGAAGGTCCTTTCACTGGTTTTTGGGCCTCACAGATAGTTTTTCGTCTTTCACTGAACCATCTTCTTTGAATCATTGCATCCAATTGTTTACAGAGGTTTTATCGGGAGCGTCTTTTTCCATAAGGAGTAGTGAACTTTCTTCTCACAGCTGTTATTGGCTTCAATTCTGCCAGCCACAACACGCAACCTTCACTTCGACCGTTGCCATTTTTTTTATCCCTCAAAGAATCTTCAAAAGAAATAAAAGTAATTGGCACGATATTAATGAAATTATCATATAAACATATTTAAAAATTGGGCTTTTATATAAATAAAACATTTACGGCATGGTTTTTACATTTGTACATCTGGAGTTATAAACGTTTAGATGTGCACAAGGGCTTTAGGACCACCCTGTGTATATATGTATGCATGTATGTATTTATGAATGTATATAGGAATGAATCTATGTATGTATGTTTATTCATCCAAGTTATGTACAAACATGCGTAAACACATATATATTCAAGCATAAATATATATACTCCCCCCCCCCAATGAGCAATGATTATTTTCATCATTTTTTTTTTTTTTTTTTTTTTGCAATCATTCTTTCATTCTGACAATCAGTGAAATATTCGACAATGTAAATCAACAATGCCTGCAAAGTTTTTGCACATGGTACGTTTCAGTATGGAATAGCTTTTCCATTGTTTTTCTTCAGAAAACTGAGCCTGTTACTCAAACAGTCCGATAGTTGTTTATAGTTTTCTACAGTGTTTTGATCTTTTATATGATGGAAAGTACTTGGTTCGTTATTTTTGCTCGAGTCGGTATACGTACACACAAGCATAAATACATACAACCAAATATGTATACATAATAAAACATGCATACAAGCATGCATTAAAACACGTGTATACGTACACACATTGATATAAAAATTACAAGCATGCATCATCATCATCAGTCTTTTAACGTCCGTCTTTGGACATAGACCTTCCCCGGGATTCGGTGCATTTCTCTATCGTAGGCGTCGCTGAGCCAGTATTTTTTAAATTTGTCTACTTTATCTCTCAATCACGTACTCTGTCGCCCTGGGTTTCGCATGTGATTTCTGGGGATCCATGTTGTGAGTCATGATGTCCATCGGTTGTCTATCATTCGTGCAACATGGCCTGCCCATTGCCATTTAAGTTTTTCAATAGATCCTCTGATGTCTCTGATTCCTGTTTTCTTCCTTATATACTGTGCTGTCTTGTGATCTCTCCAGATGAGGTTGAGCATGATTATTTTATGTGTGCTGCTCCATAAGTGACTGTCGGTAGAATGCATTGGTTGTATACTCTTCTTTTTAGGATTATTGGGATCATCTGGTTTTTAAAAGTTGAGCTTGCTTTGCCGAAGGCTTACCATCCAAAAGTGATTCTTCGCTTGATTTCCTCGTCTTTTGAGGGTCTCATAAATTCAATGTCTGTAAGAGTAAAAATGTTAAAATCTGTTTTGGCAAGTCAGTAGAATTTTAGTTTATTAGTTTTGAATGAAAAAATAGTCTTCAGCTTTTTAGATTGTTAAATAAAGGCTCTTGTTTAAAAATAAAGGTATTTGTTTACTTTAGTCATGTCTAAGTGTAAACATAATAAAATGTACATTGTAATAAATTCAGAAAAGAGAAATTGTTCTTGAAAAAAAAAAAAAAAAAACTCGTTGCAACTCAAAGGAGAAGTAGGGCTTTTACAAAAGAAGGGTTTCGTCTGTGTTTTCAAGTCAATATGGTTTTCCCAAATTCTTGGTTTGCAGCAACGCAAATCTCTTGTAATCTGTCCTAATTAAAAAAAATTAAAAAATCGGCTTTCCCAAGGTCGTAATCTGTGCCGGTTTGGGGTCTGCGTTCACAATTAATAAGGGATTTTCGCGCAAAAAGTAAATAAACAGCACCAGAAAACACAAAATAAACAAACAATTATAAATATATGAAAGGAATATATATCTCCGTTTAAGAGTAGAATAATACATCTAGTATATATATATATATATATATATATATATATATATATATATATATATATATATAATGTGTGTGTGTGTGCGGAGTAATTTATTCTTTTAAGCAAGTCTCATTAAAGACGTTAGACAAGGATTGTTTTATTCATTTCTCGGTATGTTTTGTTTCCGCTCTTGGCAACGAATACATGGATCAAGTGAATATAAGTAATGTCCATATTACATGCTTGTGTTATCAAGTACATGAAAAACTGACCATATTATTGATTTTAGTTATTAAGTAGACCAGGAAAGCCATAGATGTCGTAAATCTCCAATCCAAGCCTGAAGTTGACTTGTTTTTCTGACATAACAGCAACGACAATTCTCACCAAATTTAGGGGAGTAGACTCTAAACAGTTCTGGGAATTTCTCTCTCTCTCTCTCTCTCAGTGATTATGCCAGTTTGGTTGTATATTTTCAAGGAATCTGACAATCATCGTCAGTCTTCTAACGTCCGTCGTTGGACATAGACCTTCACCAGGATTCGCCACACTTCTCTATCATGAGCGTCGCAGAGTCAGTACTTTCTGAATTTGTGTAGCTCTTCTCTCCATCTAATATTCTGTTGGCCTTGGTAGCGCATGTGATCTCAGGAGATCCATGTCGTGAGTCACGAAGTCCAACGGTTGTATTACAGCAAAAAATTCTGAGCAGACCGCTAACCTCAATCCAAACACAAGTGCGACAATAAAAACAATAGACACAATCTAAATCCAATTGTTTGCTTTGATGACCGAACAATAAGGTCACAAATGGGCACAGGGATTCTCAGTTTTGAGAAAAATTAATTTTTAAGGTTTTAGGTAGATTCATGCAGGCCTCTTCGAGGTTGCACACTGACCTTCGTGTGTCTGCCCGGGATTGTGTTCTGGCCTGTCCGATGGGGATGGCAGTTGCAACACCTCTTCATTCGATTTCATAAAATCTCTATAAAATATCATATACTTTCCAATTTTGTGACATTAAGAGTTTTTCCTGGGGTAATTCTGAGTAACCCAGCAAGTTATTTATACAATACTATGCTTGCAGTAATCATCTTATCACTAGAAGTAGAAGTAGAGTTGGAGTCTGACCCTGCAGCAACCAGGCTGGCAATGATTTTTAGTCATTTTGAGAAAAAGGAAAGCTTACCTGTTACCAGTTTTCTGTTACGGGGCTAGGTGTTTAGAACGTTATGATTTTCAAATTTCAATTTTAGTCCGTGATTGGGACGTCACATGCGAACAACTTACATCAGATATTTGAAGTAAGACAGTGTGTGTATTAATTATAAAAATAGCTTATTTAATCTAATCATTACTACTACAGATTATTACTACGGTAGAGAGTTGGATCTTACTTGAGTGCTTCACAAATATAACATTAAACTGTTAAGCTGTTCTAGTCTATATATTTATAGATATATATATATATATAGAGAGAGAGAGAGAGAGGGGGCAGAGCAAGCTCAACCTTCAAAAATAAGAAGATCCCATTAATTCTAAAAAGCAGGCTGTATACCCAATGCATCCTCCCAATAGTCACTTATGGAGCTGAAACATGGAACTTAACCAAGAGAAAGATCCGCAAATTGAGAACTATGCAGCGTACACATGAGAAAATTATGCTAGGCCTCACGTGGAGAGACTATCAGACAGTACAGCACATCCGGGAAAAGACGGGAGTCAGGGACATTATAGAATCAATTAAAAATCTCAAATGGCAGTGGGCTGGCCATGTTGCACGTATGGTGGACAACCGATGGACATCACGACTCACGACATGGATCCCCAGAGATCACTTGCGGAACCGAGGCTGGCCGAATATTAGATGAAGAGATGAACTAGACAAATTCAGAAAGTACTGGCTCTGCGACGCCCATGATAGAGAAGTGTGGAGATTCCTGGGGAAGGTCTATGTCCAACGACGGATGTTGAAACAATGATGATGATGATATATATGGAGAGAGGGGGAAGGGAAGACAAACAGAAACTGCGTGTATGGAGTATTGGTAGTACCTTCATAATTCATTGGTCGATTGTAGTCAAACTAACTTTACTTTGGTACAGTGGTAGAATTTGACTGCTGTGTTAATTTGACTGCTGTAGGCAACAATTTCTGTAAGTGTTTCGGTATGGACTCAATAGACCTTTGCAGGAAGTCCAGTGGTTTGTTGGCCATAATATGTCGAATGCGCTCTTCTAGTCGGTCCAGAGTTTGTGGTTTGGTTCGGTACTCCTTCTCCCCCTTCGCTCACCTCACAGAAGGAAGACACAGCGCGTCAGTTTGGGGCTTCATGCAGGCCATTTAATTATAATAGGGATTTAATTCTCGACCACCACGTATATAAATATGTATGTGTGTGCAATTCAGAGTTTGTGGTTTGGTTCGCCCACCTAACAGAAAGAAGACATAGGGCGTCAGGTTAGAGCTTCATGCAGACCATTAATTTATAATAGGGATATATATAATATATGTATATATGTGTGTGTGTGTGTGTGTGTTTGTGAATATATATTTAGCTTCGTCAATAAGTCTGCAGCCTGATGATAAAAGGCAATTATCTAATACAATAAATATTCAGTTTTCTACATAATTTCCTTCCTTATCAATGCACTCAGTTTAATGAGGAATATGAATCACACACACTCACACATATAAATATGGCTATATTGTGGATGTGAAATGATCCAACAGAATCTAGATGAAAATGACAATTGGAAGGTGAAGTGGAAAAAGAAGAGATAGGTGTTACATCTCAAATTTTTTTATTATTATTCTCTAGGCGCACTTCGATGCATTTCGACGGCGGGTAGCCATCTTTTTCAGAGTAAAATGTTTGCATCGGTTTTCAATAGAAACTCAAGTTTACACGTGTTCTAAGATAAGTCAAACATCCTGAGAGACAAAATACAAATATCCCCTGACCCCACCTCTCATAGACCCATTTCATTTAACACCAAATGTCACTTTCAATTACACAAATACAAATATCCACCGCTCTTGCCAAACAACCGAACACAAAAAAAATTCACATTCTCCTCTTCGGCATCAAAATATAAACAGAATGTTTTTTCTCTGTGAAACCGCTGCAAATATTTTCTCTGGAAAAGTTGGCTGGCCCCCATCGAAATGCATCTAACTTCACCCATGGGATAACAATGAAAAACTTGAGATGTAACACCTATCTCTTGAATTTTCACTTCATCCCCTAGTTGTCATTTTCATCTATCTATATCTATCTATCTATCTATATCTCTATCTATCTATCTATCTATATCTATCTATATCTATCTATATCTATATCTATCTATCTATATCTATCTATATCTATCTATATCTATATCTATCTATCTATATCTATCTATATCTATCTATATATATCTATCTATCTATCTATATCTATCTATCTATCTATATCTATATCTATCTATATATATTATTTCCTTCTATCTTTCTTTCTCTTTTCTTCATCGTTTGTTTGTTTCCTTCCTTTCACTTTTTTCTTTCTATCTCTTTCTTTCCTTTTTTATTCCTTCTCTCTTTGTTTCTTTTGTTTCTGTCTTTCTTCCATTATTTCTTTATATTTTCTTTCTTTCTTTCTTCCAGTTTTTCGTTTTTACTTTCTAACTTTCAACCATACTTCTTTCCTTCTTTCTATCTTTATTTCCTTCTGTCTCCTACTGAAGACGTACGTTGACAAATCAGTGCCATCTGGATAATGCTTGTCTAATGACTCTTCCTTGGTACGAGGGAATCTAAGACCTAATGTTTTGGACGTTCTTGTTTACAGACGATCATTGTTTGACAACACCAAGGGAAGTCGTTTGGAATGAAAATAAACAGTACCGCCTACTGTATACACATACTATCACACGCATACAAATACACACGGTGTAAAGTTTTGTATGTATATAATTGTATAGTACAAATTACACACACGTATGTATATATAAATGTGTAATATTATTTTGAAACTCTATTTGAAATGACCTTACGTTGATACAGGGTGAATTTATCATTTGGCCTAGACAATAAAGCGTAAAAAGAATAAACAATTAGAGAAAATGGGCTGCTACTGGATTCGGACCTGCAGCTGACAGGTTGCCACTTTAACGTAGCATCATTGATACAGGGTGAATGTATCATTTGACCGAGACTATAAAGCGTAGAATAACCAATTGAAGAAAATGGGCTGCTGCAGGAATAGAACGTACGACCGATGGATAACCGCTTTAAATAGCATCACTCTTTCCGTTGAGTTAGACGGCAGTAAGTCAAGTGCTTAATCAAATCCGTTTAACTAATGAACAAGATCGGAATTTGAGTATAAAGCAGTTCTTGGGCCTTTACCTTACCGTCGGTTTAAAAATAATATAACGCATTTATTATCATTTCTATCGGATTATATATCCATTTCTTAGGGGTTTTTTTTCTCTTATTAGAGTCGAGGTATTCCTTCAGTGGACTTGCATCCTGCCCAGGTGATGGTCATATTTTTTTAGGTATCAAGTCCCGGTCTCGACCAGACTTGGGACTTGCAAGGATCATCAAGGAGACGCATGCAACAGAAATTAGGACTTCGTCACCAGCCGTCATACCCCATTAAAGGCTGTTTCTCAAGAGACGTGACGCTTTACCTTTACCTAACCTAAAACCCTCTAAAACAATATCTGGTCATCATCATCATCATCATCAGTCTTTTAACGTCCGTCGTTGGACATAGACCTTCCCCGGGATTCACCACACTTCTCTATCATGGGCGTCGCAGAGCCAGTATTTTCTGAATTTTTCTGGCTCGTCGCTCCATCTAATATTCTGCTGGCTTCATACATATATATATATATATATATATATTTATATATATATAAGTGTATGTATGTGTGTGTGTGTGCACGTTTGTGTGTGTGTATATATACATATATAGAGAGAGATGTTCTAGCGATTGCACTAGCATGAAACTTCATACTATACGTATACATATAAATGTGTGTGTGTCTGTGTATATATCTATACAAATATATAGAGAGAGGGTCTAACGATTGCACTGTCAGGAAACTCGGAGTTACCGCAAAGCACTGAATTTTCTATGGATACCACTTTATATGTATGTAGCCGGCCACAGTTTTTATCTGAATTTTCAATTATGTTCGAACAATACGATTGATAAAGAAGCGTCGTATTAAGTGTGTTAACAAGGGAGGAATACACACACACACATATATATATATATGTGTGTGTGTGTGTGTGTATAATGGAGTAAGAATTCGCTACACAAAAACTCAAGTTGACTGTATCGAGCATTCTATGGAATAAACCCATCATACATCGGATATAGTATTATATCATATCATATTACATCCCTGATTTGTATTGTGTGGTACATACAAGCCTTATATATATATATATATATATATATATATATATATATATATATATATATATATATATATCCATTGTATGTATTCTGTACTATACAATTATATACGTACATATAAAACATTACTCTCTGTGTGTTTGTGAACGTGTCAATATGCGTGTATCATACACCAAGTATTATATTAAAGTGAAACAAAAATGAAAGAGAAAATGTGAGCCCCCAATTCGTAGAGCCATTCTCCTCTGCGTCCGTCCACTTTCTAAAGCTGCCAATGATGATGGTTGGGTAAGTGGTATCCCGTTTTATTAGTGTATCCGTCAGTCCCGCGTCCATTGTCGAGAACCCGGATAACAATATCACCCGGAAATAGTTTCTACTCTCCTATTCGGAATCGAGACATTCTGTAGAGATGTTGGAGGCCAAATAGCAAATAAACACACGAATCGCAAAGTTTTGCTTCTTTTTTTTTTTTCTTTAGCAGTTGGAATGGTGTGAAAATGGCAGTCGGGGTCGGGTGGGGGAAGTTTGGTTAGAGAGGGTGTGAAAAAAAACAAAAAAACAGTGAAATCCTGGGTAGGGTGTACTAGCCACCTGTACGATATTGTCTGTCATGAACGATTTTTTTTTCAATTATCACCCAGTCTTATCTAGTTACTTTCTCTGGGGATCAAGTGACAGTAGGTCAGCTCAATGTCCCAGCACCCTTCTTCTGGAACAGCAAAATGTAATATCTTACACGTTGTTCTCTTCGAATTCACAACAATTAGATCAGGTATTCTGGCCTGGATTCGGTGACCCATTTGAATCTCGAAGTCGTAGATGATTTTATCTGTTTCGATCTCTAGGAGAGATTCATATCTGTACTTATTCCATTATTCTGTATAGTCCAAACCTAATTGCTTGCACAGTTTCCAAGGGATTACCCTTCCCCGCAAATATTCATGTACTTGTTAAATGTACTATGTCCAAACCAACTTACCCTACTTAAACTCAATACTGCTTCTCCGTATTTTACATCTCATCGTCTCTTTCATTTCGACTTATATTTTGATACAGCTACAAAGAAAACACATTTTTTTCTAAACAAAAAATTAAAATAAATAAAATACATCTATTTGTAGTCAGCAAGAAGAAAAGAAAATGTTCCGTTGTTTCAACAGAATGAAACTGAAAGGAAGTGAAAAGCTAAATAAGTATCTGGACCTTGCCAGAAAACTGGGAAAAAATCTGAAACATTAAAGTAAAGGTTGTACCAATAGTGTTCGGAGCCCTTGGAATAGTTCCGAAGAAACTAGCACAGAATCAGGGATCCAAGTAAGAACTTGAACTATGCTGACTTCAACACTACTCAAATCAGCTAGAATACCAGGGAAATAAAGCAAGGAACACAGAAAAAACAGGAATATCAGCCTCCGTGGAGAACGGGACGAGACGGTAAATCACATGATCAGCAATTGTAGCAAACTAGCCCATAATGAATGCAAGGACAGACACAACAGGGTAGCGACAATCATACACTGGGAACTATGCAAACGACAAAGATTTGGCCATGAAGACAAATGGTACCAGTATAATCCAGAGACCGTCCTGTAAAGTAAAGGCTATGAATAACTCTAGGACTTTGACTTCCAAACCGACCACCCAATTCAAGCAAGAAGACTCGATCTGGCAGATGTACACAATGGTAAGAGAACGTGTCAAATAATAAACGTGACTGCACCAGTGGATAGAGAATTATCACGAAAGAGATTGAAAACTGGATAAGTACCAGGATTTGGCCAGGTAACTGAGAAACGTGTGGAAAATGATGGTCAGGTTAGTTCCCGTACTTGGATCAAGGCCCAAGACATTGAAGTCAAGATTAAATTTGGGTTTAAGAGGAAGGGTTGAGACTATGCAGATCACAACACTTCTGGGATATGCAAGAATACTGAGGATGGTACTAGAAATAAGAGACTAACGCCGATCGTCAGATATGGTCGAACTGCTAAAAGTACATGGCATAAGTGTTAGGAATGTGGGGTAATGTTGGGACAGCACCATCCACTGCACTGTTGGGATATCCGAAGTCGCCCTGAGAAGGGCTGGCGATCTGAGGAAACTTACCGTGACTCAATCTTCAGAGATGACCACCAGGCAGCTGGGTAGAAAATGCTTACCACGCTGCTGCTATGGGCTAAGGGAACGCTGAGAGTTTGATGTGACCCAGTCTCTAGCTATGTCCAAAGGACATGCAGATGGATGAATAATGATAATAATAATAATAATTATTATTATTATTATTTATCATTATTACTACTACTACGACGACGACGGAGATTCGCCATTACTTTGCTCCAGGCAGGAGTTAACAGATACGAATAGTGTGAAAATCCATTTAAAGCATAATAATGCTCTGGAAGTGAAAAGAAAATAATTATGAAGCTGAATTCGTGATAAAGGCTGATGATGAAGGGAGAGTGGGGGCAAGGAGGGGCAAATGGGGAACGCGATTTTGATGACGCAGAGTTCGGCTGGGTAACGTAACAGAAACAATGACACTTGACACCTGCGTCAAATGTTTAGAAGGCTGAAAACTAGGAGAAATTGGCTGGTTGTTTATATACATTGGTCCGAGTTTTCATTTTCCCTTTTATTTACACACACACACACACACACACGTATACATATATATATATATATATGTGTGTGTGTATATATATATATATATATATATATATATATATATATATGTATATGTATGTGTGTGCATATATATATATGTATATGTATGTGTGTGCATATATATATATGTATATGTATGTGTGTGCATATATATATATGTATATGTATGTGTGTGCATATATATATATGTATATGTATGTGTGTGCATATATATATATGTATATGTATGTGTGTGCATATATATATATGTATATGTATGTGTGTGCATATATATATATGTATATGTATGTGTGTGCATATATATATATATATATGTATATATATGTATATGTATATATATATATATAAAATAACTCATATGTGTGCACAATGGTAATATATATATATATATATGTGTGTGTATATATATATATATATATATAGATAGATAGATAAAATAACTCATATATGTATGCACAATGGTGATATATATATATATATATATATATATATATATATATATATACATAAAATAACTCATATGTATATGCACAATGGTGATATATATACATAAGATAACTCATATATGTATGCACAATGGTTATATATATATATATATATATATATAAAATAACTCATATATATGCACAATGGTAATTATATCTATATTATTTGTTCTCTCTCTCTCTCTCTCGACACACATACACAAATGCTCGTGCACGAACGTACGCACACGTACACCTACACGTGTTTGTGTGTGTGTGTGACTAGCTTGGCTAATGTATATTAATGCTCCATTACGGAGGACTTGTACTGAAAAAAGTTAAACCAGTACGGTAGCCTCGTGTTAGACTTCAAAAAGCATAGCAAATAAGTGAGTTAATGTTCACGACGTTTCGATTGGGAGTAAATAATTTCATTAAGTAATAAAGATTGGTTGCCGCCATCATTATTCGTTAAACGAGAAAGGTGTCCCTCAAGAACAAAAAAATAAGTATGGCGGGTTTTGTTTTGTTTTTTTAAATTTAATCACGACTTAGATTTAAGAGACAAAGGATTAGTAAATAATCAAGTCAATATTCAAGACATTTTGATTGAGATTTTTGATTTCATTAAGTGATAAAAGTTGGTCCTTTGCCCCAAGCTGGGGAAGTTGGAATGATTATTCAGTAATCGAAAAAGGATTTCTCAAAAACAAACAAAAAATGTATTATTCTTCTCTTATATATATATATATATATATATATATATATATATATATATATATATATATATATATATATATATATATGTATATAATCAAGGCTTGGATTTGAAAGACAAAAGCTTTTGGCATTAAATACTAGAATAAATTGAATGAATTGCAATTAATACACAATTATTACGTTTTACTGCTTTCTAATCAGCCATTTTGTGCATCGGGGTGGATTTGATTGTGACCTTAAAAGTAATTGCATTTTACGTAATGCCAGTCATAATTGAGTTTGTTGTATTAAGAACCGTCAACCAAAACTGTCACCAAAACTATCAACAGAGGTTTCTTCAGTTTTTAAGTTGGTCTGTCTGTCACATGGTTGCCAATTTAGATACTATTTTTCAATTTTTTTGAAATTCTGGAAGTCACTCTCAAATCCGAAAAATTCAAAAATGAACACCTCAATTGACTAAAACACTAAAAACTGTTTTTCCTATGCGCATATTATCAACACTGGACTCACATATTCGAAAAAGGTAAACAAAAACATCTAATTCATCAACCCTGGCCTATCAGGCAAGCAGGATATCTACATATGTAAGTTTCACGCGAACAGATTGCACCACTGGAGCTAGAGGGCTTGAAATTAAAATAGTTACTGCCAATTATGACAAAAAAACCCTTTTTCTTTCTTTTTTCTTTTTTGAAAATTCCAGTCCCCTATATAAGTTTGTAGCGGGGGGTTCAATTTATAATGTAAGTCTATGCTAAATCGATCCCTTAATTTGTGTCCGGCAACGTGCACGCTTATTTTTCGAAAACTTTTTTCCATTGATCACTGCCCCCAGCAAAAAGTAAAAGAAGCTATTTATGCGTTAATCACCACTTTTTTACCAATATTTAATTGATCACCCCTAACACAGTATGTCACCAAGTGACGTTGGTCGCCTGACGGTTTCTATTGAGTGACTAACTGGACCTATTTGCTTTTTAGGTCAATCTTAATTTCCCCTTTTGTCGTGGCGTCAGCAGTGATTGTATGTTAAAGCAGGGTAATATTAATTAATTAATTTCCAAATCAGGCTCATGTGGCGACAATAACATTAAGTGGCCATTCGTTGACTCTTACCCTGTTTCATCTTATTATTTGATATTCAATACTCTTTCTTTGTGCAACTTAGTATAATACAGGCTTCTTTCGCTATCAGCCAGAAGAGCGGTCCTATAAAAAAATCCTTCCGTATGCAAAAACGTCGTAAAGCCTAAAAACGATTATCATTAATTCATACTGGAAAATTTTTTAGCGTACACAGACCCCCCCCCCCAAATGGTAACGATGGTATGTTAGTTTGGGTCTTCGAGAATTAAGGGGTGAGAACTATAGACTTGTAAGAGTGATATAAATAGGGTAGGTGCTGCCTTTATAACAGATCACTGCAAAACACGCTGAGCACTATTTTTTTTTCTTTTTCGTAAAAGGGAGAAAGTAAATTGAAGCGAAATTTTGAAAAGCGGGCAAACCTGATTTGATTAAATTTAGTTTTGTTTAGTACAAGGCTAAATTGAAGGAGTGAGTGTTAGAGGTTCCGTTGCACCAACCATCCAAACCAGGAAATGCCCTCCTTGAAAAAATCGGCGCTTGAAAAACTCAAACAATACAGCTACCACCTTGAAGTCAGACAGCTTATAGATATTTGTTGAACTTAGTTTCGACCAGTATAGAGTCAAATGAAAAGTATTTGCGTGTGTGTATGTGTGTATGTTGCACCAATCCTGCAAAAAGATTTTTTTTAAAATGGTAAATATTTACGATGAACTTACTGTGTGGGTTTGGTAGACAAGCTCAGTATATATATATATATATATATATATATATATATATATATATATATATATATATATACATACATATTCATTTCACTTTCATACAGATTCTTTCACCATAATTTAAGTTTGCAAGATTCGTTGCGCCAATCCTACAAATAATGATAGAATTTGGTAAATATTTACGATGAGCTCATAGAGACGGTCTTGCAGACAATTTTGGCCTGATACTTGACCAAGCTAAGCTCAGTAAGTATATAGATCCCTCACTTCAAAATCAGCACCGTACATTAAGTTGGGAAGATTGTGTTGCACTATTCCTATAAATAATGAGTAAACTTGGTAAATATTTACGATGAGTTTATTGAGCAGATCTTGAAAAGAATTCTGGCCTTGGACCACACTAAGGTAAGCACTGTTAATGTGTAAATCCTTGCACTTTAAAGTTGACATCATAATCTGAGTTGGGGAGATTATGCTACGCTGATCCCGAAAGAAATTGTTGAAAGGCACAGAGTTAAAGGAATTTTTAGATGGGCAGATTGTTTTGCACCAACTTGACAATAATGGAGGAAATTTGGTAAATATTTACAATAGATCGGGTCATGCAGAGAATTCTGGCCCTGTGCCAGACTAAATCAAGCTCAATAAATAAATAGATTCCAGCTCTTTAAAATTAGCACCGGTGAACATAGCGTAATAATAACAACCGTGTTTGAGTCTGTGAGAGCTGAAACGTTTGGGATATATTAAAGAAAAAGAGTCAGAGTAATCACGTCCACGGGGGCGGAGGAAACGGTGGAATAATTTTTTTTCTTTTGAAAGTGACGAAGACAGACATTAAATGTTAGAGAATCTCGAAGCGGATCCGAGACAACCCACACAGTAACCTGACATTATGTCGTAAAAAATGGTTCTGTTGAAAACCTGGAAGAAATTATCAGGAAAAGATAATGTGCTACCTGCTCGCAGGACGAGAACGAAAGCGGGAATCGTGAGTAAGGAGTGAAAAAAAAATGTCAGAGACTTGCTCTTTTTTAGGCTAGATTATTCTTATAGCATCTTTTTAAGGCTATTGCGATCATCTTTATTTTTTTAACACAACTTTCTGGCCGATAAGTTCCTCAGCCTTCCAAGTGTTTTCTAAAATTCAGAGATCAACTGTTTTTATTGTCCCATTTTGGGGCTATTTTTTCATCTTTTTTTGTTGTTTTGAAAACAACTTCTCGACCGATATGTTCCTCTGCCTTCCTAATTTTCTGAAGTCCAGACATAAACTATTTTATCATTCTATCTATTATTTGGACTTTTCACTGCAAACTTTCGGACGATTACTTCTTTTGCCTTTTTAATGTTTGCTGAATTTCTGAGACGACGTATTTTTATTATTCTGTCGTTTTTGCTTTTTGGGATTTTTTAAATTATCGTTTTTATCTTTTCTTCTTATAACACCTCTCGCCGATCGGCCGATAAAATGATCCTTAAAATACCAACCACAACCATTTCACTGACTCACACAAGAAAAAAGGATCTTAAGTTTATTTATCAATAGCTTTTAATAGTGAATGTAGTCACTGCAAACTCCACAACGATTATTTCACCACAGGAGAAAAATATGTGTTACCAGAGACTGCACCTATACCATCCCGCACAAAATATAAACAAGAAACCAGCGGCATCCCAAAGGTCAGGCTTAAGGGTCACTGGTAAATCTTTATCCGAGGAGAGCAATGAAATCTGGTTTAATTATAGACTAATAGAAATATTTTATCTCAAAACTTCAAAAAACGAGTCTTTGGGTCATCGTGAAAGTATGAAACAAAAAGTTTGATTGATAGTTGCGCAACTATACTAGCTTGCATTCTAGTCGATATGAACTCTAGACAATATCGGAAGGTCAGATAAAATTACTCTAACAACAAGCGAAACAATTAAGAAGGCCAAAGACTAATGAATATGAATTTTTATATAAGAGAGTACAGGAAGTGATGAAACATTTTGATGAAGGCATTATGCTGACAGCATAAAAGCTGAAAAGAAGACGATGATTTAACCATCATTGAAATCTGTTCATTTCATTTTCTATGGAACCATCACCCTTACTTCTCTTTTGCGTCTCCTTTAACCAATTATACAATATTTACCTTTTTTTTTTCAACTTATCCCCTTTCCTTACCTATGCACTTAATCCAACGCCTCTCCATTGATCGCATAGAACAAACATTACACGATGGAGATTTCAGATCAAAATTCAGCTAATAACTCTATTTGGCTAAAGACATTGATCCATGCACGTATTATACCATATTTACCTTTCAAAAGACATGCTGTATGTTGTATACTGTTTTGTTAAAAAGGTAGTATTTTGAATACCCACTTCCAATTGAGAGATTCTACCCTGAAACATATTTACCTACATTTTTCTTTCTGCTAGATTAAGTCAAGCTTAGCAGATGTCTGGAAGTTTTGAAACAGAGCAGTTACTTTAGTTACAATGATTTCCTCGTAAGTAGGCTGTCCTACGTGATAAGCTTTGGGTTAGTGAGAAAATTTGCAAGGTTTTATAAGTTTGGGGGGATAATGTTTCAAGCTGACACATCACCTGGTGATAGGGTCATCATCTGATGAAGACTTTATGCAACGTGCACATGATAGAATAATGCTAGGCCTCACATGGAGAGACCACAAAACAGCATAGCACATCCGGGAAAAGACAAGATTTAGAGACATCATAGAATCCATAAAAGATCTCAAATGGCGGTGGGCTGGCCATGTTGCAAGAATGGCTGACAATCGATGGACATCACGACTCACAACATGGATTCCCCGTGATCATATGCGCAACCGAGGCCGGCAAAATGTTAGATGGAGAGACGAGCTAGACAAGTTCAGGAAGTACTGGCTCCGTGACGCCCATGATAGAGAAGTGTGGCAAATCCTGGGGAAGGTCTATGTCCAACGACGGACGCTAAAAGACTGATGATGATGATGAATGTCTCAATAAGATAGATTGATAGATAGGTCGACACATATTGAACTGTACCTTTTCTATTTCTTTGTCCATAACACTGGACTCTCCCACTATTAGATTGATATGAATGAGCTTTCAAAAATTGATATGAACTGAGTTAGAAAGACTTGAAGATACTAGCTTAGCTAGATACGCTGATAGATCTGGTTTGTCACTCTGTAGAAACCGTCACGTGACCAACGTCTTTTGGCAGCATGCTGTGTTAGGGGTGATCAATGAATAAGTTACATTTCTTACTTTTAGTTCGGTAGTAATCTCTAAAAAGTCTGATTTTTTTCAAGCGCGAACACTGCTGGACACACACTAAGAAAACCAGTTTAGTATAAACTTACATTATGAATTGAGCCCTCAACTGAAAACCTATTGGGGGGGCAGGGAAGATTTTTCAAAACATAATAAGGAGTAAATGTTTTAAATTTCGGTCCTCTGTATGCGTGATACGTACATAGCCAGCTGCACCATCTTAAAAACTGACGAAACGTATGTTGACAGTTTTGGTTAACGGTTTAACATAGATAGATAGATATGAACATGTTCACTTAGGAAATGACATTTCCGCTCCATTTAGTAACTGTCTTCGTTTCGTGGCCGCCATCTCGTTTGCCCGAGATTTGAAACGAGATGATCACTTCTCATAAACACGTGTCTACGTGTATGTCAAGACTATAATATAAAAGGCAATAGCTTACAGCCTCCGTATCGTATGTCGTCAGCGGTAACACTTACCTTCTGTTCTGCTCTAAACCGCAACATTAAAGCAGAAAAAATATATATTGCTTCCAGGAGGATCACCACTTTTTTTTAAGCATCTTTTTTTTTTTTCTCGCATATTGAGTTACTTTTCTTGACAAACCTCCTCCAGTTCAATATCTGTACCATCAACCGTGGTGTGTGCTGGAGAGTAATGCATGTATCCCGACGTTATAACCCAGTTCGTTATACAGCGGTCCGCGTTATAACAAAGACAGATGGATGGTTGACATGAAAATATTAGTCTAGCTCCAAAATAGCTAGATCTAGATCGAAAATGGCTAAATTTAATCTCGTTGGAACGGGATTGGCTTTCTTCGGCTCCAACAACCGCGTATTAACGGGCCTGCCAGTAGTTATCCATTGTTTGTTTATTGCAAGATAATCCATTGCGAGTTATAAATTGATAAATTGCAAGATAAGAGCCCTGACTCACCGATAGAACTGAGTCTCCATCAACCCTAATATAACGGAATTTAATGAGTTTGTCATTGTACTGCAATGACGAAAATTCCTACCATTGGCAGCTCACAGATTAATGAAATGACGAAGATTTCAATCCTGATTAAATACGAAATCTGCTGTTTAACCTTTCAATACACATTGAATTTGTTGCTCATGGGGTGCTTTACGTGTCTTGTGACCGGGCAGCGCTGTTTATTGGCAGCAAATATCCGTAAACATTTATTGGTTTAGGGGTGATTATTTCAAACCCGAAACTAGTAAACATAGTTGCGGGTAGACTAAGATAGATACATAGATAAATTCCAAAGAACTTGCTTATAATCAAGGACAGCCGTCAGAAATTATACATGTAATAGCCGTAATCTGCCTGTAATACAGGCATTAATTCCTGACTACTGGCAATCCCTTACTTTCTGTTTCTCAACGCATTCTTGTACTGAAATCATTAGCAATGCATTTGCATTGTATGTGTAATAAAAGCTGAATCACGTCAATAATACTGGTATTAATTCCTTACCGCTGACAATTCCTAACTTTTTTTCATCTTCAAAGCATTTCTGTAGTAAAATCAAAAGCAATATATTTACATTGTTTAAGTAATAATAGCTGTATTCTGTCAGTAATACTGACATCAATTCCTGGCCACTGACAATCCCTCACATTTTGATTTTCAAAGCATTTCTCCAGTATAATCATTAGCTCATCTTTTTCTCAGAACTTAACTGAGCAAGTATTTTTCCCACATGTGAAATTTTGACATGCCCTACGAACTTTTTTTCCTTGTTTTGTACTAGGATGAAAAAATATATAAGCTTTTATCTGCTGTTATGCAAAAAAAAAACTATCAATCGTTTCTCTTTTTCTCGCCCTATTCCTCTACTTCTTCCTTCTTTCCATCTCTATCTTGCACTCTTTCTTTCTACTGCTATCTTTCTTTCTCTTACACTATCTGTGCCTTTCTTCTTCTTTTCCTCTCTCTTCTTCTCCATTGCATCTCAACTGTTTACACCTCTTTCTTTGCTCTTTCCTTTTTTTCTCCCTTTATCTTTCTCTCCTTTTCAGTCTCTCCGGTTCGTTCTTTCTCTCTCCCACTCTCCCTTTCTTTCTTGACTTCATTCTTTCTTTCTTTCTCTTTCTCTTTTTCTCTATCTTTGCTTTACTTCCTTCCCCCTTTTCCTTTAATTTCTCTATTTATTACTTCTCTCCCTTTTCCTACCTCGTTCTTTCCTCTTCTTTATTCTCTCTATCTTTCTCCCTCTCTTCTTTTATCTCCCAGTCTTCTTTCAACCTTTTTCGTCCTTACTTTCTCCCTTCTCTCATCTCCCTCTCTTTCTTGATTTTTTTCCTCTTTTTCTCCTCCTCATTTCTCTCTTCTTTCCTTCATTCTCTTTTTTACCTCCCTCTCTCTCTTTTCCTTTCCTTTCTTTATTTTATATTGTATCCATCTGCACCTCTCCAAAAGACAGTCTTTGAATGACATTCAATACAGACGCATCTGGAAATCTACAAACTGTACCGTTCCTTTCTTATTTCTTTGTCTTTCCACCTCATGTATGCAAGCGGGATTAACATCCGAAATCGACAACAAGGCAAAATATCTTCAAAAAAACTTCCTGGGTTTCGGAAGGATGTTTCCTTTTTCTTCTTTTTCATTACATTATTTTATCTGTAATCTTTTTTGATGCCCCAGCATAAAAAGGGTTATAAAAAAGCATAACAGTTGACAAGTACGGATTCAGGTTTCTTTGTAATAATGAATTAATGTGATGTGTTCCCGAGCGAAGGACCTAATTCGGGTACAACCCCTCAGTTCCAGTGAAATGTACCGTATTTGAAGTGACCCCCAGATAAGACGAGACTCCAATTTAAGTCCGAATTTAATGGTTTAGGCTCGCTGTTTCGTCACTTTTTGTATCTGGCATATAAGACGGTCCCATTTATAGGTTGTTTCCTTTGGGTTGATCAATCTGTCGTCTTATCCGCCGAAATATTCTGTAATTATAATTCATCTTATTTCATTTAATGTATTATTGACCGAAATCAGTTAGAACACTGTATATATGTAATGATAGCCATATTCTGTCAGTAATACTGGCATGAATTCTTGGCCTCTAACGATCATCTGCATTTTGATTTTCAAAGCATTTCTGTTGTATAATCATTAGTTCATCGTCTCTCAGAGCTTAACTATAAATAGATAGATGATGAAGCAAAGAAAAATCCACAGTGTCTCATTCAAGCTAATCTGGGACATCGAAAAGATATCTCAGTCCTCACTAAACGTCCCACACGCAGCCTTGTTTCAGACTGAGCTGAGCTCCAGAAAGATACCTTACGTGAAGAAATATTTACTTGGTTCCTTTCGTAGATCATTACTCCCGCAGTGAGTTCAACCCTCATTAGGTTTCCAACACTCGTGGCTCCGTGCTAGACTGATGTAATACATTCGATTGTATGGGTTGACCTCAGGATTTCATGGTAGTCCACGTTAATGTAAAGTGTCAGTGATAAATGTAGTCCAAAGACGCGTTATCAGGTCACGTGAATTTAAGTATACGTGTGTCAATGTTTGTTTCTTTTTTTTTTTTTTTTTTTTTTTTTTTATTACAATGAATGCATATAACATAGGACATTCGACCGAGTCGTTCAATCCGTCGGGGAGATTCGATGTTTGGACACTCGGAAAGTCAACAGTGACCAATGCATCCTCCCGATAGTCACCTATGGAGCTAAAACATAGAACCTTATCGAGAGACAGACTCGCAAAGCATGCAACGTGCACATGAGAGAATCATACTCAACCTCACATGGAGAGATCACAAGACAGCCCAGTATATAAGGAAGAAAACGGGAGTCACAGACATCATAGAATCTATTAGAAAACTTAAATGGCAATGGGCAGGCCATGTTGCGAGAATGACAGACAACCGATTGATATCATGACTTACAACCTGGATCCCCAGAGAACACATGCGAAACCGAGGCCGACAAAATACATGATGGAGAGATGAACTGGACAAATTTAGAAAATACTGGCTCTGCGACGCCCACGATAGAGAAGTGTGGCGAATCCTGGAGAAGGTCAATGTCCAACGACGGACGTTAAAAGACTGATGATGATGATGTTGATGATGATGATGATGATGATTAAGTCGACAGTGAGTAATCAGCCAGAGTGTACAGAACCGGGCAGTGCCAGGTGGACTTGAACGTCAGTAGAAATGTGAAAATCAGATTTAATTTTGGTCCCACGGTGATCATTATGGAGCATCCTCAACCTTTTCTTCTTCAGCGTAAAGGATAGGTACTACTTGTGGGACAGATTCCCAACCCACTGGCTACATTTCCCCCCTCTCGTCAAAGATCCAATTTCTCCGAAAATTTGCTCATATCTTGATTAAGGCTTCCTTCTATAAAAAAGAAAGATGTGCGAAGTTTAAACATAAGGTTGTCACCTGTTTGCATTCAGCTTAGCATGCAGCCGAGAACATAGTTTCGTCCCCTGCTGAGACCAAACCCCGAAGTTGGTTTAAGCGGCAGAGAAGTGTTGTGTCAAGAGTTTCTTTCAATGAAAAAATCCCAGACAAGTTGTTAAAATTAAATGGATGCATTTCCAATAATGTGAGTTGTACCCCAACCCGCCACACCGAAGTCCTATGAGCTTGAAATGCAGGCAAGAAGGGTCTCAGCATGAATGCTCGGCGAAAAATACTCTTTTCTACTGTGTCATTTTTTGTTGCCCTGAATACTTAAGTCACTGCGTATATGGGTTCCTTGATAATCAAAACACAACGCACATTCAGTTGATCGCGTAATTCACATGAACTTACCTGGTCATGTTTCTTCTTTTAATTTCTTCATAATAATATAATTATATAATCTTCTATTTCTGAATACATTATAGCTATTCTGGTGATTAATTTCTATGTACAAAGGATTACTACCAAAATTTTGGTTTTATCCATAGATTCGACAAATTTATCCATCTGCCTCTTCATTCAATCAATTCTAAGAGCCCACAACGCCTTAGCTGGAAAAAAATTGTCTCGTTCAATTAACAATGCTTTTTTTCTGTGCTTTATACACATGACCTATAGTTCTATTTTCATTCATTTGAAAGGACTTTTCAGGTTCCACATCCATGCAGCCCCGAACCGACTTAAATGCCTCTATCAAATCCGCTTCCTCTCTTCTTTCCCAAGAAATGGGGTTGCATTTCTGCACCCTTTCCTTACATGTTAATTTTTCCATTTAATTTATCATTTTTGTAAACTGACGTTAAATATTATCTATTTTCTTTGTCTCTTACTAGGTGTGGACTTCACACTTGTTGGTGGTATTGGTCGAAGATTGGTCGGACTTTTTGCTTGAAGATGTTAAGAAAACTTTCTATGGAAGTCCTCTTTGGGAGACCAGGTTTATGGAATACTTTATTTTCTACTATGTACCTTATATGATCCTGAGGTTTTAGTGTTTTATTGGCCAGAATTCCCCAAAGCAACAAAAACAGTCCTTAATTAGTTACAACTAATAACTAGAAGCACACAGAGAATACATACTTCTGCCAATGTCATTGTTACCGAAAACTAAATCAAAATCACTTCATATATAGCTAAATATCCCTGGTTCTACTCCAAAATCCAATCAATTATTCCTTGACCTATGACCGACCCTTCCACAAAGCAACATAGAATTCATTAAGAACTTTTGGAAGTATTATGTGAACAAACATGAATGGATAAATGTATTAAAGGAAAATGAAAAAGCATCTCTCAATTGAAAAAGAGCTGGATCCACCCCAAATTAAACAAGTCCTTCCATGTCCCATGGCGCACCTTTCCGGGAAATTCCATTGAAATCCATTGAGAACTTTTGGAAATATTGAGTGGACAGACATGCCTGAATACATACACATACACAACTTCCTTTGCAGAGATAATTATGATTTGTAATAATGAAAACACTTCGTTTCAGAGTCTAAAAACAGCTTTAAAAATACGTTTGTGTCGAATCGATCAAAGCTAAGGAGGGCCTTTTTACCACATTAGTACTGCGTCCGCTTTGCTCGCTTATAAAAACTCAAAATACTGCGTATTTGTTTGTACACCCATAGCACACGTTCGCGCATGCGCTCTCGCTGTTCACAGCTATACGCATGCGCGTTATATCTATTGATATTAGAGCGTCCCAGGCAACAACGGTGTAATGGTGAGAAGAATAACAGTCTTCGAGCGCCCTTTCGCGGGCCCGAATTCAACTGAGAATTGGTGGTCCTTTTAGACCACACCTGGAGCAGGCAGCGACACCTGGTGAACTCATCAGTCATAGGAAATTAATATTTCAGGAGAACTTCAAAGCAGTTCTTACTAGTAGGGGCCACAGGAAGAAGCAAATTGCTGACATGGTAACTGTGTGAAAAGTAGACAGAGAAGAAGTTGAGAGAAGAAAAGACGCGAAAAGTGTAACGGATCAGCCAATTATTATTATTATTATTATTGTTGCTTTTCGTTCGCATTAGTATTATTATTGGTGTTGTTATTTCATACATTTACATATTCACCCCAGAAGTATTGAGTGGTTTTTGATGGGGATCAAGTGACAGCAAATCTCTTCCAAAATTCCATCATACTCATCAATCACAATACTGCTAGTTCCCTAATGGTTCACTTATTATTCTGCTCTCACCTCTAAGGTCTTTGGGGGTGATTCCTAGGGTGCCAAACATTGAAGTCATTAGTAATACTACTTTTCATTATTATTATTATTATTATTTGCATTTTCCCCCTAGTTGCCTGCTGGTCACCGCTGGAGATTGAGTGGCAGCAATTCTCCTCAAGTCTCCAGCCCTCTCATAGTCCACACCAGTGCTGTGGATTACAGTTTCACACCAGTGGCTTGATGGTTATCGCTGAAGGCTAAGAGACAATAAGTCTCCTCAGGTGTCCAGGCCTTCCCCCATTGTACTCACATATCAGGGCAGCGCCGTAGTTTGTACCGACTCAACTCTCCTCAGCTTCACTTACACATACGTTTTTGATCCTCACTGTTATTGCTGACGACTGGGGTCGTCTCGCGTTTCCAGTACTATCCTCAGTATTTGTCCAGACCCTAGTAGTGCTGTGGCCTGCAGAGTCACAATTTTTTCTCTCATCTCCAGCTCCTACAATCTTGTTTTCAATATCTCTGGCACAGTTCCAAATGTGCCAACTTTTGTCGGTACCTCCTAGCTTTTAACTCTCCTTTCTCTTCACTCTGTGATCCACAGACATAACCACGTCTACCATTTAAGAAGTTATCTTTCCCCTGTCCACATCTTCCAGGTCCTGTTTTTTTGCTTGGATGGGGTATTCGATCTGGATGCTGGAGTCCCAGCGTAATGCTTGGCTTTTGCTGTCAAGGACAATCTCTGTTTTGTGCTTGTCCCATTCGTCAACATAATCGAATCCCAATCGTTAGCATAGTTCCCAGTCGCCTTCTTTTCTCTTCACATACTGTCTATCTGTGTCCATGTCTAGGGGTTTGAGCCTTGTGCATCGTCATAAGTTTCCTCATTAAACGGTTCATCGATTGGAGTTCACCCTTAGTCTTTCCAAGAAAAGGACCTTTGTATCTTCCTATTTATACTTCATTCCTTTCAACAAATTTCTGCTATTTAGCTTATTCTCTAATATTTTTCTTATCCAACTGAGATATTCCTTTTTTATTTTCTCTTTCATTTTTTTGCATTTTATCGAGCCACATTCTAGAACCCCTAGATATATCGGTCCTGCGTAATTAATGCTCTCTCTCTCTCTTTTTTTTTTTTTTTTTTGGCTTGTAAGTCGATTTCTTCTGTCGCTAAAACCACAACTGTGCATTACTATTAGCGCACATTTTTCAATTCCGAACTCCACCCAATATAATCACTGGATTCTTCAAATTCGTTTATATAATTTCGAGTCCTTCTCTATATTTTACAAATAGCTTTGTGTCGTCAATTTATACGAGGCGATTCACTTTTCCCATTGTTTTAGGAAATTGGTATCCTTTATTTATTCTGTTTAGTGGTATCATAGTTAGCACACATAGTAGTTGGGACAAAGAGTTCCCCTGACAGCTCCTCCTTTTTACACTTACCTCTACAAAGTTTCCTCCAACAGCTGTTTACTTTCCAGTTTTTCATAGAGTTAGCTATGAATCTCATCACTGGCTCGTTAACCATTGTATGCAATGTTTTTTTCCTGATATTGTTGTTATTGCTGCTGCTATTATTATCCTAAAAATTTGCATGTTCACCCCAGAGGTATTTGATGATTGTCGCTTGGGATCAAGTGACGGCAGGACTCCTCAAAAATCAATCATACTCGCGACTTACAATACTGCCATGGTCTAAATGATCTCAACCATTCCTTGGTTCACCATCCTAACCCTCAAGACCCCCGAGAAGGGCTTCTGTGCGCCTATCATTACAATCATTATAAATATACACACCTTATTATTTATTATTTTGCCTGGGGATAATGACTTCAAATATGACAGGGCTGTGGAAAGGATGTTGTTCGATATATTTCGTCGTACACAACACAACGAATTGAAAACAAAAATTACTTTCATCGAGAGCTGATTCTTTAATTACGATCTGCGTTGTTTACAGAATGTCTCAGAATCCTGGACTGAGTTGAGTTGTGATAAACAAAAAATTAACATTCGTTTAACCACTAGAACTGGAAAACTGTAGAAGATTTGTTTTTATTTTTCGGGTTTTTTGGGGGGATTATTTAGAGGGCATTTGTCGTGCTTCCGATCAATATGACCTCTGATTACGTTTTGGAAATGTCAGTTTTTGAAGAAGACATACTTGTAAGTTTTTTTTCTCGTGATGGAGCGATCCTATTCACATTCTCATTATAATGCTGACCCAGTCTCTTACTTTATGTCAGTTGTAGGAAAGTACGACTTTGAAGTATTTATGTTACTGCCTATGTGAGATAAAATTATTTCGTTTTAATCATATTAAGAGGAACTGCCTTTCCAACTTGGGATTAGAGCACTCTGGTGGATGGGGAATCACGTGTGAGTGAAATATATCGCTTAAATTCAACCTTACTGACCGTCCAGTTCTGCGTAGGGCAGAGGTAAGATGCCAGCCTCTTGGTTTGAAACGAAGGTTTCAATCCTACCTCGTGGTATTGGATGGGATAATGGATAGTCTACAGCCACACTGAAGAATTGTAATACAACGAAACAGCTTTTTGTGGATGACACAATTATTTAATTATATATATATATATATGAGAACTGGTGATATCTTAGTTGTTAACACCCATGAAACTTCCTCGGCTCCAATTTGTTACTATTTTAATGGTTAAGCTTTTGTTTCCTCACCTACATGTGGATTGCATTTGAGATCAAGTGACAACAAGTCTACTCATTGCTCTAGTACCCTTCTCAGTCCTCTAGCTGATTTCTAGGTGGCTTCCCCCATTCCTCAGATTTTCAATTCTTCTTCAAGTTTTGTAGTTTTATTTTTGTCAGCTACCATATGCTTCGACCCTGTTTCAAGCACACCAATGGTTAACTTGGCTATTTATGCATGTGTCACGTGTATAGATAGCTTCAGTAGAGTTAGAACGCTGAAACTTGAACATCTATTCATTGTAACGTCTAGAAAGAACGTTTTTCTTTTGATTCTTCACCGACCCCCCCCCCCAAGTTTTATGAGGGTTCAATAAACAATGTGTAAGTTTATGCTAAATTGGTTCCTTAGTTTGGGTTCGGCAGTATTCATTTTAGTGATCACGACCCAACAAAAGTAGCTTGAGAAAGGACCGTCTGACCCTAGCTTGAACAAGAGCGTAGGCTGAGATGGCCATAGACCAAATATAGTTGTTTTTTTAGTGATCATGGTCCAACAAAAGTAGCTTATCTATTGATCACTCCTCTTTCAAACCCCCACCCCAAGGCGATAACGTTCACGGTGCCGTTTTTTTCCAAGCGATCTACCAAACCTGTTTCTCGGTTCTCTTGAGAAGATCAGATATTTTTGGAGCTTCTCCCGCTCTTTCATTTTTATTCAATGGCCGTCTGTAACAGCTACATGTAGACTTTCAAACAAATTTTATTACGTTTGTTTACGATGAATAGATCTAGTCTTCTGGCCCGGGATGGGCGCTCAATTTGATTTTGAAACTTACATGATCACTGCCACTCAATCATACGAATTTTGCAGCTCCTAGGATGGCACACTACCATCCGTCCACCTCCATGGAGTAGTGCATGCTTGGAGAAAGGACTGGGCGCACAGTCCGGTCTTAGCTTGGCAAGGGCGTTGGCTGAGACAGCACCAGAACAAATATTGTAGCTACACACGGCACCTGGTATTTCCCAGACGGCCACCCTTCTAGGTAACGGCCAGGCAAGATGTCGTCTTAATCGGCGACGGCACATAGGCTGAGACGGCTGCAGAATAGTCTCGTTGCAGCATACGGCACCGGATATTCCTCCCAAACAGTCACCCATCTAGGTAATGATCAGGCTTGACGTCACTCAACTTCGGTGATCGTATGAGAACCGATGCATCCAATACGATTTGTTCGTAAGAATCTCAAAGCAAATTTTTCCCATTCCATTATTTAGGGGAGCTTCTGATTTATGCATATTTTTTTTCATGGGGGAGGGCTCAAATTTCAGTTATTCGAACCATTTGAGTGGATCACCATTCCCACCCAATCTTGTCTATTCTTATACTTTTAATGGGCGCTTCTGTCACATTCTCTTATATGATTGACTGTTTCGTATCTGTCTCACCACAGGCGACATTTACAGTTCTGCAGTGTTCTTTCTATCTTAGCCTTCGTATAGTTTGTATTATTACACATTTCAGAGCAATTAGGGAAAGTCCTTCTTCATATATATATATATATATATATATATATATTATTTGTCATAAGTATATGAACAAACAGACATTTTGCTTCTGTTTGCTTAGTTTTGTGATTTAAAAGTAGGAACATTAAGAACCAATTTTATTTTGCAATCAGCAAGGTATACATTTAGTCACGTTTTGTGGTTCTACCTGCTACATTTCTGGGAGGAAACATTTTTTTATAGAATTGAATTGCTAAATAAAAGTAATTTTTTTTCTTCTACTCATGAGCAATACTTTCTATGTAAACGACATTTATATAAACGATAGTACTGCTCATTGATATTTGAACAAGCACAAAAATGATTTCATTGCCTAAGATAACAGGGGCCATAAAGGACTTTCAGCTGGGGGGGGGACGTCCAAATATACAAATCAGTCTGGCCACTCATTTCAATAACAATACTGAGTTAGCCTATTTGATTCCCCTGATCAATCCTGAAAAAGATTTTAGAAGGATAGAAAACTCCCCTTTTCCACTAACAATTTAATCCTATCAAAAACAGTTTCTGGAAATTTAGAAGTCAGAACCCCAAATATAAGTAAATGCATGCCTTGTCGTGCTAATTGCAAAAAAAATCAGTCCTTCCTTTATTGATTGCGATAAAATTCGGTTGTTTGTTCAAATATCTATGACAAGTGCAGTATACGTATTACTTCTCAAACAATTGTACATATGAACTTATATATATATATATATATATATATATATATATATATGTATGTGTGTGTGAGTGATAAATTACACATGCGTATCTTTGAATTTTATATTTATTTGGAGAGACCTCATTGTAGAAACAGGGACAATATTAAGTATTAGATATACTCGAACGTAAATATATCTAGTAACAAATTTTGATGGAACGCATGATATTACAAATGTAAATATTTGTGCTTACGATCGCGGAATGGAGAAGGGTGTGCAATACAAGCGTATTCTCGGATTCCTGCCTTGCTATAGGGGTACTGTCAGCTCAGACGGAGAAAACAGAGCCTTGGTTGCACGCACGTTCGAGTCCCGCACAGCAACCATTTTTTTTCATTCATTCATGCGATCTAGGACCGTCAGATATGCTACTCGGTTAACACTGGTGCCGGACGAAATATAGTTCTTTCCCTAATGTGTTTATAGTAATCACTTTCTGACGGACATAAACTGTCTATTCTATGGATTCTATTCTATTCTACAGAAAATAGAATTCTTCCTTTTAGGGAATGGAAGACAATTGACTTTTCTTGGTATGTCCTGGCACTAAGATGATGTCTTTGCGATCGAAACTAATGATTAGTTGCTATGTCCGTTGAGGTAAAACTTCCCAGCTTAAAGGATTCATTTTCTTCGGGGTTTGTATTGCTAAGCGAGGCCTTGCACTCCTGTACTGAAGGACGACACATTTTATGTTCACCATAGCTTTGCATTTCTAGTCGAATTCTCTATTGTCACGTTCGAGTTTTCGGCAATAAAGTCCTACAGGTATGGTTTCACCCAAACCCAGTTACTCATGGTAACCATAAGTATCACGTTCTGCCAAATGCATAGCAAAATCCTCAGTGGCTGTAGTCCTGATTTCGGTGATTCGTTTAAGAAGAGTATATAACTAATGTATCCTCCCATTAGTCACCTATGGAGCTGAAACATGGAACCTAACCAAAAGACACCTGAAAACTGAGAAGCATGCAGCGTGTGCATGAGAGAATCAATCTCACATGGAGAGATCACAAGACAGCACAGTATATCAGGAAGAAAACGGGGGTCCAAGATATCATAGAATCTATTAGAAAACTCAAATGGTAATGGACTGATCATGTTGCAAGAATGACTGACAACCAATGGACATCACGACTCACATCATGGATCCCAAGAGATCACAAGTGAAACCGAGGCCGACAAAATACAAGATGGAGAGATGAGCAAGACGAATTCGGAAAATATTGGCTCCACTACGCCTATGATAGAGGAATGTGGGGGATCCTGGGAAAGGTCTATGTCCAACGACGGGCGTTAAATGACTGATGATGATGATGATGATGATGATGATGATAATGATTGCGCACCCATTTTTTTTTTTCTAATTTTTAAAAAGTTTTTTTGTTCCTGGGTAATAAGTGTTATTTTCTATTCATTGTTCGGTAAAAAGCATTGAAAATGAAAATTCCCTTCAAACTTAATTTTTGTGGTCAGGACAGGGAAAATTTGAAATCTATTCATTTCGAATCGGACACCGGGCGATTTTGCACATTTTAATCATATAAAGTGAGAGAAAAAACAATCACATATGAATGTCACTGTTCTAGTCACAAAAGCAAAGTTTGAATGGAATAATAGCTATTTTCTATACTTTTTACGCATAAGCAATTAGAAAATAACATACACTACCTAGAAACAAAAATCGCGGTGCACTGCGTTTGTTTTTAACATTAAATACTCATTTCTCATCCATGAGAATTCGGTGAATAGAAGAGAGGTTTTCATTTGTAGTCAGCAGGCAGTTGCAAATGGTTGAACCTTACGCTACCCACATCAAAGGGTTAATATAAAAAGGAGTTAATCATGCCACAAAATTTAAGACTAGTAAAAACGTATTAGAATTGAAAAAATTGGAAACACTAAAACATAAGTTTGAAATGAAAGCTGAAAAAAGTAATAAGAGAGTTGAAATGACAATAAGAAGTTACTAAAATCACGTATTGTGTTAGAATTATGAAAGTTAAAAGGATTGCTACAGGACAAGTTTAAGATGAAGGAGTTGCCAAAAGAGCAATACGTGAATTAAAATTAGGTGAACATTATATAAAGTACTTATTCACCCTAGATTTAGAAAGATCGAAATTATCTGCTTTAAAGAAGATGGTCTTTAGAACAAACCTTCGCAGAAAGATCACAGTTATCTTTTTCAAAGTTGCTAAACCATCGCTGGCATTTATGAGCACTCACTACTCATGGGTACTCAGTACAAATATTCTTTATTGTCTGTGTTGCATTAAAAAAATCCGTTCAGTATGCAGTGGCAAACATGACACTCATCAGAGTCTTTGTCTCCGATGGTGGTTAAACGTTACCATCAGCTACCAACGACGCACAGCTTGATGGAGCAGATGTCAAACTAAATCCAAGTTTTATTTTTAGATAACTGTTAATCAAAACTGTCACCAACACTGTCAACAAAAGTTTCTTCAGTTTTTAAGAGGGCCTGACTAACTTGCTATGTAAATATCGATCGTAAAGACCCCTGGAGGCTGAGAGTTCAAACATCTACTCCTTATTATGTCTTGAAGAAAAATTTTTTTGTCTTTTTTTTTTTCAAAATTTCCCCAAAATAAGTTTTTATTGTGGGGATTAAATTTACAATGCAAGTTTATGCTGAATTGGTCTCTGTACATTTGCTTTTTCAGAATTGGGATTTTCAATGATAAAAAAAAGGTGAGAGAAGTATCTTATTCATTGATCACCCCTTTTTTCCAATTGATCACTTCCAATACGGTATGGTAGCAAAAGACATTGGTCACATGACAGTCTATATTGGATGACTAACCAGACCTGTTTTATTATTCAATCTTGATTTCGTAATTGTTGGTAGCTTCTCAGCAGTAACGATCAGAATGCTAAGCATTAATCCCACTGCGAGACGCATGAGAATTTATAAGTAGCACCCAGTGAGAATCGAACTCGCCACAGAGGATCTGCAAGATCAGCTTCTCAATCAATACACCACGACGAAGCACAAGTATTTATATCTGCTGCTTGTTTGAGCGGTTGCAAAGTGGTAACCTGATTTCACCCAATTTTCAAACTGCATACTTTTGACCAAACCGATATGCTACTCGCTTACCAATCAGGCGTTCGAATAATCACGAGGATCGCAGTACCTTCATTTATTTGTTTATTTTAGCATGACAGACACAAACAAGCAACTTACAACGGCTTCTATGCAATAAGATTTACTAAGTGCGAAGAAAACGGAATTTGCTATGTATATGTTATTAAGAAATGGATATATGATCCGACAGAATGGTTATGAATTGCGTTATATTATACTGAAACTATTCGAAATGATTTCCTGTTATGACACAGTGAATGTATCATTTGGTTTAGACAACATAAATCAAATAAACAATTAACGAATTGTTTATTCTATTTAAGTTGTCTTGGCCAAATGATACATTCACTGTGTCATAACAGGGTATCATTTCAAATAGAGTTCCAGTATAATATAACGCAATTTATGATATATTTATATACATATATATATATATATATAAGTTGGCCTCACCTAAAAAATACTTTACTGAGGCTGTAGGGAAAATCCTCACGTAAGCTCGCCGTCTATGATGCTATTGCTGGGGCAATCTCTCTCAATAATCTTCGTCCACGAAGCCAAGCCATTCATTCATATATATATATATATATATATATATATATATCGTATTTCATTGTGCCGCCATAGATATTCCGCCCCGCCCTGATTGAGCTTCAATCTCGAATGCCAAATGCATTATCTCGTGTATACAAGTATTTACACAAATATGTATAACAATTATGTTCCCGTAACAATACGCACCTGGATCTTTAAGCTCAAAATTCTTGGGCGAAATTCAATACGTATATTGTCATCTCCTATCGCGAAATATGACCCCAAGTTTGGAACCACATCTTATCTTTGTCTCTTTTTCAATTCAGGTCCCTACGCTTCTCTACCCACACAGCTATCTCCGAATCTCTTTTACTGTCTTCTTGTTTTGTCTTCAGGAACAAGAAGAAATGTTCACGGTAAAAATGGAAATTCCAACAGATAATGCCTGATTCATGACATTCTTGTCACAGAGCGTTGTTATAGCTGCCCCTGTAAAACAAGAATTGCATTTAACTCGTTCAGAATAATAAAATCAAGGATCTTATATATATCATCGAAATGTATCAAAACATGTCAACGCGATAATAAAAATTGGAAGGTGAAAGGAAGATTCAAGAGAAGAATGGGTTTTACATCTCTAAGAAGAAATTATCGTGTGGGCATGTTTCGGTGTATTTCGATGATTGCCAGCCATCTTTCCCAAAGAGACTTGCAGTGGTTCAGAGAAAACTGTGTTTTGTTTACATGTTTGAGATTTGGGGAAATTTTTTTTCTCGAAATGCATCGAAATATGCCCATGTGACAAAAAAATATTTCCGAGGTGTAACACCTGTTTTTATCTTAAATTTTCCCTTCACCTTCCAATTGACATTTCACCAAATTTCTATCAGATCACCTCACATCCACACAACAAGCATATATATATATATATATATATATATATATATATATATATATATATATATATATATATGTGTGTGTGAGAGAGAGAGCATGGGGGAGTGAAATGACAATGTTATCGGATAAACACTAATCCACATCGATACACTAGTCATATACATGGCCATACTCGAAATATATATATACATATACAAGTTATATATGTATATGTGTGTGCATGTTTGAGAGAGAGGGGAGTGAAATGACAATGCTGTCGGATAAACACTAATCCACATCGATACACTAGTCATATACATGGCCATACTCGAAATATATATATACATATACAAGTGGGTATATATATATATATATATATATATATATATATATATATATATATATATGTGTGTGCATGTTTGAGAGAGAGGGGAGTGAAATGACAATGCTGTCGGATAAACGCTAATCCACATCGATACACTTGTCAGATATATGGCCATACTCGAAATATATATACATATACAAGTGGGGATATGTGTGTATATATACGTATGTATAAATAAGAGATGTCACCTGAATATTCAGGAATTGGACCATGAAAAATTTACTTAATCTTACTTCAAATTTCCTCTGTCTCTCTCGAAGCAGTTTCCTTGTATACTGTGCGTAGAAGGGTTTATGTGAAACTAACTATCCACGTATGTACAGATACAATTCAATAAACAGATCCTTCAAAGCTTTCATTAACTCTAATGATTACATAGTGAAACAGGTTTATGTATTCATTCAATAGAAACCGTCACTTGACTAATGTTCTTTGAAAGCATGACATGGTGGGAATGATCAATTGAAAAAAGTGAAATCGATTAGTAATTTACTGTTGTCGCATTTTGTTGGGTGCTGATCACTAGAAAAAAAAGTCCGAATTTTCAAAAATCAAGCGTGAATGTAGCCCGACATAAACTAAGGGGCCAATTCTGCAAAATTTTGCGTTGCAAATTGAACCTCCACCAAAGAAAAAACTATTCAGGGGATGGATTTTCAAAAAATTGAAAAAGAAAACAGGGCTAGTTTTATTTTTTGTTTATTTTATCAATACTTTTATTTTGTTTTATATTCTCTTTATTTTCCTCTAGCTTCACTGTACGTGCAACGTACGCTTACATAGATAGCCGGCCAGGGAGCCAGACATAAAAGTTGACAGTTTTGGTTGAGGGTTTCTAACAAGTCCCACTTGACAAACTAGAAAGCACCCAGAGAACGCGTACCTCCGCCAACACCTTTGTCACAACGATGTGCATGATGTAATTATTCATGGATCCGAAATTCAATCACTTCTTCTCTAATACATTGCCCACAGCTCCACGAATACTCAATGAAATACATTTGAACTACTGGGGCTACTGAGTGGACGGACAGACAACTTAAACAAGAGCTGCTACTTGAAAGTTCGGGGAATTGAACTATCAAAATTACTTAACTAACATCCACTTTCCACTGTCTCCATCGAAATAGACCTTTGGTGTACAGCCCATAAGGAGCGTACGTTTGAATTACCACAATGTCTCCTCCGTTATAACGCAGTTCGTTATAAAGTTTAAGTGAACTCCCAAATATTAAACTAACTAGATTGAACTTCAAAATAGCTAAAATGATCGGCTTTCTTTGGCCACAATATATGCGTTATAACGGGGGGTGGTCTGTATTCATGTATCCTGTGATATTAAGGATAGAATTTATTGATACTTTGAAACTTCCGTTCACAGTTATTATGATAACATAGAGGTACTGCAAATGCTGACAGAAAGAGGAAAACTAAACAATTATCAATGTTTTATTTAAGTGCCAACCCGTCATACATGGGCCTTGTTTCAGCTTTTCTGATAGCAACCTGTTGACTTTACAACTACTCCACCAATCCCTCTTTTTTCTGACTTTTCAAGCGACTGAGATAGATTGATGACTCTTCTGCCTGTCACCCTATCTTCCCTCGGGTTGTCCTTTCTTTTTTCTGTCTGTCTGTCTATATAACCATTGTACCAGCTTATTGCTTCTGGATAATAGTGAAAAGAAAGATGACAGTCAATATATATATATATATATATATATATATATATATATATATATATATATATATATATACATATATATATATTATAATAATGAAATATATATATGTATATCTGTATTTGTGTGCCTATATATATATATATGTGTGCGTATATATATATATATATATGTGCGTATATATATATATGTGTGTGTGTGTGTATATATATATATATATATATATATATATATATATATATATATGTATGTGTGTGTGTGTGTGTGTAATATATATATATTAGTTACGTGCTTTGTAGTCCAACACTTTCTTCATCACACATATTTATATCATAGTTTCTCTCTCGTCTTCTCTTCCTATCCGTTTCTTCCCTCTCTCTCTCTCTCTCTCTCTCTCTCTCTCTATATATATATATATATATATATATATATATATATATATATATATCCTCTCCAAAAATATTTACATAGCCCAAGTAGATTGATGACTTAATACTCATGTTTTCATAGGTGGTATACACAATCTAAAAATAAGAAGCGTGCTTGTTTAGTATTAGCAGTAATAGTGTAAATAATAGTTCTAGTGGTAGTCGTCGTAGTTGCAGGAAAATATCTTGTATATTTGCGAAGAATTACAGCCTCTATGCTCAACTGAAAAGAGTGTGGCTTGAACTAGAGCCTTGCAAATTGACGATAGATTAATAAAAAGATCGGTCCGCTGATTGACTGACTGATTAGTGAACAGTTAGTCACTCAATAGAAATCGTCACTTGTTGGGGATGATCAATTAAAAAAACTGAAAAAAGGGGTTATAAATGAATAAGTTATTTCCGTTGTCTTTCTTTTGGTGGTGATTCCTAAAAAAAAGACCGAATTTTTGAAAAAAAACAAGCGTAAATGTACGTTGTTAATTGAAGCCCCAACTCAATAGAAGTCGTCATTTGTTGGGGATGATCAATTAAAAAACTGAAAAAAGGGGTTATAAATGAATAAGTTATTTCCGTCGTCTTTCTTTTGGTGGTGATTCCTAAAAAAAAGACCGAATTTTTGAAAAAAAACAAGCGTAAATGTACGTTGTTAATTGAAGCCCCAACTCAATAGAAGTCGTCATTTGTTGGGGATGATCAATTAAAAAACTGAAAAAAGGGGTTATAAATGAATAAGTTATTTCCGTTGTCTTTCTTTTGGTGGTGATTCTTAAAAAAAAGACCGAATTTTCGAAAAAAAAAACAAGCATAAATGTACATTGTTAAATGTAACCCCCGCTCAATAGAAGTTGTCATTTGTTGCGGTAATCAATTAAAAAGCAGGAAAAAAAAATGGGTGATAAATGAATAAGTTACTTCCCTCAACTTTCTTTTGGCGGTGATTACTCAAAAAAGAGTCCGAAAAACAAACGAAAATATACATTGTTAATTGAATCCCCCACTAAAAATTTATTGGGGGGGGGGAATAATTTTCAAAAAACTTTTTTCTCACTCAGAGTAAGAAGAAATTGTTTACATTTTCAGTTCTCTTAGCCAATTGGTGCGGTCTGTAAGCGTGAGAAATACATACATAACCAGTCAGCGAGAATCATTTAAAAACTGAAAAAAAACCTATGTTGATAGTTTTGGTTGTCCGTTTCAAGTTTCTAAAAGATGATAAATTGGAGGAACTTTTGAAGGGAGATGCAGCGAAAACAAAACGTGGGCCTGCCGAAAATTAGGGGTGAATGTGTCGACATGGAGACATTAGGGAACAGTGTTGCCAATTTAAATGAGTTTTTGTTTTGTTTTTGGTTTGTTTTTTTTTATTTGTGAGTCCAGTTTTGGCAACATTTAGGTGGGGGAGGGCGTGTTTTAAATTCAAATGTTGACAATTGAGATGTTTTGTTTTACTTTTACTTTTAATTTGAGAGTGACTCCCCGAAACAAAAAAAAAGATGAGAAATCACATTTAAATTGGAAAACCCGCTTAAGAATGAGACAACCTTACAGACCGTCAACTAAGAGATCTATGGGTATGTCGCGCGTATTAGCTGCACCAGGGGAACAAGAGGGCAGGAAAATTCAAACATTCATCGCTCTTTGTGTCTCGGGAAAAAATTTTTTTTTTTTTCATTCATCATCATCAGTCTTTCAACGTCCGTCGTTGGACATAGACCTTTCCCAGGATTCGCCACACTTCTCTATCGTGGGTGTTGCAGAACCAGTACTTTCTGAATTTGTCAAGCTCGTCTCTCTATCTAATATTCTGCTGGCCTCGGTTCCACATGTGATCTCTTGGGATCAATGTCGTGAGTCGCGATGTCCATCGGTTGTCCGCCATTCGTGCAACATGGCCAGCCCACCACCATTTGAGCTTTTTAATAGATTCTATGATGTCGCTGACGCTTGTCTTTTCCCGGGCGTACTGTGCTGTCTTATGGTCTTTCCATGTGAGGCCCAGCATAATTCTTGCATGTACACGTTGCATGGTTCTCAATTTGCGGATCCGTCTCTTGGTTAGGTTCCATGTATCACTCACCTTCCCTAAAATAGATTTTTCCAAAATTTTCAATTGATTACCCCCAACACGACATGCTGAAAAAAAATGTTGGTCACTTGACGGCTTTTTGTAACTGAGTGATTAACCAGATAGACTAGACCTTTTCGAATTACGCATTAAAAGGCACAAGACCCTTTTCTGGGCAAGAAAGTCGATTGGTCGGTCGGTGGGTGATTTCGCTCAAGTTGCAAATACGACGCAGCAAGCAAGTTGGGATGCTAAGTTTTCGACATCAGACATATTCTCTAGAATTGTATCCATCGGGTCATCAATGGTTTCACTCCACGCAACACTCTCTGTTGAAGGTATACAAAAATCCTCCGATTGGAATCTTTTTTATGACGGAATAAACAATTGAGCGGTCAATACAATATAATGGTCAGTAAGGTTTAATTTTAGCGATATATTCGCTCCTGCGTATTTCCCCATCCACTAGAGTGCTCTATTCCTAAGTTGGAAGAGCGTGGCATAAGCTTATATTGTACGAGTTACCTCACTTAAAGAGTGCTCAACCCTGAATAAGGGAGCGTTAATTATGATATATATATATATATATATATTGAAGCAAGGATTCTCTGCATAAACACGTTTATGTTCCTGCCCTGTTTGGGCTTCTTGGCCTGAAGAAGCCCAAACAGGGTAGGGACATGAATGTGTTTGTGTAGCGAATCCTTACTTCATTATATTTCAAGCACTACTCTGAATCAACTTAAGGTTTAATGTTGAATGTATCGAGCATTTTAAGTGATAAACCCATAACACATCGAATGTTATATTATATTGTATTCCTAATGTAAATAGATTTATACAGAGCAATCTAAAATACAAGTGAGGATGATATATTTGTGTGTTTAAGCGTGTACACGTGCGTATGTTCAGGCCTTCTTTTAGACACACTATGATTATTAGTTGGTGAGCCGCCCATACAACTCTTCTCAACAGAAAAGTGAGTCATATAAGAGCAGCGTTTGATTTTTTCGAAAATATTTCCTAAATCCAGTTACACAAAATGTAAAAAGTAAGATATTGAATTATTTCAAATATACAATAAACCGATATAATTTATTTCAAACAAATTAAATCTCGCTAATATGAATATATGATTGAAATAAAACGTAAAATTTAAAATTGATTCAAACCCCGCTAATATAATTGAAATAAAACGTAAAATTCTAAATTAAATCAAATCTCGCTAATATAAATGCATAATTGAAATAAAACGTTAAATAAAAGGTTTCCAAGAAGAATCTTATCCCACGTAATCTCCCAATTGTATTTAAAGGCCTCCATTTTTGCCCGCGATGAACGTCAACAGATCGATGAATAAAGACATTTTCTTCGTTTCAGACCAAAGTGTAAAAGTTCAAAGCATTCATAAGAAGGGAAGGGAAGAGAAATTGGAGAGTGGACTGCGGCTAATAATTCCTTCTTTTTTTTTTCAAATCAATTCTCAAAATCAGAAAGTACAAAAAAAAAGCAGATTACAGTCTTTATAACTAATGTATATACTTCATATTGTGTATATTTATAATGTAATAAATAAAAGGATATATGATCTGATGCGTGATCTGACATAAATTGCGTTATATCATAATGAAACTCAACTTGAGATGATCTCCTGATATTACAACAGCGGATGTATCGTTTGGCCTAAAAAAACAGCGGCCTACAACAGCCCTGTTTTATTTCTAATTGTTTATTCTATTTACGTTGTCGAGGCCAAACGATGCATTCGCTGTCGTCATGACAGATGATCATTTCAAGTATAGTTTCAATATACTTCAACACAATTTATAATCTTATATTCATACCTTACGAATTAATTATATTTTTTTCGGGTGATATATTTCATTTTATTTTTAATGCAATGATTTTGGGGGGTTTAGGACGTTTTGACGAGGATTAACTTAAAAAACCAATTTGAAAACGAATAATTTTATTACAGGAGCAAATGTCGACAAATGCTATCAACATTGTACAACCAATGTCGTAGGATTTCAGCAGAGTCTGGTCTTCTCTTGTCTTTAAGAGGTCTACAAGAAAAACATCTTATCCATGTTTTGATTTTCCAACAGAATCAAGTCTCACAACACCTCTGTTTTATGTATCATTATATAAAGAAAGGGGTCATCTCTATTTTTATTCGTTCGCAATGGTTGCGTATATTTGTAAGCGAAAATCGGAACGAAACAACCGTCACTAATTTATCAACACATCTGAAAAAGAGACTTATTACCGAAGCAATATATTATTTTTGACCTGAGTTGAGTTTGAACTTGTCTGGATCAGTGGTTCTCAGGAAATCTAACAAAAATGAATAAAACTTGGAGATTTTTCTTCAGGGTCTATAAATTATCCCACTTGATCTCCGCTCTTTTGAATTATGTAAATTAAGATACGAAATATCTAAATCGGCAACGTCGGTAAAGAAGTAATTCGAAGCTGTTGTTTCGTGCGAAGGACGGAAAGAAAATTTTAACATGAAAATTATGGCAGATTGCTCCAAACGCTAGTCCTATCCTTTCCAAATATGCGTCTCTTAAACGAGCACTGACTGAGTTCTTGATACTTTTAGGGAGTTTTTTTTATCATCATTATTTCAGAGTGGTGGAAGCAAAATAACCATCTTCATGTGTTTCCAATACTTCAACTTCAAAATATTTCAGATCAAAATTCAGCTTATAAAAGACTGGGGACATATTGATTCACACTTGAACGCAAGCACTCACATTGACAGACACACACATACACACATATAAGTGTCGCAAATCATTGTTATTGGGTTCGATTCTCACGGGGTAGCAATTGTGGCCTTGGTCAAGCCCAAGTTATATATATATATATATATATATATATATATATATATATATACACACACACACAGAGGGGGAGGTATTAAGTAATGGATATATTTGATCCGACAAAATGATTATGAATTGCGTTATATCATATACAAACTCATTTGAGATGATCTCCCGTCATTACACGGTTAATGTATCACACACCTTAGACAACGCAAATAGAATAAGTTACGTTTGTCTAAGGCGAGTGATACATTAACCGTGTAATGACGGGAGAACATCTCAAATAAGTTTCTGTATAATATGACGCAATTTATAATCATATATATATATATATATATAGAGAGAGAGAGATCGTTTAGGGACTGTTTCATCTATGTTGATAGTATTCAAAATATTAAGATTTAAAAGAAGAGCCAAAATAGATTGCTAGATATTTACAGTTATTCTCTTTCTCTCTCTCTCTCTCTATATATATATATATACATATATATATATATATATATATATATATATATATATATATATATATAATATTAGTAACAGTCATGTGAAAAGAAACGCAAGTTGTTTGTAAAAATGAACAAATAATTTCATTAGCATTTTCATCAAGAATAGGCTTCGTCAGAATAAACAGGAAATGCAAATTGTATTTGAATTCCTAGAGGGAATATATCATATGAAGATGTTAACATGCTGAGGAAGGTCATTATGGTTAAGATTGCATTCGTGCAGGTCACTGTGTATGGATGTCATAAATTCCGTTTACTTGACATTATCTCTGTCCACGTTTGCCGGAACGAATCGGTGTTATGTTTTAATGATGTTTTGCCACTGTGTTTCGATTTCGTGTGTGTGTGTGTTTGACTTACAAAATAGGGTTGTCAGTAAAATATGCTATTAACCGACCTCCAGTTGGTCTCAATCTCTCCCGTTGATCGATATTTTGTATTGTCTTATATATATATATATATGTGTGTGTGTGTGTGTGTGTGTGTGTGTGTTGTCTTATATATATGTGTGTGTATATGATATATTATATATATATATATATATATATATATATATATAAGGACGTGAATTCGCTACACAAACAAGCGTTTCTGCCCTCTTTGGGCATTTCAGCTTTTCTGTAAAATAACTTCTAAGTATAAAGTTGAATGTATTCTATGGAATAAATCCATCACATATCAGACGTTGCTTTGTATTAAGCTATATTGCTAACCTGATCTGTGCCAAATATATATATATATATATATATATATGCCAACCACCCTGATCCCACTCCGCTGTAAAGCAGGCTTCAGGGTAATTATTTTGTTCTGTTACAAAATGGATGCAGTGGGACAGGGAAGGGCTGGGGGCTGATATATTGTATTGCTTTCCGAAATTAATGCGGAGTCCATGCATTTCCGTTTGTTTTTGTTGAGTTCTTTCTTCACTATCAAGGGTTTTCTTAAATCGAATTATGGTACTCTTTATTACGTAAATATATATATATATATATGCGTGTGTGTGTATATATATATATATATATATATGTATATATATATATATATATATAAAGGGGAGTTATCTTCATACGGCGAAAGAAAATAACAAAAAATTAGACGACAGTAACATAAATATTGGTCCTGCAATCCCATGTCCCCGCACCCATCTACTTCACTCAACCCCAATCTATTCATCAACCCAGGGATGGTGCGAGGTCGACAACCGTTCTCTTCCCTTGCAAAATCATTTATATTTTCTGTCTTTTCTTAGGTCAAACGTTGCTCTTCTGAGAAGCTTATCATCATCATCATTATTATTATTATTATTATTATTATTATTATTATTAATCCTAGTGATGCATTCTTTGTGCAGTAGAGATGAGAGAGTGTGTAGGTGGTGGTGCCAGTTGTGGGAGCGGGAATCTTACCTATCCGAGTCACGTGACCAGTCTCTTAGGAAATACAGACGTAGCCAACCACCCCAATCCTCTCCCCGGTGTTAAGCGGGCTTCAGGGTAAATATTTTGTTTTGTTACAGAACGGATGCGGTGGCGCAGCCCTTAAGGGAGGGGATTGGATAGAGGCCTTGTTTTTGACGGACTTTCGTCTTTCTTTCTTTCAACTCTCAAGAAAATCCCATTTGTCTAATATATATATATATATATATATATATATATATATATATATATATATATAATACGTTTACCATTTTTGCTTGGTCAGCTGTTTCTTCGTTAATCTTCTAAGCTTATTGGTAATTCAAATATGAATATGTATACACATGCATATGTACATACATACATATACAGGTTCCGTCATAGATATTCGGCATATATATATATGTATGTATATATATATATATGTATATGTATGTGTGTGTGTATATGTATGTATGTGTGTGTATATATATATATGTGTGTGTGTATATATGTGTGTGTGTGTTGCAGTAACACATACGCACATACACATGCTCATAGATACACAGCTCAACTCAAAATTATATCTTATCTATTTTAGAAGACAGCAACATTATGAACAACTTCAATTTTTTTAAAACAATTAATCATGAAGTGGTCGTAAATTCAGTACTACAAACTAGAATTCTTTGTTAATTGATAAAATACATTGTTAATAGAAAAAAAGGGTTTTAGTAACATGTATTACACTGATTTTGATTAAGGACTCTTACAAAAATATATCATATTTTAGTAAAAGCCATATTAGTAGTGCCAGTGTCACTTATTTTTAAAAATGAAATTTAATATAGTCATTATTTTGTGCCCTGGCCTTTCGCCAGTCATAATGCTTCAATCCTTGTAGACATCGACTTATATAAGGAATTTATGTATTCCGGTATTATTATATTTTCCAAGGTAGACTGGATCGTTGCCTTTGAAACGTCACGAGACAGCTTCGTTTGCTGGAAAACCAATACGAAATGGACTGTGCAACATGACAGGAGGGCATTATCTTACTGAAATATCCAATTTCTTGCGTTCGGTAGCGAGTGCTTGAACGGCAACAGTTCACTCTCTAAAACATTTAAGTCATTGAATTAATACGATCTTCTATGATATGTAGGTCACTCTTGCTTTCTGGTGATATGCAACACTATTCCATAATTGACAGAGGAAATTTTACTGTGTTTTTTAATGTCCATATTCTTTCCTCCAAATTTTATGGTTTCCACCGCTGGGAGCATATTGGATGTTGCATTCATCGCTGAAAATTACTTTTCTCCAACCCTTTACAGTCGACAACTTGTATTTCTTACAAAAGTCTGATCTGACTTATATGTGTTTTTTTTGTAAGAAGAGGTTTCTTAACCTCATGAGCACTGAGAAGTTCAGATTCTTTTAGTCTTAATCTAATCGTCTACTTCCTGCATTGTATATTCTACTTCCGTTTCATAATGGACAAGGAGGTTTCCTTGTTTTGTTTTTCTTTTTATGGAAATATTTAGCAAGTTTCGGTCTAGTTTAGCGTGGACAGCCTTGTGCCTTTCAGGTGTAGCGATTGCTTCTTTCTTAATTCTTTTAAGACATAAAATTGACAGATCTTCATGTGTGCTTCTGTTTTATGCTGACTCATTCCTTTTCGATGGCAAATGAGCCCTTTGCACCTGAGTGTCAGCCCATATTTACTACGAGAGATTAAATATATCACCAGTGAAAAATACTACCACTATAATATGTCTTAGACTAACTGAACGAGTCGAAAAATCGTCGTTTGGTAAAATAACACAATAAATCGAATGCTTATCCGAAGTATTCGATTTATTGCGTTATTTCTTTGACTAAAGGACGATACGTAAAACATTCTTTGGAACAGTCCATAGTTGAAATCAGTGTAATGCATGCCTCCTTTTCTTGACAAACCATAATTAAAAAGGCTCCAGTCTGACGACTAGATAATAAGTCTAGATAGTGGTACTGAATTTACGGCAACCATATAATAAATTGTTTTAAAATAAAGTTAATTATAATATTGCTGTCTTCTGTAATGGATATAAATGATATAATTTTGAACTAAGATATATATATATATATACATATATATATACATATGTGTGTGTGTGTGTGTGTGTGTGTGCATCTATAGATTTATGCGTCTATAGATATTTACATATGCATGTATGAATTAGCATCTTGATATAGAGATATAGATAAACACGCTTTTATGAATATGCATGCATGCATACATCTATGTGTATATATATATATATATATATATATATATATATATATATATATATATATATATCCTTCAACCGTTATTTGCTGAAATTTGATCCGAGATTTCCTCTGTATATCTATCTGAATAATGAACAAACATTGGTTTAAGTCCATTACCAAGTGAAACAATTATGTCACAAAATAAATATTTGTTACGCTAAATAAATGCTTTTCTCATCATTAAGATACGGAATTACAGTCTTTCTTATGTGTATATTCGTAATTATGCTCTGTAGTAAAAACTGCGTGTATTAGAAGATATATGCTTTTGTGTGTGTCTGACTGTCTGTGTGTGCTCGTGCACCCAGCATGATTGTTAAGAAATGGACATTTGTGGTCCGACGTATTCAATTATAAACTGCGTTTTATCATATGAAAACTAATTTGAGATTGTTTTTCTGTTCAGGCCGGGTAAAAGATTAACCGGCTTACGATGAGTGATCATTTAAAGTAAGAGTTTTTATGCAAAATAGCACAATTTATAAACATTTTATCGGATCATATATATATCCATTTCTTAACACACACACACACACATATATATGATTATAAATTGCATTATATTTCAAAGAAACATTCATTCGAAATGATATCCCGTCGTTACACGGTTAATGTATCACTCGCCCTAAACTACGTAAATAGAACAAACAATTAAAGAAAATAAGGCTGCTACAGGAATCGCTCTTGCCGCCGGTAATGCAAAGGCTCAGATAACCGCTTTCAACCAAAATTCTCATCTAGCTTATTCTCGGTCTATTCGTCTGTTTCAACGCGACAGTTATGTATTAAGCTGTTATTTGGGCCTTTGCATTATCGGCACCTGTTTAGTTCAACGGTTAGAGCATCGACACGTTGAAGCAGCTACCCTGTCGGTGGTAGGTTTGCATTCATACTGCAGTTCTATTTTCTTTAATCGTTCATTTTATTTACGTTGTCGAGGGCGAGTGATACATTAACTGTGTAACGACTGGAGATCCTCTCAAATAAGTTTTTTTTATGATAAGATGCAATTTATTATATATATATATATATATATATATATATATATATATATATATATATATATATAATGTTATAGTGTCATTCACAGACAGCTGTTTCGTTGTATTACAACTCTTCAGTGTGGCTATAGACTATTCATTATCCCATCCAGTACCACGAGGTAGGATTGAAGCCTTCCTTTCAGACCTGGAGATCGGTATCCTACCTCTGTGCCAGAGAACTGGGTGGTCAATAAGGTTGAATATAAGCGATATATTTATTTAGTACATATTCCCCATCCACAAGAGCACTCTATTCCTATGGAAGAGCATTGCATATATATATATATATATATATATATATATATATATATATTGTGTGTGGACGTGAGGTAATCCGACAAATGGCGGCAGTGATTTGACAATGTGGGAATTCTCAATTTTTTTCATTCAATATATCGTCAAATTACCACTATATATATTCATAGAGCGAGAGGGGGAGAGATTGATAGTTATTTGTATTTCTGTAGCCAGTTTTGTGCCATGTTTGGCGATTTTCAGATAAGACCTATATAACTTAACAGAATCTTTGAAGTTTACTCAGCTCTTCATTACTTGAGTATAATCAGTCAATCACAGTACATCGTTCACAAACCTTAGAATAGATTCATAAAGTAGGAAAATGGGTTCCATGTGAACTTTCGGAAACAACGGTCAGCGCACAAATACCTTCACGTCTAGTTTGGCATAGAAAAAAAACCCGCATTTTTTGATCAGATAGTCACTGGCACGCTTCCCTTTAAGCTGAGCGCCTTTTTGCGCGCGCACACGTTTTGCAACCAGCGCAAAAACAAGATTAATGGACACACAAAAAGTCAATCACCGAAAATAATGTAGTAAAAATAATAGGGCGAGACTGGAGGGGATCGGGATAAAGGGAAGGATGGAGACTGCACGGACCACAGCTCTGCTAGGAACAGCGCAGATACAGAGGAAAGTGCTAGAAATATAAAGACTGCAACACTAATTGTTAACAGTGACCTAACAAAGGAAAGGAAATGAAAGCGGAAACGTAAACCATAGCACTGGCATGATAGGCGAAAGAGAGAAAAGATGTCGGCTGAAGACCTGAAGAGACTTATTGTCACTCAGCCTTCAGCAATGACCACCGGGCAACCGCTGTGAAACTGTAAACCGCAGTATTACTGTGGCCTAGGAGAGAAGGGCTGGAGATTTGAGGAGACTTGCTGTCACTCAAACTCCAGCGGTATCCACCAGGCAACTGGTGTGAGATTGCATAATAATAATAATAATGATAGACAGTAAATTGATGGATGGTGTTGTTAATGATTCACTGCATCTTACAAAATTAAATGATTCTTATCTATGTCCCATCAAGCAGAATAACGAAGTGAACTTGGTAGTTCAAAGTATAGAATGAAATCTTGACTAAATAACTTACCCCGTAAAATAAAATTATGATTTCATAATATGAAAACGTACCAACACAGTTTTAATATCCACTAGAGATAAGCTTGCTTCAGCTCCATAAGTGACTATCGGTAGAATGCATTGGTTGTATACTCTTCTTTTTAGGATTATTGGAATCGTCTGGTTTTTGAAAGTTGAGCTTGCTCTACCGAAGGCTTGCCACCCCAGAGTGATTTTTCACTTGATTTTCTCCTCTTTCGAGGATCTCATGGAGATTCGTTGTCCTACGTAGATGTAGTGGTCTACCTAGCCGAGTTTTGCATCTTTTATCTTGACAACAAACAGAAATATGAGAGCAAACTTAAACGCAGGTTGCAGCATGCCCCCCATCCCCCGTACACTTCTGGGTCATATCACCCGAATACTCGCTGGTATCTACCCCTAACTCCTGGACACTTGCAGATCATTTAAATAAAGGCTAAATTCACTAATAATGGCTTTTGAGTCCAGATCCCAACTTTTCACTACAATTTGTATACTTTTTGATCATTGTTGCAGGAAAGAAAGAAAAGATTTTATTTTTAATGAATTGAGAAATAATTTACCATTTTTGCGCTGGTCTTCGCCATGGGTAGAATGATACCTGCTGGATAAACGATTCTGGCCATAGCTTCCGTCCCCACCCACCAGATGGGGAAGACGTCATTGTGAACGTGATACTGCGCCTTGAGAATGTTTGCCATTGGGAGGTGCTGAGCCATCTTTTCTCTAATCACAAACTTTCTGTGATATCTAACGCTTTCGTTTATCTTAGAATTTTGCTTCTTTTTTTTTTTCAAATTGGTAATGATGACGTCTCCAGGTACAATTATGTATAAAACATTGGCCGACCGGAGCTGCACCTGTTCGTGTCGCCATAGGGTGCCCTTAGCTGCGCATCATGGGAAAGAGACCAATTGTGCTACGCTTTGCGATTCACTGGGTTTTCTCTCTCTCTCTCTCTCTCTTCTTTGCTTTCCACCTTTCTTCTTATGCTTTTGTTTTTCACATTTCTTGCTTCTTTTGTCTTTTCATCTATTGTATTTTTTGGTTTTTGGTTTTTTGCTTAGCATTTTTTTTCATCTTTTTTTTAATGGTTCTTTTTTGGAAGATGGTTTTCTTATTTTTTGCTTATGTTTGTTTTCAATGTCTTTTATCTATTGTCTTTACTTATTTGTCATTTTTTTTACTCTGCTTTTTCTAATCATTTAATCTTCTGCTACTTTATGAAGGTCTGTTTTTTATGGGTAGTTTTATTCTTCTTTAGTTTTGCTCTATCTGATCTGAGAACAACAGAAATGAGTGCCTGACATAAGTCTTACGTCTTGGTGACGCATCAACAATGCTATGTCCTAATAGAGAGCTTCCAATGGCTTAGCAAAATGAAGCACAAGAGGCAACGCCATTACATCACTTATACACTAACAGCATAAGAAACACACACACAAAAAAAAGTATTGAAACCAAACTCTGCCGAAAACACAGTTGGTACAATCACAACGAACATTTGCTATTGCCTTTGCCAAAATAATCTTTTTATCAATTGGAATCAGAAATCAGACATTTCTTGAGATCAAAATCCAATTGTACAAGATACTACAAAATAATATGTATTGCTTTAAGAATCAAAGTATAATCAACAACAAAAATACATAATTTACATATTTAAAAGTTATAATTTACACATCTGAAAAAATTATACCTTTGAAATCATTTTTCATTTACTGGAGGAGTCTCAGTTTGCTATCACATTCTAAAAAAATTAGATTTCACTGACAGGCTGTTTATTTTCTCTTTTCCGATTTTAATAATTTATATTATTACTAGTATAATTCAGTCGTCAAAAATGACTATCATTTTATTGATCATAGAAAATGGTGCATCCGTTCAAAACAGCAAACAATTGGTTATTTTCTTACCTAAAGAATTCACTCTTTCTTTTTAATAGTAAAAATACTACCAATAATTCCTTAAGGTGATGTTATATGCCACCTGCCAGAAATAATCAGTCAAAACGGTGAATAAGTATACGGCCACGTTTCATGGCGATGTTTTGTATAACCTATTTTACTGCTCCACAGAACGGTTTAAGGATAATCCGTGACATCAGAGAAACTATTAAAAATCTCAAATGGCAATGGGCAGGCTATGTTGCAAGAATGAAAGACAACCGATGGATATCACGTCTCACAACATGGATCCCCAAAGATCACACAAGAAACCGAGGCCGACAGAACACAAGATGGAGAAATGAACTAGACAGATTCAGGAAATACTGGCTCTGCGACGCCCATGATAAAGAGTTGTGGCGAATCTTGGGTACAGTCAATGCCCAACGATGGACATTAAAAGAAAGATGATGATGATGATGATGATGATGATGATGAAAAGTTGATTTTAAATGATGATACTATATTCACAAAAGTATTACAACATAGTTTTGAAAAAAAATATTGGAAGACTTACATGTAATATCATAAATCCATAAGATCGTTTATCACAATGTTCATTGTAAAAATAAAACATAAAAAAGTCCCGTAGAGATTTTTCTTTGTTATCCATAATTAAGATTGTTTCTATTCCTCACCCGACTTAAAATTCTCTCGGAGAATAGCGTTCTGTTGACCTCAAACATATTTTCATTATCAAACTCCTACTATTGAGTTTTGACTTTATTTTTGTTTGCCACAACAATGGCGATGACCTCCCCAAAATCAGTGACGTCATGATAGCACGAATAAGAGTTGTGCACGCAAAAACTGATGACGCATTTCACTTCCTCAACTCTGGTCAACTTGTTTTATTACAAGAACTACTAATAAAGAACTTGAAGTGGGATACGTAGTTTTGGAATAATATCGTTTTGAGAAATTGATTGTATTTCGTTTACATTTTAGATTTTGATGAACCAAGTGAGTTTGATTAACCCTAGCGTGGCCAAGCTTGTTGTTTTAGGCTCTCATTTTTTCATTTTTATCTACTGTTCTTTAAATCCAGTATTCTGATGAAGTCGTTAGAACATGAATTAAATTTGATTCCACTAAGTCAGTTACATGACCGAAGTTTAGTTTTTACTACATCCTTTGCTCAAATCAAATTATTGTATGTGTACATGTATTTATTCTAAATATATTATTATGAAATTTATATGTTCAATATTGTTTTGACAACTATTGAAATTGGATCTCACCAAAAGCAATCAAGTATACAATGATTGAAAAATAGATTGATAGATGAATACTGGATAGACTGATACTTTGAGCCTATGAATTGAAATAGTTGTTCGGGTTTATAAACAAAAACAGATATAAGCATGAAAACATGCTGTCAAAACCTAGAAGCAAGATTCTGATTCATTTTTTGTCGCTATTCGCCTATTTTCTTTGTTTTTCTCATCGGTTTTGATTCCCACTCATTTTATTTCCCTTTCTTTTATCTCTTCTCTTCCAGTTTTTCTTCTTCTGGCAACAAATGTGGCAAAGGATTAAAATCGCTACAACAATTAATTCATTTTTTTCCTAAGCTGTCGAATGGCTATCATCATCGACAGCCTTTTTGCGTCCGTCGTTGAACATGGACTTTCCCCAAGATTCGCCAGCTCTCTCTATCATGGGCGTCGCCTCGCCAGAACTTCCTGAACGTATCTAGTTCTTCGCGCTATCTTATTTTCAGTCAGTTTCTAGTATTTCAAGCCACCTTATTTTCTGCCAGACTCTAGCAACATGACCAGCCCATTGCCATTTGAGTTTTTCTAATGGATTCTATGATAGATATATCTTCTGTTTCTCTTTAATATGTATGATGTCGTGTGATCTTTCCGTGTGATGTTGAGCATGATTCTCTCCCGTGCTATTATTACTTTTATAAATTAGATATGTTTATATACATATGTGTATAAATGAATACATGTGACAAGATTCTATGCATGAATAGATAGCTAGTTTTATATTTAATATCTATTTTTATAAGCGTGTGTGTGTGTGGATATTTCTATACGTCATGCTGCAAAAGACTCGACTGCAATGGGCACTACCTTTCAATTCAAAATGAGACCAATGCAACTGACCGCGTACTTTTATTTCAAACTGTATCTCTAGCGTTTTGTCTGAGGCATCTTTTATCCTACCAGTTTCGGTCGTTTTTTTATTTATTTTGAATATGTATCTAATCGAAACATCACCATGAGAACTTTGTTTACAGTAGCCAGCTAGGATCCTCCTGATTGGCTCAAAAACAATACGTCATGTTTATTACTCTTCTGTTTCATCCAAGGAATGGATTTAGTCATCCATTCTATCTCACTCTCATTTTCCTACTTCCTCTTTCCTCTTGCCCTCTCCTCCCTCCCCTTACCCTTGACGACTACAAGTCAATAAAACGTATAATGACCGCATTTAACCTTCTTTAGACTCGAATTAAATTTCCATTCTTGTAAAATCTGAAGTTTTGTTCGTCTTCTGTTCTTTTTTAGCTTTTGATTTTGCGTCACGAAACACTTTTTAAGTTTCTAAATTTCAAATTCTAACGCCTATTTAATTTCATGCACATGCAACTGCGAAAACAACAGCTGTGCCGTCAACAAAGCCTTCATCAAATGATGACCCTAGGGCCAGGCATTGTTTGGGGGCCAAAGGAACATTACCACTAACCCAGAACAACCCAGTATTAACTTACAATGCCAACAAACTGCGTTGGTTTTCCGTCAGTGTGGGAATACCGAATGGAAATGCAGCCTCATCATAAATATATTCTTGCAATCATATATATATATATATATATATATATATATATATATATATATATATATATATGTAATAATTAATAATTGTGTCATCCACAGACAGCTGTTTCGTTGTATTACAACTCTTCATCGTGGTTATAGACAATCCAGTATCCTTTACAGTACCGCTAAATAGGGTCGAAACCTTCACTTCTGACCTAGATGAAAATGCTCTACCCTTTCCCCGTGTGGAACAGGACCGAATTAAGCGATATATTCACTTATTTGAGCATTTCGTTTGTTTGTCTTTGCGTCTTATCAGCTAAAGCTACAAGGCCTATCGACCTAATACTTCTGGTAGCCTGAGAATAGGTCAACTTATGACACAGGCTGAGGTCAGCCAATCAGTGCTCCGAAAGAAATGATTTTTACATAGGAATTTTCTCCAATAATTGTTCTTACGAATGGCATAAACCAACGTCACAATAAATTTGATTTTATACAAGTTTCGGTTTTTCCGTCAATGAAACAATAG
>OY735224.1:23459184-23539184 GCA_963457665.1 Thysanoteuthis rhombus | reverse complement strand
CAAATCGAACCCCTCCCCCAAAGATATTTACTAAGCTTAGTCCACCGCAAAGAAACAGTATTTAGCAACGAACTTACAGCACGAAAAGCGATCTGTGATACTACCCTAGAAAACCATTGCTCGGTGACAGTTGCTCTTTTAATGATGGGGCACCCAATGAGGATTGAAGTCTCTACTCTTGCGATTGATTTGTTAGTACTAGATGTGACAGTTGCTTACTTAATAGAGGAGCACCCAGTGAGGAGGGTAGTCACTACATTTGTGATAGGTTTGTAAGACTAGATCGCTAACCATTGCTCTGAGGTAGGCACCCAAATAGATATTTACTTATTTTACCCTAGCCTGGCATAAGGCTGTAAAAATGGGGTACACAATGAGGGTCAAATTCTTTAGAGTGTCAATGGTCTATATGGGAGAAAATACAGTTTAGAAGACTATGTAGTATAAATTTTTCTCTACTAGGGTGATAGTGATGCCCAGGGCGTAAAAGACTAAAAATTATTCCCCTAAAAGTCCAGACATACGCAAAAAATCTCTTACGAACCACAACCAAAATAAAATTTTAAAAAACAAACAATTATTCATTTTAATACAAAATAATTTATTAACAATGATTTGATACACAATTTTTTTATAATTTTTTATAATTATTCGATCGGTTATTTTAATACAATCGAGCAAATTGTATAACTTTTTAGTTTTCCACAAATATCAAGCCCAGGACTGCTCAATTACAAGAATACCAATCTTTCATGTTGGAGGCTTACCTGCCTCAAAAATTCGCATTCGAATTGCTGGCTTCTAGCTGGATTCGAACACTGACCACTTGAACTATAGTAAGAGAATGGAGGGGGTAGGAGGGTTGTGTTGCGACAATCCTACAAATGAAGAGAGGATACTTGCCTTGAAAATAAGCTTTCGGACCCAGGGCTCACAAATTGACGTATAGCTTAAGCCTTCATGGGGCCCTTAGCAGAATTCGATTGGGGGGGGGGCATCACCTCTCAGGGGTCTCTGTTGACCACCGGGTCCTAAGCAAACGGCTCCGAGTGGTTCATGGGAAAACGCAACTACTCCAGCCTGCAAGTAATCCAGACTCACTGGCCTTGACCCTCTCTTTTGACTCCTACTAAAAACCTATCTAGCTATTTTAACATTAATTCCGTTCTTATTAACAACCAATTAGTTTCGTTCAGTCTCTTTAATTTACTTGATAATTAATTGGCTTTTTTTTCTTTCCATTCTTCCCAACAGGGAATTCTTCAAAGAGGTATATTTCCCTGTTTGGTTTTCGGGGCAGGTTGACTTATTCATGGAACTAATTACGGGGGATATTATCTTGACTTTATTTTTCAGAAGAAAGTATTGTCAACCATGATTAATGAAAAGGAAATAAAAATAAGAGGAAAGAAATTCTAGTCAAGCATTATTGATGGTTGATAATTACGGAGGATATTTACAAATTCATCAGAAAAAGAAACAGGTCGGGTTAGTCACTCAAAAGAAACCACCACGTGACCAACGTCCTTTGGCGGTATGCTATTTAGGGGTGATCGATCAAAAATTGGAAAAAGGGGTGATCAATGAATGAGTTACTTCTCTCACCTTTTGTTAGCCAGTGATTACTAAAATGTCCAAAATCAAAACAAAAAAAAATCAAGCGTGGATAAAGTTGAACACAAACTAGGAGACCAATTTAGCAGAAACTTACATTGTAGATTTAACCCACAACTCTTTAGAATTCATTTTGGTGGTAATTTTCGTTAAACAAAAGGAACGTTTTTCTAGACATGATAAGGGGTAAATATTTAAATTTTCAGCCATCTAACTCCATCGATGCAGCTTCTACGCGCGATACACGCATGAATGGTCAGTCAGATAGGCAGACGGCAAGACAGACAGACAGGCAGACCCACTTAAAAATCTAAGAAACCTACGCCGACAATTTTAGTGTCAGTTTTGGCTAACAGTTTCTAATACAATTAAGATGAAAGAAAAGCTAGTCATATATTAATGATGGTTGATAATTACGGAGGATATTTGCAAATTCATCAGGAAAAAATGTTAATATTCGGTAAATTGATCATTAAAAACAGTTAAGATAATCAAATTTCAACCTATTTGTCCAAATGGTCGCAAGTCGTCAGCCTAGTGCAGGACTAAAAAGACTTTTTTTAATCACCCTATTCTATTGTGTACTTTGCAGGGGATTTTGTAATAAAACCAAAAGACAATACAAAGGGTTTGTGTTATGATATTGGTAATATTTTGGCTACTTTCTAACTTGGACCAACGAAATAACTGCGGTCAACCTAGTACGTAAATTCCCGTGATAGGAACATTCATCTTTGCCCGTTTCTTAAACAATCCAAAATATTAAGACCCCAGGGTTTACACTGCTTCAGAAATCTATATTGGAGGACAATACGTTATGCCAATTGGAAACTGGTTTTTTCACTTGGTTCCATTGGTAAATATCTTTATAACAAATCTGGTCAATGGCATGTTATGGGGGTTAATGGTCAGTCCACTGCTGATCAACTGCCTTTCCAAGCTCGTTCTATGTCGACCGTGATTACGCCAATCTCTGCCACGTCTTACCTGATAACCTTCCTATCTACATCTCTCCGTCTTATGTCAGATCATTAATCTGTTAACCTTTTGCACCATCTGTAATCTTTACATCTTGCTGGGTGTCTAGTCTATTTTTTGATATGTCAGGGCTAAAATAATACCACAGATGCATGATGATTATCATATCATTGCTTGCTTACCCGAGCCGCATATATGGATATGTATTGCATCCAATATAAGTGTATAATGAATTATAAATTGCGTTATATTATATGGAAACTTATTTGTGGTTATTTCCTGTCGTTACACACTCTAGACAAAGTGAATAGAATAAACAATTAAAGAAAACAAGGTGGCTGCGTGAATCGAACATGTCACTGATAGGGCAGCCACTTCACCGTCGCGATACTCTTACCATTGAGCAAAACAGTCGCCGGTAATGCAAAGGCATAAATAACCGCTTTCACACCGATTTCTCATCTCGTTTGTTCTCGGTGTATTCGTCTCTTTCAACGCAACAGTCGTGCTGCAGCCTCGTCTTCTTTAATTGCTTATTCTATTTACGCTGTGTAGGTTGAGAGATACATTAACTGCGCATCGACGGGAAATCATCTCAAATGAGTTTTTACATGATATAACGCAATTCATAATTCATTCTGTCGGACCAAATATGTCCCTTCCTTAGTACGTAAGTGGATAATCATAATCATCCATCTTTCAACATCCGTCGTTGGACATAGACCTTCCCCAGGATTCGCCACACTTCTTTATCATGGGCGTCGCAGAGCCAGTACTTTCTGAATTTGTCTAGCTCGTCTCTCCATCTAATATTCTGCCGGCCTCGGTTCTACATTCGATCTCGGGGGATCCATATCGTGAGTCGCGATGTCCAATCGGTTGTCCGCCATTCGTGCAACATGGCCAGCCCACTACCATTTGAGCTTTTTAATGGATTCTATGATGTCCCTTGATCTTGTCTTTTCCCAGATATACTGTGCTGTCTTATTGTCTCTCCATTTGAGGCCTAGAATATTTCTTTCATGTGCATGTTGTATGGTTCTCTATTTGCAAATCTGTCTTTTGGTTAGGTTCCATGTTTCAGCTTCATAAGTAACTATTGGGAGGATTATTGCAGTCTGCTTAGTGAGTAGCATTCTGTTGATCACAAACCGTTTTTATTAGTTTTTATCTTAGTTTCTATTACTTATCATGTTTTTATCATACTCTTAAGTCAGCATTTTTTTCTACATCTTCAAAACGTACAATTCAAACTTTACGTCATCATAGATTAGTTGCATCGTTTCGCATGTCAGAGTTCAAAAACACGTTGCTAATTATCATATGTGTGGATAATTTGAGGGTGTTTTTTTTTCCTTCAGTTTTGATACAAGGGAAAACTTTTGGGGGACTCCTTTGGAAAAGGAGTTAAAAACATCCACATGTGCCGTGCGTAACAAGCGATGATGACTCATGAGAGCTTTAAAACCAAGTTTGACAGAGAATGCATTCTAATACTTACTGGAACGAAATGAGAATACTACTATTACCAATGCTATTTCAAATCAGTAATAACAGTCAATCTTTTTTCTTTTTTTTTCTCTATAATGAGGCAGAACAAGCAAGATCAAGATCATACGGGAAAGGAATAGAGAAATCAAACGTAGGATCTGAACTTCTAAATCGATTCAGGCGAAAAGCTCAATTTTTTCAGATTACACAGTAATCAAAATCTAATTCGATCAAAATGAGGATGAAGTGTTGGACTCGAACCCCTTCGATTACATAAAAAGAACATTGTTGAGAAATAGTACCAGAAAATTTTGAACAACTCATTGATTAGATTAGATTTTGATTACTATGTAATCTGAAATTTTACCCTTCTGACAAAAATCAATTTTGGGACCCGGATTCTACATCTGATCCGTTCAGAGCAGACTATTTCAATGAAGTTAGAATTCGTTTATGTGCTTTAACATGAAAATAATTCTGTATGATATAATGTTAAAAAAAACGGATTTCAAAGTTCTTTAAAATATTCTTAATTTTGCTAACAAAAAAATCTAAATTACTAAGCTGTTTTGCATGGAAACTCCTTTTTGTCATCATAGAGAATAGATAGAGAATAATGCTAAAAATAAAATGATATACTGGTGTAGTTGCGTTTTTCGCAGATTCAGAGTAAAGACGTAATTCGTTATTATTGGAGGGTTTTCAGTCATTAAAAGCTATGGTGTCTTCTAAAGAAGTCAGACTTATCATCAAGTACGATTTCAAATTAGGACATGATGCGAATCAAGCCTTTGATAACATCAATGAAGCATTTAGAGTGAATACCACTAAAGTGCAAAGTGTTCAGCTTCGGTTCAATTGATTTAGGTCTGGAAAACATGGATACCAATAACAAACCTCGAGGGAGGCCAAGAACTGTTCCTAATGATGATGAATTATCGACAGCAGGGCCAAACAACCCACGAACAACGGCTCGAGAATTCTCTGGGGACTTTAAGGCTTCAACAGCAACCAGCAAAGTGATTAAAACTGCCGCAAATGATTTTCAGTGCTTGATATAGATATCTTCGGTATGTTGTCTGACTCCCACGTAATATGATGTTGATTATTCTCAATTAATATCTTGTTCTGATTGCTATCAACTTCGACATATATGGGTGTTACTTCTCAATAATGATAATGGGTGTTACTTCTCAATAATGATAAACATTCTTGACAGTTAATAATCTTTCTATTTCGGCATTGTCAAATCACTACCACAATATGTATATATATATATATATATATAGAGAGAGAGAGAGAGAGAGGCAGAGACACAGAGAGAGCAAGAGAGAGACACTCCGAAAAATGAGCTCACATTTTATTTGCTAATAGCTGTTCCGATTTTTACATCTTTCGGAGAAACTTAGTAGGATATATGAACACACACTCTCACACACACACACACACACACACACACACAAACGTATATATATATATATATATATAAACAAAGAAAATAATTTTGAATTTTCTGTATGTTGTCTGCCTTCCACGTCATAAAAGGTAGGTTATTCTCAATTAACGTCGCAATTTGATCGCTATTAATCTCGATATATATATATATATATACTAATTTAAAGAATTTCAATGTTTATAGTAATCGTGATGAAAAGTATTTAAAATAGGATTGAATAATCTGCATGGACATCTATTTAAACAAAATTTTTCCAATCAAAAGGAATGTTATTTAACATTCCTTTTGAATTGAAATATGTCATTGCAGATTGCTCAATTCCATTTAAAATCTTTCTTTATACATATGTATATATATATATATATGTATATATATATATATATATATATAAAGAAGAATCAAGTGTGGCTATAAACACAAAGACACACGCGCATATATATAATGGACTCGTTTTTTATGTGAGTGTAAGATTATCTGTGATTTTAAATACATTGTGCATTTTATATATATATATATATATATATATATATATATTCGTTTTTTTACACGACTGTAAGATTATCTGTGATTCAAAATATATAGTGCATAAAAAGACGAGCTCATTATTCTAAATGGTGGGTAGGACATATTTTTATGTTACTGACAGAGAACAAAAAACACCGTTTATTATATATATATATATATATATATATATATATATATATATATATATAATGAAAAGGATTAGCTACACAAATACGTTTATGTTTCTGCTCTGTTTGGGCTTCTTCAGGCGAATTATTCGGCTAAGACTTTATGAAATATGCTCATCAGACATCGGATATTCTATTACATTATATTATTTTGTATTGTATCCCCGATTCGTATATATATATATATATATATATATATATATATCGTGATGATAATGAAGATTATTAATAAAATCAACCACGATAGTCATTTGTAAAACGAATATTAATTACTTACGTGCAAGTTTTCCAAAGTTACTTTGGTATTTCTCGCTGAAAAATCTTTCAATATATATATATATATATATATATATATATATATATATATATATATATATATATATATATATATATATATATATTAATAAACCTTACTTCCAAACACCTCACTCCCGAGTCTGTCTCACTCTCTACAGTACACATTATATATATATATATATATATATATATATATATATAATCAAGAGAGTGGGTAAAGGAAACTCCTGTCTAACCAACGACCTTGTAGCTTGTGTGGCCTGGATCATAGCATGTAATGGTTCAAGGGATGGAGTCAGTCGTGTCAACCTTGATCTTCACCTTAAAACTTAGTGGCAAACGATGGAGCATAGGTGGTGGTATTTCTGCGTATCGGTTCTGTCGACTAAGGTCCTATAGACGTCGATTTCAATCCCAAATCTTCGTTTGTGGAGCCAAGCAACACACACTGGTCAGTTGATGATTCCCATTCTAATATTTAACAAACAACATCAGAATCCTCAAGTAAACAACAATCATAAAGTCTGATGTTGGATGTATCTTGCAAATTATCTGAACATAGTACATAAACAGGTATCGAAAAGTAACTGACTTGCACGAGGAGACATCGAAGGATGATTTAGAGGACTATTGATTGTAAAATCATGAAATTTCTCGACTGAAATTCTTTTTCTGCTAAAGTTTATGACATATATATATATATATATATATATATATATATATATATATATATATATAATAGGAAGTGGATTCGGTACACTAACAAGTTTGTTTCTGCCCGCTTGAAGAGGCCCAAAGAGGGCAGAAACATAATCTTGTTTGTGTAGCGAATTTACTTCCAATTACATTTCCAGCTAAAACAACTCACCTCTCGGGGTATAAACTTGAATATATCGAGCACTCTATAAAATATATCCATCTCTCATCAGACATTTCCTTATATTACCTTATATTATGCTATATTGCAAACCTGATTTGTACTACATATATAGAGAAAGAGGGAGAGAGAGAGAGAGAGAGATAGACTCACATGCACATGAACACACAGTAAGAAACTCATTAAAAAAAAAAAACTAAAATACATTCCTTCGAGTTTAAAACTAAAAATTTTATGCAATTTCATATTCAGCCATTCGACAATGTTTACTCTTATCGCTCGACTTGATTAGATAAATTGAATTCAGTGATATTTGTGCAACATAGGAATTACAGTCTTTTTTATTACATATATATTGTGATGATCATTCCCCAATTTCGAACGGACAAACTGCCTTGAAAATCTTGGTTCAGAACTTGGGTTTGTACCCAGGCTCGAACACTGAAGAAATACAAAGATGTCACTAAGTTGGCATTTGACATTGAATATGCATTCAGTTGAAATTACGATACGAAAAATGCAGTCTATAGTTTTGAAGAGGATCATTAATATTCAAAAAGTCTTTTTTTCTTCCCGACGATTGAATCTTATTTTTATAAAGAAAGGAAAGCAACTGAAACCTACTTTATCGGCTTTGCTACCTTTGGATAGAATAAATTCTGTTCACCACCATCAGATTAGGAAAGTACATCTGGATAAGGCCGTAGGTAGGATCGGCCGGAACGTCATGTTAACAACATGAATAACTAGAAAGGGTGCAATTGTCTGGAATATCCTTTGAACACTGAACAATATTCGCTATTTACAAGAGGTATTGAATATTTCAACATCATATACATATGAATGATTATAAATTGCGTTATATCATATTGAAACTCTTTTTTGAAATGATTCCCGCAACTGCCCAATTTTCTTGAATAGTTTTATTCTCCCTATTCATCAAGGCCAAATGATACTTTCACTATGTAATTACCATTTCAAATAAAAGTTTCAATATGATATAACACAATTATAACATAACAATATGATATAACACAATTTAAAATCATTCTGTCATAGCATGTATCCATTTCTTAATAATATATCAATATATGTGTGTGCGTGTGTGAATGTGAGGCAATACGGCAACATAGTGGTAGTGATTTGACAATGTAGAAATGAGAAAATTGAGAAAAACGGGTATTCATTATGTCAATGTTACATCTTAATGATAATAAAGAATCTTTCTTTTTTTTCAATTATTAGTGAAAAATGTTTGGGGTTTTAGTGAAAAGGTGTAAACAAAAAAAGTCTACATATACCATAGAAAACAAACAACCGAGATATTTCACGAAAACTGAAAAAAATATGTTTGTTGCGTACAACGGAGACAATTTGACAGAATGATGGAAATGATCTGACGATACGAAAATGAAACGATTGACGAAAACAGCTGTTACAGCTCAATGTTACATCTCAATGAGAATAAAAATCTTTGACAAGTAACACCCGATTTTTCACAATGTTTTCCTTTCTAACATTGTCAAATCCCTACCACTATATATATATATATATATATATATATATATATATATATATGCATTGACACACACACACACACACACACATATATAATATATATATATATATATATATATACACACACACACACATATACATGGGGATAGAGAGGGAAAGACACACACACGCTTACAGAGCGAATCAGAAAAATGAACTAAAATTTTGTTTATTAATAGGTGGTCCGATTCATAATTGAAAATCAATTCAACTATCAAAAAGTATCTATTCTATTTAGTCTTTTTCACGGGAGATTTCATCAAATTTTCAGGTGAGAACCAAAGCAGTTATTAGCAAACAAAATTATATATATATATATATATATATATATATATATATATATATATATATATATTAGACTTGAAAGACTGAAGATGATGATGAGATATATATATAATTTTATATATATATATATACATATATATATATATACACACACATATATATATACACACACATATATATATATACATATATATATACATATATATATATATATATATATATATATACATATATATATATATATATATATACATATATATATACATTATATATATATATATATATAATATATATATATATGTATATATAAGAATAAATATTGGTTTGGTTTATGGTTAATCCAAGAATATTAAAAACGAATGATAGTATGAGAAACATTGTTTTAAATTACTGATTTTTTTCTTTATATTTCCGAAGGCAAATGATACATAATTTGCTTTTTGGAGAAGTCCAGAAAATGAACAAAACGTCAGGAATAAAATTTCAATATTCATACTTAATCATAAATACATATATATATATATGTATGTATATAATGTTTATATATATATATATATATATATATATATATATATATATATATATATATATATATATATGTATATATATATAATGTTATATATATATATATATGTATTGTGTATGTATAATGATTATAGAAATTAATTGAGACTTTTCAAAACATTTATAGTAACATACGTGCCTTTCGGACAAAAGATTTCTGATTTCATGTATATGTATGTATATATACGATGTCTATATACAAATATATCACACACACACACACACACACATATATATATATATATATATATATATATATATATATATATATATATATATATATATATTTATATATTTATTATCAACAATGTGATTTTCTTGGCTCGCTGTCCGTAACAATGGGCTTTCTTAATTAAAGATAACAATTTTGCTGATAAGAATACTCCTACGCATCATTCGAAATTGTGGAAACGTATTTAGCATTTTTTTTACATTAATTTCTTGGAATTTTAAGCAAACAAAAATATCCGTTAATCTTTTCTTAAATAAAATATGTATAATGTATATATGCAAATAAATATCATGAATACATTGTCATGGGTGAGTAATATATTAACTGTGTAATGACGGGAGATCATTTCAAATAAGTTTCTATATAATACAACGCAATTTATAATTCATTTCATTTTTATACAGATATATATATGAATAATATATATATATATGTATATATATATATATATGCACACACATACATACATATATGTGTTATGTGTGTGAGCATGTGTGTGTGCGCGCACCCGTGTGTGTGTGCGTAGATTTCTATATTATGTACATAAGTTAACTATTTAAAATGATACAAACCAAAAAGTATAAGTATATAGACACTATATATATATACACGGCGTTCCTCTTTGAATCGAAAATTTTCTTTATTGTTTATTGTGTTCGAACATTTTGAGGGCATTTTTTTCTGAATATTATGAAAGCTCAAAAAAAAAATGAGTCGTTTAAATATGAATATCGAATATTTTTCTTTCACCTGTGATCAAATATGGCGTAATATTGATGTTTCGCTGATAAAGGTCAAGAATGACTTTGAAACAGTCCAGTTCAATGTTGTAATTAATGAAAATTCGTTTTCCTTCCTTCAGACAAAAACTCGACATTTTTTTCTTTCTAACCAAAAAACAAAAAACATAAAACCCACAAGAACGAATATTCTTTTACAGTTTGATTACGTTTTCAAGCTTTATTCTAACATTTTCTCTCTATAAGAAAGGGCTTAATTAACTGTCGCCTCCTATTAAGGGAGTATGTAAATAATTCGGGAACAACTTATATTTGTGTTTGAGCGCGTATGTGTGTGCGTGTGCACGTATGTGTGTGTGTGTGGAGAAACTTGATTCATTTATTTTATCGTAGTTGAGCGATAAATTTGTTATTCTTATTTTAGCTATTAATTTCATTATTTCACTTGTAGAATTAGAATTGACTCATGGCCATCATACCAGAAGAGTAAATAAAAGAGTTCGATTTACTTGAAGCCGCTACCAAGAAATTGTGTAAACATTTTTAAACAACTTCTACCAATTCATAGTTATTTCCTGATAATTATCGCACATTCTCAAGAAATATAATCATTGGAATTTACTGTTTATAATAATCATTCTTCATCATGATAGTTTCTAATTAACTTTCAGCCAAGCCCAAGAGGTGTTATTATTATCTAGGAGGAAATATCCATACCATGTATGTATGTATGTACGTATGTACGTATGCGTACAAATTAAATTTCATTATTTTCAGACACACACACACATACACACCATTATATTTCTATATATAAGTATATATGTAATGAACCATAAAATAAATGAATGAAAAAATGAAGAATTCATTTACATAGACACAAAAAAAATTAATCCAAGTTGATATGAAATTTCTACATAAATTCTAATTCATTAAGAATAAAGTATGATCTTAATACACACACGAATATATATATATATATATATATATATATATATATATATATATATATATATATATATATATATATATTTAATGTGCGTAAAATATATATATGAATAAAGATTTGTTTTCCTATTTTCAATTATACGTGAATATATATGTATATATATTTATATATATTTATATATATATATATATAAGTGTGTGTGTATATGTATGCATGCATGTATGTATGTGTATGTATAAACATATAATAAAATTATCCAATGACCTTGTGGATCGTCAGGATACCATGCTGAGACTTTCATGCTATTTCCTAAGGCAATGGGGGACTTCGCGATGCCCATCCTCTCTTCAAGTACCATGCGACAGGTTGTTCTGGTCGAAGTACTACCAACCACGAAGAGTAATACTTGATGTTGCATTTTTGCGAGAGGTACTCTTTATATATATATATATATATATATATATATATATATATATATATATATATATATATATATATATATAAGCCTGTAGCCTAACAATACAAATATCATTTATTTACACACACAAATACACACACACTCACATGCACACGTATATATATATATATATATATATATATAAATATATATATGTATATTATTAGCTTCCAAATAGATTGATATTACATGTACTAGTATATATATACAAGTACCAAATAAACGATCAAAACATTCTTGCTTGTAGTCTCAAACACACACACACACGTACATGTATATACATATAAGTCATTAAAAACCATATGTATATACACGATTGAAAAATCTTTGTTTGTAGTCTCAGATATATATATATATATATATATATATATATCCCCTTTTATATAAAAGATGCATACATATATATGTGAGACTACAAACACATTTTTCTAAATTGTTTTTCGGTACGAGTATATATACATTAGCACATATGCTTGTATATATATACCTTTTATATTAAAAAAAGACAAGAACATTATATATATATATATATATATATATATATATATATATATATATATATATTTATAATGTGTGTGTGTATACTGCTTGTCTTTAAACATTTTTTACATAAAAAGAGGTATATATGTTCTTATTTATGAATATATATATATATATATATATATATATATATATACGTATATTTTTTTTTCAACCCCAGAAGCTTGTCCCTTTATAAGCATGCATGTATACCTATTGTATACATAGTTATAGACCTATTTTTATGCAAATATATATCCCATTCTATACATTTGTATCTACTAATTTTACATATCTACTTATTGTATACATATATAGACACATACGCACACACACTCTCTGGACTGCACGTGAAGGAATCGATTAAATGATGGATCGGTTTCTATTCTTATTAAGTCATATAGATTATAGAAAAAAATTCCTAATGATATAAATATTCCCTTTGAAGTTCCAATTTTATTTTGATTGCAATATTATAGCATAAGCTTGTCGTAAAAAATAACATTTACTTTTGCGTACTTCAATGAGGTTTTGGGGCTGTTTTGAATATCCAGTTTTGTCATCTAAAATGAAGTTTAATTATGCCATGATTGATGTCCGCCGACAGAAATATTTAAACCCTGAAATTAAAAAATATCCCGAAAATGAAGTACCCAGTATATAAATAGGTTTAGACGGTAATCATTTAATTCAATGACTACACAATTTGATCTGGAAAAATATCGATTTTCCCTTGAAATATAATGAAATTAACATTCAATTACAGCGGATATCAACTAAGTTCAAAGATCAAATGGATATTGAGTCTGCTTACCTAACCCATAGATGATGGAAACTCGCTTAAACTTATGAGTGTCTCATCGGACAGTTGAAGTATCATCATCATTATCATCAGTAGCTGCAGCAACATTTTAACGTCCGTCGTTGGACATAGACCTTCCATAAGGTTCGTTAGATCTGTCTATTGCTGGCATCGCCAATATCTTCTCAACCAGTCTAAATCCTCACGCCAATTCATTTTCTGCTGACCACAAATCTACATATGATCCCTGGAGAGGGGGTCCGTATTGTGAGTTGTGATGTCCACCGGCTGTCTGACATTTTTGCAACTTGATCAACCTATCGCTGCTTGAGTTTTTTTCGTAATGGATTTTATTATATCTTCAACCTATTTTTTTCTCTTATATACTTTGCTGTCTTGTGATTTCTTCCGATGATTTCGAGCATGACCATGTTTCTTAGCTTGAGAGCCAATGACCAAACATAATAGAAACTGATATTCCCATCATTAAAACACCGTCATACGATGCGCAACACTTTAGTTATCATATCTATTATAGCTAAAGATCAATTCATTACAGTTCTGATATAGTTAGATTGAAATTTCATATCACAACATGGTGTCATTTCTCAAGGAAGTTATATTAATTTCAATTGATCCGGCATATATTCATAATGCTTTACTTTTCCAAGTTTAGTCTGGAATAAGGCCACAAGAATCCACTACCAATGTTCAGCGAGACTTCCTTGCTCATTAATAACCGGAACCTAAGCTTTCTTTATGTATATATTAAGTCTAGCACGGCGGTCGTCTAGCTAAGGCTACAGGTAAGACTTGGCCTGTGTCCTCATTTCATCCGACCTACTGACTCCATTGAATATGTGATTTTGTATTGAAAATTATTTTTTTCATCTTTCTTTGGTCAGTGAATAATGAAATTAAAAATCGAAAATTGAAGTAAAAGTCTCACTTTTGCATTGGCCCCAAACGAACCAATGTTTTATAACCAAAAATGGTTTTGCACCAAGTATTCCTGCTGTTCAATTATTATACACAAAATTTGATCAACATTTTGATAATATCCCCCCCCCCACAAAAATAGTATCCTAGTTCTCATTTACTGATAGTACATAGAGGTATATCTAGATATATAGTCCTATAATTAAAAAAACAACAACAAAAAAACATTGAAATCATCTTTTAAAACTTGTTTGATCATTGTTTCAATTTTTATTCGCCTTGGACTGCAAGTCATAAAAAACATTTCTTATCTGGACCAAAGAAAAATGTCTGCCGACCTCTAGTCTAGCACAAGGCCACAAGTCCGGGGCACTTCAAAAATCGAAATCATTACAGTTGTAATGGCTTGCAAGTCTAGCCCGCTAATCAATATTCAATGGCGATGCAACCTAAGTTTAACATATGTCGAGTAAAATGCCACAAGCTTAAGGCACCCATTAGGAACGAACTCATCATAGAAGTAATGACCTGTGAGACTAACCTGCTAACTACTACTCCATAGGGAGGAAAAGTACATGCCTTTTTCAATATTTGTTACTCATTAAGTTTTCACGCCAGTACTGATTAGTCGCTTTCACAGGAGATCAAGTGACAACAAGCTTCGTCAATACTACAGTAGTCTCCTTGGTATCCTTGCTGCTTTTAGACGCGTTGCCATCTGCATGGCCTCGATTTCTACCCGGGTTTCCAACTCTTCCTGCCTCATTGCTACGCTGTTCGGAATAGTTCCCAGGACTCCCAGCACAAATGGCACTACTGTCACCTTCATGTTCCAGAATCTTTTTCAGTTTTCTAGCCAAGTGAAGTGTTGTAGTGCTAATTTGGGGTCGACCGAAAAAGTAAACCCCACAATATGGCGCATTCTTTTCTTCTCGATCACGATAATTGTATCTATCCTTCCGGTCTGTATTTGGTGACTCATTTGCATCTCAAAGTCCCAGAGTTTCCAGGTGTTTCATTCTTCATGACAGATTCTGATCTCTGCATATACCACTGGTCCGTATGGTCAAAACATGGCCCCTTCCACAGTTCCCAGTGGATCACCCTTCCCACCCAGTCATGTCTATTCTTGCACTGATTTGCTGGATTCGCTCATTTCTCCGTGCATTAGTATGTTTACATCATATGTCTGGTGGTTGTCGCTGGATATTGATTAAAATCTCCAGCACCTCCCTCGGTATTCTTGCGGAACCTTGCACAGTCGTTGTTCTAAGTTTGCTAACTATCATAGACATGGTCCCAACTTTTATTTCTATGACAATCACTTCTGGTCGTCTTTCTTGGATCAGGTAGTCAGTCTGGATCTCAAAATTCCAGAGCATCATATTTTTGTTTCCTATGACAACCTCTGTTTTGTGCCATTGGTTTACATTGTCGAACTGAAGTCGTTTACACAGTTCCCAATGCACGACTGCCTATTTGATCCAGCTTGCAACATTCACTTACGATACGACTTACGTCTACCGTTTTGTTTTTCTCTCCACGGAGACAGTATTTGTTTGTTCTTTTGGTTCTGTCTATTTTCTTTTTGCTTTATTGAAAACTGGCAAGGGGCTGGACATGTAGCAAGGATGAGAGACAACTGATGGACATCACAACTCACAACATAGATTCCCAGAGATCACATGCGAAACCGAGGCCGGCAGAATACAAGATGGAGAGACGAACTATACAAGTTCAGAAAGTATAGGCTCCACGACGCTGATGATAGAGATGCAACGGACAATAAAAGGCTGCTGATGGTGGTGATGATGATGATGATGATGATGATTTCCTCTTTTACGACCTCAAATTCTTGTTCTTGGTTGCAATGGTAAGGGATTCTTTTCTCCTTCCAGGTGTTATCTGCGTATCTATGACACTTCGTCTGTGACATTTTCTGCCTTTTAAATTCGACTTGGAGAGTTTTCTTCTCTCAGGTTTCTTCCCTTGCAGCGTTCCCCACTATTTCAGCATTCGATGTCATTCTATCTCTTTTTGCACTGTTTCTTCAATCAGATTTTGGTTATTTGGACCCAGTTCTCAATGCCGAATGGTCCTCTACTTCTCTCCCCCTTTATACATATATATATATATATATATATATATATATATATATATATATATATATATTGTTTTGTTTGTCTCTGGGGTGCAGAGCCTTGTGCATGGTCATTATTTTCCCGTTCAATCGATTTGAATTCCTCTTTCATCCAGGTTAGAAAGGGCCATGTGTATATCACTTTGGACACTGCCAGTATGGTCATTCTTTTTATCGAATTCCTCCCATTTTTTTCCCAATATTTTTCTTGTTCTCGTGAAATTCGTAGTCCTTGTTCTTGTGACCCAGTACAGGATTTTCCATCACCTGAACTGGGTCGTTAGGGCACCCATAATGACTGAGTCTCGGGCGAAATAACCTGGAAGAGCCCATCCTTTCTCGTATTGTATGTATGAGGTACGAAGCTCAACCCACGGACAAAAGTTTGGACAGAACTGATCATTATTACCAAAGTATCTGACGTGTTGATTGATCTAAGGGCTGTTACTCTTACACGTCCACGTTACATCACATACGCTACATGTCATCACACAACGTCGGGTTTGCCTAATGACTCATCATATGGCATATAACGTAAGTACAACATCATGCAATCCACCTCTTTATCAGGTAGGCATTGAGTAACATTTTTAAAGTCTTTGGTATGACTCGGCCTTAGATCGGAGCCACGATCTACTGATCAAGGGGCTAATACTTTCTGCCATTGGTAAATGGTGATCGGTCCTTGTAAGATACTCCTTTTTTATCATTTCTTCTTACTTCATTGTGTAGCATTCGAATACTCCTACGTATTTATAGCGATTCTTTGCAGTTAAAGTCCAGGTAGTTTTATTATCAGACAATTTGATTCCATCCGTAGCCATGAAGGCTTCCTTCTGCATCACTAGTAGTTTGCATTTCTTTACCCTGAACTCTTTATTCGTTATTTGTAGTAGTAATAGCAGTAGTAGTAGTAATAGTAGTAATAGTAGTTGTGTGCCAACAGATATTGTCATCGTCATCATTACCAGCATCACCATGGTGATTTCGTTTTATTGTTAAAATTGTTCTTACCCAACAGAAGTGCCTGGAATGGCTATTAGCATCCAAATACCATTTTTTTTTTCTGCAACACACAGCATTTTACATTTGGTTGCTGTTTTCTGCATTATTTTATCCCCAATTTCCTTTATGAACCGATTTGTTTCCGTCTTGCCGTGAAGGCCTCACCGACCTTTCTCCATTGTTGGTCGGTGTTGATGCAATTTTCATCTTTCTTGTGTCTCGTTCATTGCATTTTTAAAAATCTTTTCTCCCCCTCCCTCTCCTTCTTCTTTTTTCATTTTCTTCTTTTTCTTTTTTTATTTTGCACCTATTTTTGTGTGCCTTTTCCTTATCTCCATCTTTATTTTACTCCTTTTCTTCTTCTCCTTCTCTTTCTTCTTCACCTTCTTCTTCTTCTTCTTCTTCTTCTTCTTCTTCTTCTTCTTCTTCTTCTTTCTTTATTTTGTTCCCCATTTTCTTCTTTTTGTAAAACTCCTACTTAGTTTGGACTTGATTTTGCTCACCTAACAACAATGATTATTTCGGACTCTTGGTTAAGACTAAAATGTGAAAAGTTCAAAATGTGACAGAAGGAAAAAGAGAGAGACTATTCCTATGCTATCAATCAACGAAAGAAAGAAAGAAAGAAAGAAAGAAAGAAAGAAAGAAAGAAAGAAAGAAAGAGAAAAAGGAAAAGAATGAGAAAGAGAAAATGGAAAGCTATGGACGCTAGTTTTCAGCTTCAAATTATACGTAGAATTATCTAGATTTTCATGCAATTTATCTCTAAAATATTTTATACTATTTTATTGTCCTTTTTTTTTTCATGGCCAAATTTAAAGATCTTTTTCCAGTCAAAGGAAAAATGTTTCAACAAAAGACAAAATATTTTAAAAAGCTTCTCTCAAAGTGGAGTTTAACCCTGAAGCAACCGGACTCCTTTTTTTTCTTTTTCTTTTCCTTCTTTTTTTTCCTTTTTCTTTCTTTATCCTTTTCTTCTCCTTCTTTTTTCTTCTTTTTTTATGATCATCCAAACCCTGCTTAATAATGCCTCTCATTGGATATACTCCATAATACTTTTAAACGATACCTTAGTTTCTTATAGGGATCTTCTGAGATTCAATTTTATTCTGTTAAATATCCAGATGATTTTTTAAAAGCTCCAGAATAGATATTTACTAAGCTCAGTTTTGTTTTAGCGTATGATATTAAACAACGCTTCGGAAAATTGTATTGCACCATTTTTTTTAATGGGGATGTCGTGTTCTCTTTAAAAGAGCAGAGAGAAAATTAATGAAGGTATTAATCTCTTCAACAATTTTCTTCAAAATGACATTCCAGCTATTTGCCTGTTCACGCTTAACTTCAAAACTTAATTCTAAATTATATCCACTCACTGAAACTGTGTTCCAGCTTAATACTGATACTTACTAAGCTCAGTGTTGCCCAACACTTGGCCAAAATGGATTAAATTAAAGTAGGAAGATTGTGCAACGCCAGTCTCTGAAGATGTTACATCCTACCTTTTAGCAGTCATCATCATCAGTCTTTTAACGTCCGTCGTTGGACATAGACCTTCCCCAGGATTCGCCACACTTCTCTATCATGGGCGTCGTGGAGTCAGTATTTCCAGAATCTGCACACGGCAGTAAATACGTAACTATCTAATCAACAAAGACATTTACTTGTTTTAGTTTGGCCCAAGGAGTGAGACAGCTAGTGAGGAACGAGTCCACACTATCAAATTATCAAGTATTTTGCTATGAGTCACGCTACGGTAGGCGCCAAAAGATAGATATGAACAGGCAGTGATAGATAGATAGATAGATAGATAGATTGATAGATACGTAGATGGATAGGTAAATAGGAAACAGTCCAACATAGCACCATCTTCTTGTAATTACTCTAATCGCTTCCAGGCTTTTTCTTTAAAATCTCCCTTGCTTCTCCTCCAAACAACCCCTCCACCCGACAACAGACGTGGGTACCATCTAGGAACCACTTTGACGGTCCGACCGATACGGTTATAACACAGTACAATACAGAGAAACTTAACAGGTGGCAAAGCGATTTCATTATAGCTTGGGGCAGGGCAGACAACTTAGGGGTTTCAGGAAACTTACACGGCCATTGCAAAACAGTGTAAATGTTCAGATTCCGTTGACTTGATTCATGGATTCTCAGCCACTGGTAAATGACCCCAGGAGAATAATTTGGGTAAGGGCCTCTGGGGGGTGGGGGAGGAAATCCGATTTGCTGCTTTTTATTTGGCGTGACTTTAAGCGTATCGAACTTCGATGGCCATAAAGGCGTTAAGTCCAAGGTCGTGCCGAAGTTTGTCCACTGGGGAATCATGATAGTCTGGCTGTGTCTGGAGTCTCCATTACTGCTCAGATGTGGAAAGATGGTTAGGGCAAGTCTTCCCAGAAGGCCTTGAAAGAGTTTCTGTGTTAAAATGAAAGTTTACCCCAAATATCAGTTCTAAACAAAAAATAGAGAAATATTTTTGTCGGGTGACAACGCCCCCCCACATGCACACACACACACACACACACACACACATGCACACACACACACACACATCGAACCCAACCGCAAAGCAGATACTGAAAGACATACAGCAAAATGGTTCCAGGGATATTTTCGTTTGTCGACGTCAAAAGCTAACGGCCAAATTTTTAAGTGTGGAAGCCTAAAATACAGATTTTTAAGATTATGTTGTATTTCATCGTTTCTGCTTTTCTTTATCGATGAAAATAAAAGTTTGATTGTGACAATCGAGAGGGAACGTTCAATTTCCCCCCATTTTCATCCTTGAAAGTAAAAAAAAGAATTCCCAGGGATTTCGACCCCTTAAAATAGAAAAAAAAGAAAAAAAAGTACCCCTACCGCTAAAAGTGAAATAAATTCTGTTTGAAAGGGTAAATTTTGACCCCGAAAATTGAAAAAGAATTCCCTTGGATTTAGACCCCTAAAGATGCAAAATAACTCTTCGCCTCGATTTTGACCCTTAAAGATGGAGAAAAAATTCCCCCCTCAACTTTGACCCCTAAAAGTAAAAAAAAACAAAAAATACACCGATTTTTCCCCAGAAAATGAAAAAAAAAATCACTCATACCCACCGTTTGACCCATGAAAGTTTTCAAAAATCCATATAAGTGGGAAAAAAGATTACCTCTCGATTGTGACCGCCAGAAATGAAAAACAACTACGCCCTCAAATTTGCCCCAATTTTGATCCCAAAAAGTAAAAAAGATTTTCTATGATTTCAATCCTTAAAAGAAAAAATTCTTTTTTCCAATTTTTACCTCTATAAGTGGAAAAATCCCTTCGATTTCGACCCCTAAAAGTCGAAAGAAATCATATCCTCGATTTTAACCCCTAAAAGTAAATAGTGAACTCCCTTCCCAACCTGCCAATTTTCATCCAAAAAGAAGCACCTCCCTCCCCCCATTTCATTTTAAAGTAAAAAATCCTTCGGGGAAAATCTAACTCTTGATTTTGACCTTAAAAAAAATATCCCTCCCAACTTTGACCACTGAAAGTAAAAAGAAATACCCTTCTATATTGACCCATAAAATCGGAAAGACCTCTCAATTTGGACTTCAGAAAGTGAGAAAAAATGTTCCACAGATTTTATCATCTGAAAGTAAACAAATTAGAAATTCCCTAGGATTTCGAACCCTAAAACTGAAAAAAAATACACCACGATTTCGACCCCAGAAAATAAAGAAAATAACTCATTCATCTTGACCCCTAAAAAGGAAAAAACTCTCGAAAAAAGAGAAAGAAAAAAAAGAGAAAGAGACCCCACTCCGATTTCGTAACCTAAAAAAAGAAATGAAAAAAGAAATTTCCCCTAAAAGTGAAAAATGAATGTTCCTTATTGATTTTGACTCCTTATAGCGAAAAATAAAATTTTCCTCCATGTGATTGACATAATCTCTGATCCCAAAATTTCGTGTTTGGGAAAAATGTAACTTGATCGTATTAGATCAAAACAAGCACTAATCAAAACACTATTATCTAAGGTACAACCATTAAACATTGGGATATATTAAAGAATGTTTTTGCTTCTTTCTGATTAAAGATCGCAATCTCTGAGAATGAGTTGAGAAAAAGTTTTTATTACATCACGTTTTCATCTCCAAGGATTGAGTTGAGAAAAAAGAAAAAAAATTATTTTATTACGTCATCAAAAAGTATTTTTACCATTGATGAATAATCATATAGATAGACCACCCGCTGATTCGAAACCCCTTAAAAACATATTTGGGGGCTTGGAAACGCTTCCCAGGTTCAAATCTGAACCAATGGTAATTTTCATAGATTTAGGTCAAATAGTTTTTGTGATGGGCGGGTACATACAGACAGACCGACCGATAGATAGACTTTTGGCAAATTATAATAACATTTGCTTATTCCTGTTATTTTCTGATGAAGAACTACAATTAGGAATAAATAGAGCTGGAGTTTTCTCCTTTCGATAGACTTCTTTTTCAATCCATATATGATTAAGTTGATTACTCGGAAAATGGTGGCCAATTGGAAATTGCTCACTTCTCTAAATTGGAGCATTTCACCGGTATTGCGCTAGCAAAAATTGCGCTATTATTTGCTATGTTAGGGTGAAAAAACAATAAACAAACACACAGATATCGAATCATTATAATACAGATAGTTTGATAGTGGTATAAACTGTTCACAGCACATAACCATTTGTTTTAAATGAGGAAAAACAAAACAGCAGATTATATTAATGCTTAATCTTTGAATAATTCTTACATTCTAGGCAGTTATGTTTAAGTCACTTTTCAGCATAGTCTTTGTTCTTGGTCGCTTCTCCGGTTGTTTCCTTCACCATGTCCCAAAGAGGGGAGGGAATTCAGTCATTATTTGGATTTCGCTGGTGATAATGTTTGTGTTGCCCGTCAGCATTTTTTTTTTTTTTTGTTGTTGTTGTCTAGCTCTGCATGACTCAAAAACGAGAGAGAATTTGGACCTTATACGAATTTCCCATTTGGACACGTTTGTGTCACCTCACAGTATTTATTTCATTTGAGGGTTTTTTTCCCGAAGTATAGCTTCTGCATGTCCCAGCGAAGAGAGGGAATTCATTCCTTATTTGAATTCCCCAAGCGGTTATATTTGTCTTACAATGTTTTCTCTTATGATTGTCTATTTCTGCATATTCCAAAGAGGAGAAAGAGTTCATGTCTGATTCGAATGTGATGCCTTTCAATGATCTTTCCTTTTTCGTTGGTCACTTTCATCTCATCACGAAGAGGAAAAAGAGTTTGGTTCTTATACGAATATGGTTGGGGCTATTGGTGCTCATTTACTTTTTCATTGAACGGCCTCTAGGTATCACAAAAGAAGACGGAATTCGCTTCTTATCGCTATTTTTTATACCGAAGTAGCTACTTATTGTTATCTCTTTGGGACAAGGTCTTTTAGATAACAATAACCGGACAATTACATTAAGCAAAGGAAATGACATTCAGAAAATTTTCCATTCATTGTTTTAAAATTACATTCATTGTTATTGAATTCATCATTATATTCATTGTTATAACAATTTTACATTGTGAAAAATCAATATGAGATTTACTGACTTTTTTAATTAGTTTTTAAACATTTCAAATAGGGTGTTTTGGATTGATTAATTTAGGTAAAAATAATCATTTGATAACATTAAAACCAATGGACATCACGTCTCATAACATGGATCCCCAGAGATCACATAAGAAACCGAGGCCGACAGAACACAAGATGGAGAGATGAACTTGACAGATCCAGGAAATACTGGCTCTGCGATGCCCATGATAGGGAATGGTGGCGAATCCAGGGGAAGGTCTATGTCCAACGACGGACATTAAAAGACTGATGATGATGATAATGATGATGAATAGCTTCCTTTTTATATACGCCTGCAAACCCCCTAGCGTGCTGCCCCTTCTCACCATCAAGAGGCCATTAAAAACATCAAAGTGCTATTTGGAACTGAGAGACACCTTTATTTAGCCGACTTTTGTTCATTATTTGTGCCTCTTCTTCATTAGCGACTTCTGAATCTAATTGCTCATTGCTGTTTCTATAAAATGATCCTGTGATATCATCAGATGACATTCTGATCATCCGATAACCAAAACATTGCTCGACTCTCTCTCCCTCGTGATGTAACAAGATATTTCTGAATCTTACCACAGTGAACCTGTTGCCCCTTTTTCTAGTACAGTCATTTTGAAATCTGAACATCATAATAGAAATAGATACAACCCAAAAGTTATTGGCAAATGCTATTTATGAGGGAATTTTATTGCTCCAGTTCAGTTACAACGTTCTCGAATGGACGTCCTACTGTATTTTGTTGTAAAAGCGTCAGTTCTCTTCGAGAATTTTGGTAAACCTGCCCCGCCTTACATTTACACAAGGACAGGACATGGATCAATTTCATACTACTGAACATGATTAATGCAGGCCTCCATACGTCCTATATTTTGTTCCTCAACTGGAAACCATTACCATTCGTCATTTTTTTTTTCTTCAGGCAAAGTCCGAGCCAACAAAAGAACTACGCTGGCATTGCAGATAGTTCTAATCATGGTGAAAGAAGGGATACATCACAGCACAGAGTACGTTGGTCCCTGTAGTGTATGTGCCTCTGTTGAATACCAACGATAACTCATGTCCTTAACCGAAAGTGTTTTCAATGGGCTCTCGAACGCTGGAAATAAACTTTATTTCAATAGCAGAAGACTGACTGGTCCGATAAATTTTTTCGGGCCACGCACTCTTTTATTATCTCGCCTGTTTCTAATCGATACTTAACTTTGCTGTCAGTTTTGGATCTTTAGCTGCTACAGCTTTCAAATCTTCAACGTCAATAGATATTTTAGATTGACCTTGCTGTATTTTCCGGTAAGGCGCTCGGTCATACGAGACGCATCGCAATTTCTGCAGGCATGTTGAAAAAGTAAAAAGAAACCCACCTCTTTTCCCCTGACCTTCATGGTCCTCTACACTATTGAGTTATTCTAATGCTCTTATCAATTTAAATCTGTATCAACCTCGACAGTGGCTGGCTGTTCACATTATTTCCATTGCACAGTAATGTTAGTAAACAACTGATAAAAGTGTTCGCCTCCAGAGACTGAACTTTCTTCAAAAGCGCGTCTTATATGCTGTACAATACGATACATATTTTTTAAACCGAAATCTAACTGTTTATTCAATTAACACCGTTGTCCCTACACGTGGAAGATATTTTCCTTGCTCAAAAGTAGCGTAGCATTTCTCTTCAACCCAAGGCGCAGATGCTTGCCCATAAGCAAGATTTCCAAGTATACATTTTATAAATGTCATGACAGCGTAAAGAACGTTCACACAATCTTAACAGTTAAATGAAATAACTTCGGCAACCTGGCTTGACAAGATTAAGTTCAGTTAACACGTCAGTAGCACACATAACTGAATGAAGGCAATGCCACGAAATCCAGTCAAGTGACTCAAGTTCATGTCATGATTACGTGGTTCTGACTGCAGGAGGCATATATAACATATATCAAACAATCACTAACCAGCCAAGAAAGAACATTCCCACTCAAGTATTCTTCCTTACCTGTATGTGCGGTTAGAAGTGGTCGGACGTGACGAAATGAAGAGGGTTTGTTCCCTCTTTGGCTTAATCGATCAGAGAAGAGGAAACTTCATCCCTCGCTTGACCTCTACTTCTCTCCATTCTGCATTATAGATACGAACAAAGCGAGATCTTTCAGCCGTAACCGAAGTAAATTGTGTAATATTTTCTACATCCAATCACTAGGCTAGAAGATCATTGGCCAAAAAAATCACGTGCTGCTCTCAAATATCATATTATATATGGTACCACCGTTTTTGAATTCAGCGTTCTCAAAACACTTATGAATATAACTTGAAACAATTGATGCAACGCAATCGTCTAGGATGGTTTGATACCAAATCTTGAATGATCTAACATGACGACTTGGCTTTTTCTTTTCACTTTTAAACACAAGAGCTGGATAATGTCCATCCTTTAAGATTCCTCTTAAATAGAACTGAAGAGCACTCAAAGAGTGCATACATCTCCCAGAGCCATACACTAAACAAAAACTACAATTCAGGAAGGGGAAAACAGTGAGTTTCGATGTTTCATATTATGGACTACTGTCTTAATATATGAATTTACACTTGATCCAATAATAATTCTTTGATCTGCCCTTAAATTCACCCGCTTCTCCCTTAGCCCCCATAGTCCAGCTTCCCGTGAAATTTCATTGAAATTTACGGAGAAGTTTTGGAGATAACATGGGTTATTTCCGTATTTTCGGACTATTATCTTGATATGGGAAAATTCCTGGATCCGCGTAAGAATTCAATCCTTCCTTTTTAGCCCATCGCCCACCACGAAATGTCACTGAAATTCGTTCAAGAATTTTGGAATTATGTTCGGACAGACATGTATTAGTAAATACATATACTTCTTCCAATACATTTTGAAAAGGTAAACGGGGACTATTTTGATTGAAAAGAGTTAGGTCGCTGGTCAAAATCACCACCGTCCGTCCTACCCTCTTTCTCTCGCAGCCCTACTCTGCGCAAAAAAGAAACAACAAAAAAAAAAACAAACCAGCAAATAATAAACAAAATTTGATATTTTGTTGCTTGAGTTTCCTTTTCAAACGAAAGCAAAAATTAATAAATAAATAAATAAACATGGTTATGTAGCAAAAAGAACGGAATCATCGTCTTGTGCGCTCATCTCGAGCCAAGAACGGTAACTCTATCCTTCCTCAGCGGCAATTAGATTTTACTGTTGAAACAAACATACCGGATGCCACACCCGCTGACGTCTACCCAGGGTATATATCCGGAAAAGACAAGCTGTAAAAGCCAGCCTAGTTTTGCCAGCCACAACTGTGAACGCATTTTATCCACCCCGGGTGAGTCGGAACATGTTCAGGGTAATCAAAGCTGTTTCATATTGATACATGCTAAAATTAGCTTAGTCTGGTACAGGTCTGAAAAAGCAAGGATCTTGCTTAGAGAGATTGCATTGCGCCTGTCGACCTAGTTTCATCAGCCCAAACTGTGAACGCATTTTATTTACCCCGGGTAAATCGAAGCGGTTTTTAGGTAAACAATGGTGTTTAATATTGATACTTATTAGACTTAGCTTAGTCCAAATAGTCAAAGATGTAGGGCAGAACGATTGTATTGCACCAACCAGCTTAATTCTTTCAACCACAACAGTAAACGGATATTATTTACCCCGGTAGAGTCGAAACAGATTTAAAGTAACTAAAATTTATATTAGGCTTAGCTTAGTCGGTACAAGTCCAAATAGGCAAGGATGGTGGATTGGAAGATTGTATTGTGCAAGCCAGTTTAGTCCAATCAACCACAACCGTGAACACTGATCATTTTTCAAGAAAGAGTCCAAACAGATTGAGTGAAATTTAAGGTGTGGGATAGTGACACTTACTGAGTTAATCTTGGTCGCGTACGGGCCTAATTGTGGATGTAGTATACGGGATATGAAGATTGTATTCCGCCAATTTAACAAGCTGGAAAGGTTGGCCTATGAACCCTGAAAAACTACTTGAACATCGACCACAAGCGCATATATGTTAGCCACGAAGGGATCAATTCACAAAGAAACCTAATTTTTTTTAAGTTCATCTCAACTTCCAACAGGAACATTTTCAGGTTATATGTTCGTCATATAACTCTTAACATTGACGACCAGCATGTGTAGTACGTGTATAGATACTCAAACACACACACACACACACACACACACACACACACACACATATATATATATATATATATATATATATATATATATATATATATTAAAGAGCAACATTTCAGCGTCCGTCGTTAAACATTCGCCTGAGCTTTATATCATAGACGTCGGGGAACCAATACTTTTTGAACTGTTGTAGTTCATCAAGCCATCTTATTTTTTGTCAGCCATTGTTTCAAATATGATCTCTGGAGATCCACGTGTTTTGAGTCGTAATATCAAGGGATTGTCTCACATTTTAGCAACATCACCAGTCCATTGCCATTTGGGTTTCCTGGTGGATTCCCAGATATATCTGACACACTTCTATCGGAGTGTCTTGAATCCATGATCAAAAATGGACAGACAGCCATACTGTCATTATTTTCCATCTAAGGGACGGCAGAACTCGATAGCTAGCTCGAGTATCTACCAACTACGCAGTGTTCATGTACTGTGATGTAACTACCCAGATGAGCTATACTGTCGGAATACTCTCACAAAGGGACAGCAGACCCACATAGCTACCTCATTTGAGGGAAACTCTAAACAAATCATAAGCCAAGGGCACTGTCACCATTCGTGCCATCTCGGTTGACCATGGATGCAAACTTTTGGTTTAAAGGTTGTGATCGGCCCTGCGAATGTCGTATTTCGCCTTAAAACTTCATCGAATGGGCGAGAGTGCTATTCTACGATATAGGCCCCGCCGTCCTAAGGCCTATATCTATGTAAGTAAATGTTAAGTTGAATCGACAAAATTGCTGGTTTGGCAAAAATGCCGATTTGGCGAAATCTTAACATTTTTTTTTTCAAAAAACGAGTAAATACGTTCTTTTAACCAAAAGTTCATCTAATCAAACAAAGGATGTAAAACAATTAATTTTACAATGAAAAGCTTTTGAAATCAAACATTTCTTTACAAGTAGTAAGTAATTGGGTAGTTTTAGATTTCGTCTATGATAGATGAATAAATAAATCATCATCATCAGTCTTTTTAACGTCCGTCGTTGGACACAGACCTTCCCCAGGATTCGCCACAATTCTCTATCATGAGCGTCGCAGAGCCAGTACTTCCTAAATCTGTCTAGTTAATCTCTCCATCTTGTGTTCTGTCGGCTCCGGTTTTTTATGTGATCTCTGGGGATCCATGTTATGAGACGTGATGTCCATCGGTTGTCTTTCATTCTTGCAACATGGCCTGCCCATTGCCATTTTAGTTTTTTGATAGTTTCTATGATGTCACGGACACCCGTTTTCTTCCTTATATACTGTACTGTCTTGTGATATGGTTCATACAATAATAAATAAATACGTAGTTTTTAATTGATCAAAAGGTCATTTCAGTCAAAACAAGGATGCAAACATGGCCATTTTTCACAATCAAAAGTTAATGGAATCATGGCGAAATCATTTTATTGTGCAAAAATTAAGTAAATTTTGCAAATTTAATCGATTCGGCAACACAGAAACGCACATACACATATATATGAATATTTATAATTATTAATTGAATTATTGCGTTATATGAATTTTAAACTCTATTTGAAATTATTTCCTGTTATTACACAGTGATTGTATCTTTTGGTCAAGACAGCGTAAATAGAATAAACAAATAAAGAAAATGGGACAGGAATCGAATCTTGTAACTGCAGCGTTGCTCTTGCCACCGAGCTAAAACAGCTGCTGTTAATGCGAACGCCCAAATAACTATTTCATCCCAAAATTTCTCATTTCGTTCATTCACTGTCTATATCTGTGATATAACGGGAGATCATTTCAATTAGAGTTTCAAAGTAACATAACTCTTTTATAATTATTTCTGTCGGATTATATATCCATTTTTTAATAATGATACGTGTGAGCGTGTCTTAAATGATGTATATTTTGGCTGCAATTTTTATTTCAAACATATTTCATCAAACACGATAGTCCCTATCGATTCAACTTGTTATTAATATATCAGGCTTTTATTTGAAGCTTAAGTTGTTTTCATTCATTTTGGTCACATGATCGCCAGCCTACTTGCAGCGGACATCTGGCGCGTTTATGTTGCTGACTGGTTGAATGAGTGCTAAAAAAATAATTTTGATCATTTAACTTGTCGAAGATTTGTTCGGATAAGGTTTCAGAGCTAGTGAATGGTATCAGCCGGATGTACATGACTGTGAGTAGACCTGTATATCAAAGGTTCTGCTTTATCTGGTGACAATGGTTACTGTCATCCGCCCCAAATAAATGTCTGTTGGGGCAAGTTAGTCCTTTTGCTATGGAGCAAGTTGGCCCCTGTTTCTTCAAGTCCAGTAGTGCCAATTATGCACCTATGTTTTATTTGATTTGCTGGTAATCAAAAAAAAATGTGTTCTAATGAATTTTAATTGAGAATTCTGTTTCCATTTTTATTTTTCTAGTCATATAACGCCAAAATAATATCATAGTGTTCTTTCTTTTTTTATTGTATTTGTTTGGTAACGTGAATGGTCACAACGAAAATATGCAAGTTTGTTATCTTCAAGTCATTGTCTAAAGCAATACAATAGAATTCTTTTGTTTCAATTTTTACTGTGTCTACGGTGGGAGTGATAAATATTATATCCTGTACAAAGATCTTGACGCTGTTAACAACACAAGTGAATGTTTCTTATTTCTGGATTTTTTGCAAGGTGTAGGGACACAAAGTACAAAAAACTAAGCTGTTCAGCGTTCTTGTGAATTCTTTTCTGCTTATTGAAGATGAGAGACCAACTTTCCTAATATCGCTGGCGAATTGTCGACATGGGACAAATTGGTCTCCCGGTCCCTAATCAGCTATGAGTCAAACTGTTAAATATAATAAAATAGTTTTGCCATTTATTGACATCACAAATTTAGGTATGATAATGATTTCATTCTAGTAAATAGATACATTGAAAATATTTTTTTAAAGATTTATATATTATATATCGAATACGAAAGTTGCAGTCAAACAGACAAGATTTGAATAACTAGTTAAATTGACAAGGCTTAGATATTAACGAAAATTTATCAAACAGACGCACTTGTGCTTATTCCATTCCAATAAATAAATTCTAATAAACAACCAATATATTTTCATATTTTTTTTATCTATATACACAATACAGCAGTTGCAATAATCATATTCAATCGGGATAGAGATTGGAGTGCAGATTGACTCTGTAGCCAGGTTTGTCTTCTCTTTGTATCAGTCCCTTTTTTTCTTTGCTTTTCCTTATCATTTCTTCGTCTTCTTCTTCATTTATCAATTTTATTCTTCGTCATTTCATCGTTTCATCTTCATTCATTACCGCCAAACACCAGTTGAAGTCGACTTTGTTTTTTCAAACAATAAGAACGATCCTCACCGAATTCAGTGGAGTAAACTCTCTACTGATTGTCCATCATCATCATCATCATCATCATAATCAGTCTTTTAACGTCCATCGTTGGACATAGACCTTCCCCAGGATTGACCAGCATTCTCTATCATGGGCGTCGCAGAATTTGTCCTAAATTTTTCTAGTTCATCTCTCCATCTTGTGTTCTGTCAGCCTTAGTTTCTCATGTGATCTCTGGGGATCCATGTCGTGAGTCCTGATGTCCATCGGTTGTCTTTCATTCTTGCAACATGGCCTGCCCATTGCCATTTTAGTTTTTAATCGTTTCTATGATGTCTCGGACTCCCGTTTTCTTCCTTATGTACTGTGCTGTCTTGTGATCTCTCCATGTGAGGTTGAGCATGATTTTCTCATGCGCATGTTGCATGCTTTTCAGTTCTATCAAGCCACGTTAAACCAAACATTTTATATTAAATTAACATTTTTGCTCTGTGATTTGAAATTACGACCATGGGATTGGTAGGCTGGTATCTTATCAACTGACGCAAACTGACAAGTTTTATAAACCAACGAATTTATGTATTATATATTCGATACAGTGATTATCTGACCTTGTAGAAGCTAAGCTTGTTAATCTTTCTTCTCGAACAATTATTATTTCTTCTCAAATTATTGCGATTACTATTCCTTTCCTCTTTGAGTCTTTCGCAACGGCAGTGGTTGGTGGTCTCCACTGGAGATCAAGTGACAGAAAGTCACTCAAATACCCCAGGACTCTTCTTAATACAATATTCTGGCCGATTCCAGTAGTGCTGTCATTTGGATTGTCTGGCTTGGATTAGGTGCTACTTTTGGATCTCAAAACCCCAGAGAATTTTGTGTGTTTCATTCTCCAAGACAGATTCTAGTCTGTGCATGTACCTTAGGTTCGTATACACGCACTTCAGTCGTTTGCACAGTTCCCGGTGGATCCCCTCATACTTTGTCATGCCTGTTCTTGTACTCCCTCTGGTCTAATTTGCTACTCTCGCTTACTATATGATAGAGCATCTCATCCCTATCCCTGCACAATCTACACTTGCTGTCCTGCTGTGTTCTGTCTATCCTAGACTTTATATAGTTAGTTCTTATGGCATTGTTTTGTGCCGCTATTTTGAGCGATTCGGTTTCTCTCATCAGATTTCCTTTGCGTAACCGTATCCATGTTGTCAAGTCAGCAAGTTATCAGGTCTGCTTTCTGAAATGCCTGAGTAATGTTTTCTTCTTCTTCTTCTTCTTCTTCTTCTACTTATTATTATTATTATTATTATTATCATCATTATTATTATTATTAGCAACAGCAGCAGAAATTTCACACCAGTTGCCTGGCAGTCACTGCAGGAGGTTGACAGCAAGTCTCCTCAGCTCTCCAGCCCACATCTCATCTCTCCCTCGCCTATCCCGCCAGTGCTGTGGTTCACATCTCCGCTTCCATTTTCTTTCCTCTGTTAGGCCATTGCCAACATTTAGTGTCGTTTTTCTTGTACTTTCCTCAGTATCCGTGTGGTTCCTAGCAGTGCTGTGGTCGGTACAGTCTCAATTCTTCCTTTTATCCCAAGCTCCTCGAGTCTCGCCCTCAGTGTCTTTGGGACAGTTCCTAGAACGCCTAATATTACTGGTACGACCCTGACTTTCATGTTCTACATCTTAGCAATTTCACACCAGTTGCCTGGTAGTTACTGCTGGAGGTTGACAACTAGTCTCATCAGGTCTCCAGCCCTCTTCTCCACTCTCTCATAGTCCACAGCAATACTATGGTTTACAGTTTTACACCAATTGCCCGGTGGTCATCGCTGAGAGGCTGAGTGACAATAACTCTCCTCAGGTTTTCAGCCCATATCTCATCTCTCCCTCGCCTATCACGCCAGTGCTGTGGTTCACATCTCCGCTTCCTTGCCTCTGTTAGACCACTGTTAACATTTAATGCTGCAGTACTTATATTTCTAGCACTTTCCTCAGTATCCGTGCAGCTCCTAGCAGCAGCAATTTCATACAAGTTGCCTGGCTATCACTCCTGGAGGTTGACAGCAAGTTTCCTGGGGTCTCCAGCCCTCCTCTCCACTCTCTCATAGTCCACAGCAGTCCTTTTGTACACGATTTCTAGGTCCAGTCTTCTCGCTTGGATGAGGTGGTCAGTTTGGATGTAGAAGTCCCGAAGTAATTAGTGATTTCCATTCTCCAGGGCTGACTCTTGTTTGTGCAGGTACCACTTTTCGCATGGCTAAATCCCATTATTATTATTATTATTATCATTATTATTATTATTATTATTATTATTATTATTATCATCATCATCATCATCTTCATCATCATCATTATTATTATTATTATTATTATTATTATTTGGAATCTCACACCAGTTGCCTGGTGGTAACCGCTGGAGTTTGAGTGACAGCAAGTCTCCTCAAGTCTCCAGCCCTCCTCTCCTAGTACTCATAGGTCGATTTACAGTTTCACACCGGTTGCCCAGTGGTTATCGCTGAAGGCTGAGTGACAATAAGTCTCCTCAGGTCTTCAGCTAACGTCTCCTCTCTCTTTCGCATATCATGACAGGGCTACGATTCGCTGCAGTACTTATATCTCTAGCACCTTCCTCAGTATCCGTGCAGTTCCCAGTAGTGCTGTGGTTTGTACGGTCTCTATCCTTCCCCTAATCCTGATCTCCTCCAGTGTCTCCCTCAGCGTTTTGGGGACAGTTCCTAGTGCGCCCACTATGACCGGTACTACCCTGGCTTTCATGTTCCACATCTTCCTTAACTCCCTTGCTATTATTATTATTATTATTTTGTATTCTCACACCAGTTGCCTGGTGGTTGCCGCAATAGGTTGAGTGACAGCAAGTCTCCTCAAGTCTCCAGCCCTCCTCTTCACATTCTCATAGACCACAGTAATACTGCAGTTCACAGTTTCACACTAGTTGCCCCGGTGGTCATTGCTGAAGGCTGAGTGACAACAAATCTTCTCAGGTCTTCGGCCAACATCTCTTCTCTCTCTCTTGCCTACCACGCCAGTTCTGTGGTTCACATTTCTTCTTTCATTTTCTTTCCTCTGTTAGGCCACTGCTAACATTTGATGTTGCAGTCTTTATATTTTTAGCACTTTCCTCAGTATCCGTGCAGTTCCTAGTAGTACTGTGGTCTATACAGTCTCAATCCTTCCTTTTATCCCGAGCTTCTTCTTCTTCTTCTTCTTCTTCTTATTATTATTATTATTATTATTATTATTATTATTATTATTATTATCATCAGTAGTAGTAGTAGTAGTAGTAGTGGTAGTATTTCACTTCACGTTGTTATTATTTACAAATATTATTCTTACTGGAATCTATATCACTATGTATATTATTTTTTATTTCAACTACAGATTAATAATTTGTTTGTTGTTAAGATATTTTTCTTGTTTTTCCTTTTGGCTCTTTTTTTTTCTCTCTGGGTTGGCGTCGCTTATTTTCTTTCAAGATTCGTCGCCATTATTTTTCTTTAAACTTTTTCGCCTCCTTTTCCGCGCCCTTTTTGGGGGGATTGGGGATTGGGGGTTCTATCTTATCCGGAGCCAGCAATGCCAACAATCCATTACGAGGGTCGAACATAATTAAAGTTAGGGGCGAAGACCCAAAAGACTCAACCGCTACCGCCACATCCCCATATCTTTCTCTTTCCACAGCTATATGGATCCCACACGCAAGTTCCAGAAACGGCGGGGCTCCCTTATCGACGGGCTTTGGGATTCAGTCTAAGACTCTGGTGTGTGTGTGTGTGTGTGTGTGTGCTTTGGGCTTTGGTCGCAGGATATGAGCGTGAGTGTATGTGTGTATGTGTGTGTGTGGATGCATGTGAGTTGTTTTTTACCATTCGATGACTCTGTGTGTAAGTGTATGTGTAAGTGTATGTGTGCGTGTGTCGTGTTTTGGTCCCGTGCTACGTGTGTAATTGTATGTGCGCGCTTTGGTGCGCATGCGTGCTTTTTTTCTTTTCTTTTCTTTTCTTTTCTTTTCTCTTCTTTTAAAGGATGAAGGGCTCATGATGATGATGATGAGAAAAGCCGATGTCCTGTCTTTTTGCAAAGATACTACAGAGGAATGAAGCAAAGAAAATTTCAAGGAAGGGGCACCATTTTTTGTTGTGAAGGAAAACACAGCTTCACAGTAAGAGGTCCTCGAATAGCGAGCGTGAAGTATTCCTCTTTTCCGACATTTTTTTTCTTTTTTTGTGGTTGTTCTTGACTTTGCTTAGGTTATCGACAGTGTTTGTGCACTTATAAGTGACTTTGTGTCGATTTTCCACATGCTTTTACACGCTAATGTGTGTAAGATTTGGGTGTGTATTTGCCTAGAACTATATGTTTTAACTGTTTTAGCTTTTACTTATGTTTGTATGTATGAGTGCTTGGTACTCTCTAATCTGAGTATTACTACCATTACTTAACACTAGTTTTACTCCATCTTATCACGATTGCTTTTTATCACAAGAGTCTCGGACAATACATTCTTCATTTATACTATTATTTCATTCCTAGTTTTATTCCATCTTACGATTGTTGCTTTTTTATTACAACACCCTGTGTTGATTTATTCTTCATCATTTCTGTTGTTTTATAACTAGTTTTACTCCATCTGATTATTGTTGCTTTTTTTTCGAAGCATTCTTCATACACTATTCTACATTTAATTATTCTTGCTCTTTATCACAATACATTTCCTTATAACTATTATTTTGATGCTAGTTTTCTTTTACATCTTAATATTGCTGCTTTTTATCACAACATTCCGGATCGATATATACTTCAAACGCTGGAGCAAACAAAGTGAAAATCGGACACTTCCGACGAGATCTGAATTTACATTCTGGATTTCAGGAGCCAGTCTTCCATGGACGTCGTCTTGACCGAGATGATCACGTCGAACATAGATCAGTCGTTATTCTCTCACCCTCTCTTTCTGAAACCTACGCTATCGTTGTTTTACAGCCAAGTAATCATAGTGTGAATGTGCAACAATCACATCAAGAATAAGGACAAAACTGTCAAAAAAGAAGATGCAAAACTGGGGAAAGAAGACCACTATATCAACCTAAGACAACGAATCTGAATGAAACCCACAAAAAGAAGAAGAAATCAAGTGAACAATCATCCTAGGATGGCAAGCCTTCGGCAAAGCAAACTCAACCTTCAAAAACAAGTCAATCACAATAATTTCAAAAAGAAGAGTATACAACCAATGCATCTTCCCGATAGTCACTTATGGAGCTGAAACATGGAACCTAACCAAGAGACAGACCAGCAAACTGAGAAGCATGCAACATGTGCATGAGAGAATCATGCCCAACCTTACATGGAGAGATCACAAGACAGTACAATATATCAGATAGAAAACAGGGGTCAGAGAGATCATAGAATCTATTAGATTGGGCTGTTGATGTTGATGTTGATGTTGCGAGAATGACAGCCGATGGACGTCACGACTCACAACATGGATCCCCAGAGACCACATGCTAAACTGAGGCCGATAAAAAACAAGATGGAGAGATTGAATAGACAGATTTAGAAGATACTGGCTCTTCGACGCCCATGATAGAGAATTGTGGCGGATCCTGGGGAAGGTCTATGTCCAACGACGGACGTTAAAAGACTGATGATGATGTTGATCATGAATCATAGTTTTAAGCTAGGTGAATTATTATGCATTCAATCGGCGTAAACTCGCCATTTTTGAATGAACGGCGTAAACTGTTTCTGACATAAAACGTATACTACAGCGGAAATTTGCTACTTCTAGGACTCTGTTCTACATAGACATTTCTGTCGGAATTTCAGGGGCGAAACCACCATCGTGATAATGAAAAGTTCGCTACTTTCATTTGTTTCGTAATTGTTTAATATAACCTCACCTCGAACCCTGTCCCTAAACACTAAACCGAATTCTAACCCTAACGTATATTCTTTGTTGTTGAATTTCAATCAAACAGTTTTGAATGGTAAAGTTTTCGTTTGTTCCGGAATTGACTCCATATGATTCGTAGTTAACTGTATTAAAATTTAAGAGTATTCTCAGTTCAATAATACTGCTTTAAATGGTCAAAATAGTTTACACCGCGTCCATATGTTAGATACACACAGAGACATATTTTGCACTGCTTCAATATACAATTACCGCTTGGGTGTAAGAGATCAAGACAAAAAAAAATCATTCTGACCAAGTGCACATATCATGAGAACGCCAAGAATGACTCCATTTAAACTGAAAACTTATCACCGAGACACAAATATTTTGTGCATTATTTAAAGGTAATCTGATTACCAATTTACGGAAAAACGATTTAGTTCTATGGTGGGCTATAATGATAAAATAACGGCGCCAACATAAAGACTGTCTGTTTGATTCTTATCACTATTAGCTGCCAACTGCCAGACTGCAAAGTGATATTGTGGGTGCCCTGGTGACCATCAAATGAGCTATCGGGAGACTAGTTAACAAATACAAAAGATAAGTTTAAAGCAGAGCTAAATCTTTCAAATAGTAGTTATGCCGTTACATTTACCCTTTCCTGAGAGACATATACGACAACAGTCTCTTGGATATTTTATTTGTAAAACTGGGAAAAACATATGCAAAATTCTTATTCTTAACAAAATCATTTGCTTTTTAAAACACCCATCTCGGTATATAAATATTACCCCCAGATCTTTAAATTCAACGAGAAAATGGAATGGCTAAGAAGTAAATTGTCCCGAAAATGTAAAACAACGAATTTCAAATCGAGTTCAATCCCCAATGGGTGTCACCACTCAACCAGACTAAGGCAAGCTTAGTAAATTAACGAACACACACATATATGTATATATATATATATATATGTATATATATATATATATATATATATATATATATATATATATATATATATATATAGTAACTTCATGAGTAAAATGTTGTATGTATCGAGCACTCTATGAAATGAATCCATTACATTTCAGAAGTGGCTTTATATTATTGATATATTATTATGTTATGTTATACTGCTAGCCTGATTTGTACCACATATATATATATATATATATATATATATATATATATATATATATATATATATATATATGTGCGTGTGTGTGTGCATATATATATGTATATATATATATATATATGTATATATATATATGTATATATATGTATATATATATATGTATATATATATATATATGTATATATATATATATGTATATATATATATGTACATATATATATATATATGTATATATATATATGTATATATATATATAAGTATATATGTATATATATGTACGTATATATAAGTATATATGTATATATATGTATGCATATATATATATATATATGTATATATATATATAAGTATATATGTATATATATATATATATATATAATATATATATATATATATATATATATATATATATATATATATATATATATATATATATATATATATATATCACAATACGAATCGGGGATGCAATATAATATGATATAACACAATATCCGATGTATGATGGATTTATTTCGTAAAGTACTCGATACATTCAACTTCGAACGTTAAGTTGGTTTAGAGTAGAGCTTAGAATATAATGGAATGGGGATTCGCTATACAAACATAAAACAAGGAATTCAAAGTCGAGTTCAATCCCCACAGGGTGGCCCCATTCAACCACTCTAAGGAAAGTTTAGTAAATTAACACATAAATGTGTGTGCGTGCGCGCAGTCAAATGAAACAATGTAGGCAGTGACTATAGTATCTGATTTTATGTAAAATATAAAACCTTCGTAAAGTTTACATATATTGCATTACCAGATATTTGGAAATAATTTTTTGAAATGACATAAACTATTTTACATCTTCAGAGTTTAAAGTTGTAAAACTTTCTAGACTATACGCAAACATTTTTATGTTACTGCCCCGTTTGGGATCATTCAGGCGAATGATTCGATTTATTTGGATCCATATTATACTCTGGTATATATATATATATATATATATATATATATATATATATATATGGTGCAGATCAGGTTAGCAATATAACATAATATAATAATATAAAGCAACGTCTAATGTGTGATTGATTTATTTCATAGAGTGCTCGATACATTCAACTTTATACTATGAAAGTCAAGTTGTTTTAGAGTAGAGCTGAGGCCCGGAGAGGGTAGATACATGAATCAGTTTGTGTAGCGAATCCACATTCTACAATATATATATATATATATATATATATATATATATATATATATATATATATATATATATATATTGAACCTTCATTAAAACGTACCAATAGGACGGAGATGTCCGTTTTAGCCGGTTTTTTTGAGTTAACCAATGGTAGCAGTTAATACTGTATACGTATACGATACAGGAAAGTATATTCACTTGCAACCCCCACGGACTATGTTTACACTATTCTTAAGTGTATCGCAAAGAATTAGTATTATATTTGGAAGTTAAATTCCGCTTATAACTGCAAGAAAAAAGCAGGAAGTTGTTGCAAAAAGAAAGAAATACTTTCGCGTTTTCACATAGGATTTCTGTGCAGATTAAGAATAAGTTAACGGTCTTGACTAAAATGTTCCGGATGTAATTCATTGATCCATCATCTGAAAAATAATTCTTTACAGTAGTTTCTCTCGTTAATAGTACAAAGATTATTACGATAACGTTAATAAATTTCAAGTCATATATGTCTTCATTTACACAGGTCACTTTTTGCCAAAAGTCTGCGAAAATTGCCAATATAAACTGAAGATGATACATCATATATATATATATATATATATGTGTGTGTGTGTGTGTGTGAGTGTATTATGAAATGATTTAACATAAAAAGAGGTTAATTTTTCCGATCTAATTAATTAAGATCTGACTCCTCCGAAAATCCCTTAACCGTCATAGATATCATTATCATCATCAATCTTTTAACGTCTGTCGTTGGACATAGATCTTCCCCAATTATCTATCATGGGCGTCGAAGATCCAGTATTTTCTGAATTTGTCTAGTTAATCTCTCCATCTTGTATTTTGTTGCCCTCGTTTTCTTATGTGTTCTCTGGGGATCCATGTTGTGAGTCTGTGATGTCCATTGGTTGTCTTTCATTCCTGCAATATGACCAGCCCATTGGCATTTGAGTTTTCTTATGGATTCTTTGATATCTCTAACCCTCGTTTTCTTTCTGATATATCGTGCTGTCTTGTGATCTCTCCATGTGAAGTTGAGCATGATTATCTCATGCGCACGCTGCAAGCTTCTCAGTTTGCGGGTTTGTCTCTTGGTTAGGTTTTATGTTTCAGCTCCATAAGTGACTATCGGGATAATGCATTGGTTGTGTACTCTTCTTTTTAGGATTATTGGAATCGTCTTGTTTTTTAACGTAGAGCTTGCTCCGCCGAAGACTTGCCATCCTAGAGTGATTCTCCGCTTGATTTCCTCCTCTTTTGAGGATCTCATGAAGATTCGTTGTCCTAGGTAGATGCAGTGGTCTACCTTGCCGAGTTTTGCATTAACTTCTAAATGTGATAATAATAATAGTGATAGTAATTTTAAGGTGATCCAGTTATGAAACGATACTGTGAATGATGGTGATGATCCTTCTATCATTTGCTTGACTAAGACTTCGTTTCTTTTGATTCTTTCTTCGATATCCGTCTCAATGCTTTAATTCATGACCCCTGACGATTTCCCCTCTTATTTTCAATGCATTCATTTGATGAAATAGTCTGTAATGTATTTGCATTATACATATGATAACCCTATTCTCTACAGTAAAACTTTTGTTAATCCCTGACAACTGATAATTCCTTTTAGTGTAATTATATTATACATATAATAACCAGATTCTGCCCGTAATACTTACATTAATTCCTAGCCACTGACAATCCCTTTTTACCTGGTTTTCGATGCATTTACATTATACTTATTCTATCAGTCATACTTGCATTAATTCCTCTATTCTTGATTTTCAATGCATTTTTGTAGTAAAAACATTAGCAATACACTCATGTTATACTTATAATATACTATGTAAGTAACGCTGACATTAGTTTCTGACGGCAAATAATACGATACTCAATGCACAAAAATACAAATCTCGAGACTAAGCCCGTTAAAACAAATTTTAAGTCGAAATAGCATAATTTGATGTTTAATCATCAATTTTATCAACTACCAGAAATTGTTTGTCTTGAAGAAAATGGTAAAAAATTCAATAGGAGAGTTGTGGAGTAGCGTTGAAACCAGCTTAATTTTCCTTTATTTTTTATAATTTCTCATATCATAGTGACTTCATTCTAATGAAAAGAAAAAAAACATATATCCATACTGATCTGTTATATTAGGGTGTCCCACATGAAATGGCTGTTCAAGGAAGGAAAAAAATGACTTAGAATTGTAAACAAGCCTAGTTTATTCACGGAAATATACTTTATTTGCTTCAATAACTTCTTTCCATTAGGCTTCAAGGGGAAAGATTTCTTCTTTTTACTGAATTCATTGTCTTCTGAAGCTAAAAATTGTTCAAATACTGTCAATACCACTTCTTTGTTGGCATACTTTTTATTGCAAACAAATTGCTCAAGGAATTAGAATAGGTGATAATCTGTTAAAGATAGATCTGGTGAATATGGATGATGTTATAATATTTCATAATTAAGTTGCAGCAACTTTGTTTTGATCGTGTTAAGATCCTTTTTTTTATTGCAATTTGTATCTTCTGAAGCTAAAACTTGCTTTAATACTGTCATTACCACTTCTTTGTTGGAATGCTTTTTAATGTGAAGAAAAAGCTCAAGGAATAGATGACATATTGAAGATAGATCTGGTGAATATGGATGATGTTATAATATTTCATAATTAAGTTGCAGCAACTTTGTTTTGATCGGATTGCCAATGTAGGTTCTGGCTTTGTCGTGCAACAAATCGGATCCGTGTTGTCTCACCAATGCTTGATATTTTCTGGCTAATTGTAAATCGTCATCATCATCAATCTTTTAACGTCCATCGTTAGACATAGACCTTCCCCAGGATCAGCCACACGTCTCTATCATGGGTGTCGCAGAGCCAGCATTTTCTAAATTTGTCAACTTTATCTCTCCACCTTGTATTTTGTCGGCCTCAGTTTCGCATGTGATCGCGGTTGTCTTTCATTCTTTCAACATGACCAGCCCATTGCCATTTGAGTTTTCTTACAGATTCTATGATATCTCTGACCCCCGTCTTCTTCCTAATTTACTGTGCTGTCTTGTGGTCTCTCTATATGAGGTTGAGCATGATTCTCTCATGTGCACGCTGCATGCTTCTCTGTTTGCCGGCCTGTCTCTTGGTTAGTATTCATTTTTTTATAGCTCTATAGGTGACTATCGGGAGGATGCAGTGGTCGCATACCCTTCCTTTTAGGAATAATGGGATATTCTTGTTTTTGAAGGTCAAGTTTGTTCTACCGAAGGCTTGCCATCCTTGAGCGATTCTTCGCTGCATTTCTTCTTCTTTTGTGAATTTTATCGAGATTCGTTGTCCCCGGTAGATGTAGTGGTCCACTTTTCTCAGTTTTGCGTATTCGATTTTAACAGTTATGTCCTTATTCTCAATGTAACTGCTGCACCTGAATTTTATTTTAATGAAGTTCATGTGTAGGTCAACTCTTTTGCTTTCTTTGTTCAGTTCATCTAGCATTAGTTGGAGGTCGTGAATGCATTTAATCAATTTGTTTGCAATATGATTGCGCTTCCGAGTGCGAAGTTTATGTTTTTAAGAGCTTGAATAGTATCTCTACTGTACATACAAAAACAAAGGTATGGTTTTTCTTTGTGTACAGCATCTTCAAGAGTGGGGAATGATCTTATTATAACTGATATGATGGATCATAAGTTGAATTATTATTTCAAGCCAATATCGTATAATCTGTTATATATAACTACTTTTTTAGCTTCAGAATCTGTCGAAATTGCAATCATAAAAATATATGCCACAAAACATCCATTTTGTGTTGGACGACTTGATATTTCGATTCTTAGACCTGGTTAACAAGGTGGACTTTCAGCACTGCTTCTTTGTCTTATACGTCAGGTTAAAAATGCTTTGATAAGATTTGACATAGAATGGAGAGGTGTTTCATTTAGTTGAAAGATAAAACTCTCCTCTCCATCAAACAGTCTTTGGCACAAATGATCCTTGACGTATACATGTATACATGTTATTTGCCAAGGTGGGAGGGGGACAGCCTGCAGGTAATTATCTAGCATTCTCTCTTATGCCTCTTTACTAGTCACTATTGGTTGTACTGTTGAGTGTTGTGTCAGTTTTAATTAAAGATAGAATTTTTACAGATACCAGATACGCGGTGGATATTCAAGTACTTCTTTGTTAAATCCGTAGAAATGCGTCTATAAGGCTTGGTATGAAAATGGAGAAGTGTTCCATTTAGTTGAAAACAAAACCTCTCCTGTCTATAGTTTTGAAGAGGGTCATTAACATCCACAAAGTTTTTTTTTTAACAATTGTGCTCCTTCTTGTTGTTTGAGCAATTCACTCGACGGCAACATATTTGGGTACAGACGGGCAAGCACTATAGTGTCTGGTAAGAAGTTCGTGATATAGACAGAAAACGGCGTTGGACACTGAGAAACATCAATGAAGCGGCATACGTCAGCATGTCAGCCGAGTGTATGTCAGACAAGCACGGAATTCACGTCAACATGGCTTCGACTATTCAACGGGGACAAGACATGGAAATCCGGGCCTAACAAGGACGGGAGACAAAAACGCCCGGATCTTTCATTATAAGCGTTACTGCTATTGGAGAAAAAATCTGTTCATCACCGATACATACGATTAGTAGACCCAAAGAAAGCCGTAGAATGGATCAACCGGAACGTTGTTTCAACAACATAAACAACAAGAAGGTCTTGAATTGTCCGAAAAACTCTTTGGAAGCGTTTCATAATCATCATCATCATCATCATCATCATCATCAGTCTTTTAAAGTCCGTCGTTGGACATAGACCTTCCCCAGGATTCGCCACACTTCTCTATCATGGGCGTCGCAGAACCAGTACTTTCTAAATTTGTCTAGCTCGTCTCTCCATCTAATTTTCTACCGGCCTCAGATCTGCATGTGATCTCGGGGGATCCATGTCGTGAGTCGCGACGTCCATCGGTTGTCCGCCATTCGTGCAACATGGCCACCCCACTGCCATTTGAGATTTTTAATGGATTCTTTGATATCCCTGACTCTTGTCATTTCCTGGATGTACTGTACTGTCTTGTGGTCTCTCCATAATTCTTTTATGTGCGCGTTGCATGGTTCTCAATTTGCAGATCTGTCTCTTGGTTACGTTCGATGTTTCAGCTCCATACGTGACTATTTTAAATGGGTGAAGACACTGGTTTGAAAGATAAATATTCTAACCAGATTAGCTACGATACCTACCCTCTGGTCACAATTCATTGTGTCTCCAAAAAGTGTTGATACGCTTCGTTGATAGCAGTTCTGATTCTGACCTGAAAGTTAAATAAACGGGTCTGGTTAATTATTTGATAAATAACTTATGTCTCTTGACAGTATACTGTGTTGAGGGTGATCAATTAAAAGATTCGAAAAGGAGAGAGATCAATAAATAAGTTACTTCGCTCGCCTTTTGCAGGTATTGATCACTAAAAAAGTCTCAATTTTCAAAAAACGGGTGGACACAAACTAAGGGTGGACACAAACTTTAGCATAAACCTACATTGTAAATTGAAACCCTCATGTAAAACCTTTTCGAGGAAATATTTTTTTGCTGTTTTTTTTTTAGTTATAACAAGGAGTGAATGTTTAAATGTGCTGCCTTCTAGCTCCATTGGTGCTGCCCGTACACATGAAACGTAATCAGCCAGCCGGACTGATCAGCTTGAAAACTGAGTGAAATTTATGTTGACATTTGTGGTGACAGTTTTGATTGACGGTTACTAATACTTCCATTATAAAGAATACATGCTAGAATAAGGATTAGAAAAGGGAATCATTCGACGTTTATTTGAATGAAGCTTCATTTGAAAAGATCGGACTACGGGAAAGCATACCCCACATTGTTGCAAACACCTACGAAAGTTCGGATTTCAATGTCTCGCAGTGAAGCGATGGTTAACAAGCTAGTCTTACTGACTCTTACTAAATGTTGTGTCAATATTTATGCGTGATGATTACAGCATTCCACCCTGTTTAACGTGATTCTTGTATAACACGAATTTTTAGATAAAAAATAAGTATGAAATAATCTTATATAATTCGGGTACTCGATTTAGCGCCGCAGTTTGACAGTCTCCCTTGTTTTCCAGGATCGATGTTCCAAATTTGTGTACTGAAATACTGCAATTATACAATAAGTACCCACTTTTTTTATGATGTGTACTGTTACAATTACTTTGATTTCATGAAATAAGATGACATAAGAAAAAATAATGAAGGTACCTTCCTTTGTGTATCTCATACACTGAATTTGAAGCCTCAATTTTTTTTTCAAAGTTTCTTTCTCTGAGTATTGAAATGATTTTGTCTAATTCATTTCATCTTTGATTAGATATAATTCTTAGTAGTAAGGGAGTCTTGTCCTCTCTGTTATCATATCGGCTTGATTTTAGTAACGTATAAAAATGTTTTCTGCGCACATGCGACTATAGCACCAACCCCACTTTTTTTCTCGGATTTGGGTATGACACTTTCCGGGTTATACACGAAAAAATACGTTAGAGTAGATGAAAGTTTTGTTATATTTGTTTTGTATATTCCATCCGGGATACCAAAACTGACATAAACAGTTAGGTTTACTATAAGGAGTCTTATATACAATATTCGGTCTATTGATAGAATTCTTATACGTTCTTATGATGTTCGCTTGTTATATTCAGTTTATTAATTGACTATTATTTGGTGTATTGATACTGTCTTGTAATGTTCAGTTTTTAGATGGAATAACTATTCGATCTATTGATACAGTCTTGTACACAATATTCGGTTTATTGATGTGATTATCATTTGGTTTATTGACACTATCTTGTACACAATATTCAGTTTAGTGATGGAAATGGAATTGGAATCATCATCATCATCCTCATGATCATCATTATTATCATTATTATTACTACTACTACTACAGCTATTATTATTATTATTGATCCTGTCTTGTATTACTCAGTTGGTCGATGGAATTATAATTCGGTTTATTGATACCGTCTTGTACACAATATTTGGTTTATTGATGAAATTATTATTCAATTTATTATTCGGCTGTCATGTACACAATATTCGGTTAATTGGGACAATCTCTCACTGTAGAATAGTAGTGAGCTAAACTTATCTCAGAGATAATTACAACTGTCACCAAAACTGTCAAAATAGGTTTCTTCAGTTTTCAAATGAGTTTGGCTGTTTGGCTGACTATGTATCACGCATACTGGCGGCACCGATTGAAATGAAGGGCTGAAATTTTCAACATTTGCTTCTTTGTCAACAAAGGAATTTTCTTTTTTTACACCCCTCCCAACCGGAGTTTTAGTGGGGGTTCAGTTTGCAATGTACGTTTATACTAAATGGGTCCCTTTTGTAGCCGTTTGTTGTTTTTTTTTGTTCTGTTTTGGGTTTGTTTTTGTTTTTGTTTTTTTGTTTTTTTTTTAATTCAGTCTTTTTAAAAAGGCGTGAGAAGCAACTTATTCATTGATCACCGCCTCATTAAACGTTTTAATTGATCACCACAAACAAGACGTGTTCTCAAAAAGACATTGGTCATGTTTCCATTGTGTGACGAACTGGGCCTGTTTCTCTTGGTATTTACTAAATGTTTTCAGTATTTATTCTATCACCTAATGTGTAATGATTAGACCGAATGAAATTTTTGACGTATTTGTTTAATAAATCCTATTTGTGATATCACATTTTACATAAACAGTTGGCCAGTAATAATACTTTTCCGTAACGATTACTCATTGATCTTATACTTATGGCTAACCACTAAGCAAACACTTCCCGTCAACCTCGAGTCTCCCCGTCTCCCTAATACTTCACCCACGCTGTAAGCAAACGCCAAAAATGATATTTGGGAGCGTAGGGGCCAGACAAAGACGGTGAGTAATTGACACGTGGAAGGGAGACGTTTCTCATTCCTTGCAATCCACCTTCGACTAATTGGTGATAATTAGCTGAATTGGATTTCGACTGGGCAAACCTGAAATTTGAAAAGGGTGGCTGGTGTGGGTGAAAAATATCAGCGGGGTTGGGGATCGACAAATCCTTTTCAGAGAACTGGTTATTCGAGAGACACGGTTTCGGGTTTCTGAATCTTTGAGTTTAAATGGGACATTGGGTGAAACACAATGTCACATTCTTTGCATAGACTACCGTTCAGATTCTGCGAGCTTTTGACAAGTGACTTACTGCTTGCAAGTGGATTTGTTGTCGAAGTCACGACGAGGGAATTCAAGTGTTATTTTGCCCGGTTCAGCTCCACCAATTCAGCGCTGCGACTCCGATTTAGCGGAGATACATTTAGTCCCTGTGAATTATTCAAAATACTTTAACGAAAAATTATTTAAAATCAAAGTGCGTATCCGAGCGCAAAACAACAAACACTTTTTTTAGTAAAATGTAATATGTAGATATTTTTTCTCAATAGTTTTTTTTATCGAACAGAAAGTAGGGGCCACTATATCATTATAGTTTCATTATGAATTTAGCACCTTCTAAAATGTCATCATCATCATCATCATCATCAGTCTTTTATCGTCAGTCGTCGGACGTAGACCTTCCCCTGGATCCGCCACAATACTCATGGGCGTCGCGGAGCCAGTATTTTCTGAATTTGTCAAGTTCATCTCTCTGTCTTGTATTCTGTCGGCCTTGGTTGCACATGTGACCTCTGGGGATCCATGTTGTGAGTTGTGATGTTCATCGGATAACATCCCCCAAAAGTATTTCGTGATAGATTAAAAACACGTGTCCTGTTCGAATTTGGTAAGGATTGGTCAAAAATTAAACCCTGGGTACTTGCACACACACACACACACACACACACACACACACAAACAAACAAATATTTTCCACCAGCTATAAGGACGAACGAGAAGAATTAGCCAAACGGGAAAGAATCCAAAAGAATTCAAGTCGAAGGACTTTAACAATCGATCACCAAATCTAAATGTCTTAACGCTGAAATACATCATCATCATTATCATCATCATCAGTCTTTTAATGTCCGTCGTTGAACATAGACCTTCCCCAGGATTCGCCACAATTCTCTATCATGGGCGTCGCGGAGCCAGTATTTCCTGAATTTATCTAGTTCATCTCTCCATCTTGTGTTCTGTGGTCCTCAGTTTCTCTTGTGATCCCTGGGGATCCATGTTGTGAGTCGTGATGTCCATCGGTTGTCTCTCATTCTTGCAACATTGCCTGTCCATTCGGTGCGGAATCGGTGGCGCTGAATAATCTCAACCTGAATAATCTAGCGTTGAAATATCAGAGCTAGGTAAATAGTGCTGAATAGGCGGCGCTACATCGTAACTAACACTTTATGATATGAGAGAAGGCAAGTAAGTATTCTTTAAGCTTTTAATTGACAATTATTTCGCTGTGTTCTACGATGCTTAAAATTACCGTTTTGTGCATCGATATTTATGGAGATTAACTGTAACAATAATGTCGATTTCAACTTATTATTGAATGAATCAAGTGCACAAACACTCCCAAAATTCAGAACCATCTTACTAACATACGTTACTCTTGTCGACAACCACGTAAATATCAAACTGAGATTGTAAGTCAATCGAGGTGAATCAGTCTAAAACTCTCTTCGTATCGTATTTTACGATATTAAAGACGCACGGCCATATGTAATCTACGACCATAAGACATACCTCTTTTTCTCTAATCTTCATAGCCGTCCATGCTATCGGGTTATTCTATTTTGCTCTTATCGATTCAAATCTACATTAACCCCCACAGTCGCTGTTTGTTTACATTATTTCCATAGCACTAAAATGTTAGTAAACTGATAAAGCGTTCGTATCCCGAGACAGAACTTAGGAAAAAGTGCATCTTATGTGCCGTAAATTTCGGTAGGAAAAAATTGATTTTTCTCCGTAACCAATGCACCTTCCCAATAGTCACTTATGGAGCTGAAACATCGAACCTAACCAAGAGACGGATCCGCAAATTGAGAATCAAGCAACGTGCACATGAAAAAAATATGCTGGGCCTCACATGGAGAGACAACAAGACAGCTCAGTACATCCGGGAAAAGACAAGAGTCAGGGACATCATAGAATCTATGACAAATCTCTAATGGCAGTGGGCTGGCCATGTTGCAAGAATGAAAGACAACCGATGGACATCACAACTCACGACATGGATCACATGCGGAACCGAGGCCGGCAGAATATTAGATGGAGAGACGGGCTAGACAAATTCAGAAAGCACTGGTCTCGGGGCCAATGATAGAGAAGTGTGGCGAATCCTGGGGAAGATCTATGCCCAACAACGGTCGTTGAAAGACCGATGATGATTTTATTGGGATATTTCGTATTATTGGATCAGGTATGCAAAATATGGAAGGTGTGTCTGGTCGACATTCTTGGATATGAATTAAAACGTAGTACTTAACAATGGACACTGGCTTTTATTTATATTTAGGTTGCCCCAAGTTATGACAATTTGGTGTTCCTCCGGGCCAAATTTTAAGGGTTAACTATTTTTTCCCGGATACTTCCTTCCACGACTTGATGCGAAGATATGGGGTTTGCCACAGGAAACGAACTTGCAACCGATAGGTAGCCGCTTTAATAAAGCGTCGCTCCTACGGTAGAGCTAAACAGCCACTGGTATTGTTAATGCTCAAATAACTGCTTTATCCCCAAAATTTAATTTTGTTCATTCACTGCCCAAATCTGCTCTGTTTCTAAATGCCAATGATTATATTCTTAAGAAATGAATAATTAAAATTGCGTTACATTACTGTGAAACTCTAATCGTTTATTCTATTTACACTGTCTAGACCAAATGATGCATTCACCATATAGTAACGAGGGGTCATTTCAAATAGAGTTTCAAATTAATATAACGATTGGAGCTGATATGGACAGCGAATGAACAAAATGAGAATTTGGAGATAAAGCAGTTATTTGGGCCTTCGGATTACCAGTGACTATTTAGCTCTATGGTAAGAGCGACGCTACATTAAAGAATATATGCATATAGTGTTTGGACAAATCTTTATAATAGGGATGACTAACTCTTATGAGGATGTTGGATATGAATGAAACCTTCAAAGATCAGAATGATCGTTTGAACAACTCAGTGACTTTCAAGCATTTTCACGATAACTATTTTATCTCAAGTTTTACCCCATCCCAGCATTATTGCTTTTTATTACAACAGGCTCAGTCGATACACTTTAAGGTATTACTTTTATATCAATACTAATTCTACCCCATTTTACTATCGTTGCTTTATGTACTGCAACGTTCTCGATCGAAACTGACGAATTTCAGACAATATTGATTCTACAGATGCAGCCTTTTAATTAGTCTACTATTCATGTCGTTTATCTCATAGCAATAGTAAGAGAATGATAATTTTTTTAATTGCTAGATATGAACAGAACGTAGTGTGACATGTTTTCGTCGTTACAAACCAACGGTCACTGACTTTTATATACGTACTTAGACTGCCTATTAAAAGACAGAGAGAGAGAGAGAAAGATTTATTGTGATTATGGTGAGAATTTGTAGCTACGAAATCACTTGTTGATTTGTGTTTCAGGTTGAGGGACATATAAGAGGAGCTGGAACTCTTGGTCCTTTTTTTTTTTTTTACGACCCCGGAAAATTCATCCCGTCCGTCGGGCTAACGCCCCTCTCCTTGCTACCGATAGCCTGAGCACGTGCTCGTCTTGATGAGGACGCACAGCAATTGAGATAAGAGCTGATAGAATGGACTGTTGTGGTGACAGCCGAGATCTTCAACCTTCCACCTTTTCATGGCCTGAGAGATAAACTCCAGACTGTAGCCCTACCTCTACAAACACTTCGCCCAACCGAACCCTGTCTCTATCCCCTACACCTTAAGTAAAAGATACTGGGTAGAAGGGGCCAGGACCAAGAGTTGTGGGCGAGGAGTTACACTATTTAAAAGTAAAGTAATCCTCGTTTCTCAAACAAAGCACAGTAGTCACTTGCCGTAATAAGATGGTTGGTCGCAGAGAAAACCACCCATATAACAAGTTCTCTCAGAACAATTTCCTCCGCAACTGTGACCTTGTACCAGATTATGTTAATTGTCAAAATCCAGTCCAAGCCTGGGATTAATTTTGTTTTTCTACCGTAACAAGAATAAGAACGATCCTCACCAGATTTGATGAATAAATACATATATTATCTGTGAGCTGAACCGAAGTTCCTAACAAATTAACGAAAAGATATCTTTAAAACAGGGAACAACTTATTTATTCTGAGAAATAAATACATTAAAAAAAATTCCTAACCGTTATTTGAATTCATGACCAAGTATTTAGCAGGTGGTTCTCTTACCGACTGAGCCACATTAAGAAATCTTACATACCTATGAAAATATATCTCAGAAGTATGTAAAATTCTACTCATTAATTGGACAATCCGATTTCTTCTTCCCCTATTTGGGGTTAACACAAGGTTTAGGCCAATTCATTACACGACCTTCTCATCATCATCATCATCATCATCATCATCATCAGTCCTTTAACGTCCGTTAAACCTTACCCAACTACAGACATAACACGTAATATCCGTAAGGAAAGAGAGTTTCTTTTTTTTTTTTTTTTTTTCAATGTCTCTCTCCTGTGGGGCAAAGCAGAACATTCTTTTGGGGAGATCGTCATCCAGATGAATTCAAAGCATCATTGTTCAGTCGCATCAGAACATTTTCATTGGCTTTCTCGGCAAAATTGTGCAGTCCATCATGAAAAATAAAACGATTCTTGATTTGATGAATTCTTATTGAAATAGATTGAAGTACTGACTAAAGCATGGATGAAAACAAATGATATTCTGCGGTTGACGTGCCTAAAGATGCGTCATGTGTAGAAGAACTTCCCATACAAACTCTATAAATGTTTGCCTCCGTCGCTTTTGTGACAAGAAGACGGCAAAATCATGCAGCAGCACCAGTCGATATCCTTGCTTAGGAAATGGTATTTCCTGATCCAATGCTTCATTTAAATAATCCTATTGCTCGTTATAGTTTAGTGCTGTGACATTTTGTCTAGGTCCGTACCAAAGAATTCATTTTTTAAACAAACCGAACACAGAGAAGAAATTCTCGCCAGATGATTCCGCTCATGTTGAAATGTTAAAGGCGGTTTAGGATCTAACCACGATCTTCTTCATTTTGATTTCTAATAGTAAAACCTTTTTTCAATGTCATTATTTTGTTTAAAACTACCTTTTAAGTTTTAGTTTATGTGAAATCCATTTTCTTAACTTCATAATTAGTCTAAAGGCTTGTGAACGACGTACTACTTTCAACTGATTACCAAAGCAATAAAGAACAGAGTAAACTTTATGGACACTTCTAAGATTTCCCTAACACATCCTAAAAATATAGCGTCAGGAAACTCTGCACCAACTTAATGATTATCTACCGTGGGCGCTTGCCGTGTAGTCAAAGTTAGCAAACTTGCCTTGCAAGTTGTACAGAGTATCCATCCTCAATGTGTGCCTTCTCCACAGAGGCCTTCTGCCAGACATAATCTTTGAAAAATATCTGGGATGCGTCTGCCATAGAGCGATTGTGAGGGGCTAGTTACCGGCCCTTCTTCCTATGTTGGGAGTTTGAGCTTTACTGTGTCAGCTTTCTCCGTCCTTACGCTAGAGTAACAACAGGTTAATAAATATCTATTGGATTCCGATAGACAGTGAAGTTAGGCCAGCTAGCATTGTAGACGATTGTTTGTATATTGAGTTAGGGCCTTGTGTTGAACTTTTGCAAATATCTAAGGAAATCTACTGTAATGCAATGATTTGTAAACCAGTGTCACGCTGAGCGCCCCTTTCATTGCCCTATGCCAGACTAATCTCATCGGTTCCTGCTGTAGAGCACTGTTTTTCAAAATAGTGTTGCAGCTCATTTGCTAATGTAATGAGTTTAATCCTCATTTATCGCCTGATTTCTTTGGGCTTGAGCTAGACTAAGCTAAGCTTAGTAAATATCTAGTATAGGTGTCTGCTGTTGCGCGATGTTCATAAGAAAGTAATCTTTCTGATGCTAATGTAATTGAGTACGCTCCTCTCTGAGCGCTTTATACTCGTGGTCTTGTGTCCGACTAGGTTGAGTTCATTGCTATAATGGAGAACATTACACTTTTTGAGCGCTTCAAGGATTTTTCTGGTGGTACCCGACTCAACTCATTGAAGAATCAAAGTACACCTGTGTGATGATTTCGATCCTCATTGGGGACCCCACACTTTTGGGGTTGTGCCATTTGAGGTTTGTTAATAGCTACGTAGTGGTTCTCAAAATTTTTGTCCATGCACTCTTTTTATCACGTTGCAGAATTTCATCCGCCCATTTCCAAGATTGGCTGGCTCAAAAATACATTCTATACTACAGGGCCGTAACAAGGGAAAATGTTTGGAGCGACCAAGGGGTAACCAAACCAAATGCAACTGGGGGGTCGAATTTCCTAGCATTTCAAGACCCAAATTCTTAGCATTCTAGCAGTCTGAGATGATAAAATATATCATTTTCAGCGGTCTAATATTTGCATAAAAGCATATATTAATCTCGTTTCCAGGCAAGAATTTTGGTGTAATCCAGACGTAAGGATGACTAATATTTGCTGAATTCAATTTCAAAACGGTTTATTCTCATTTTCATATTTTGGTTTATTCCCCCCCTTCTTTTTTTAATCTACAGAAATTTGGAGGCACCCCCCCACACACACACACACCTGCGCTTGTTCCGGATCAGTAATATAATATCAATAACAGAAGATCGATTCGAACAGTTTTCGATATTGTGTTGTAATTAAAGTGTAACCCCGATTTTCTTCCAAAGATGTCAGAGAAACGTACGCATACAAACGCCGGCACACGTGCGCACAAACAAACAAACACACACACACACACACACACACACACACACACACACACACACACACACACCAATACACACACACACATACACACATACACACACACATATACGCATACATACACACACACACACACATACACGCATATACACACACACACACACATACACAAACATCTTCAATAGAAAGGCTCTTTGTCCTTGATGCAAAAACGAGTAGTGAGGGAGATGTGTGTAAATATTGGCGTAGGCGTGGATGGTGAGGTACCTAAATAAGTGCAGAAGTATGAACCCCACCTATGAGACTCAGATAATGCCGTGGTTGTGCTGCCGGTCCTCGTCACAGATAAAAATTGAAAAAAAAAAAAAAAAAAAAAAAAGACTTTCCTGTCCGGTCACACCCTGTAAATTTGCACGTATACAAATATACGGTCGTGTCTTGGAAGCTGTTAGGCAACCAGACCCCCTCATCTTCACGAAACAGTGTAATAAATGCTGTTTCTTGGGTGACAACGTCAAGTCTCCACAGATTTGGGGGATTTACTTACACGTACATTTAAATCTACATCTTTGATGGATTGAGTGAGAACTATTTTTTTTTACGTCGAGAAAAAGTAGTCAGAGATATTTTTTTGTTTCTTCTTTCCCTTTTCTTTCAATTTAGAAAAAATATCTTCATGGTGGCATTTTCTGTTTTGGGTTGATAGAAACCGACAACCAAAACTGTCAACGTAGGTTTCTTCAGTTTTTAAGTGGGTCTGACTGTCTTGCTGGCTGGCTATCTAGCTGTTTGATTCGGACTTTTTGGTGATTATACAAAAGGCTACAGAAGTAATTTAAGGGTCATCCCTTTTTTTTCAATTTTTTCAATTGATCACCCCCAGCAGGACACGTTGCTAAGAGACGTTGGTCGTGTGACGGTTTCTTTTCAGTGACTAACCAGACCTGTTCTGTTTTGTCTTTGTATTTCGATTTTTAGATCGGTCCATTCTCTGACGTTCTTCTGGTGAATTTTTTTGTCCGATTCTTCCTTTTCGTTTTAATCATTTTCTTGTTCATTCATTTTTTTTTATTCAACTTTTGTGTCGTTCCTTATTTCTTCATTTTTTCTTTTTCATTTTTGCGGTATTTTTTTTTTTTTTTTTTTTTTACTGCCGAACCTTGCCTTTTCCCGACCTTCTCCAGGTGAATTTCTGTCCACCTCTGAGGTTTCTTCCCTTTTCTTCCCTTTCTTTTCATTCGTTTACCTCTGCTAACGTTGTCAGAAGAGACGTGTGTATATACAAGCTAGATTTGGTAAATATCAAGAATATTCTGCTTCAGTATTTGCAGCGCATATACAGACTAGTTCGACACAAGCTTGAAGTAGTGGGACAACCGGGGAAATCGATTTCACTACAGTTGTGACGGTAAGCGTTTGAAACGTGTAAACCATTACTACGCTGATTGTGAAACTGTGGATTTCACGAAATCATTGAAATGTCCAGGGATTTCACAAGATCTCCCAAGGATATCACGAAATCACTAGTTGCACTATCTTACACCAACTGTCCAACGTGAGGGACTGGTCGAATTGTTTTGCAATTCTTTTGTTGGCTCATTCCTTGTTGTTGCAACGCCTGGCTAATTCCAATCCCTTCTATAGACCTTGGATGAAAGCGCAGTCCACACATAGGCGACTGCTGGATGGTGGGTGCAAATGGAGCATCTGACTCATCCCCTGCGTCATGCCTTCGCACCGAGGGCAAGGGGTTTCGAAAGTTGGAACCGTATAGTCAATAAAAGATGATAGTACAATTGTTTTATCTAAGCCCAACTTAATTTCTCCATATTAGAAGACTGTATGATTATTCACTGGTGACAGGGTTGCCACTTTCGGCCCCACTCCACTCGGAAAAGCGGTAGCAGTCGCCTGTGAACGCACGATCCACATCTCAACATTACTTTCGTAAATCTCCTAAAAACAAATGACTAAGTTTTAACTCCAAACATTAATGATTGTCTGAATTATTTTATTGGCTTGACAATTATTTTATAGTTTGTCGCTCTTATATATGTAGGGGTCGGGCGATGAGTGAGAGTAACAAACAAGAGAGAAAGAAATGAATGACAAAAGGCCAAGAAGAGAGAAAGGTCAGAAGAAAGGGAAGAAGAAAGAAAGAATGAATGAATGAAAGGAAGGAAAAGACAGCATAATTGATATTGGAAGGAATAAGAAATGAAAAATGGCAAAAAAGTGTGAAAGAAAGGAAAAAAGAAAGAAATATACGAATAAAAGAGAAAGAAATGACAGAAGTCCAAAAAAAGTTAAAGGAAAGGAAGACAGGAAAAAAAGGGAAGAAATAAGGATACAAAGAAACAAAAAAATGACAAAAGGCAAAAGGCGAGAAAGAGAGAAAGAAAGAAAGATACGAAAAAAAAAAAGAAATAACAAAGGGCAAAAAGCAAGGGAGAAAGAATGAAAGAAAGATACGAAAAAAGAAAAGAAATGACAAAAGGCAAAAAGCAAGAAGAAAAAAAAGAAAGATACGAAAAAAGAAAGAAATGACAAAATGGAAAACGTGAGAAAGAAAGAAAGGGATAAAAAGAAAAAAAATGAAAGGACAGAAGGCAAAAGGCGCGAAAGATAGAAAAAAGAAAGAAGAAAGAAAGAAAGATACGAAGTAAAAAGAAATGACAAAAGTCGAAAAGCGAGGAAGAAAGAAGGAAAAAGAGAAGAAGAGGAAAAAGAAATGACAAAAGGCAAAAAGCGGGAAAGAAAGAAAGGAAGAAAGATACGGAGAAAAAAGGAAAGAAAGAAAGAAGGAGGGGAGGAATGAAGGAATGAATGAAGGACAAAAAAGAGGAGGAATGGGAATACGGACGATACCATCAACGATGCAACGGAACAGATAAGAAGTGTAAGATATGAAAAAGCTCAAGAAACAAACAAACAAAACAGAAAATAAAAGTAACGTGAAAAAAGGTTCCCCGGTACCTCCCTTCTGGGAACGCCTCAGGCATCAGGTGATGAGCCTGGCCCTACCCCTTTGAATGCATTGGGGAGATGCAGCCCGGGGAGACGCCCCAGGAACTAGAATGGTTTCGACACGGAGGGCGGGATAGCTTCAAAAATAGACTTTGCAAGCCAAGTTCAGATCCCTGCTTGTGTTCATTTCGCACTAATGCCCTTTGGAAAGGTATGAATTCATCACTCCCCAAGCTATAGATTTTTAAAAAAAATATGCAGTGAAGAGAGTTACGCCACGTTGGTGCTTGTCGCCTCTAAGTCTATTTTGCAAATCACAGACGGGCCGAATAGGTGGTAATGCGATTGGCGAAGTCCAAGGATGGGCTTCTGAAGCCGTAGCCAGCGTAAGGACACTATAAACTCACTTTACTCGGTCAAAGAGGCGGAAAATCGAACGGCCGAGGAGAATGATCTGGGGATTGAGGTGAAATCTACTGGGACGAAGCCATTTTGATGACGGAGTGTGTCAGGAAAAACTATAAAGTCCCCCCTGGGAGAGAGGTATTACCTCCTCCCCGTGGGCTGCCCCCCCCCCCCAGTCCGGCAAACATCGGCATGGTCTGGGTTTGATCGTTACTAGGCGCAAATTTCTCGTCTAATTCTCGGTGGCTTAAAACGATTATCGTATTTTTGTTACCTTCCGCCCCCCCCTTCTGTTTGTTCTGTCAGACAAAACTCAACACGACTCCCATCCAACTCCCCACCCCACCCCACCCTCTTGACCCCATCCCGTTACCCCGCAAACGAGACAACTCGCAACAGAGATGAAAACAAAAACAGGAAACCCCAGATCAGGGAGAAAAATAAAAAATAAAAACCTGGCGGGGGTCAGAAGTCCCACGGAGAGGATCCCCAGTCTCTGGACGAGAGGTGGAAAGAGAGCAAAGACGATTCTGGTTTACAGATGAGCGGTAAGGGTGAGGATCAAGTAGACGTGAAAGAGAAAGTAGCGAGAGAGAGAGAGAGTTAATGATTTCGCGTTGATCACCGGTTCCAACGGTTCGTTTGCAGTGCTGATTCTCCAGGACAGCTGTCATCTGCCAGTCTTGTTCTGGGTAAAGGCTGGGTAGGACCTGAGCAAGCAAGGGTCAGTTCGAAGTTGTAACCTTTAACGGCTGAACAAATCGAACAATTATCTCGACTTCACTACTTTAATTTGACCACGTGTGCGTATGGGAGAGTGGTCAGTGGATAAATAGATAGATATGATGGATTTATTTGCCTCCTTAAGGGTGCAGGGGCGCATATTTAACACAAGGTCAAGTTTGTGTGGGTGGTTCAGGAAATTGTCCAGTTCCGTCGGCTTTTTTCTTTTCTTTCTTTTTTTTTCTTTTTTTTTTTTTTTTTCTTGAGCGAGGGGCAGGTCGTCAGGCATCAGGTAATGGACCTGACCCTACCACTCTGAGTGTAATGGCTAGGTGCACCCTGGGAGTATTCCCCTGAAACTGGATACATTACATACTTTTGGGGTCACGAGGCAAATTTAGGACCGGGAAGTATGAACAGACTGACATAGATAGATAGATACATACATACATACATACGTTCCTTATCTTAGGTATAGATCAGTCGGTTCATATCTATCTGTCCTAAGGATTAGGGTTCCGAGTTCAAATCTCTTAATCTTTAAAGTTGGTGCGATTTACGATTTATGAAAAAAGACATCAATTTTTAAAAATTGTGAATATACAATTTATGCACGATAAGATTTAGTTAGAAATTAGAATGTATTTTAATATTTTATTTTTTTCGAAAATTTATGCAATGGGGAATTGTTTACGATTTGTGGGAAAAAAGCATCTATCGTAAAATTTGAAAAATTACAATTTATTTACGATAAGATTTAGTTTACAAACAAGATAAGATGTTGCAAGGAAAACTATGCACATATTAGTGCTTGTACCTCAACTTTTCATTTGAGAGTCTTCTTTCTTTTTGTTGGGATTTTTTCATATTGTGTGAATGAGATTTTTGAAGAAAAAGTATGATTTTCATGCACAATATCCAATAAAAAAACAGATATATGTGTCTGTACATATACGTTCGTGCTTGTAAAAATGTTTTCTTTATGAAACTTATACACGAAAACTCATTTACAAGTAAATACTAAATCTTATCGTAAATAAATAGTACTTTTACAAATTTTACAATAGATGCTTTCTTTTCATGATTCATAAACACACTCCTATTGCACTAATTTTAGAAAATAAAGTCGATCGATGTTTTTATAAATATTAACTATGAAAGAGAAACCCTCGAATTGTCTCCCTTTGTTTTTCTGGGAATCCAGATTCGACCAATTGGCAGCGAGCAAATGAAGAGGCAGTAATCTGATTATCGGGAAATAGATACAGACTCAATGTAAACGAACGATCGGAAAGAAGGGTGGGTTTGAGTGTGTTATTCGAGCTTTTGCTGCCAGTAGAAGTTTCAATTGGTAATACAGGGGGGGGGGGGGTTAAAGCGTGCTTCCCCTTGGCTAGAGGATGTGGTTTCAAATCCCACCAGAGATTTATTCTTTAAAAGTTGCGCTAAAAAGCAACAAATAAAATTGAGATTAATTTTTTTTTTAAATGGAGTCATGAAAATATTTAGAAATAATAACGATGTATAATACTTCATCATATACAAGTGAGAAAACGAAAAAAATACAAAATAAGTGATATAAGGAATGTCCTTGAAATAATTGTTCAATGATTTCATCAAACCCATTCATAATGAAGAAAAGATATTGGATAAATATCAGAAATGAAAGTATTCGATGTTTATGTTTGAACGACGCTTTATTTGAAGGTTTCGAAATGTCCAGACAAAAAGAATCTTACAAAGATTGAAGATGATAGAACGTGAAGATATTTTTCTGCAAATCTCATTCTAATCGGAAAGAATTATCGTCAATGAAATCAATCAAAATCACATCACAGCTAAATTAAGGTACGTCTTCAACTAGAGTTTGTTAATACTGTTTCGTCAACACGGTACCAAAGGGATAAAGATATTATCGAGAGAGTTTCACAGAGACCAACAGAGGTAGTGCCAGGAAGAGACTCACGAAAATTAAAGTACCTGACAGAAGAGACAAGGAGACATGACAATACACGCACAGATTATATAATGTTGACAGTCCCCTCGTTAAGGAAAGCGAAGTACTAATCTGATTCAAGAAATACTGGTTCCGCAACGCCCATGATAGAGAATTGTGGCGAATCTTGGGGAAGGTCCATGTCCAACGATGGACGTTGAAAGAATGATGATGATGATGATGGTGATGATGATGATCAAGAAAAATCAGATTCAATGCAAATCTTAGACAGCACTTCTTAGTGTGTCGTGTAATAAACTCATCGGACAGTCTCTCCTTTCCAGTGGTAAAGACTAGTACACTTCAAACCTTCGAGAACAGACTTGACCAGCATTTGGCTAACTGAAGAACCCGCCCACTCCAGTGTGTTACCAATATCATCTGTGCTCACAAAGTAAATCAAAATCGGCATAGACATTGTCAAAAGACCAGATCAAAGGTCACCGGCTAAATCTAATATGAAACTTGTATTGCTTTGGAAATATAATCTATAATCGGACAGAATTTATCGCGCAATTACAAATAATTCGTTAATTCACTTTGTTTTTCAAAAGTTACAGTAATACCTTGATTGTTACGGCTAATTCGTCCCAAAATTTCCATGTTCAAGGTCTGATAATTTGATGTTTTTTTTCAGCGTAGTTACAGTAATTTTTACAGCAATACCTTAACCACACAATATAAAAAACTGTACAAATCTAAACTGCTATATTCAAGGTATTCTGTATTATTTCTATGAAATGTTCAACTCTAATCATATTTGCTATTATCAAATGAATAAGGTTTAGAGAGAAACTCATTTGGTAATTTTTACAACAATACCTTAACTGCACATCATAAAACCTGCAAAAATCTGAACTACTATATTCAAGATATTCTGTATTATTTCTATAAAATGATTAAGTTTAATCGAATATGCTATCATCAAATGAATAAGGCTTAGAGAAAAACCCATTCGGTGTTCAAATGGCACTTTATTTTAAGCGTTCAAAATGCACTCCTTTCTCAACAAAGTATAACACGCATTATCGAGAAAGTTACGAACATCAATACAAATACAGGTACATGCTATGTCAAATATTTATACATACATACTTAGGATGGGATTGAAACGAAGAAATAGCCGCAGATAAAACTTGAACTCCCATATTCCCAGAGATCATCTTACGTGGAAATCTTGACTGATCCAGCTATAGAGGCGAATGCCAAATCCACCGTCATTTTGTTGTTTACTCCGATTACTCACACAAATATTGTTCGTTTACAACCTTGTTGTCGTATTAACAGTAAGATGATGAAAAACTACGCAAAATTAAAAACAAGAATCATAAGGTCGATGATGCATTCATCATCCTTATGTCTATATCTATGATTTTATTTCAAAGGGATTAATAGTAATAGCATAACAAATTATAGTAGTAGTAGCAGGAGGAGGAGGAAGAGGGAGATGTGGATGGTTAAACGGAAAATCAGGTTATAAAAAAAAAGAAATTCGTAAGTTTAAATCAAAGTGTACAATTTTATCAATAATTCGTTTTGACATAATTATGTTCAGTTATTTTATTTGTTAAGTGGCTTTTAAATGAATATATATACAAATATTACATTTTTAGCTGTGAAGTTGGCGGGGAGTTGAAAAGATTTTAGCCATTTTCTGAAACGGTTCTAGCAGTCAATAACAAATGATACTTATTAAGTGGCTTTTGAATGAATGAATGCATATATATATATATATAACATTTTTAGCTATGAAGTTGGCAGGGAGTTGAAAAGATTTTAGCCATTCTCTGAAACGGTTCTTGCAATCAATAACAAAGGATACTTGGCAATTTTGTAAAAAACAAACAAACGTTTGAAACGTCATCTATAAATCAGGAGAGATTTTCTTTTAATAACGTCTCGCATTCTTCCCCTTTCTTCTTTCTGTTGTTCAACGTAACTGGGACCGACTTATTATCTTTCTCTTTCACTCGTTCTATTTTACGGTTTGTTCAGACTATAAATCGAATGCGAATGACAGCTGATCGCAAATTCCTTTCAAGCCAGCTTATTAAGTCGATTATATGCAAAATATATACAAGAAAAATAAATCTCGGTCAATAAACTGCATTCTTCTCTTTTTCTCTTCTCTTTGCCTTTACATTGGGAGACTTTGGCGGAACTTGAGAGAAACTCATTTGTTACTGAGATTGGCTGACATCTGACAGATACTTGTAAACATAGTTCATTTGCTTTGGTTGCTTAGCTACGGTTTCTTGTGGCACAAGTGATGAATGCGGTCTGTCTTTGATAGATAAACTCACTAAATAGCATCATTAGCGGAGATTTTACTGCTTTGATTACATACCTCTGGTCTGAAAGGAAAATGACGACCACGAGGTGAAGTCACTATTTATAGGTTAACGTTTTTTTACAAATATTTTATAAGAAACTGCCCACCAAAACCGGCTCTAAAAGAGTCAGATAACTGGACAAAAAACCTATGCCAAGTTGGGAAGGCTGGCTGTCCGGCTACTATGTATTACGTGTTCAGGTTGCACCAATGGTGCTAGAGGGCTAAATTTTTTTTTTTATCTTCCCATTAATTGGTTTCTGGAGGTGGTTCAATTCACAATGTAAGTTTATGTTCAATTCACAATGTAAGTTTATGTTCAATTGGCCCCTTATTTTGTGTCCAGCAGATTACATGCTGATTTTTGTTGTGTTTTTTTTTAGTTTGAATTTTTTGTTTTTTTCAATTCTGACTTTTTAGTGTTCCAACCAGTGGCAAGAGAAATAAGTTAATCATAGATCACCCGTTTTTATCATTTTTTAATTGATCATCCCAAAACAGTACGCTGCCAAAAGATGTTGTTCCCGTGATGGTTTCAATTAAGTGACTAACCAAATTTGTATTGCTTTTGTTTTTTTTAATAAAAAAAACAGTACGAATTTACTATTATTGATTTTTAAGCTTAACACTTTTGCAAAAAAAAAAATTGTGTATGATAAATATTGCCTGAAATTCTGATTCATTATTATTTTCACAGGCTAATATTCTCATCCTTGTTGGTTTAATCACAACGTTTCGAACGTTGCATCCTTTGACCCTCCTTCGTGTTTGAAATTCGGTGAGTCATCATTATCGTCCCATTAGTTATTAGTACTAATTATCTCGTCCGTGTTGGTTTCATCAGTACGTCTCAACCGATGTATCCTGCGGCCTCCTTACAGTTTGAAATTCGGAGATGAGTCATCATTTTTATTACATGGATTATTCTAATCAATATAGTCGTCCCTGTTGATTTTTTGACTACTTTCCGGCCGTTGCAATCCTCAGCCTTCCCCATCTTTTGAAATTCTGAGATGGATTATGGCCATTATTCCACGAATTGATCGGACAACCATATCCTCGTTTCTTTTGTCACTACTTTCCGGCCAATACATTTTTCGACCTTCCCCAGGTGTATCATTTTTTTCTGGGTTTGAGTGCCCGAAATCATTGAAGATACCGACATTGGAAAAAGTCTGGCTACATATAACGGCAAGATCAATACCAGTGTTCGGCACAGCTTAAGAAAACATCAAATTGATAATCTGCTAAAAGTTTAGCGGAAGCAAGGATAACCGCTAATCGCTAACTTTTATTACACGAATTTGGCTTTGGTTCCTTTTTTCCCATTGAAAACTCTCGAAACAGACACAGAAAGCTGAAATTTTAACGTTCTAGCTTAGACATATAACTTTGAATAAACCTTATGTTTATTTTCGTTTGTTCTCTCCATGACTTGAGTACACCTTGATCATTATCGGATGTTGGCATTATCTTTGCTTCTGCTAAAACTTTAGCGGTTCATCAGTTTAACTTTTCCGTTAGCAGTGCCCAACCTTGATTAATACTTGTGCTAATTTTCTCCTTACACTTGGAGGACAGTGGAATTATTTTTTTCTTTTCTATTCCAATACATCATTCAAACGAGCCAATTGGTCACTACAGCATTACGTAGCAACAGCTCGTCCAGATTTCAGCAATTCGTAATCAAACCGCGGATCACTTTTCCCTCGTAGATTCTATTCAAGTTGAGATGTTAAAGGTTGTCCTTGATCAACCCAAGACATTTCTTCGTTTGGGATTTTCGAAATAAATCTATTTTTATCGCTTGGATAGACACTATATTGTTAAATAAGACTGACTGCTTCAAGGTCAGACTGCACTCTCGCAGAAGCTTATAAGTTTTCAAAATATTTTGACTTTGGGCCACGGAAGGGGATTTAAGGTAATAGTATCTAGATATTTTTCTAAATAAATGGCATGAAAATCTAGATAATTCAAGATACAATTTGAGGCAATTTAGATATCAAATGAAAGCTAGCGTCCAAGGCTTTTCGCTTTCTTTTTACTTCTCTATCTCCTTCTCTATCTATCTCTGTCTCTCTCCCTTTCTTCCTTTCCCTTTTTTTTCTCATTCCCTCTTTCTTTCTTTCTTTATTCTTTTATCGATAGATGACGTGGGGATAGAATATATTTCTCTTTTTGCCTTCTCTCTGTAGCCATCATTTTAAACTTTTCACTTTTTTAAAAAAAACTTTCAACCGGAAGTCTGAAATTGTCATTTTAGTTGGTCGAGCAAAATAAAGTCAAAACTCAGTAAGATTTTGACAATAAAAGACATTTTTATTCGTTGAGCATGAAGAGAACAAGTTTTTTTTTAACGCTGACTGGTTTTCGTTTCCATAAAATTCATGTGGAATCTGTTTTCCAAGTTTATAATTTTTTCCTTAGTCTCGTAAATGACATACTACAGTTGGCTGATTGCACAAGCAATAAACAGCTCAGTAAACTTTATAAATACTTCTAGGGCTTAAAGAGTTTTTTTTTTCAAACGATTGAACTTCTTGTTTGTGTTTTTAATACGACGTTTCGGCTGATCCGTTCCACGGCCTTCTTCAGGCATACTATTTGAATGTAATGGTGGCAAATAGAAAATGTTTTCTCTCCAATGATAACAACGCACATAGCGTAGGGTTCAGGTAGTTTCCTTTCCTCTCCTTTCCTTGATAGGCCTGGATTTCCCAGCATTGTCACTGTCGAGTAGCGGGAGACACGTCTAGTCGAAATTCGTGCTTGTCTGGCATACACTCAGCTGGCATGTTGACGTATTCTGCTTCTCTAGTTCTTCTCACTTTCTGACGGCATTCCTTGTCTATAATCCGGACTTCTTCCCAAAGAGGACGGTGTTCACTTTTTTCCTACCCTCTGAGGTCGTACAAAATATGACGCATCAGTCAAATAAAATCTGCAATGGGCGCCTGTCGTGAAGCAAAGGTTATTGAACCTTGCAGACCAATATTAGTATAGTTTAATAGTCTATATCGGGGGTATTCAAGCTTTTTTTTGCTTACTACCCACTTTGACATTTTTCAAAGAGATTAAAACATGTTACCGCCGACGTACCATAAAATTTGAAAATATTTTCACTGCATTGCATTTTGTACAAAGATGACCGATAGAATTTATAATAACAGCAAATTGTAAAATAACTATTCATCGATATTCTTTAAACTGAAAAAAATACTTTGCATATCAACTTAATGTTAAAAAGTTTTAATTAGAATCTAATGAAAATACTTGGTTTCCTCGAAAAAATAAAAAACTGCCACCCATCTGAAATCGCAAATCGTTAATCAATGGGCGGCAACCGCCTACGTTGAAGACCACTGGTCTATATCCTTAATTTGAGCTCCTGCATCATCGACTTCTGAAAGTCTAAGATAATCGTAGTCAATATCTACAAGGTGCCTGTCTCAGAGCGTTGCTTAGGGAGTCAGTCTCACAGACCTTTCACTATTATGGAGAGTTTGACCTCTACTGGGCGCCCTTTTTCCGTGGCAGATTAATATCAGACGCCCACCTCACCTTTAATGGGTTTGTGCCAGATAAGTTAATCATAATATCTATCTCATTGGGCGTCTGCTATCGAGTAAAGAGTTTTTAACATTCTACAAAAGATGACGCTGGGAATTTTAGATTCAATTGTATATACATTGGCACACAACTAGTAGAAGTGATATAGAGATATATTGTACATAGAGAGAACTCTCTCTCTCTCTCTCTCTATATATATATATATATATATATATATATACTTATCTAAGACATGTGGAAACAAACCAAACCCAAAATATTCAAATTAATAACATGAAAGGGAACTTTGATACTGGGAAACAGATTTGAGTGAGATCAAAATACTCCCAGAGAGGAAACATGCCACAAAGTTATTGATAGATCAACCTCATATTGATAACAAAAATGCCTTCACCATACCCTCCTGATTTATAATTAGTAAGTACCAACAAGCAACAGAAACATATATAAATAGAATAAAATGAAGATCCTACCACTTAGAAACCAACCCCCCGAAAATGACTTGAACAAGATTCTGAAATAAACCGAATTTTTCGCCTGAAGAAGCCCAAACGGAATAGAAACATGGACGTAGCGAATCCTTACTCCACTATATATATATATATATATATATATATATATATATATATATATATATAATGCTCCTCTGTTCAGGGTTGAGCACTCTTAAAGTGAGGTAACTCATCCACTCTAAGCTTATGCAATGCTCTTCTATACGAATTGAGTACTCTGGTGAATGAGGGATTTCTGTGTAATTCAAATATATATCGCTTAAATTCAACCTTACTGCCGATACAGTTCCGTAGTCCAGAGGTAGGATATCGGGTCTGAAGTGAAGGTTTCAATTCTGCCTCGCGGTACTGGATGGGATAATGGAAAGTCTATAGTCACACTGAAGAGATGTAATACATCGAAACCGCTGTCCGTGGATGACACAATAATATATATATATATATATATATATATATATATATATATATATATATATTCGACAATGTGAATAAAGAAAGATAGTTTTAAGAACTAAATTTGCTCAAATAGAATTATTTACGGTTGTGAGCAAAACGATGGCAATAATTGGAAAATAAAGAACCAGGCTATGTAGGTGCTCCCATGGTAATGGGTGTGGGTTCAAATCCCACCCGGGGCTCATTTCTTTATTTTCTGATCATCACCGTTTTTTCGCTCACTTCGCATGTGTGTGCGTGGTGTTTGCAATAAAGATATTTATTAAAGCAAAACTATTCAAGATAATGAAACCCACGATTCACCGTTTTGTAGAGAAATTTATTACTTACAGTTGCTCGATGTGGTTATCCAAAAGTCGCACGGCATATATCAAGGCGGTAGTCATTCTTTTGCCAAATATGTGTTAACATATCTTCATCTACGGCAGCAATTGCTTACGTGATACGTTGTTTTCGTTCATCTAAATTTAACAAGAGTAGGAGGGACAAATACCATGTATTTGACAAGAATAGCCGCCGTTCTGTCTCTACAGACAATGCAACGCCCCTCCGTGCCGTAGGGAGATTTTGAGGTTCCCATTGGTTAGAATCCTCCTCTAGGCACTGCTGATGTAGTCCAGATGAAAGTGGAGAAAAATACGTCTTGCATCAGCTTGGTTTCAAGGGCTATCAGAAGAACGTCAAATTTGGCACTGAACCCCCTGGTTTGGAATCAGAGTTATCCGTCACCTAGACTGGTTGCCTTCCCAAGGCTTATAGAGTCCAATCTGCCCAGTTATTTTACCAATAGCTGTGGTGGAGAAGAGATGTATCCATGCCTTTCCCAATGGCATTAGTGCTAAATGAGCATAAACAGTCCCGAGATGAACCCATAAGAAAAAATGTTTGTTTTAATAAATTTTCGAAAAATTCAATCTTTTTGGTAAACACCATATATATATATATATATGTTACACAAAACCAGTGAAATTACCAAGTGGCGAAGTTTTACAAAAAATGAATCAATTCGGGGTTCTAATTTGATCAAAAGTTCAAGTCATAATATAATACAACTATTTTTTACGATCAAAAGTTTGTGAAATAGAACTTTTAAATGATTTTAACTTTTTAAGGGATATTTTTGCATAGTTCTAATTTGATCATTAGTTCATCTAATCAAAGCAAGGATATGGAACAACTTTATTTTTACAATCAAAATTGTATATATTCAAAGTAAAATCAAAGATCTTTTTTCCAAAAAATAACTAAATTTCGCCTATTGGGCTATGTCACGGATTTGGCGTGACATATATACTTCAAAGAGTGAATAATATATATATATATATATATATATATATATATATATATATATATATATATATATATATATATAGTAGGTTGTGGATTCGCTACACAAACTACCTCATGTTTCAGCCCTCTCTGGGCCTCTTCAGGCGAAGAGGCCCAGAGAGGGCTGAAACATGAGGTAGTTTGTGTAGCGAATCCACAACCTACTATGTATTCCCAGCTCTACTCTAAAACAACTCAACGCCATGAGTAAAATTTTGTATGTATCGAGCACTCTATGAAATAAATCCAATACATTTCAGAAGTGGCTTTATATTATTGATATATAATTATATTATGTTATACTGCTAGCCTGATTTGTACCACATATACTGTGAGTATATATATATATATATATATATATATATATATATATATATATATATATATATATATATGATTCCCAGAGTATCATTGTTCCAGCTCTGTAGTTCGTATTGTTTTATTCCCTTTGGACCAACTTGCCGCATTTAGTACATTTATTTCTTAAGCTACAAAAGACGACCAATTGTCAAGAGACACCAACTATAACTGTTGTTGCTGTTAGCATTATAACTATTTCGGAGAATCTCCTGTTTTTATGATTAATATCTCTCATTTCGTCTCATAATTATCTTTTTCTTTTTTTTTTCTCCCCAGATTTTTCAAGCCACTATTTCTCTTGTGAGTTCTCTGGCTGGTTTTTAATGTTCTTTTTATTTCAATTGCTAGTCTAGTTAGTCAATCTGTAGAAACCGTTTTGGCAGCATACCATATGAGGGGTGATGAATTAAAAAATACTTGGAAAAGGGAGGGATCTATGGATAAATAACTTCTCTTTTGTCTTTTTTCGATAGATATCACTAAAAAGAAGTCTGAATTTTCATTTTTAAAAAAAGCTAAAAAACAAACGTGAATGCTGCTGGATTCAAACTCAGGGATCAAAATTAGCATAAGCAAACATTGAAAATTGATCCCCCAGAAGGAAGAATTTTTTTCTTACGCAAAAAGAGTAAATGTACAATTCTCAGCAATTTAGTTCCATTAATGTAGCCTGTATGCGTGTTAGATACATAACCAGGAAGCCATACAGACCTATTTGAAAACTGAAGAAACCACTATTGACAGTTTTGGTTGACAATGTCTAATATGGTCACCATTTAATTGGTTCATGTAAATTTAATCTTGTCTATAATGATAAGAGACAATGTTTCACCTTTTATTTAGTTGGACAAAATATTCGCTATGCTGTTGTTGTAAGATGGCGTTTGGATTGTTCAGTTTTAACAGACTTTATTCAAAAGATCATTTTTTATTCTATTGTGACAATATGAACTTTCTGAAATTTTGTCAAATTTGGTGTATTTTTGTTTGATTTCATCATTGAAAATGGAGGAAAATATTCAAAATTTTAGGCATAATATGCTTCTCTATTTTAAGAAAGCTAAAAATGCAAGTCAAAAGCAAAAATCTAAGTTTATGAAGAATGTGCTGAGAACAAATGAACGTGGCAAAAATGATATGCGAAATGTTCTGCTGAAGATCTCTTGCTGAACGATGCTCCACGGTTGGGGTAGACCTATTGAGTTTGATTGCAAACAATTCAAGACATCACTTGAGGTAAATCAACGTTTTTCCCATATAAATTAATGGGTGACTGTTACCTTTTCCGCGATAAATTGAAAAGGTTTTTCATTTACTTTCCGCGACCCTTTTTTTTTATATCTCTAACGACCTCAGAAAGGTATTTTTTTCTCCACAAATTTTGAAATTTCCTCAATTTTTTTCACTCAAAACGTATCTATTCTTCAAAAATTTGATTTTCAAATGAAAGCAAAATACTTGACTATTCAAAACAGCATTTGATTAAATTTGACAACAAAGGATATAGTGTTTAAGGTTAGTGTTAGAATTAATGCTTATTCGGCTTAGAGTTTAGGTTTAAGAATATAAAGATAATTAAGAAACAAACAAAGGCAGTAAACTTGTAATTATCACGATGGTAGTTTCGTCACTGAAAATGGTTTTGAATTTAACGGAAAAGGTAACGATCGGTAATTAATGGCAATTTCGTTTCCTTTTAACGCTATTTCGGCCGGCGAAAGGTATACGAACGCCCTACTTTCGGATAGTGGAAGAAACCTACAAACTATTGTGGCATTGTGCCATATTAATCTAAGCTTCATAATTAACCACTTACAGGTTAACCCTTGCACGTCTGGAAAACGGTTAGCCTTTAGTATGTGAAAACAATATTATTGGTAGCTAATCATCATCATCATGAGCCTTTAATCGTCTGTTGTTAGACATAGATCTTACCCAGGATTCGCCACACCTCTCTATCGTGGTTGCTGCGAAGTGAATACATTCTGAATTTGTCTAGTTCGTCTCTCCATCGTGCATCTTGCCGACCTCGGTTGTACCTGCGATCTCTGGGGGTCCATGTTGTGAGTCGTGATGTCCAGTGGTTGTCTGACATTATTGCAACATAACCAGTTTTCTAAAGGATTCTATGATGTCTCTGACTCCAATTTTCTCCCTGGTATACTGTGCTGTCTCGTGATCATTCCATGTGAGGTTTAGCATGATTCTTTCATGTGTACATTGCATGCTTCTCAGTCTGCAGGTTAGTCTCTTGATTAGGTTCTATGTTTCAACTCCATAGGTGATTATCGGGAGGATGCATTGGTTGTATACCCTTCCTTTTAGATTTAATGGGATACTCTTGTTTTTTAAGGTTCAGGTTGCTCTTCCAAAGGCTTGCCATCCTAGGGTGATTCTTCGCTGGATTTCTTCTTCTTTTGAAGGTTCCATGGAGATTCGTTGTCGTAGGTAGATGTAGGGTTCTATTTTCTACAGTTTTGCGTCTTCAATTTTGATCGTTTTATTTTTATTTCCGACGTGATTGTTGTACATGCCTTTTGTTTCGCTGACTTTCATGTATAGGGCGACTTTATTGCTTTCCTCGTTTAGTCCATCTAGCATTAGTTGGGGGTTGTGCAGGGTTTTTTTTCCGAAAAGGGTGATGTCGTCGGCAAATCTGAGGTTGCTCAGATATTCACCGTCTATTTTGGTGCCTTTATTCTCCCTGTCTAGGTTTCTGAAGATTATCTTGATGCAGGCTGAAAAGAGTTTGGGTGAGCTGGTATCACCTTATCACACTCCTTTTTGGAGCTGGAAGGGCTCCAAGTCTTTATGTAGCCTGATAGAGGAGCTGTATATATGTTGCTGTACTCTGACGTCTACAGTGTCTACAGCTTATGAAGTGATGGCCTTCAGGACTACGTGAATTACCACAGAGTCGAAGGCTTTCTTGAAGTCTATAGATGCTGCAGCGAGTGGCATTTTATATTCTGCTGCTTTTTCTTGCAGTTGATTTATTGAATGGAGATAATCCATGGTTGTGTAGTTTCTTCTAAAGCCAGTCTGTTCCCATGGTTGTTTTTCATCTGGTGTGTATGTGATTCGGTTGCTGATGATCGAAAAATGTTAAGTTTTACAAATTTGGATGGGTTTTTTTTGGGGGGGGGTATAAAGAATTTTGATTATTTATATATAATGCATTTCGTCATATATTTTAGCGCATTATTCAGAATTGTGATTTATGCCCCTCCCCTCGAATTCTTCACTAAAAGTTGAAAGGTTAATGGCACAAGATTTATGGTTGTGGGGTGGGGAGGCAGACAAAATTATTCACATATTGCAAGGGATAACTGTATTAGGTTTGGATTAGTAAAACAGATACCCAAATGGGAACGCGACTCGGCTCGAACCCCGACCTCTGACAATGATGAGAAAGGCGGAACTGTCTTAAGCACGGGACAGGATTTCGGTAAACAGTGTTATTTTTGCCACAATGACCATGAATTTGACACTCTGCAGTTGTGATAAATTGGGGGAGGAATATTTTACATTCTCTCTCCTTCCCACGGTTTTCGTCTTTTCCGCATCTCTTTATATGAAAATGGTGGAGAGGAGAGGAAAGGGAGAAAGATAAACAAGGTGTACGAATCCCCCCCCTCTCTCTCTCTCTCTCTCTCTCTCTCTCACACACACACACACACTCATACATCTCTTCATGTTGTAGAGAAAGGAAAAAAAACAGAAACAAGGTGTCTGAGGTGTGTCTCTCTTTCTCTCTCTCTTCTCTCCCCTTTTCTCTCTCCCATTATTTTATACCTCTCTGCACGCTAGAGAGGAAAAAACAATGGCGAAGGAAAGGAATGTAAACAATGTGTACAGAGCCCCCTCTCTCTTACGTCCTTCTTCCCTTTCTCTCTCTCTCTCACTCACACACACACACACATACATGTACACACAGGGGCACTCACGCGCACGCGCGATGACAGAAGGTAGATTCCATCCTGTTGTTGACCAAACTGACTTTCCAACTTAAATCCCAGTAACAGGTGTGTACTTCTCCTGAGAACGAAAAAACGTCCACCTTTTTCTCTCATCAACCCTCTGTTCAATATTCGTTATTATTGGCCTCATTTACGGTTCCAAGGATATTAAGGGGGTGGGCAAGTTTCCTCTGTAAATACAGCTGGCAAAAATAAAGCATTTAAGGAATACAAACAAAAAGGTAAGGGAGGGAAGAAAGAATTCAAGTTCCATCATTAAAAATAACTGCTGTATACAAGTCGTAAAAATACCCGAAACTGGAAAAAAATAGAATAAAAGTGAGTCGTCATTATAGTAAATAACTGAACAACCGTAGCGTCAAAATTTGATGTCATGTAATAAAAAAGTTCATCGAAAAATAAATATGGTCAGGATAAATTTTATTTCTGATATCATTGGAGTTTTCCACTGGAAAACGTCTAAATTAGAGTAAAAAAGACAAAAAAACAAAAGCATCAAGGATATTCTAGATTCTAGACTATCAAGGTGTTTATTTCCATAGTAAAACACCTGAAAAAGTTGAAAAAAAAAAATCTAAATTCTCGAGAATCAAGGTGTTGATGATAAACCGGCCAAAATAACTCCCCAAAAAGTCATTTTCCCATAACCAAAAAAACATTTTTTAGAGGGACGGTATATTACACCGAAGAAGGGCAATAAAAACTTTTCGGTTCTTCATTGTTTGTCCATTTCGTACAAATCCAATTGCTATAACGTTCACCGTTCATTTTTATTTTGACTTTGACTCTTGATGTCCAACGGTTGTCTGACATTCTTGCAGCACGCCCGAACCCGGTTCATCATCATCATCAGTCTTTTAACGTCCGTCGTTGGACATAGACCTTCCCCAGGGTCCACCACATTTCTCAATCATGCGCGTTGCGGAGCCAGTCTAATCGAGTGCTGATGCAAATTTCAAAAAGTTGCAAAAAGACGGTATGGCCAGGAGAACTGGAATAGACAAACACACAAAAATTTGCACTTACAAAAAGGGATACAGCCTTTTGCCACTTTTAGTGGTAACGGCTTTTTAACTACCATCGCAAAGTTGACCAAAGATTCACACGTGTAGGATACTTCAATTCATTTTTTATTGATAATAAAGATATCTTTGGAACTTATTTGGTAGTTGAACTGCAAACAAAAGAGAAAGTCATACAGAGGTTACAAAAGGCATGAGTTAAAAGCCATTAATTTGTTATTTTATTGAATATTGCACAGCATATTGGAAAACTCGAATGGCAATGGGTTCGGACGTGTTGCAAGAATGTCAGACAACCGCTGGACATCAGAAGTCAAAGACAATAAAAATGAACGATGAACGTTATAGCGATTGGATTTGTACGAAATGGACTAACAATGAAGAACCAAAAGGTTTTTATTGCCCTTCTTCGGTGTGATATACCGGCTCATCATCAGCATCAGCATCAGTCTTTTAACGTCCGTCGTTGGACATAGACCTTCCCCAGGGCCCAGCACATTTCTCAATCATAGGCTTTGCGGAGCCAGTATTTTCTGAATTTTTTTAAAATTCATCTCTCAATCTTGTGTTCTGTCGGCCTTGGTTTCGCAATGTGATCTCTGGGGATCAATATTATGAGGCGTGATGTCCATCGGTTGTCTTTCATTCTTGTAACATGATTGCAATGATTGTGAGGGCACTTGGGTTCAGCGTAGGTTTACAGGATGTTTTGAGTACCAACGAAGAACTGTAATCATATAAAAATGGGGCTAAACAGAAGCAGACTGTTGCATTTCAAGCCTCCCACGGCGGACGAAAGACCTTGATCTTCGATCTCGAGGCAAACAAACGTAGGAGAAGGTTATTTTGGGGGTCTGGGAACGCAGAAGAAATTTCCCCGTATAATATAATGATAGTTGCTTATGCTATGTCAGATATCGAGCGTAACTTTTGATAATGTAGGTCAGTTGTTTACTTGCATATGACAGAATCATGCTGAACCTCACATGGAGAGATCACAAGACAGCACAGTATATCAAAGAGAAGACAAGAGTTCGAGATATCATGGAAACAGTTGAAAAAAACTCAAATGGCAATGGGCTTTGACATATTGCAAGAATGTCAGGCTACCACTGGACGCCACAATTCACAACTTGGATCCCCAGATATCATTTACGAAATTGTGGCGGACAGAAAATAAGATGGCGTGACGAGCTAGATAAATTCAGAAAGTAATGGCGCTGCAATGCCCATGATAGAGGTGTCCCCCCCATCCTGGACTCTTAGACTGGCTTGGCTGCGAGCGGCAAGAAATGAATGAATGAATGTAACAGCCTAATAGTCATATCAAAAGACACTTCTTCTTTATGTGATTTTATCAATGTAGCAAAGTGCTGAAAATATAAACTTTTCATTCATGATAGTAGGCAGATTGTAAGTTCAAGTTTATTTTTACTTTGGTCCTTTTTTTCAATGACTTGAAACATATATATATATATATATATATATATATATATATATATATATATATATCATTAAGACAAAAAACCTATTTAGGAATATACTAACTGCCACCCCTACATCCATCCCGACGCTGATCTCTGGCATATCAACACACTTATGCATCTAACGTTCCCAGTTTATTCACTAAGATCAGCTTAGTTTGGCACAAGGCCATTATAATTGATTGGTCCCTGTCAGTGTTGACAATGGAGGTAACAGCTTTTTGATGCTACTGCCTTGAAAGGTAATTTTTTCTGGTAATCAACCTACCACTCTCATCTTTATCAACTGTTGTGACGGGACAGAGATGAAACCTGTCTGTCTTGGTAGCACAGGGAGAGGCGAATACATGCCTCTGCCAAGAAGTTTAGTGCAAGTGAATGTAAATAGCCTAAAATGAAATTCGAAGTCACTTCGACGATTCTGTGGTCCATTACACCACCCTGTGTCCTACATCCATCCATCCATCCATCTATCTATCTATCTATATATATATATATATATATATATATGTGTGTGTGTGTGTGTGTGTGTGTGTGTGTTTCTCCCACTATCTGACAGTAGCGTCCTTATAAGATCCTTTCGTAAGCCGAAATGTCATAAAGCAGAGAAGCAATTATTATTAATTTATATAGGAGTCGGTTTTGGCCGTTCTCAGACCATAAAAATGATGATGATTATGATATTAGGCTGAGTCGTAGGAGATTGAATGATGGGTAGACCTTGAGACTGGGTCGTGGGAGAGAGAGAGAGAGAGAGAGCACATTGTCTCTATCATAGATTATTTCAAGTTATTTTCGCTTTTTTAATTTCCCCGAAAGCGGAAAAGTGTCAAAAATGATCTTTCAAAACAATGGGATATTTGTATCCAGTCTAAGAATGAACAGTGTGGTTTTCTTGGTCAAAACACTGGACTCTTCCACAAGTGAAAAAAATAATACTTCGTTTCAAACCATGTACTATTCCTGGTAAACGAATACGGTATCTTTCTCCTCACCCCCCTCCCAATCCCACCCAAAACATTTAAATCGAAGTATCTGGGTGTTCGGAAAGTAATTACGTATTCCTCTGCTAAAAATTATGATCCAAACAATTAAGGCAAGGCCAGGGTTAAATGGCCCGAATCGACGTCTGGATTCGTCATTGCATGAATTTGGAAAAGGTAATACCACTACGCAGACAATGAGAAACATTTGTGAAGTCTATCATGAAGCGGTGAAAACTCGTAATGCCAGAAATGGTTTAAGAGGTTTAAAAAACAACGATTGTCGATTTGAAAATACGTAATTACTTTCCGATCACCTTAATATATCCTTGATTTTTCCCCACTGGGATTAATGAATAGGTCTCATATAAAGATCATGACGTTCGTCTTATAACAATGATCTGTGCGCTAATCTGTCAGGCCGTTATTTACGGGTTCGATTCTCATCCGATCTCCCTGTACAGATGGTCTGGTACCAATTCATACTAGCTCGCTATACTTATGAAATGAACAGCGTGTTCCTCTTTATTAGCTGTCGGTAACACTTGACTCTCCAAATCAGGCATAAAAATTGTGACGATGACAGTACTCTTTCCCACCTTTTAAAAACAGATAGTCTGGTACCAATTCATGCTAAGTCACTATACTAATGAAACGAACAATGTGTTTCTCTGTATTAACTGTCCATAACACTTGACTCTCCCAATCAGGGATAAAAACTGTGGTGATGAAAGGACCCTTTCCCGCCTATTAAAACTATGGACTCAGCAAAAATTTGCCTTTATAATTTTTTTTTTTTTCTGAAAATAGTTTCACAGAAATTTGAACGTATCTGTGAATTTTTCACAGGTATTATTTTACTAGAAATAAAATAAGCAAAACAGTCGTTCTTTAGTTACGACTGTAATCCAAATTGTGTACGATAGATACAAATTGAGGTGGAGTAGTGTGCCTTTGTTATACACACCATATCACCGCTAGACGGCGCCACTGCAGACTAACCCGACGGGCGCCATTGTTCATAGGTCAGACATACAGCAAAAGTCTTGTTGTGGGCGGCCGACAAATGTCACCGTAGATAGCTGTAATCAGATGGAAACCAAAAATAGTTTTCCGAATGCAAGATAGTCATTATGGGCGCTTGGTTTGCAAGAAGGTGGCACAGAGAGGGAACGAGAGCGAGTGTGTGAATGTGTGGGTCAGTGGATGTGTGAGGATCAGTGAATGTGTAGGTTCAGTGGATGTGTGGGGTCACTGGTGCAGCCTCAGTTTTTTGACTATGAAGATTTGGTTTGCATTAAAGGAAGGGGTGAAAATTCGGTCAACTATTTCTCAAAAATAAATATATTTATACTTAAATGCGCCTGCACGTACACTTACTTGAACCAAGTCAATAAACAATTTGATAAACGTTGATATAAACAAAATTTCAACGCACATCTCTGAACTAAAAAGTAAAAATCAAATATTATATTATCATTAGACACAGTGTTTCTTCCTGTCTCAGTCCCTCAATATTGGTTGAAGTGTTAATTTGACTTTAATTTTCCTGACGCAGTGTTATCCGATCTAAGGGGTTATTCTTTAAAGTTAATCATTAATTAATACCATATTCTGACGCTAATCGCCTTTATTTAAATTTGATAATTCAGTCTCTTTGTTTGCATGTATATGAGTAACTATTAAGCTAAGTAGGTTTGTTTTTACTTTTTATATTTTGGGGGATTCGGACGTAAGGTAAGACTACGATCCCCTTACAACGCGTGTGTCTTTAATGGATGTTTTGTTTTTGTTTTGTTTTTTTTAGTAAGAACCCCCCTTCTTTTTCAGCGAAAGGAAAAAAATCTAGCTGACCATGGGAAAGGCCTATATCCAACAACGGACTTTTAACAAAGTTTGTCATCCTTAACCTTGCTACAACTTGTCTTTCCCACGCTACCACATAGATAAGAATCTCCATAGCCTGTCCTTATTTTCTGGATTCTAGGCCATCATTTTATCAATCTCAGTCAATCGAAGCCGCCTCTCAGAGGAACATCACCACACATATGAATAAATAATTTATATTCGTATCTAACTTTCTCACGATTGTCTTTTCTTCTCTCTCTCTCTCTCTCTCTCTCTCTCTCTCTCTCTCTATATATATATATATATATATATATATATATATATATATATATATATATATATGTTTCGGGATTTCTCCCATCATCAGTGGTGCGTGTTGTGTGAGTGTGAATTAAAATGTACCATGTGGAACCAGAGTCCACTGCCAGCGGCTATGCATTGTGGGTAAGTTTTGTATATATATATATATATATATATATATATATATATATATATATATATATATATATATATATATAGCGGATCAATAAGTCAGTGACCGGTCTTGAACTCACAGTATCGCTAAATTGGACGTATAGTAATATATTTCTGAAGTTCGTCTTCTCAGCCGAGAAATTCTTCTGGGTGGTGCCCAGTTGATGGAAATAGTAACTGTAAATAAATTCTGTCTCGACTAGATGGGAGATAGATATATAAGCTCAGTCTGGTTTGGTCCGTGCTTACGATTTTGGAGTGTGGGTCGGGATCTGACTCACTCATCAATACACGACAATGGGATTTCTAGATAGAAAGGAGGATATGTGGAATTAAAAAAAAAAAACGAAGGAAAGAAAACAAAGTGAGGGGAGAAAGAAAAGGAATAGCAATTGTGTATTAGAAGAAATGGGAAGATGGAGGGGGGTTAAAATGCGTAAGATTAAAAGAAAGAAATACGTGAGATGAGAAGAAAAAAAGGAATGCATGAGAGTGAAAGAAAGAAAAAGCGTGAGATCAAACGAAGAAGAAAACGGAAATGCTTGAAATCAAAAGAGAGAAATGCGTGAGACTAAAAAGAAGAAATGAGTGAGATCAAAAAGGAAAAGTGTGAGATCAGAAAAAGAAAGAAGGAATTCTTGAAATCAAACGGGAGGAATGCGTTACATTATGAGAAGAAAATGAAATGCGTGAGGTTATAAGAAGAAAAAAAGAAATGCGTGAGATTTGAAAAAAAGATCAGAAAGGAGAAAAAAGAAAAACTTGCAAGATTTAAAAAAGAAGATGGGTTGAAATTAAAAAGAAAGGTTGTAAGAAATCAGAAGAAGAGAGACAAAAGAATGAAAATGAAAGAAAGTTCGTGGAATTTGAAAGGAAAAAATACCTGTAACTAAGAACGAAATAAAAATGCTTGAGAGTAAAGAAAGAGAAAGAAAAAAAAAAGAAAGTTAGAAGAAAGGAACGTGCGCAAGATTTGAAAAAGAGAGAATATGCGTGTGATTAGAATGAAGGAAAGACCGAAAGAAAAACAATTGGAATAAAAAAAAATAGGGATAAAAATCCAAGCAACAAATCGAATGAATGAAAATCAAAGAATAAAGAAAGAAAGAGAAATAGAAAGAGAGAAGAACACGTTGTACGTGAGATTGTAAGAAATGCGTACAATTGATTGTGTGAGATTAAAGAAAGAAATATATGACATAACAAGAAAAGTGAGTTGTACTTATTCAATAGATTTGCGTGATTATTTGGTTTAAAAGCGTCAGGTTTTAGGGAAAAGTACACTTAAGATAATACGAAAAAGACAGAAAACGAAAAATAACGAAACGAGTGAGTTTAAAGAAAGAATTGCGTGAGATTACAAAAAAGAGAGGAGAATACCTGAGAGAAAAATGAAGAAAGAAAATCATTATATTTCTTTCAAGTGTACGCAACTTAAAGAAAAGGAAATTCATGAGACAAAAATACAGAAAGAGGAATGCAAAATGCACAAGATTGAAAAAAAATGCGTAGGGATAAAATAAAATTAAAATGTGTGAGATTAAAAACAAAAAAAAGGACGAAGAAAAAGACAAAGAAATCCAAGAAATCGAAAAAAAATGGAAAGAGGAAGACCAAAATGAAGAAGGGAAATACATTAGAAAAAAAAGGGAGAGAAAAAAAAAGACAAATTTCGCCATA
>OY735224.1:23099184-23454184 GCA_963457665.1 Thysanoteuthis rhombus | reverse complement strand
TATCGTGACGATTTGAGGACCGATTACATTTTTACTGACTATGGCGTTGGCAATGCCCTCTCAGAGTACTTTCTAGTTACTTATAGATGTTTACTGAGCATAGCTTAATCTGACACAGGATAAAATGTCGGGTATTTAGGGTTGGAAGATTGTGCCGCACCAATATTCTATGTGTGGAGAGATTGCCTGCCTTGGAAATTGACATTTGGAATCCTGGATTTTACCTTGGCTCGAACATCGATCAATGAGGCGAATAGGATATACACACCTGCCTTGATTATTAAATCATGAGTAGGAAGATGGTGTTGCATCAATCTTTCAAGTGAAAAGGGTTAACCTGCCTTTGAAATCAGCATTCGAAAGTATTGGTTTTTACCCAGCTCGAACGCTCACCATTCGTGTCGGTGTGAAATATGTGGCCATGGGCCAATCGACAACCCTACATATTTGAGTCTTTTGTAAATATTGTGTATATTTCTCCTTGTAAGAGACTGTGAACCAAAACTAACAACGTAGGTCTCATACATTTTTCTGCCTAGCTGGCTGGCTGGCTCTCTCTCTGGCTGGCTGGCTGGCTCTCTGCCTGGCTGGTTGGCTGGCTGGCTGGCTGGCTATGTATGTGTCACGTACACAGGCAGCATCAGTATAGCTTGAGGTCTGAAAATTTAAACATATTCTCATTATGTCTAGAAAAGACTCTTTCTTTTGGAAATTACCCCACTAAAAAGTCCTTAGTGGGGGGGGGCAATTTACTATGTAAGTTTATACTAAATTGGCCCCTCAGTTTGTATCCGGTAGCATTCACGCTCGTTTTATGTTTCGTTGACCACTTATTGGTATGTGATGGTTTCTATTGAGTGATCTGTTTTTCTTCCTTTTTCAATTCATTTATTGAATAAAAATGCCTCAGTGAGCACTTCCGTGAACGGTTTACATTAGAAATACGTATTCGGCATTTTAATATGTATCTATTCAAGATATAAAAGTGTTAGAAACTTAATAGAAAAAACAAGCTTATTAGTATATAAAAAGATTTATCAGACACATTAGATTTATTCATTTTTCCCAAATTCGTCAACACATTTCTGCTTATAACTCCCCAAATTACCTGATCACTTTATTTTCTATCCCATAAGATCTAAATTTATGTAAGTTGTTTTTAAAAATTATTCATACTCTTACTATTTTTGTTACTGAAGATGGTAAACTATTCGATTATTTCGAAATTTTGGGGGCAAAAAAATCTATTTGTTTTTGCGACTTTGTTCTTGTAACAGACCTAGCCAGTAAATTCAATGTCCCACCCAACTCATTAAACACTAGAATTCTATAATTTGTAAAGCCATTTATTATCTTGAAAGTTTCAATTAAGACTGTTCTTGCTCTCCTCTCAAACCATTCTTATTTTGGATCGTACACATTTTTCTGGTCCGACATTTTACGAAGAATGCATTACGATGAAAACATACTAAACTTTGGTTAGATATTCTGTTTGCAAAACAAATTGTGGAGGCGATAAAAAGTGGATAATTTGCAACAGTCGCGTCGCCCCGGAGGTGTTCTGACTACAACAATTTAAACTGCATCGAAATCATTCAATTTTTTCATTGTTTTTAACTGTGGCATTCAACACATTAAAAGGAAGTACTCGAGGCCGGCTTACCCGTTTATATAAAGCTTTGACCCGAACGTGCGTAATTATCACGAGACAGTAATTGTCTTTCTTGCTCCATGTTGATGGCCTTAGCGTTTAGACTTATCAGAATATATATATATATATATAAATATATATATATATATATATATATATATATATATATATATATATATATATTAGTTCAGAAAGATTTACAGCTTAAACACTGAATATATGTCATTTCAGTCAATTACTTCCCAATAACTGAATTCGTAAATTTTTTCGTCTTTTTGTTTTTTTCGGTTTTTTTTTGTTTTTTTTGTTTGTGTGTGTGTGTGTGTGTGTGTGTGTGTGTGTGAGTGTGTGTGTGTTTTACATAGAATTAGACATTATGGAACTATGTGTGAATTTGTCTCATTGGGATTATCAATTGTTTACCATGTAACCGTTCCGCTATTTCAAAAAGCAAACAGTTATATTGACATGGCCCCCAGCAGCGTTAATCAAACTCCACCTCCTATTAAACTATGATTTCAATATATAACTTCATTTTATCATTTTTAGGACTGTGTCACAATACATGTAATTTGATTTTTTATATAGGGCATTATCATGGCATATGATAATTAATATTGTATAAGGATATTATTTTACGTAGGTCACCCCCCAAAAAAGTATTTGAGGGATCAATATGTACAATAACCGACATGACTCATTATTCGCGTTACTTCTGTTAAGTGTTCACCCATGTGAACACTAAATTCGTTATTCGGTTTTAATGTCAGACTGCATGGAAACCAATAATAATAACTGATATATATATATATATATATATATATATATATATATATATATATATATATATATATATATCAGTTATTATAAGTCCACTGTTGGACGAAGGCTTTCGTCATTTCCTTCCATGACGACCACAACTGTCATGTCTTACCAGTAAATTTTTCCATCTCCATTCTTCCGTCTGGTGTGTCGTTTTTTCCTACTGCGTTTGCTATCCCACGGGCATCAATTAGTTAGCAATTTGTTCCATCTATTATTCTATCTTCTTGGTAAGTGCCCAGCCCATCACCATTTTATTGGTTGATTATTTGTATGATATCCTTCACCCTGGTTCTCTTTTCGACCTATGTAGATATTTTCCTATCGCTAAAAGTTATTCCAAGCGATACTCTTTCCGTTTCCCTCTGCTCGATTCTGAGTTGGTTCTCGAGTGAAAAAAAGGAAAATCAAAAACATAGTTATATTTTTCAGCTATTGTAATTTTTGAAAGGCCTTTCCTACAAGTCTTCAGATGACGAATGAAAATTTGCTTCAAGGCTGTTTCTGCCCACTATCTAGTAAGCAGGGTAACAATTATCAGATCATTTGTACAAGTCATCAGTCTTGTTTCGAGTTCAAATTTCATTGGTGTCATACAATTCCAGTTGTTGGTGAATATATATATATATATATATATATATATATTATTGTGTCATCAACAGACAGCAGTTTCGTTGTATTACAACTCTTCAGTGTGGCTATAGACAATCCATTATCCCATCCAGTAGCACGAGGCAGGATTGAAACCTTCGCTTTAGACCCGGAGGCCGGTATCCTACCCCTGAGACACGGAACTGGACGGTCAGTAAGGCTGAATTTAAGCGATATATTCTATTTTTGCTTAAATCCCTCATCCACCAGAGTGCTCTATTCCTATGGAAGAGCATTGCATAATGCTTACAGTGAACGAGCTACCTCACTTGATGACTGTTCAACCCTGAGTAGAGGAGCATTATATATATATATATATATATATATATATATATATATATATATATATATATGCAAGTCTGGTCAAATACAACAGACAAGGAAAATTCCTTCAATCTATTTTTTTTTACTTATTTACTCGCAAGAAAAACATGCGCCAGGATGCAATGTATGCAACTATTGCCCAAACGATAGATTAGATCGAGCGCTTTCGACCGTACATTCAGCTATGGCCGAGGTTGTGGAAAAATTGAGCTGTTACTTTTTTGCACGAATTCATCATCATCGTCATCAGTCTTTCAAAGTCTGTCGTTGGACATAGACCTTCCCCACGATCCGCCACATTTCTCTATCATGGGCGTCAGTATTTTCTGAATTAGTCTAGTTCATCTCTCCATCTTGTATTCTATGGGCCTCGGTTTTGCATACGAATCCAAATCGTGTCCAATTCAGCGTGAGCCATTGTCGTGTGGAGGTGCCATCATGACAAGTGATAGGCGAAACAATTTTTTCTGGGAAGGGGGCTTCAGTAGTTGAATACATGACCAAAAAAGACTTGGTTGAGTGTTGGATATTTTTTTCCTTTGATAATGGGTACCTCCAGTGAGGCAAGCCTTTTTTTACGCTTGTTTTCATATAACACGCGGCTGTTGTTGACAAGATTTTGGCATGTAGGAATTTGAGGTGGTTGTGTTTGTTTTGATGAGTTCGTATTCTACTTTGATCAGAGGGGCAGCAGGTAAGGTGTCTTGATGGAGTGGTTGTTGTGTTTCCAATATGAGAATTCGATGATTGTTGATGGGAAACACAGTCTCCTGGGATGCAGGTGAAGTAATATTTAACGTTGGTTTGATTTATAGGAGTTTTTGTCGGCGGGGGTTGTTTCTTATAACAAAGTTACAAGTTCCGAATTTCTTTTTACAGTTAATGATTAGTTTCATGCATTTGTCAGGTTCGACGAGTGTATTGATGTATTATATATTTCAAAGTGGACTCATCTTGTTCGTTGTTTTGACGCATCTTGTTTCAATAGAATAAGTTTTTCCTTTTGTTTTTGTTGCCGTTGCTGTTTAAGTTATCGTTAATTTTTTTTTTTTAAATAAAGGTTCTGTTTGGTTATCAACGACGTAGTTGGGGTAAATATCATTTATACTTGTTTGCTTAATATTTGTAAATTCTTCCTGGAATATTACACGGGAGGAGGAGATTAATTGTGCTCTGTTGATGAAGTTCTTAACAATAGCTATATCGGTGGGGATATTCATAATTGCGATTGAGATGGCAGGATTTCTTGTAATTTTTTTTAGTATGGGAAAGCAGTAAAGGTTTTGTGCTTAGCGTTGGCTAGGACGTCAAGGAAGGGGATCTTATTGTTAATACTGCGTTCATAATTGAAATCAAGTACGGAGTTATGTTCAAAAGCAGATTGATATCATTCAGGCTATTGGTTAAGATAAAAATATCATCAACATATCGGACTTATATAGTTGGTTTCGGTAACTTTTAGAAAACTGTAAAGGAAAATGTGATAGTCAGGAAATGTAAAATCAAGGGGTCATCCAATACTTGTCATGTGATGCCCCCCAACAATCTCACACGCTGGATTGGACACTATTTAAATTCGTTCTAAAAAGTAACACCACAGTTTTCCCGCGACATCGACAATGACTTGACGCGCCGTCCAAAGCGCTGATTTGGACAATAGTTGCATACATTGTTTCATAATATCCTGACATACGTTTATAGTGCGTAAATAGGAAAAAAAACTAACAAATATTGAAAAAATTAGCCTGGCGTGCATTAACTAATTTTTTTTATGTATCTACGAAAAATTACGTGACAAATATGCCTCATTCATTCAAATGATTAAATACATTTATTCTAAAAAATATCTTATTAGTTTTTCATTTATTATATATAAAAAGCAAAAGTTGCAGCGATCTTCTTCAGTCAGAATAGAAGTTTGACCCCCGCTGCAGTAATTCTCATCCAAACATTTATTCTCAGTTAGAAGAGAGTTTCATAAACTTTCAGGTAAGGACTAGAGCCGCCTTTATCAAAGAGTATATATACTTTCTGTTTTACATATCTATCAACGTCTATATATATATATATCAATATGTCTCAGTCCGTTCACATCTTTCTATGCCTCGGTCTGTTCTTATTTATTAACTATCTATCCACGGTTTTAGATATCTAAAATTTCACTTCGATGTACGATTGAATTTATTACAAATATCATCAAAAAAACATGTCATATCACTTTAATCGAGCAATAAATGTATTTTTATCCAAGCGAGCTAAGGCTATACTTTTCTAATGACGTCTATTGCAAGTCTATGGAAACTTAAATCGCAGGATTGAAAGTTAAAGAGAATATTAACATAGAATAATACAACTCAACGAATGTTATCGGCCATAAAAACAGGATCCCCCATTTTGTTAGAAAGGAAAATACAGTTAAAATCATCAACAAATTTTGATCGACTATTCCTTTAAATTGATTTTGAATTGGAAAAAAAAAAAATTTCTTCATTGAAAGTTTTCCGTTGTTCGTTTGTTTTTTTGTTCTTTGTTTTTTTTTAAATCAAAATTCAATGTATAGTTTTTTGTTTTACAAAAATAAGTTCTTTTAGCGGGGAACACCTTAATAGTCAGATAAGGAAAAGGTCGAATATCACACTTTATTTCACAATAATATTTTAGAAATTTTGAAATTACTTATCGATTTAGCTTCTCTTGGATCAACAACATTGCTTTGGACGAAATTGTATTATCTGGTGATATTCTTCCGTCGTTCTCATTAGATGAGTGATTGTTTTTGTTTCGCTTTTTTTTTCTTTTTTTTTTTTTCGTTTTGGTTTTTTTTTCTTAACATCCTTTTGTTATGCATTGAAATCTACAACGGATGCACAATAGAGCACAACATATCTTGATGTTTGTAAAACTCACTTATCAGTAAAATCTCTTTTTGGTCCAATAAAGGGAAGGTGGTGCAGATAGTAAATTGAAAAGCTTCACACCTTCGTTCACTCGGTGTTAAAAACGGTATACAAATAAAAAGCAATAAGATGAAAGTTCATAATAAAAAGACAATATCGATTATCTGCTGCATTTATGATAAATATAAATGGATAATTATATAAATATATAAATATAAATAAGTAATTAATGATTTAGCCATAATAAAAATGTAATATAAACAATATTGAATACTAAATATTTTTTCAAGATCATGGAAAAATACAAAAAAAGCCAACACAAAATTGTTAATCGCTCCAACTTCCAAAAAATATTTGCTTCAATCAAATATTTCTAAATATCTATATTGAATTATATTATTACCCTATTTTTTCCATCTCAGAAAAATACCGCTTCAGAAAATAAACAATCCGGTTTGCTTAGTCATTCAAAAGAAAATGTCAGGTGACCAACGTCTTTTGACAGCATGCTGTGTTAGGGTTGATCAATGAATAAGTTACTTCTCTTGCCTTTTGTGGAGCAATGGTTACTTCAAAAAACAAAAACAAACAAACATTAATACCAATGTTGCATAAACTTGCACGATGTTTCACTGGGTAACTGATCCCCCACAACTGGGCTGAGTAAGAGTGAGAGAGCCCAAGGACAAGTCCAAAGGCTCCCAATGCACAGCCTCAGTATAATCTCATTGGCTAACGCATTGCACCGGCGCACTCGGTCTTTGACGCACGTCACAACACAATCTCCGACCGAATCGACAGTACTGGCGCCTCAGGATCTGTCAGGGAACAGATACTTCACTTTTATCCATGCCGAAAAGGCTAGAAAAAATGGGCTCTCATACGTGCGTTACATCCTTCTCAGTTTACAGGTCAGTCTTTTGGTTAGGCTCAATGTTTCAGTGACTGTTGGGAGGATGCATTGGTTGTATACTCTTCTTTTTAGGATCATTGGGATCGTCTGGTTTTTGAAAGTTGAGCTTGCTTTGCCGAAGGCTTGCCATCCCAGGGTGATTCTTCGCTTGATTTCCTCTTTTCTCGGGGATCTCATGGAGATTCGTTGTCCTAGCCAGCCAGACAAACTTAGAACCAAGAAAAACCTAAGTTGACTGTTTGGGTTGTCGGTTCGAAGAGCTGACACAAAATTTGGACCCCTACCTCCCGCTAATATATTTTACAAATTTTGCGGAAAGGAGACTAATTTTCAAAAACTTACTTACTGAAAATCTTTCCCGTAGTCACATTTGTATACACAGAAAATTAAAGAGTATTATGTTGTGTTTTTTAGTGAAATACAGATTATTTTTTACAATCTCAGAAAAAAATGTTTTTCTCTCAGTCCCTCTCTAAACTAACTACCGTTTTCCTTCTCACTCTCCCATCCTCTCTAAAAACGATGCAGCGTATCTACTCGCTATAAAAATAATCTTTTTTTCCGTCAACATTCCAACGGCAACCGAAAGAAGAGCACGAAAAACGGATGAGCCAAACAGTCCTGGTTTCACTGCAAATACTTCAGAGGGGGGTAGTTCTGTCAGAAAATAGCTGAGCGACGCTTGGGATATGCGGTTGATTGTGTTGAACCATGTTAAATTTCATGTCTTGCCAGAAGAATTTCACTTGGCGACAAACAAACACCAGTTCAACCGCACGTCTACTCATTTTTAGTCAATTATTTCATTATTTCATTTGCAGAATTAGCATTGGCTCGTTGGGCTACCCTCTTTTAGTTACATACATATTATGCATTAATTAATTTTTTTTTACCTCTGCCAACGAAGTATTACCCAATCCCTCTCTGTCCATCTTTCCGTCTGTCTGTCCATACAATATCTCCAGAAGTTCCCGATGAATTCCAATGAGCCAAGGAAGAAGTGATTATGTTTTAGGGTGGATCCCCAGGATTTATTTTCGATTCATCTTGTGTGTGGCGTTTGCAGAGGTATGCTCTCTCTCTCCCTGTCTCTGTCCGTCTGTCTGTCTGTCTGTCTTCCCCCTCTCTCTCTCTCTCTCTCTCTCTCTCTCTCTCTCTCTCTGGGTGCTTTCTAGGCTTGTAAAGTGTTAATGCAACTAATACCTATCACAAAAAAAATCGAAGTAATCTATTAACATAGATTAATCGATGTGAAAGAACAACTGCACAGAAATCAAAATACATCGATAGATTTCTTTCAATCATCATAATACTTCCCTGAACACTGACGCCATTGGTCGGTCTTCAGGCTTAGGTAGAAAACGAAGATTGGGGAATTTTCAAATAAGGTAATTCATCCCACTTGAGAGCTTGAAGAGCTCTTCCGGTCCAATGTAACCTTACTAAAAGAGCACCCATTCCAAAGGTGCATATTTGGAAGGGACCCGACTTTGTGGTGTTCGGAGCAGCCTGCCATTATTATCATGTGAAATAATTTTCCGTCCTTCGTACGAATTTCAGTTACTTCTCTTCAATGTTGCTAATTCATATATTTTTTAAAATCTAAATTGAGATTATTCTAAAGAGCGAGGGTCAAAGGGCATAATTTATAGAAACTATAAATGAACATCTTTAACCTTCAAGTTTTATTTACTTTTATTGGATAATTCGAAAACTGCTGAGAAAAAAAATTCAACCGCAACACTGCATTGCCTTTGTGCTGAGTAATTTATCTGGCAACTTCGCACGATGGCTAGTTTTCAAGTAATTGCGGTGCATACACACTGACAGAGATTTCTCCAATTGTAGTTAGATGCACACGAACAAGTGCACTCGAAATACACCGACAGATTTCTTTAAATCGTCATAATGCTCCCTGAACGGTGTTCGTGCCCGGGTAGAAAACTAAAATTTTAAAATCTGATTTTCAAGAAAGGTAACTTCTAAATTTATGCTGTACTAACTTGAGTAAATATCAATCATTATGAATCGACAATTGAAACTGTTTCGCTGTGTTTCGCAATATTTCTTTGGTTGTGACACAGGATACAGAATTTTCTAGATCCAGTGACCCTCATGGTGAAAATACTGGGTGTAAAATAAAGATTGCAACGTTTACAAGTGAAATAACTCTTTAAAAGAAAGTTTTGAGTCGCCTTCCTGTCATTTAAAGTCAGCTGATCGACCGTGAATCCAAGGGAGGCAGCTTTCTTTTGAAGAGTTATCTCCGTTTTGAATGTTGCGTTTCTTTCCACACACCCTGTATATTTCTATAATCTGTCAGGAGTTTTAATACGTTTATAGTTATCCACGATCATTTCCCTGTCCCAGAATCACAATGATATTCAAAAATTGAACAAGCGTAGCAATCGAAGATGGCGAAGGGTTCTATCCCTTTTCTATGTGTTTTATGTGTTTGTGTGTTCCGGTACTCCTGGTCATACTGTTTTGTCGACAGACTTGAAATTCGGCATAAGTACTTCACCAGACCCCTGCCAAAATCCTTCTTTTTTTTTTCAGTCAGCTTTTTTGAACTTTTGAGGACCTTATTTTCATGGGTTTATAATTAAGAATATAGATGTTTTTATACTTTTTTTTTAGATGTTTTCCTATGGAAAACGTCGGTGATGTTATGAATAGAATTTATATTGAACATGTTTATTCTTCGATGGAATCTTTTCATACGACTTCAAATTTCGACGCTACCGTTGTTCAATTATTGACTGTGATGGCAAGTTGAGATATAAATTTATCTGCACTAATTTTTTTATTTCTAATATTTTTCTTTTTCATTTTCTAATTTTTACTCTGTTTTCGTTTTCTTATTTTGATTTTTTTTTTCACATCATCCTTGCGACTATCATTCGGGTCGCGACCTCGGATTGGGGAACCACATAAACTTCAGAGCGTGTGAATGCCGAATTATGATTAAAGGGAGGCCACTCTGGAGTTTCTGATTTCGTCTTGCACACCAGTTACTATTAGTCGTTAATAGTGAAAATATCGTTGCTGGATCGTTTACAAAATTATAATCAAAATTTACTCTAATAATTAACAGTGTGATTTTCTTGGTTCGCTATCCATAACACTGGACTCTTCCACTGAGAGTGCTTTGAAATTTTGCTGAAAAATACTTGTTACCCGGCGTTCAATCCATGCACTCTTCCCGGTAAAGGAATCCAGCATTTATTTTATAAAATAAAATAGAAATATCTGAATATATCCGTGATTTCTTCCCGCTGAGAGTAATGAGTAGATTTTCAATTTTTATTGATGATCTGATGCAAAAGAACTACGTGAATGAATAATGCGGAAAAATGGTCCAGGACGTATATTATAATGTAATGATCATCGTAGAAATCTTGCTGGCAGTTGTTAGTGGGTTCTATCCACGTTGGATCTCAAACTATTGATGGTCTAGTACAGTGGCCTTCCTTGGCGGTGACTCGGTGTTTAACCCCCAGAGTCGCCAAATCAAAACAATTTTCACGCTAAATTGACTTAAAACGCCAAAAAGCGCTGACAAAAAAAGCCCTGTTAGCCTTTATACGGCAAGTTTTAATAGTTGTGAATGAAATGGCTAGAAAATAGCTAAAAAATAGCTAAAATAGCTGAAAATAACGATAAATGTTGAATTTTTGCGCTGCCAAAAGATCACCCTTCGACTGTGTCACAGTAGTAAGTTGATACAGAAATGCTTTGAATAATGCAGTTTTAATTAGTACGGGTTTTGATGGAGCACGATTTAGGTATTGCAGTGCAAATCAATGAAATAAAGTATAAGCTGAAAATAAAAATACGTCAAATTACAATAAGACTTTGGACAGTACGAGAATTTGGAACGAGTGAACCGCACTAATCAAGGTATGTGCCTTATAATAACATAATGAGCAGTGTTACCTTTCAAACACCTGATTCTTCGGGGCAGAAGTGAAAATTTTGCAGGTAAAAATTCCTTCTAATATATTTCACAGGTTATTAACTAGTCTTAGTATATAATGAACATATACATATAACGTAATACTATTTTCATGGTTCTCCGTCCACAGTATTGGACTCGTCCACTCTTGGGTAACAATTCAGCTGATAAAATTTATTCTACCCACCACTTGGAACTATACACACTTTCAGGTAAACGGATTCATTTTTTTTTCTCCTAAAAACAACATCCAGTAGAAATCCAAATATATCAATGGATTTTTTTACTTGGATCAACAAAATCATAATCATATGAAAAACGAATGGATCGTATGGTGATGCTAATCTTGCTGGCCATTGTTAGTGGATTCGATTATCAGTGTGTCTTCTAATATTGATGGTCTGATACCAAACTGCTATGGTAATGAATTATATGAAAAAAACTGACTGAATAAAAACGGATCAGGACGCACGTCGTATAGCAATGATCCCCATTAGAACTCCCACTATCGATGGTTCGATGATAACTTATGCTTATTTAATCAACTCGGTTCTTTTTTCCTTTACTTCCTTTCTTTCCAATAACTTCTTCCCTTCTTCCTTTCTCTATTTTTTCTTTTTTTTTTCTTTCTCTGAAGAAAAATCAGATTGAGAATTATATCAATACAGACCATAACGAAACACTGAGGAGAGCGCTGAAGAGTTAAAAAAGACTTATTGTCACCTGATCCCCGGTGATGGCCACCTGTGCATCCTGCAGGAAATATATATTATAGATAAATGAATGAATAATTTAGTTTCCTGAACATTTGCGATCAATTTGAAGGACTGAACTCATAAATGATTCCTGACACCACCCAGAACAGCACACCAAGGTATTTGCTAAAGCTTGGCTTAGCCTGGCACAAGATCGAAACAGTGAGGCACCCAGTGAGAATCAAACTCATTACTGCAGCAGGAACAGGAGCAGGAGCAGCAGCAGCAGCAGCAGCAGCAGCAGTAGTAGTAGTAGAAGAAGAAGAAGAAAACTGCGAAACGAGCTTGCTAACCATCGCACTACGTTAGGTGCCAAAATTATTAAATAAGCCCAACTTTGTCTGACACTTCATAATGGTCGAACTCATTATCTATTCCCCCCACCGAGGGTGAAATGTGATTCAAGGTTGAGTTCAGTGTGGGGATCCTCCCGCAAAAGCTTGGGTGATTCCAGATATTGTCCAGTTCTCCAGTACTTCCATTTTGGGGACACCTCCGGCATCAGGCGATAAACCCGATTCAAATGCTATGGGGAGGTGCAGCCTGGAGTGGGGAGGTGCAGCCTTGAGTGGGGAGGCCTCCTGGAAATAGATATTCATTTTTCCCGATTTTCGGTTAAAAAACCAGCAAACTAGGTCTTGCTAATCATCGCTCTATGGTCAGTCGCCCCAATAAAGTTATTTACCAACATGAGCTTTGTCTGGCATAAAGCCACATATAGCCTGCCAGAGTAGCTTGTTGACCATCACGCTGTGGGAGCCACTGAGAGTATTTCGAGTAGCCTGCAACCTGGCTGATAGAGTAGTCTTGTATTTTCAAAAATGCCAGTGGCCAGTGTTTGAACCAAGGTAAAAGTTAGAACTGGTTTTAAACACTGAATTCATGGAAAATAGACCCCCTTCACTCGGAAGATTGGCGTAACACAATCTTCTGCTTTACATTGTACTTTTATCGTACTAAACTAAGCTTAATTTTTTCCAACGGGTATTTCATTTCTTTCATCTTAATTTGCTTTTTATAGCAACACTCAGACCAACATTGTATAGCCGTTTGTGAGCTATGTGGATAAAAATAATAAATAAGTCTGATGAACGATTCGAACTTCCAAGCATTTATCACAGGAAGCTTGTCTTAATGCGACCACTGCTTTAACGATTAGGTCACCAAAATATTTCTATCAGGCAGGAGTTCCCGTTTACGGCGCTGTGATCCAAGGGAAAAAACTCTCTATAAAAATTCTCATTTACCTCCCTTGGTAATTGTACGCGGAAAAGAAGAGATAATATAAAATTGCGTTAGGAATACGTACAAAATAATTCAGTTTGTATAACTAGCTTTATTTAACCACGCCAACAATAAACTCTCGATTGAGTATACAGCTATAAGGAAAAGTGAATCTATCTACAATACTTCCGAATGTACAAGCAGAAATATGCAACTTTATTGTATATACGCAATATACCGAAAATTATCTTCGGTACAAACTCGGTAAAACTACACGAAGTGGCACCCATAATGAAAATCACGAATGTGTAATTTGTTCTTGGGGAAAACCCAGAAAATAGGAGTTCGTCTCATATGAAGATGGTTTGATATAGGGTAAAATACGACAATAACCACTAAACGGATATTCAGTTTCAACCGGATCTTTTTCAAACCGGGACTTCTTCACCGGTTGTCAGTCTCAAGATGTCTGCTACCTCGTCATCCCCGGCGACCGTTCTACGCGTAAGATTTCTCTCTTTTTTCCTCTTTTGACACTATGTTCAGTTTTAACAAAGATTCTGGTAAGTTACCAGACATGTACCTAACCATGTATAATTTCTTCTCTTGGGGTAATTTTGCTGATATTGTTCCTGGGACCGGACCGTACGTCAGGCGGTGTGAACAGTACATCTGTGCAGGGCTCCCAGGTTTCAGGTCCCCCAAGATATTCATAGATCGTAATGGGACATAATAGGTTAATAAGTCTTCCACAAATGAGTAATGGATCAGATTTATTACGAAGTTTAGATTTTAATGACATTATTCACAAGTTTGTGGTCGGAAAAGCGAGAGAAGTTCCCTATTTGACTTCTTCCTTTCATATTAATTTGAGGATTTGGTTCGGGTCAGCCTTATATGCTTCAAACATAGAGATAGATTATTGATATAAAAAGGACTTGACATTAGATTAAACACCATAATTTTATGAATATTTCATTTTTGTTTTAATTTGTCTAAATAATAGCTAGGGACAAAAATTGGAGGCCCATCAAAAGGATTATTAAGCACCGGTCCCGATCAATGTCAAATTCGGTCCCGTCAGTGTCCTCTCTCTCTCGTGTACGTCATTTCTGTCAGGGTCCAACGGGTGTTGAGTCAGAGACGAAAGCAGATCGATAAAATGAAAAATTTAAAAGATATTTTATTTTTTCAATTATTTCAAACTTTATTTCATTTAATAGGTTTAAGACGTAATGTTTTCTATGCCTCATATCTATAACGAATAAACCTTATCAGAAACTTTTGACTGTAATAGAAAAACTAGCTGCGTAAAAACAAAAAACAAAAAAAAACGAATTATTACACAAGACTCACTCTTAACGCTTACTTAAAGGGAAAAAAACGTCTTCATTGTTTGTTAGAGTTGTCATCAGTAAAACTACAATATTATGAATCATGTGATCAAAACAAGTAGTATTAACTAAGTTAAGTACTTAATCCAGATTTATTTTTCTAATTTTGATGACGTCGATATTTAATATTTATTTGCTAAGCTGAGCGGTGATCTTTCGTTTTCATATCGTCGGCCTTCTTCTTTCACAGCTTTACGCATTGTGCGCTTGGGTGACCATTTCTGTCGACATAGATCGATTCCTCGCACGCGACATCAATGATGTCTCGTACGTTACTTGGGTTCGCCTGTTTTACGTTCTAGGTCTATATCGCCGAATGGAATAAATAAAGGGGAAGCTACTCCCAATTGGTGCAATATGTATTTTTCAAAGGCATCTATGCGGACTTCGCTGACATACCGAAAATCGGCACTTGCGAAAAAGAAATCGTCAGAATCGTATAAGATTTTATCGTCAGAATCTTAGTGTTATTAGTGAGGAGGAGAGTTGGATAAAAACATGAGATAAATGATTTGTTTACACCTTATGTAACCGGAGATATTTTTTTGAAAATAAATTGTTAAGTGTTGTGACAATGTGAACAAAACATTTGCATTAGAAAATTTCCTGAAATTTTCGAGCACTTAAACACTTATTCATTTAAAACACACATACAAAAAAATTAATCATTTATTGGATTTCACTAAAACTTTCAATACTTGATAAAGGACAAAATCGTTTTAATGAAAATTCCCCTTCCTGATTTCATTTTGCATTTTACCAATCTTATTATATACCCCCATTCTTGATTCATTTGATGATTTATTTTACTCATAGTTTATGATCTATTATGATTTTTACATGTATGAGAGATAATTTCTCAGAAATATGAACTCTGTTTACTCAAGAAAAAAAAAAAATATCGAAACTCTTTACCAAAGAAGTTAAAAAAAATTGAAAATGAAGTAAAATACAGCTATCCTTTGCCATTCACTAGTTTTCCATTCACGGTTTCGATAATTTGCGGTTCAGTCTTGGATAATTCCATAGGAATATTTTGTGGAGTTTCACTGGTTACTACAAAGAATCACATCATAGAAAATATGCTGTACAGTATAAACAAAACGTAAAAAGTTTACAAAATCATATATGCATAATAATAATCTTTCTATTGTTAATAAGAAGAAAGATTGTAGATGATTATCAACTAAAAATTATTTATGTAGACAATATAAGCGTGGTTGGAAACTTGAACTTGCTTAATGTTAACACTTGCCAACTGGTTAGTTGAATGGTATTTTAGACATTAGATCTTTATTTTCAATCCACTGTACTGTTAACAGATCTATTTATCTTCTTTTTTTTTTAGAAGATGAAGTCTGGTAAATCATAAGTAACAATGTCTTTCATTTTTATGCTACTATTTTATTCATCTTCATCTTGATATTTTTGTTGCATTATTATTACTGCAACTCTTCTCAGACCAAATTAAATTTTTTAAGATGCAGTAAGAATATTAAGATGAATGTAAATAGTAGCATGAAAAGGACAAGAAAATTCTTTTATGATATTTATGGGTTTACTTAATCAACTTTAAATTTCTTACTCTATGGCTATTTCTGGTAAAAATAAAAGAAATCTTGAAATTAGAAATTTTTTATAGAGATTTTTTAATTTTTTGAATAATTTGATTATCTTAGTAAATTCTTTTTTTATTCTTGTTTGTACCAAGATTGAATAATGGACAGTTTCTAATAGGGAAGTCACATTTCATGCGTTTACTGAATTTGTGACCTCTAAATCTAAAGAATTTTGTAGAGATGGCATAATAGTAATCATTGACATGTTTCTTCAGTTTTCAAATTGGTCAGGCTGTCTATATACATATCTCACATATTATCATCATCATCACCATATGTTTATAGTCATCGTTGAACAGAGACCTTCCCCAGGATTCACCAGACCTCTCTATTATGGGTATTGTAGAGCCAATACTTTCTAAATTTGTCTAGTTCATCTTGCTGTTTTATATCTTGCCGGCCACTGTTTCATATGTGATCTCTGGGGATCCATGTTATGAGTCGTGATGTCCAGTAGGTGTCTGTTATTCTTGCAACATGACCAGCCTTGAGTTTTCCAATGGATTCCATTCCTGTTTTTTCTTTAATATATTATGCTATCTTGTGATCTCTCCATATGATTCTTTCATGTACACATTGCATGGTTCTTAGTTTGAGAGTCTCTTGCTTAGGTTCCATGTTTCAGCTCCATAGGTGATTATCGGGAGGATGCAGTGGTTGGAGCTAGAGGGTGGGAAATTTCAACATATATTCAATATATCTACAAAAAACACTTTTATTTTTCAAAAATTTCACCCCATGATAGGTTTTTAGTGGGGGCTTCAATTTATGATATAATTTTGTGCTAAATTGATCCCTCGATTGTTCCCGCCTGTCTTTTGGAAATTCAGACTTTTTGGGGATCACTGCCCAAATAAAAGGCGAGAGAAATGACTTATTCATTGGTCACCCCCCAACCAGGAATGCTGCCAAAAGATGTCGATCACATGATAGTCTCTATTGAATGACTAACCAGTCCTGTTATTAGATAATCGTTGGGAACGAATTATTGTTTAAAATGGGTCATATATTGATTAAATATTTACTTTTCGTTGTTGATATAATCCGACGTCTTACTGAAAACGTTTTATATATGATAATCTAGTAGATTAGGGCAGTGGTCGATTTCAGGTTTGGGGAATTACTAAGTAATTTATCACTGCCTACCACAACAGAGCAGTTTAAACACAGTTGCTGGGTTTAGGTTATTCATGATTTCTGACATATGTATCTATGTATCTGGACTTTGCCCAGCCCTGATTGACCATAATAGAAACTTGTACACACAATTCCCACTAAGTAGGGAAAACGGTTTATTTTTAAATTCCACCTCCAAATTACGTTTGGGGGAAGGGGTCAATTTAAAATGTAATTTCATACTAAATTTGTCCCTTTTGTGTCCAACAGCATTCATGCTTGTTTTGTTTTTTTGTTTTTTTTTTTTGTTTTTTTTTTTGAAAAATTTGGACTTTTTAGTGATGCAACAAATGGTGAGAGAAGTAACTTTTTTATTGATCACCCTTTTTTCCTAATTGTTTTCAAATTTTTCAATTCATTACATATTTATGGTATTTTTGATCGCTAACTCCAAGTGATCTGCTGATCAGTTTTTAACTCTCTTGGAATGTACGTTTGTCGTTTCCTTAAGCCAAAACAAACTTTCTACATGAAAATCAATGTTATGCCTATAAATTGGATAATATATCTAATCAACACACTTATTGAAATTTAAAATTCGCTGGGAGTGTCATTAACCCAATAGACTGGATAAGTGGTGGTAATTTATAATTTCCCTTAGAATGTCAGTTCTAATTAAAATCAAGTTATATTTGCTGTTTAATTAAACTTGTTGTTGTCAAACTTCTACTATCGAAATTTGACTTTATTTTCATATCTGACAACAAAGAAAGTTGACTATGGCCAGGCTTAAAAACCAGTGACATTATACTCAAATAACAATGACATACACAAAAAAACTGATGACAAATTCATTCACACTTTCAAAGCCCAACTTAAGTCAACTTGTTTTGCTGTTGTTTGCAAAGTCCATTTACTGGGACTACTTATAAAGGAGTTAAAATGGGACATATAGTTTGGGAATAATATTGTATGGATTAATGAATTCTGTTTTGTTTTTTTTTCAACTTTTAGATTCCAATAGAGCAAGAGAGTTTAACCCTTGTGCAGCCAAGCTTGCTTATTTTTGCTATTATTCTCGGTTTCATTCATTAAAATCGCATGTCAAAAATTCAGTGAAAGAAAGAAAAATAATGATCAACTTCTCCCACTATTGGCTTACATTATAGATATTTACTAGGCTTAACTTAGTCTGACACAAAGCTACAAGTTTGGAATACATTTTATATTAGTAACAGTCTGCTAGACTTGATAGTCAGCAAGACATCTTAGGTATTCATCAAGTTCAGGTTAGTCTGGTATAAGGCTATAAGTATGGAGTACCCAGTGAGGATTGAATTTGATACACAGTAGTAACAGTTTGTTTGACCAGGGTTTCTCAAACTGGGTTCTGCGGAACCCTTGAGTTCTGCATCATACATTTTTGATTCAGTAGCTGAGAAATAAACTGTTCACAGTTTCAAATGGAATATTACATGATATTGATGCAAAAAATCAAAAAGTGTCCATTGCACCAGACTTCAGTTATTGGTTTTCATAAAGAAAGTCCTGCTTAGTATAAAATTCAGACTAACTTTATACTTGTAAATAACCAATCCATTCGTACTATATCATGCTTCCAAAAACATATCTAGCCTGTCGACAAAACACGTTGAAGGCAGGTTCTTTTATGTATATATGCACGCACACACACACACACACACATATATATATATGTATATATATATATATATATATATATATATATATATATATATATATATATATATTATTGTGTCATCCACAGACAGCTGTTTTGTTGTCTTACAAATCTTCAGAGTGGCTATAGACTATCCGTTATCCCATCCAGTACCACAAAGCAGGATTGAAACCTTCGCTTCAGACCCAGAGACTGATATTCTACCTCTGCTAGGGAACTGGACTATCAGTAAGGTTGAATTTAAGTGATATATTTATTTAGTTTAAATTCCCCGTCCACCAGAGTGCTCTATTCCTATGGAGGAGCATTATATATATGTGTGTGTGTGTATATATATATATATATATATATATATATATATAGTCTTATAGACTTTGCACATTTCTGCAGTTATAATTTTTCTTTTAGATATTTCATAAATTTTAGGCTGTCCCAAATCATCTTATACTGTTTTGTTATGCAAATCAGTTATTTTCCGATCACTGTTAATGTGCTGTGTTAAGAGTTTTTTGATCTTGATGTGAAACACTTAATTTTATGTGGGGGATCATCAGTTGTTTTACCATGGACCTTTTTGGGAGGGATATTGATATGTATATATTTTAGGTCTCAAAATTTTTTTTCGTTCTATCTCTGGGATTCCGTGAGAGCAAGAAGTTGGAAAAACCCTACGCTGGACTAACTTGCTAACTATAACCCCACAGCAAGCTACTATCATGGGTTTACATTATGAATTAAACAGTGTGTCCAACTGAGGAATGAATGGATTGTTCTAGAAATTGAGAATGTTACTTGGGAATGAATAGTAAAATAAAGTAATTTCTTTTTAAATAATTTTTTTTTAAGTGTATTTCTACCAGGAAAATATATATAACGTAAAGGCATGAGATAGATCAAGGCAATGTGTTGAATTAGTCGAGGCAATATTATTTTTTAAGCCAATTTTAAATGATGAAATTTGCTCTTTCAATGAGAAACCTGTACTTGTTTTTTGGTTCCCAAATATTTAATCCAGAATCGAACTTTAGATTGACACACACGGATTTCATCTTCAGCTGAAAGGGGACAATTTCTGTCTATGCTCTTGATATTTGTTAAATACAGAAAAGCTTGGTCATACATGTAAAGAGTTGAAATTTGCAGCAATATATTTATTGCTTTCTTATGAATGGCAGGGTGATCTATTTTTACAGAAATCAGAAACTTGTCGAGGATAGGTCAGTAAATCTCATCTTGAGTTTACAATCAGATTGCAGCTCACAAAGTTCTCAGAATAAGTGGAAGATTCAGTGTATGGATCCCTCTTATAATCATACACTTGTGTTGAAAGGGAAGGGAAATAACGTTTGATTTCGATTCATGGTTCTACCAGGTGAATTTCGATGAGACTCAACATCTGCTCTTGAGCCCCAGCAGTAATTGGAAAATTTCAAAATTAAAAAAAAATTTTTTTGGCAACATGATTTTTCGAAAGATTCAGTCTTTTAAATCCAAGATTTGATGCTGATCTAAATCAACTTTGATCATATGTTGATGAGCTCCAGCTGGGAGTTTAATTTTCAGACCCACCTTTATTAATGTCTGAATACTTCCAAATTACTTTTGTATGTGTGTGTGTGTGTGTCAGAATCTTTTGTATATTTTTATATATGATGGCTTGGCTCCATGAACGAATAGTCTTTGGAAGGGATTCTCCACAACAGTAGGATCATCGACAGCAGGGTCTATGTGAGGAGTAACCCTCCAGACCTTCACAAGAGCTTGTTTAAAACTGAGTTCCCCTAGAAGGGTTTGCATCCCATGGTTCACCGAGGTGATGCAAATAGGAGCTAGGCCCTTAATGCACATTTAAAGATGAATTTTGATTAAGACAAATAGTCCTTTAAAAGATTTGTTTGATCATGGGTAAAATTTCATTTTTATTGATTCTAGTTTGGTAAAACTTAGGGTTGCCGTCGCAGAACGGGTAAATTTTTTTAATGGAGAAAATATGAGGAAAGAAACTGAGAAATATTTTGTAACACTGTTTTTATCTATAGAGAGCAAAATTTATAAAGATCAAACTTCTGAGGCCAACCTACGAGGTTTGTTACATCATAGACTTAAGAACATGAGATCGAACCCCAAAAGTGTCCTGTTTCTTAAAAGAATATACATAACAAGAGTTTTAACAAATAAATATTATATATTTTAAATGTTTTCTATATTTTGGGAGGATTCTCCCTTGGTCGAAATCGACCATCATTGCCTGACAGTACCCAAAACTGTTGCTTCGATAATCATAAAATTTGTAAAAGAAACTAATAAACTAGTCTGATGTCGACGTTGTGAAGAAATCTAATGTGTTATTAGTGAAGGTAAAGCGTCACCTCTCTCAAGAGACAATCCCAAGGAGAGTATGACCGCCAGTGACCAAGTCTCTGGTTTCTGTTGCATGTATCGGCTTAGTGATCCTTGCAAGTCTCAAGTCTGGTCGTGACCTGGACTTTATACCTACAAGTTTCCCTGATCATCCTCTTGATGGGATGTAAGTCCACCATAGGCATACCTCCACCCTAATCACACAGCTTAGAGTGTACTCAATCAGCTGCTGAGTGCACAGGGATATTTGTCCAAATGAAGAGTTTTCTACTTACTTTGCTCATACTAGGAATCAAACCCAGGACCTTCTGCATGTGAGGCAGACATGCTAACCATTACATAATCCAAGTGGACTATGGTATTAGGAATTAGTTGTTGAAATATGAAAGGTCTTAATTGACAGATAAATTTTACCCATGAGCCGATTTGTTGGCTAAAAAAATTAAAATTAAAATAAAAAAAATAGATAAAATATTTATGAGCTGAATTTTAAATCTCTCTCCTTACGTCTCTCTCGGAAGTATTTAATGATTTCCAAAAATGCCTTGAATGGTTAAGAAAATAACCACCCCTCACTACGTTAGATTCCTAGACAAAATCATCACTTATTTTTATCAATATTTCTATTTTTCCTATATAAGTGCTTCGTGGAGTTGATAATTTTTAATCTGTGTTTCTCTTTATACAGAATGCTTCATTAAAAAATTTGTGATTCAGAGACAATCACATCATGTGACCTTCTAATGCCCAGCAACCATGATGAAGATAAAAGGATTAAAATACCTCAAAAGATTAAATGAATCATAAAACTGTCTTTGAAAGGTTTGCGGTGTTGAATCTCTCAGACATCTCAAAGAAGCCTTAAGAAATTTTGTCTCAGCTAAGACCTTGTTTGAGACCAAATTCCCTATTAAGAAGTCATTTTTTTCTGCAGGGTCTCCTTACTGCCAACAGATGCCAGGATTTTCCTACCTTAGGGAATATGTCCTGTTGTGTATAATAGAATTAGAAATATAAAATTAAACAGAAAAATGACTCAAAAATGCGTTTGCATAGGATTAGCCTACTTCTTGCAGAACCCCAACGGCTCCATTCAGAAATGCTGGTGCTGACAGACAGGAGCAAATGCAGACATGAATGAAATATCAAAACGAAAAAATTTCTCACAATCGGAAAAAAAGTTCTCTGGGTATTTCAATCACAATCTGTGGAAGCATAAGGCACAAGGTGAGAAACAAGTACCTAAATTTGTGGGCAGATCCAAAAATCCGTTACCAGTTGAGAGATATTTTTCCGTTTATGATATTTTATACATTTCTGCATTCACACATGTATATATACACACAATATATCTCCAAAGGCTCTCAATGAATTTCAATGAAATTTCATGGAAGGGTGAGCCATAAGATTAAAAAGAACTGATTAAATTTTGGAGCAGATCCAAGAGTTTGTTTTTGATTGGGAGATATTTTTGCATTTTTTTTTTTAACATTTCTGTATTTGCTTTTGTTTGTCTAAATAATTTTTCCAGTAGTTCCGAATAAATTTCAATGAAACTTTGTGGAAGCTTAAGGTGCTGGGTAAGGAAGATGTAATTGAATTTGGGGGTGGATTCAGGTATTCGTCCCCAATTGAGAGATATTTGTTTTGATATTTTATATGTTTTTGTTTTTTCCTCTCTATCTACGCAATATTTTGAAACCCTTTTAAAGAATTACAATGAAATTTTGCAGAAGGGTGAGCCACCCCATAAAGAAGAAGTAGCTAAATTATGTGGTGGCTCTCAGAATTTGTTTTCGATAAAAAGATATTTTTCTGTTGTTTTTTTTCTTCCTAATTCTTTGTACTCACTCGTGTCTGTCCATACAATATCCCCCTAAATTTCTCAATGAATTTCGATCAAACTCTGTGGAGGCAAAAGGCACAGGATGAGTAAGGTGCAACTTGATATTGGGGCAGATCCAAGAATTCATTCTTGATTGAAAAATATTTTTTCATTTTCTTTTTTTTCTCCATTCATTTTAATATTCACTCATGTCTGTCCACACAAGATCTCTGGTTGTTGAGAAATAAAGTGGAGAAAATTGACGATTTTATCATTTGAAAATGAATTTATCAAAATCTGAAGAGTTTAAAGATTCTTTAGTTCCTATATCTATAATCGATGGTCATAACTAGAAGAAATGTATCTTGTACATCTGCAGTCATCCATTTTGAATTTCAATATGGCTACCCTTAATTTTCATAGAAAAACTTGCAAAATTTTTTCTTTTAATCTGGATGCTTTTTAGATATGATTTATTCTAGTTGTCAAGAATTTCCTCGCCACAAATGATTTCCAATAGACTATAAAATAAATATTTTTCAGTTTATATAGTTCTCATGACCTTTTGATCTTGACTAGTCTAGTTTAAGAAGAGGTTTAATGAGTTGGTGTATTAATTAGTCTGATTGATCAGCATAATTATATGTTATAATTCATTGTTCTTGAGCAGACATTAGGTAAAATATGATCATTTACATTTTACCTGGTTCACTATCTTGTTTGTCTAATCTTTCCCATATATTTGATAAAACGTTGGCTACTTCTGTTTAACTTTAATGTCATACTGTTTACTGTTACTGGTGGCTAGGGTTATGAGGTTTGTTTTTGTTTTTTACGAAAGATTCAATTTCAAAGAAGTAAAAACAATCAAACAAATAATCATTGCAAAACAAAGAAATAATTTTATTTTCAGTCAAAGAAAAAACAATCTAATTCATTTTAATTATGTAATCTATTTTAAAGGAATTATTTCATTTTATTTTATTTTATCATTATTCATCAATAAAATGATTCATCTAAAATAAATTCGGTGCTTTAAAAATGCTAGCAACATGGCTACTTTCAGCTTTTTCCCCTTACATAAGTAACTTTCAGCTTTTTCCCATTACATAAGTAAGGGGAAAAAACTAATAGTAGCCATATTGCTAGCATTTTTAAAGCACCAAATTTATTTTAGATGAATTATTTCATTTTATCATTATGTTAGAGAAAAAAATGAAAGTAGCCATATTACTAGCATTTTTTGAATACCAAATAAGCTAAAAAAAACTGAAAGTAGCCATATTGATAGCATTTTTTAAATACCTAATAAGCTAAGACAACCCAAATAAACTCCGGGAACCTATCTTGTTCATAAGTAGGTAAGCCTTTGTAGTTTAATTCATGTTTACCTACTTTGTTATTTTCAACAAATAAAATTGTTTTTTGTTTTCTCTTTCAGATTCTCTGTATTCATGGCTACAGGTATGTTCAAAGACTTCTTTAGAATATTTCTGTTTGTGGGAGACGCTAAGGCAAGGGTCTCCAAATTTCCTTTGTAGGCAGAAGGAATTAGATACAAAAAAAAAAGAAAGAAAACAAGAAAAACTATTCAAATTGAGTTTTTAGAACCAAATTATTAAGCAAAAAATTAGATCATTTGATCAATCCAGGTTGTACCTCTCTAATCCAATGTTCTGTGGTCCAGCAATTCCTATGGTCTGACATGTTTGAATCAGTCATTATCATTTTATAAAGTAGATCTGTAAATCAGTTTAATTCATGTTGACAATTAATCATGATATTCTTATATTAAAACTGGTCTAAACAAAACTACTTAAACACTATTCAAGTCAAAACTCAAGTTCACTCACGCTAACTCCAAAGTTCCACAAAGCATTCAAGATTACATTCTTGAAGAAACATAATTCCAAGGACCTAGACTTGTATGAAAAAACAACAAATTAAGCTGGGATCTTCTATTAATATCACAGAAATGATTTTTTTGAGTGCTGAAGATCGAATCATAGCTCTCGATCAAATCAGCTTTGGTTATTGTTCCATGACTGGTACATATTTTTATTGTATTTTTAAAATAATTTTTTATGGATTTATGAAATCTGGACTTATTTGTTGATTGGGTGTTGATGATGGCTTGACAAACCAAAATATATTCATTCTTTGGAAGATATGGAGAAAACAAATTGAATGCTGCAAGCTTCAAGTTTTTCATTTTAATTCTGATATTCGTGTATATTTTATTTTCGATTTAACTCTGCTGAATGGGAGAAGAGCTCTACAAAAGAAAGTATATCATAGTTCAATCCCTGATGCCGTCCAGAACTGAATATGTATTTCATTTGTACTTCATTTCATAATTGATAATGGTATTATTGCAAGATAGGTATTATTAACACCTGTACCCAACACATGTATACTCGGATGGTAAAAAGTGAGGGATCAGTTTTGTGTTATCCTTTAGTAATATACTGATCCCTCTTTGTACATTTCTAAAAACCAAAAAGGATGAAAGTTTCAAAATTCCTGTAATACAATACATACTTTTTTCCACAAAATTCTGCTTCAGTGGTAGGACCATTGAAATACAACTTGGACATTAGTTTTAGTTGAGTTATCATTTTATTTTTAATTTCATTATTTTCTTGAAGTATTGTAACATTGTTAATTTTGACTTGCCTTCACCTTCATCTCAATTTTTAGCTTCTTTCTATCACAACTTTGACTCTAAAACTACGGCAATGATTGAACAGCGTGGTCTTACTCTTCATTTCTGATTATACTATTTAATCATTGCCGTGGGATTACAGTCTGAGTCAAAGGTTTGATAGAAAGCAGATGAAAATTGGAATGAAGATTAAAAACTAGTCAAACTTTATAAGTTCTCATTTTATTCAAAATGTTGGTTGGAGAGAGAATGAGAGGTTGAACCAGGGATGAAGTTTCTTCTTCGGTCAAACCAGAAACCTATTTGATAGACATTCTAAGATACTTCATTTTTTTCGGTTGTCTCCACTCACCCAAAGGACATTTGATGTAAAAAAGATATATAAAATAGAAGTTTCCTTGAAAATATATTGATAAGCTTAGCTTACCTCTCATAAAATCATTGTTTTTCATAAATTTTATATACTTATATTTTTATATGAAGTTTATAAGATCTCATAAGGCGAACATGTAATAAAATTCCCAAATAACTAATTCAATACGAAAAAAAGCAGTTCTTTAGTAGTCTTGATTAATAAAAATGAAGTTTAGAAATTCATTAGCAGCATGAAATAAGAGTTACTCATGTGTGAAATTTTCACAGAACCCTCAACAACCTTAGGACAACATTCTGAATACTATACACTTCAACTATTATTACTGTTTTTGACTAGTATTTCTTTTATCTTATTTCTACTGTTTTTATCGCAATTCCCAGATCATCATTCCATGATAGTTGATAAGCTGTATGGATCAGAAATTAAGGATAGAGTGCCTGCTAGATTTGAATGCACATCCCTTTAAATCAGTATTTTTTAAAAGTGGTGTCCATCAGTTAATGCTCAGGGGTCGGTAACAGTGTTCATTCTAAAGCTGACATAATGAATCTTGTGACTCATCCATTGCATATCTATCAGAAAAATAATTATTGTACACAGACCTGTACCATATATTAAAGTTCAGATAAATGTTATCCATTTAGAACAAACATGATTCTTAATAGTCAAAAATTGTTCTTTCATTCTAGGTCATTGATTACAGTCTTAAAAAATAGATATTAAAAATAGGGATCTCCCAAAATATTTCCTTTGTAGAATGAGTCCTTAAGTTTTCAAAGTTTTGAAACCACTGCTCTAAATAACTCAACACAACATTCTCTTTTCAAATCAAAGTTGTCTAATCAGCTACAAAAAGACTGTAAACTCTCTCTCTCTAGATATAAGTCAAAAGATTAGTTATCAAATTCTTAAATTAAAAAAAAAATAGAAAGACTAAATAGTTTCCAATTTAGTTCTAACCTTCATCAGTAAGAACTCATCTTTTTACTCTCTTTTTTTCTAAAAACTTTTTCAATAAGTCCACCATTACCTTTATTCCAGCTGATTCATTTGCATTCAGATTTACTCCTATAAATTATCAATGAGAGTAGGCAACAGAAGATGATGGGAATAAACATTGAAGTATTCAAAAAAATCAAAATTAGAATTGGACATAAAAAAGCACATTTTGTTGATTCCTCTTCCTGTTCTGGGGGGGTTTAGATTGAGACCGACTGGTAAGTCTTGATAGGACCAAAGATTTTCAACTTTTAGGGAAAGCATACTAGATTTTTTTGTAAGTCTTCAAAGAAATGCAACAAGTGTTGGAATTTTAGTTGAACTGAAGAATTGCCATATTTTTCTTTGAGTTGTAAAAGATTTTTTTTTTTTTTTTTTTTCAAACATTTTTGTTTTATAGACAAAATGCCCAATCATTTCGTGAGAAAACTGGGGCTTTCAGGAAGATAATTAAGAATCGAGCTGAATTAGGTAAGATATCTACGATGGTATTTATTTATGTATGTATGTGTGTATGTATATATATATATGTATGTGTGTGTATGTAAATCAATGTGTCCATGGCCTAATGATAAAAAAATGCATTCATTTTACTCAACAAATGTTTATTTTTCGACATAATCTCCTTCCTTATCAATGTATTTGATTCATTGATGAATATCAATCACCTTACACAGTGGATATTTCATATCAAAATTCAGGTAATAAGTAGGTGTCAGACTGAAGACTTATTGAGGCACCTTTGTATGTGTGTGTGTGTGTATATACTTTTTACAGAGGTGACACTAGAACTTACTAAATTTGTTTTTCGATCTACGATATTGCGTTAATGAAGTCAATTACCATTACTCAACAGCGAGATTGAAAAGTGAAATCCTTGAATGTGTAATGGAAGACCGGTTTGGATGTTCAGAGTAAGCATCAAGACCTTTTATCCACCAGGTTTCTGCTCACACCACTGAGCTGAAACTGTGTATGCAATTATCTCCCTTGACGGAAATTTGTGCTGAATTTATTACCTCCCTTGATATTTTGCAGTTAACTCCCTTAAATTATTTCTGCCTGATAAATTTCACTTTCACTTTTTTTCCCCATAAAACGATAACATTTTCAATTGATTTTATTTTTAAATGATATTCAGTATTTTTTTGAATTTTATTCCATTCATTTTGATGAAATTAGTGGGTAATTCTGAGAATCCTTCACTGGAAAATACAATATATTGCAAAAGTAGTAAATGCTATGGTCTCTGCATTTTTAAGGGCCTCGTGCTGAATGCTTGCAAGCTATCGATTCAGATTCAATTAGTCTGCACTTACCCTATTACTATATTGTGCTAGCCTCAAATGACTGAGTGTTTAAAGTTAGCAATTTTAGCCAATGAAACGAAAGCTAAATAATACTATGACTGAAATATCAGACAAATATGTCTTATCTGGCTTTATAGCAACTGAAAAAAATCTAATTGCTTCAAAAATGAAAAATGCCTGTATTTAAATACTTGTGTATTTTCTTGATTTCGAGCCCCTTTATAACATCTGCTAGACACACTACTCTAGCTTGATCCTTTCCTCTGGATAACTTTTCTTTTTTTTTTCAAGCATCAAGATTAATTCCTTACAGTAAATTATGAAGAATAAAAGACACCTTTAATGAATTTAATTTTTTGGGAGGGGAATTGTCAACTTACTGCCAAGACAGAATAGATGTATAGAGACTGGCAGGGGAGAATATTTTGAATGAATTAATCATTTTTCCTCATAATTTTTTCTCAATTCAATTCCAATAAGTCCTTGTTGTAGAACAAGCTGAAGTTATTTCTGATCTGATTCAAATTTATTTTTTGCAGTTTTTTTAAGTGCTCCAAATCTCGTTCCACCTCATAAAACAGAAGATGGAGAAAGTGAAACGGAAAACCACAAAGGTATGAAATATTTGTTACTCTTTTGATTTTACTTGGACCTTTTACATGTATTAACCATATATCTTGAAAATATGTGTGTGTAATATATATATATATATATATATATATATAAGGTTGTGCCACATGAAATGATTGCTTATAAAATGAAAAATATACTTGGTGACACCTTAAAAGTGTTTTGTAAATCAGTAAATTTTGAGCAAGACCTCAAATGGTTCCATCAGTTTCGACAACATCCCTTAAATTCTTAACATTAACAACTGATTGAAAGTGTCCGTCAAGGCAATCATCCAGGCTCATATCTCCAAGAAAAAAATTTGTGGGTCCAACATCACACTATCCTTTCTGTGAAAATTCTGATTGCGAAATTACTGGTCTTGAGAGCTTGGACAGCATTTTTAATGAGTTTGAATTCATACAAGAATAAGAATCTGATTTCCTTTGAGGACAGAGCCTGCAAGAGTGAGGGATTATCTCATTGAAACCAATATGATCAATCATTGGTTGAAATTTTAAAAGACAGCTTATATCATATGAATAGTTTAATATATATTACTACATTTTCTGCTTTGGAATTTATTGAAATCACAATCATAAGGACAAATGCCAAAAATCGACCATTCCATGTGGAACAACCTGATACAAGGTTTGCAAAGTATTCAGCCATTTTGACTATCTCAAGAACAGGTTACTCAGCCTTAATTCAACTTGGTAACCAATCAAAGGTGACCTTACTGCACAGGCATCAATGGACACTTTCCAATGGGATTACCCAGTCAACAGTGAGACACCATTGAGTGAGCTTGTTTACTGTGTGACCATTGCATTCACAATGAAAGAACAACTCATTATTCATGTCCTGTATAGTGGTTTTGGCATGGATAAGATTAAGGAGAATGTAATGAGGCAACTGATGGCAATCCCAAAACTGGACTTTGCAGACAGTTTTGAAAAGTTGAAGGGCCACAGGAGTAAGTGTGTGAAGCCGATGGGCTCTCCAGCCTTCTCCTGTTGTAAATTGTATGTGAGTGTATATATATATATAGGCTGACCACAGGCTCCTCTTTTGCTCACTACTATCCTTTTGGATAGGGGAGGGTGTGACTTGAATCCCAATTTATTCCACCCCAATCACACAGCTTCAGGTGTACTCCATTGCTGAGTGCATAGGGAAATTTGCGTTAATGAAGAGTTTTCAAAACACTCTCCACTCATACCAGGAATCGAACCCAGGTCCTTTTGCCAACTAGGCAGAAGTGTTATCCATTACACGATCTGAGTGGACATTGCATTTGGTAATCTTCAATGTTTTTGTTTTATTCATTTTCAAATGTCAAATCATTGATTGATCCAAGCAACAAATATTCATCTGCTACTGCGAATTTATACCAGGAAATGCAAAATATACCTGAGGAAGGCAAGAGACCCAACTGGCAGAAACATAGTGATCAACATAACAAATAAGGGAATTTTATTCTGAATTATCCATCACCTAATAATAATACTTCACCTTCCAGAACTTAAAGTAGTATAAGTAATATATTTGTAAAGTTTTATGATTGCAGTAAATTCTCATTGAATGTGTGTTTTTCTGTTTTAGATCTTGATGAAAGAGGCTGGTGGTTTTCTCGTGAAGATGATTACTTCAAAGCTCAGGATAAATCAAATTGTGCTAAAGGCTATGAAAAGTCGTTAGAAGTCATCAAGCAAACCTTTCTGGAGAAGGTCAGTCTCATCCGTATTTTCTTCTACCCCCACAATTTTTTTTACTCGCCCCCATTTTCTCTTATCCCTACCCTCATTTTTTTTTTTTTTTACCCCAACCTGTTTCTTTCAATTTTCACCTATTTTCTGGTATACTCACCTTCTGTTTCTACTTCCACTAGATTTTTGCTCTCACTCTCAGCTTTTCCTTCCCGTCTGCCCATATTTTGTGAATTTACTTTTGTTCTAAGAGATCAGGGGTTAATGAAAAGGATCATCTTATCATTCTTCAAAAAGATAAATTCCTGCTGAAGGAACAAGAAATCACCTTAAACGTTTTCTCTCTTCTCTTCACTAAGCAACTTCTAAAAAATCTTAGATTCAACACTCACCAGAAGAAGAAGAATGGTTCAAGAACAACAAAGCTGAAGACCCTAGTCTAAAAAATATTTCTGTTGGTCATTTTACACATCTTGTAAAATCACTCCATTTGAAATTTTTTTAAAACTCATTTTTTTTTTTTTATCAATTATTTTTTTTCTTTTAGGAATCTATTTTACACTTTCAGCTCTCTGAACTTATTGATTGCACATCATATTTGAAAATAAATTTTTTTTTTTTCCATGATTTTCAGGGACCCTTCGATGGGGTTTTTGGATTCAGTCAAGGCGCTGCTCTTGTGTCTCTTCTCTGTGGCCTGCAAGAAGTACAACCAGGTAAATTTTTCCTTCTCCATGACTCTGAGGGTCCATTTCTGGGGAAAAAAAAAAAAAAAATCACTCTTAGTTCCAGCATACGATGTTGTGCAAGTTGATAAGCTCTAAGTAAGTCTGACCACTGATAATGTTCACTAAACAGGGTACCTTAGAACTAAATAAAAATATTTTGCCATTGGATATTACAGTATGAAAGGATCATGTAGTCTATTCTCAATGGAATGTGGTGATATTGACAATCATGCACATGATTTTCTAGGATTTTCCTGGTATTTGAGTTTGATAGTTGACTCATTGGTGAAGGAACAAATCAGACGTGTCACATTTGGAGCCATAGATAGGTTGGGAAACTTGATTTGGGTGTGTGGGGGGGGATTTGGTAGTAAATCCAATGGACTTCCATCCTGCCAATAATCTTGGTGCTATCAGGAAGGAGCATATTGAAAATAAATTCATGGATTTACCCAAGGAACAGCAACATTTTGGGCCACATTTGACACAGGTGATAAATGTTGTTTTGAAGGAATTTAAGTGAGCAACGAACGTTCGGAAACCTCCTACGCTCATTCAAAACTAGGTTGGATTTTGTGAAGGCTCTTGGGGAGAAATGTTCTTCTTAGATGAAGTGCTGTCAACTAATATTGATTTTTGACCAGTATTTCTTCTCATCTTGATTAATCACCACTACCCACAGCACTGGTTTAGATATTGAGTTTAGGTTATTCATGTGTTTTGACATTTAGATGTATCTATATATCCGGACTTCACCCAGCCGTAACCATTCATAGTTGAAACTCAAAAGTTTGTACACACACTCCGCTCAATGAGTAGAGGAAATGTTTCTTTCACTTTTTTAAAAATTCCTCTCCAAAATGAGGTTTCAGTGAAGGGGTTCAATTTTCAATGTAACTTTTTCCTAAATTGGTCCCTTACTTTGTGTCCACCCTTGTTTATTTTTTTAAATTTGGAAATTTTAGTGCTCCCAAAAAGGCAAGAGAAGTAATTTATTCATTTATCACCCTAACACAACATGCTGCTGAAAGACATTGGTCAGCGGGAGGTTGAGAAAAAAAAAAAAAAAAACACCTTTTCACATACCATCTGTTATGTATGTAACTGTTATTATTGTTATTAATCATCATTACACACAACAAAATGGTTTAAACTCTTTTGCTGGGTTTAATTTATCCATGTGTTCTGACATATATATGTATTTATAAATGTACCCAGGCCTTGTCTAACTCTCAGAGTAGAAACTTTAAATTCTGCACTCTCTTGGTGGAGAGTTTGATTTACAATATAAGTTTATGCAAAATTTACATGATAAAAATGAGCATATATGGGGTGCAGGGATTCATGATTTCCTTTGGAATGCTAATCTTAATTGATTTCCACCATAATGGCCTTAGACTGATGGTCGGAGTATTTGTAATGAAATGCAACAAAAATTACAATCGAGAAAATACTAGCTAAAAATTAATAATGGCTAATCTATGAGATGCCACGCAAAAGTTTGGGAACTTTGATCAGTGCACAAGATGAATGTAATATAAACATTAATCACTATCTTTTAATAAGCATTGGCCTTTATTTAGCCGGTATGCAAACTAGAGACTACTTTTGAGGCGACTTGAAACTAGTCGCTAGGGTAAGTAAAAATTCCCCAGACTTTTGAGTTTCTCTTCATAAAAGTGACCATTTTGTCTTGCAGATAGCGCCATTAAATTCGATTTCGCAATCATGGTTGCATCGTTTAAAAGCCATTCTCAGCAGCATCAGTATTTGTACGAGACGAAGATTACCATTCCGACTCTGCACGTTTTTGGGGACACAGATAGTGTAATTCCCAACGGTAAGTAACCTTTCTGTATTTGTTCTATTCTCCACTATTCACTTGAGTGTCAACAATTGTTGAGAAATGGACAATATCACCAATCATACAATTTAACTGCCCATTTCACAACCGTGCTCTTAGAAAAGACAATCCTTCTTTAGCATTGCCAGGATGTCTTTGTGGATATCCTTAGGTCAGTGGTTTTGAAACTCAAGGACCCCTTCCATGAAATAAATATTCTGGCAGACATCTATCTTAAGCATTTACTTTCAAGGCAGTAATCAATGAATCACATGAATAAGCAACTTTTGACCTTTAAAAACATTTACATTACATTTATTCAAATCCTAATATATGAATCATGTACAATAATCATGTTTTTTGATAGTGGGCTTTGAGTCGAGCGAACACAGTTATCTTAATTTCAAATTCATGATTTCAATTCTAACTTTTATCTTTGGACCCCCAACCAACATCTGAGGGACCTCCAGGGGTCAGTGGACCCCAGTTTTGAAACCACTGCCTTAGTTGATAAGCCCTGGATACCAAAGTAGCTGATGATTGCATGATGAACAATATCTTCCATTTGGTGAACAATTTCTCACTCTCAAGTTTCACTTTTCTCAAACAGAAAAAATAAAACAGTCATGAACTTTAAATTTTCTATTCAATCATCCAAAGCATTGAACTGTATGTGAATCTAGTCGTAACCAATGTTCTTGTACCTTACGCTAGTGGTTTTAAAACTGGAGTCCAGTGTTCTCCCTGAGCCCAACATGGTGAATCTTGAAGCACACAACAACATCATCCCTCACACAGCCATTGAAAAACATTATTGTACACAGACCTGTACGATATTTTAAACTTCGAATGAATGTAATCTATTTACAATAATTATTGTATTTAAAAGTCAAAAATTGCTTATCAATGTAGTTCAATAATTAGTGAAAAAACTAATTGCTATAAAACAGGAGCCGGCCGGAACATTTCCTTTTATTGAAGGGGTCCTTGTGTTTTTTCAATGTTCCAAAATGACTGCCTTAGATCATGAACTTATCGATTACTCCTTGTGTTTATCAAATATTGGTTAGTTTAAGCGTTAATTTCTTTTCTCTTCCTTGCAGATATGAGTGAGGAATTATTGCAACATTATGAAAACTACAGCACTTTGCAGCATCCCGGTGGACATTTTGTGCCTTCGTCAGGTCCGCAAAAGAAGGTCTACGTCCAATTCCTAGAACAGCAAATTGAAAAGAAGAAGAAGAAGATTCATCATTTGTCAGATTAACCCTTTTCCGATCCACGTGGTTTACATTCCTTCCCACCCACCCCTTTCCTTTTAATGTGATCTCAATAGGGATAGGGATTCTACTACAGAGTTTGCCTTTCGAGAAAAGCGGCAAGACACAAAGACCCCCCCTTCTTTTTTTTTACCCCCCCAGTTTTGTTGAGGGAGGTGGGGATTATGTGTGTGTGTGGGTGCTTCCCCTCCCCTCCCCAATATTCAAACACCTAAAATCCTTATGTTGTCTGGATTGGATTTTGAATAAAAATTTTTAAAAAAATCATTCTAAATGCATTTCTAAGGTAAAATCTCATTGAGAAGCAAATTTTTTTATTTGAAAAAAAAATAATTCTTTTTAAAAGTGACAAAAATTCATTCCAATAGTTTCAGACACTCCATTCTATGGCCTTCCTGAGGTGTACAATCTGTATAGACAGGGTGGGGAAGTCTGGGTTTCTTCTTGTTATGTTCAGCAATAGGGGAATACCATTTTTTTTTTTTTTTCATTTTACAGTATTAATGGACACTATCTAAACAAACAAAAAAAATATTCCTATCCTAATACATACACACATACATAGATAGACCCTAAGAAATGCTTTGTTTAGAAGTATCCCCCCCAAAAAATCATTCCCAACTTTCCCCCGGATTTAATTTTGTTGAAATAAAAAAAAACAAAAAAAAAAACGCTAATTTTTTTTTTTTTTACCTCATCGTAATCAAAGGTAATTAATCAGCGTTTTTGAAAATGTTTCCACATAAAAATATAAAAAAAATAATCTGTATTCATTGAAGGATTTCTGTCAATTGTACCTGATGAAATGGTGTCTATGTATATAAAATTGGAATCAGTGTTCTATATTGTTTTTGTTAATCATTCTTAATAATTACCTGCCTACATATATATATATATATATATATATATATATGTGTAATTTGAATTATAGGAGGTGAGACAGACCCAGGAGTGAAAGTGTATGGAAACTAGGTTTATTTATCCGTAAATGTTTTCATTGATGGTCTAGACATGTTTCGGGAGGTATTCCCATCTTCAGTAGTGTGTGTGTACCAGCTGTGGAACATAAGTCCACTATCAGGAGCTTTGCTTTGTGAGTCAAAAATGGGATCCCATTTATATATATATATATATATATATATATATATATATATAGGCGGACAAGGCAACCTTCTGATGAGACTAGACCCCAATTTCATGGTTTTAGCTAACTGTTTAGTCATTGTTTTTGTATTTTGCCTAAATGACGACCCCATTTTTTAAGGCGTTTTTGTGGATGTTTCAAGTGTCGTCTTATCTACCAAAACATACAGTAAGTGTTGTCTAAGAGGCCAGTCTGGAAAGTATCCAGCCATTTAATATTAATGAAAAACAGCCTACCTAGGGCAATGGCAACTGAAGTGCTCCCCCGAGGATGTCACGCTCATCCTAGCATCAGTTTGGTACAGTCTGCAAAGTCCACTTTAGAGTTGATTTGTGCTTTCCTTAATCTTGTCCACAGTCTGAAATCATCTCCTTTTCTGATGATTTTAGCTTTGGGAAATTACAGAAGTTGCAGGGACACAAATCTGGACAGTAGGGTTCTGAGATTTATACAGGAAGGGCTGCAAAAACAAGACCAATAAAGAATTCAGTGGTATATGGGAGAGAAAAGGAGGAGGAGGAAAAAAATCTGTTGGAACCAAAACAGAGAAATTACTTTGTAGTTTTTCATCTTCTACTTTTTATCATTATAATCGAAGTGAAGATCTACCCACAGAAACCAATTTGGTAAAGGGAGGGGGTCTACACCATTTACAAGTTACTTCCAATTGCCTTATAGATTCTCAGATTGAACTGGAATTTGGTACTGGAGACTTTTAGACCAACTTTTATATACATTGAATTATAAGAAAAAAAATTTATATACATTGAACTATAAGAAAAAAAAACACCCTTATGCTGGCTATGGCTTCAGCTGGAAGTTTAAAATGATGGGGGATCAGTTTTCTAAGCACAGAGAATCTGTACATTTGGCATAGTTAAGGTTGGTTTGGAGATAATTGAAAATATTCCCTTTGAAATTCGTTATGGGTGCCAGAAATTAAATCTATGCAAATCAGAGAATATTTTGCTGTTAACCAATTTTCATTTCATAAGAGAGGTTATGGCTTGGTTACTAGCGATATTAAGGTGGAGTCAAAGTTATGGGCACCCAGTTATCATTTATTTTTATCACAACACACTGGGTCGAGATACTGACTTTGAAGTAGATTGAACTTGTATCCCACAGTTCAAAAAGCCTGTCTTTCATGGATATATCCTCGACTATTAAAGCCATGGAAGCTTCAATGATTAATCAAAGGCATGAAACTGCCGTCATTCTGATCATTTTCTAGCATACAAGCAAAAGATAACAACTATACTTTTTTGTGGTCAAATTTTTTTTTGAATTGCAAGAAAACTGAATCAGTGAATATGGGTAATCAAACGATTATATTTATGACTTTAGTCACTGTAAATGTTAATTTTTTTTTTAGTTCAACCTTCAAAAATAATAAGATCCCATTAATCCTAAAGAGAAGGGTGTATAACCAATGCATCCTCCCAATAGTCACTTATGGTGCTGAAATATGGAACTTAACCAAGAAACAGACCCGTAAGTTGAGAACCATGCAACGTGCACATGAAAGAGTTATGCTGGGCCTCACATGGAGAGACCACAAAATAGCACAGTACATCCGAGAAAAGACAAGAGTTAGAGACATCATAGAATCCATAAAAAATCTCAAATGGCTGTGGGCTGGCCATGTTGCAAGAATGGCAGACAACCGATAGACATCACAACTCACGATATGGATCCCCCAAGATCACATGCGGAACCGAGGTCGGCAGAATATTAGATGGAGAGACAAGTTCAGGAAGTACTGGTTCCGTGACGCCCATGATAGAGAAGTGTGGCAAATCCTGGGGAAGGTCTATGTCCAACGACGGACGTTAAAAGACTAATGATGATGAGTAGGAATTCGACTTATGATCAAATTTGTGGACTTTTTTATTCAGCCATTGAAGCAGTAAATGTAATTATTTGATTATTCATGTTCATCGATTCAGTTTTCTTGACATTGTTTTAAAATTGCTCACTCTATTTTTCAACTTGCTCAGGAAAGAGGTATAGACGTATTTAAAGGGATATCTGACTTACCGTCCAATCATAAATAGACAATCTGGCCAGCAGAAACCGAAATGTTGCTGACCCCTGTTCAAAAAATGGAATCAATACCAATTTGAAGTCATCGGATTTGCTAGATGGAGATGTCCATCATAATTTGTTGATATAAAACCAAACACCTTCAAGAACACTGAATACTTTCAATTTTACAAGAAACTTAGTTAAAATAGAAATTAGTAAAGAAAACAAAACCAATTATCCACTTACTATTGATATACTCTGGCAATAAACTTTCTTACCCTTGAATGAGAATTGTTGGCAATACCTTCCAGGGTGATTATCTTACAAGCCAATGGCATGAGTGACGTAACACTTTCTTGAAGGGGCTGATGAACTGTATTGTATTCCACTGCGCACGGCTTGTCTTCATGTTAGGGTCTAGAAAAAGTAACTGTTTTAATGTTGATCATGTCCTCGACAAACAGGAGTGGAAGGCCAACAAGAAAAAGGTTTGGCTGGAGAGCTCAATGGCTGAGCCAAAAAAACAAGGAAGATAAGGAAAAGGCTAGGGAGCTGTGATGAAGAGGAGTAAGGAGAAAGGAATCAGAGAATGGATGGTTGGTGGTATGACTTCACTGATAACCGTTACTATGATTTTGAGAAGAGTAGTTAACTTCAGGTGGCAAAGAGTAAAAGTTATCCATTACAGGAATCAAAATAGACGGCGAATATTTGAGCAACCTCAGATTTGCAGATGACATCGTCCTTTTCACAGAGAACCTACACAATCTCCAACTAATGCTAGATGAACTAAACGAAGAAAGTCAGCCTACACATGAACTTCTGTAAAACGAAAAGTCATGTGAAACAACCGCATTGAGAATAAGAACACAACTGTCAAAATCAAAGGTGAAAAACTAGAGAAAGTAGACCACTACATCTACCTCGGATAACAAATCTATGAAATCCACAAAAGAAGAAAAAAACAAGTGAAGAATCACTCTTCGGCAGAGCAAGCTCAACCTTCAAAAATAAGACAACCCAATTGATCCTAAAAAGAAGTGTATGCAACCAATGCATCCTCCCGATAGTCACTTATGGAGCTGAAACATGGAACCAAACCAAGGGACAGACTCGCAAACTGAGAAGCATGCAATATGCACATGAGAGAATCATGCTCAACCTCACATGGAAAGATCACAAGACAGCACAGTATATCAGGGAGAAAATAGGAGTCAAAGAGATCATAGAATCTACAAGAAAATTTAAATGGCAATGGGCCAGTCATGTTGCAAGAATGGCAAACAATCGATGGACATCATAACTCATAGAGAGATATGGTGAATCCTGGGGGGGGGGTCTATGTTCAACAACGGACAAAAAAAGACTGATGATGATGATAAGATAGAAGCCCTTGTCAATTACAAGATAATCCATTGCAAGTAATCCGTAACAAGATAAAAGCCCTGACTCACAGATAGAACTGAGTTATAGCAATCACAATAAAACAGAAATTTTATTATGTTTGACATAGAACTGCAATGGTGGAAATTCCCATCGTCTGCAGTCAATAGAATAATATTCAAAGAGTTTTCCAGACATTTTTTCTATTGATATTCGGACCATCCTCATCTTGGTTGTTTTTCATACAATGTTTCAGCTGTTACACTCTACGGCCTTCGTCAGGTATCATCTAGTAGATGTGGGGAAGTAACGAACCGAACCCTTTATTTATCTGACGGGGGTATATTGACAGTACCCCCCTCTTAGCATTAGTAGTATTGTTATATTGTCTCACACTAGGATCGAACACATAGCGCAGTGGTTACAGCATCAGACAAATTACTGTAAAGTAATCTGACGGTTCTAGGTTCGATCCTAGCGTGAGACAATATAACAATACTACTAACGCTAAGAGGGGAGTAGGGTCAATATACCCCCGTCGGATAAATAAAGGGTTCGGTTCGTTACTTCCCCACATCTACCAGATGATACCTGACGAAGGCTGTAGAGTGCAATGGCCGAAATGTTGTATGAAAAACAACCAAGATGAGGATGGTCCGAATATCAATAGAAATAATAATAATACCTCATCTCAAAAATTCTAAGATATGTTTTCCAGACAGTTGAACTCATTCTTTTTCAAACAATGTTCTAGCTGATCCATTCAACAGCCTTCTTCAGGCGTTCTATCCATAAGTAAAGTGTAGTGTTAAGTAAAAAAAAAAATATTAGCAGACAGATTTTTCTCTCATTAGCAGCAATTCTTGCAACATAGTTTGCAGATGTTTTCAATCCCTTTCTTTGTTAAACAAAGAATTCTATTCTGTGTCCCTGTTGAGCAGCAAAAGCTACACCAGAGATTCAATTCATGCCAGCCGAAATTATACAATTAGTCAACAAGTTGATGAATACCAATTTTTGTTCAGACAATCCAATCTCACCTTCCCATCTTTGACATTAACATGTTTCGGATGATTCATTCTACGGCCTCCATCAGGTGTAATACGTAATATCCATACGGAAGGAAAATCTCTTTATCAGTGTTTTTCTGCAATGGTACACAGCAACAAAAATTTTTTTTAAAAAGAGAGAGAGAAAGAAAGAAAAAAAGAAATATAATATTTAACAGAAAGAGAAACTTATTTGCAAGCATTGAACTATCAGCAACATGGGCAATATAGCTTGTTAGAACAAAAGTTGGAATCTTAATGACTCTTCTATAGATATTACAAGTTGATGTGTATTGATTCTTTTAATTTACTCACTCATCACTTGTGCAAGTAGTCAGTGTTCAAGGCCTGGTAGAAATGGAAATTTTAAGTGCCGATTCCTTAGGCAGGCCAACCCCACTTATAAGATTAATTCAACATAAGTTTCCTTCAAACCATTTGGCCTTGTGCCAGACTAAACTGAGCTTTGAAAATATTTGGGGTATAATGCAAATCTAAATGTATCTACAGTGGCTGCAAAAGAAATCTATACATCAAAAGCAAAAGGTCGTAAACTGCCTTATTTGAGCTCCAATTTCTTTCGCCACAAGAATCACAGAAACTCCTTCCTCCAGCTAGGCCAAGGCATAGGATTTCTCTTCAGTCGTAAGCTTGCACCATTCAATGGTGGCTCTCAGGAACAGAATCATACCACTCTAAAAGCAGCTAAAAATGGTAGATCTAGTGTTCAATAGAATGTCTTCTCAAATAGACAGTTCTCAGTGCACCAACTCTGTCTTAGTTTAAAGCCCGAAGGTGTTAGTGTCAGCCAGCGGTTAAATGACTCTCTGCCCTTTAATTGGCAGGAAATCAAGTCCAACCCATACTTTTGCTTGTTCAGATTTATTTAGAATTTTTTTTTTTATATAGATTTATTTTGTAGCCACTGTATATACACATACACCTAACAATCATACTAGTCTTACTGAGATTGTGTTTATATTTCTACTTATACAGCAAACAGTGTGATTTTCTCGGTTTTGCAAAAATAGCATTTAGTTTTGGTAATAATTATTCCACTTTACACCATATTGGTTTACACAGAGGGCTTTTATAGGAATGTTCTACTTTCAGGTTGCGGAGAAAATCTGTACATCCATGAATTTCACAGGATTTGATTAGTATAATATTAAAGAATTTCAAATGGTCCGACATTCATTGAGCCAACGAGTTAATGTATGCTAATTCTTTCAGTTTTCTCACTCTCCATTATGAGAAAAAGTCCCTGAGATGGTTATCAGATTCATTTTTGGCCTTGTGCCAGACAGCGCCTCTTCAAACTATAGTATTATCTTATTTATTTATCTCCTTACAAACTCATCTCACGTCACTTACCTAAGCTATTGTGAGCACTCTATCTCACTAAACAAGCTAGGCCTAACTGAGTTTGTCATCAATCATGACAATTTCCTTTGCCCATCATTTCTCTTAGTTACACCTCAACAAAAAATACTTAACAGTCAGATATTCCTGAAAAATCTGATTTCACATTTGAGAATTCTTCATTTTTTTTTTTCAATTTATTCATTTTCCAATTTATGTTCGGAAGACCTTGCTGAATAAGACACATGGTAGGCGACAGCTTGTTATTGCTTCTGTTGCTGGTAGGTGAGGGGAGCCCTAGTGCAAAACAAGACCCACAAATCCTATTTCATACACAACAAAAACAAACAAAATTTTGGAGTCACTTTTTTTTTTTCTTTTCGTTCTTTTTAATGATGTCTAAAAAGATTCAAAGTTTTTTTAGTTTTTTTTTTTTAAGTACAATTTTTGCAAATGCCAATGGCCTCTTGCCAAAGAGCACGCATAAAGTTAAGCAATATCCACAGGAGGCAGACAGAAAGGGGAACAACAACAATAACAACAAAATAACCCAATAAGGGGCAGAGAAGACAAAAAAACAATGCTCAAATCTTACCATCATGTAATGAATTTTGAAGCAAAAGAAACAAAAAAAGGGTTTTTCAATAATCAATGACAATTATGGATGAAGTGATGCTATTAAACACCAAGAGAGTTTTGTACAAATTGGTTGTTTTAGCAAGTGCATCCGTACATGCATTGATAGGTAAAAAAACACAAACAATGAAGTAGATTCTGCTGGTATTTGGACACTATTTTGTACAAATTGTCAAGCCAGTCAATCCAGGTTTTTTACAAGAAAAAAAAATTACTAACCCTAGGTTTACACTAATTTATCAAAAATTCACTAAATATCTCAATTTACTTATCTAAAAAGAAATTACCTATCTTTTTAGATTTAGAAAAAATTTAATCAATTTTTTTTTTTACTAATTTGAAAAAAAATTTACTTAAATCAGAAAATGTGCAAATTTCTAAAAGAATTACTAATATTTTTCAAGTTTATAAATTAAGAAAAAAAAATTACTGATTGGAAAAAATTAACTATGCCACTTGGACACAAGTCCGGGGCTAATTACTTCCACAGCTGTGTGGCTCAGGTAATGGTGTCCAATGATCAGGGACCTGAAATACCCCATGTCCCACGGGTTCATTGTTGTGGATGTGTCCTAGTATTACCAGGCGTTGTATTTATGATGGAGAAAAAAAAAATTTTTAAATGATTTTTTTAAAAAAATATCCTAATTTAAAAAAAAGATACTGATTTAGAAAATTTGCCAAATTAAAAGAAATCCACTAATTAAAAAAAATAACAGTACTGATTCATAAGAATTACAAATTTGAAAAAAAAAAAAATTTTTTTTAAATTTCAAATTTTTAAAAAAATATCACTTTCAAAAAATGACAAATTTTGCAAACATTGGTTGATCTATAAGTGGGAAGAATTTTTTTCCTTTTTACTTACGGTACATGGAACTCTCATTTGGCTCAGCCTAAACAGACCATCTATTGCTGAAGACAAGAAGACAGCTTGTGCACGTGATCCTTCCAGATAGTAAATGTTCTAGATTAATGGAATACATACTTTATTATAACATAAAAAGATTACAAGGATTTCATTAAATAATTTTACATTTTTTTATACAAATAATTTTAATTCTACATCAATAATTTTATATTAATTTTGCATTAATAATTTTAATGCTTTGACAATTCTAAACTAATTATTTTAATATTTCAATGATTTTATATAAATGATAATTCTATATTATAATTGAAATCATATTGAAATTATGAAAATTTTTAAAATAGATAGAATAACATAATTTGCCTGTATCAAAAGAAACATTTAAAAAATGATTAATTCCTTTGGGATTTGAATTCAGACAGTCATAATCTGATGCAGTGAAGTCATACAACTGATCTGTTAGACTATCAAATAACACGACAATAGATTCTAACTTTGACAACCCTAATGGAGCAATAATTCACTGCTGATATTGTTTAACTGAAGCACTCTGTAGGCGACTCCATTCACAAAGCGAAGAGTTTGTCCTGCCACTGCAGGTGACCCCGATCGCTGAATGATACATGTCATATCATTTTTTAAGTGCACAAAATCTTAGCATCCTTGAAGAAGAATGTAGAGTGCTAAAGGTTAAACCACAAATAAAAGCCTACAATGAGCATGAATATGAAAAGGTAAAAATGCTCACTTTGGTAAACAAAACAAAAATATTGTAATAAAAAACAAGTAAAATTCTCTCCTAACCAACTAGGAAGTTACAACCTGCATTGATGCTTCTCACCATTCTCTGTGTCTCTTCCTCCTTCCCAACAAGGTTGCCAGATTGGGATACAAGGGGATATAATCCCAGTTTTATCTCGGAGATTTATCTAACACATGCATTGGGATAGTGTTGAATTTAGAAGTCAAGCGCACCTCAACTTCCAACCTCACTCAATTTCAAAATTGGACACAATCCCGATGCCTGTCTATACTTTCGAGAAAAGGGTCATTAACATTCAAAGAGTTTTTTGGACGATTGAACTCCTGTTATTACATTCGGATTATGCACCTGAAGAAGACCATGGAATAGATTGCCCGAAACATTGAGTTCCGCACATATAGCTTCAAGACTATCTGCTATATATAAAGTACCTTCTGTAAAATCTTGACATTTATAAATCAAGATAGAACAAGTACCCTACTGAATGTTAGTCTTCATTTTGAACATTTCGTGTTTCTAACTTCATAATTTTAACATCAATAAACTATTTTAAACATTTTTTTTTTAAAATTTTACTGTTCTTAATTCTGTGGCATGAATAATTCCCTTCTAACAAACCCTTTAATGTGAGAGGCGTCAGAAAGTAACCCAACTAAGAAAAAAAAAAAAAAAAAAAAAAAAAAAAAAAAAAAAAATCAAAAAAAATCAACAAGTTCAATTGTATGAAAAACTCTTTTCTAATACCTGTTTTGAGTAAGTCTCACAGATGAAACCTGGATTAATTCCCTTTGAAACTTGATCTGGTGATCAGGCCTCCCAGAGAACAGCCATATTGTATTCAAAACCCATGGGTCTCAATAACAACAACACCACCACCGACTACTTCATCGTTTGTGTTTGTTCACAAGTTCAAGACATGAACATCATTGGCACAGAGAAATGATTTTCAAATAAATATGGAATCACCACAAGTCCGTAACGTAAAACAAATCTCCGATTATTCAGGAAACACTCGAGAACATCTTAAAAATGGCAACGTTTTGGTGACAGCTTGAATTGAAACAAGGATGGGGGGGGGAACGGTTCGGGTGCGGGTTTGGGTCTGCGAGTGTGTTGGCATAGAATATTTTGTTTGGTAGCTGGCATCCTTCCGCACCAGAAGACTTACAAAACACTTTCCTTATAAGATATTCGGAAAGTAATTAGGTATTTTCATGTTTGGATAGTAATTACATTTTTGGGGGGTTTTTTTATCCAAAAAGGAAAAACGCGAATGCCAGCAAAGTCTAATTAAACACTATTTATCTATATTGTAATCATCATTATCAATGACAGCAGCTCAACACTATTTATCTATATTATAATCATCATTATCATTATCATTATCAATGACAGAAGCCCAACACTATTTATCTATATTGTAATCATCATCAATGACAACAGCCCAACACTATTTATCTATATTGTAATCATCATCATCATTATCAATGATAGCAGCCTACACGGGAAGGTAAACTTTTGATGAATCCTTATCAAAGAAATTCTGCTGTTTCTTTCTGTGAGTATGTTACATCTTAAAGTCTCTATTCTCGATTGGGTTGAACTTTACCATCCACTATGAATGGCATCTGGTGATTGGAAGAGATGATAAACTAAATCCGGACTTTGTTTTGTGTCATTTAACCCTCGTCTTGCCTTCGTTGTAGCAGCAAAATATGTAATTATTTTCTGAACATCCTAGTATACGCACACACCTACACAGACATATCCCTTACTTTTCAAAAATTTGTTTTACGTTACTTTTCTACTTTGAAAAAAAAAAAAAAAAAAAAAAAAAAGCGAAAATATTGTTTGTTTTGCAGAGTGTTGAAGGGGCAGCACACACTCCCTTCTCTTTCCTACCTTAGTAATCAGGTACACACACACGGTACGTGCGTGGGTACATCAATAAGTATACAGCCTAAGGATGAAAAAAAAGCAATCATTTTTACATGAAAAAAATGAAAAAAATAAAAAAAAAACAAACATTTATTTTCAACAGAATCTCCCATGTCAATGCACTTGACCAAACACTTTTCCATCAAACATTATACAGTGAACATTTTCAAAACAAAATTCAGCAAATAACTGTGTCTGGATACAGACTTCTTGATCCCCGCCCCCCAATATATATCTATATATACATACACTATACAGGTAATTTATACAGGATACAAGCTATTTATGCAGGCAGTTTGTTTATATATATGTATATACACACACACACACACACATCTACATGAAACAATAACACACTCACTCACTCACTCTCTCAGACACATACAAGTATTTCTGGATATCTTTTCTTCTAATTCCATCCTGCAACTGTGAATACCAGCAAGACCGGAAACGATTTATTAAAATTATCTTTAAAATAAACGGGGAACACACGAAAACTTCCCACCAACTCAGAGAAAGCATTTCACCATAATTTTTTTTTCACATATACAATGTGTACTTCATGTATGTCAGGATTTATTTTTACATGTAATTTCTCGGGTATTATTCGGATGAAGAAATCCGACAATATCAAAGCAGTACGTCATTTATGAAAATTTATTTGACACATTTCACCGTAGCGGCTTCATCAGGAATGATGTGAAAAGACAGAAGATTTTCTGTTTTCTTTCAAAACTTTCGTTTTTCAACATTATCTCAGATGAAGCTGAAGAAGTGAAACAAGCAAAATATGTTTTTCTAAAAGTCAAAATACTTTGATATAATTTCTTAAATGGGCTGCAGCAAAAAATAACAGCTGTCCAAAAAGCCTTCTTTAGATGATGACTCTGGGGTCAGGCATGGTTGTCAGGCCAAAGCATTTTTACCACTAACCCAAAGCATCCCAGCAGTACCTTATGATACCCCCAGACTTTGTATATGTATACATCTAAGGTGCTACCCAAATGTTCAAGGAATTTGACCATGAGAAATAAAAAAAAAATTTTTTAAAGTCCAGTTAATTGCTCAATAGAAATAATTATGTGACCTATGTCTTTTAGCAGCATGTCATGTTGGGAATGATCAATTAAATAATTTGAAAGGGAATGGGGGTGATCAATGAATAAATCACCTCTCTTGCCTTTTGTTGGACAGTAATCACTAGAAAGTCTGAATTTTCAACAAAAAAAAAACGAGCTGGGTACAAACTAAGGACCAATTTAGTATAAACTTAGATCGCAAATTGACTCCCCCTCCTGCTAAAACCCAGGGGGTAAAAAAAAACAATGTTTTTCTAGGTATAAGTAAATGTTTGAATTTTCAGCCAGCTAAGCTTCATTGGTGCAGTTTATACACATGATAGATACATACATAGGCATCCAGACCTACTTGAATAAAGAAAAGAAACTTAGATGACAGTTTTGGTTACTATTCGACTCACCTACTCCCTACTGTCTCTTTGAGCTCTTTATACACTAGTTCACGAAGTTTAGTGGCAAAAATCGGATATTGCATGAATTGTTCGAATTCCCTGAACTTTTGGGTACCACCTCGTGTGTGTGTGTGTGTGTGTGTGTGTGTGTGTGTAAATGACAGTAACTAGGAAAAAAATTTTGATGAAAAATGAATATAACATCGTAGGTAATCAATATAGCGTAGTGGTTGATTTTATTGATATTTCAATGTCTATTAACATCACCCTCAAGAGCAATCGACACAATATCCCACAAGCCTTGTCAATCAAATATTAAATACCCCAACAGATTTTTCATTTATCTTTAAGCCTAAAGCTTGTCTGTCCAATAGAGGTTTTATATGAACAGCAGGTTTTCTTCTTGGCATTTTTTTCACCCGCTAGACATGGCCGGGTGATCTTTTCTTTGTTAATTAGAAAATCTCTGAAAGGACACAATCACAAGAAATCCGTAAAAATTAAGTGAAAACTCTTTTTGGTTTAGCATGTTTCAGTGAACAGCAACTTCAGAACATACCTTCGGAAATTCTATCATATCAAATGAAAAAAAAGAAATGAATAAATTTTTAAAATATCTATATATATAATACTAAAAGTCTGATTCTGTTTATCTGTATGTGACCTCTCAGTCATCGAAACGGTTCATCGTAGACAGACTACTGCAACTTGATATTAATAGTGTGGGATCCTCCATCTAAATTAAAAGGACCGATTTGGGGAAGGGAGATAAGTATTAATTACTAATGATAGGATTGTCTCCCTTATGTATTTATTTGCAAACACATGAAGAAAAAATGTAGTTTCATCCCAGTCACAACAGATAGTACTAATTTTCTCGCACAGGGTGACCTAGTGGTCACAGGATTGTTCAGTAAAGAAAAAAAAATATTTTAAAAGGTTGTTGAAAATCCTGCTCTAAGGAGACAAACCAAACATTGTCATCTGGAATATCATCTTTAAAACTCAACTTAATCTAACATTAGATTATATATTTTTTTTTGCCCGTATATCTGCATCTTAAATATTGTCTTGGATTTTCCAAATAATTTTGTTCAGTAAAGAAAAAAAAATATTTTAAAAGGTTGTTGAAAATCCTGCTCTAAGGAGACAAACCAAACATTGACATCTGGAATATCATCTTTAAAACTCAACTTAATCTAACATTGGATTTTTTTTTTCGGCCCGTATATCTGTCATCTTAAATATTGTCTTGGATTTTCCAAATTAATTTTTGGGGGTTTTTTTTTTATGTCTGAATTTCTGAGATGAGGGATTGTCACTATACACTAAATCATTCAAACAGTTGTCCCGATCTTGGTTGTTTTTATATTCAGAATGTCTCGGCAGTTGTACACTCTGGCCTTCTTCAGATGCATGTCATATTCCAAGAACATTATTGAATATGACAGTCACCTGAAGAGGGTATCGCAGCTGAAATGTTGTGTATGTAAGAACAAGGAAAATGTGGACAACAGTTCGAATGAGTCAGTGTAAAATTGTTTTTGTTTTTTTTTTAATATTTGAATCTACTTATATAATGAGAAACTTGACTTTTTTCATTCTTCCACTTAAAGGTAACAATTTTGATGTAGAAAATTTCTCCAACCCACCAATTGAAACAATGAACTCATCCACTAAAATGAGTTCAGTAGTTTCTTTACAAGAAAAAAAAAAAATATCATACATCTGAATCCATAGGGATGACCTAGTATAAAATATAACACTGTTCCTGAAGATGGTATGCAGTTTGTTAAAAATTCATGAGATATATATATATATATATATATATATATATATATACATATATATATATATACATATATATATATATACATATATATATATATACATATAAGGTGGCGCAAAATAAAGCTGATTATTCTTATCATTTTGGACCACTATCTTTGTGGGGGGGGGGTTATTATGCTTTAATCAACAAGCTAAAAAAATAAGTGACAAAAACTTGCTTCAGCCTCAATCAACAATAACTTTACTGCCACTAACTGGTCGGGTATGACATAAGTAGTTCCCACAACATTCGCAATCAAAACTTCTATCACATTGGAGAAAAAAAAAAAAAATGACGAACAAAAAGAAACACATAAAAAACAAAGAAAAAAAAACAGTGACCTGAAAGAATTGAAATGGTCGGCTTATTTTGCGCCATCCTATTTACATATAACATACATACATACATGGCAAATGGCTTTCCTTCTGTGTACAACCGATTGGGGGGAGATGAAGGCAAATACTGATTCAAGCTTTCCACTTTTTCAATGGTCTTCTGATAATTGTCATGAAACCAGAGCAGTGTAAGATTAATCATTAGACTGAACAAGCTTAAGCCAAAGGGCTGGAGGGATAGGGACCCCCCCTGAGGGCAAAAAAAATGGTTTAATTTAGTGTATTAGTTTGGGTGTAATTGAGTCGAACTACATTATACATAGTACAACGATATAAGTTATTTAACGTGACTTGAAGAAGTCACTTTATTCTATTCAATGAAGGGTGGGGTATGGTCAGAGGGAGCTGTACTAAAACTCAGCCCAGGTACTTTAGAGGTTGATAATCCACCCCAAAAGAAAAAAAAAACCTCCTCTGAAAACTTTGTAACAGAAAATTTTTATACATTCATATTTATCTTCCATCCAACAAAGCTCAGAAGAATATCCAATGATCAAAAAAGCAACGGACAAAAAAATGAAATCACATTATTAGCCGACACAAGTTGGTGTACGTGTGGATGGGGTAGAGAAATTACACATAGATCAGTGTGTATGACAAAGATTCCCGATACATGTATCTCGGCCGAGCAACAGAAGCTTCCCCCATTCAAACATGGAAGCCATTGTCTATATGTTAGAGAAGAGCTATCAAAATTTAAAATTTTGTATGGACAATCAAATCTCTTCTTCCCATCTTTGATGTTGTCAACACAACGTTTCGGCCATTCCATTCTTCAGCCTTCATCAGGTCAGGTGTATAATTCAAGAAAAGAGGAAAACCTTTTTTTTTAATTGATGAAAAAAAAAAAAAAAAAGGGAGGAGGTGCCTCTTTTCTTAAATGGAAGTCATTAACAAAAGAAATGTCCTTTTTTTTCTTTTCTTTTTTTAACATTTCAACTAACCGAATCAGCCATTTGTCATTTTATAGTAAGTTGTTGGAAAAAAAAAAAAAAAAAAATGCATACTCAGTGTTTTTTTTTTGTTTTGTTTTTTTAATTGAGACCATAGATGATGTAGTCCTCATATCTGGGAAAAATATCTAACATTTAAAGAGGAAAGACACAGAAACCTCTCTCAGTTCAGTGTGTATGTTTATAACCAGGAGAGGGGGTATTAATACCATCAGCAGCAGCAAGCCAATCAAAATCCAGCAGGTCGTCAGCTGATCTTAGATCCTGTCTGAAGATTGGTTATAGCAGTTTCACCCCCACCCATCCCAAGTTTTTTTCTTTCAAAAAAAAAAAAAAAAAAAAAAAAAAAAATGCTTTGACAATTTTTTTTTCAAAATGTTTTAGGTTCTTTTCTCTTCTTGTCAATAACGTTCGTGATGTTGCATGTCCCGTCCCCAAGGCTGAAGAGGTAAGGATGATCACTCAGGTGAGTTTGTTACAGCAGTTATGGAGTCTTTCTCAGCGACTTTCCAGTCTGTAGCAAAACTGCTTAGCCAAGAACTCATGGCACTCCTTGCTGATGTTATTGCACCTCCTGCAACAAAAGAAAATTAGCATTTACACATGAAATGCTCTTTCAGTTATTTGATGATAATTTTAAAAAGGATGGATTTTTCAACATAATTGCATTTTTTAACTGATTTAATGTAATTATCAATATCACAATTCATCATATGTCCAGCCTACTGTAAAAACTACTCAATATAACACCATGAAATTTTATGTGAGCCCAAGGCAGGTTTTTTGCTAGTTAGATTTTCAAAATACCCCCAACATTTTCAGGGGGTGTTGATTAATTCACAATAGAAAATCTATATTGAAATGGACACAATTTTTTTTTGCCATTGTCACAAAAAATTTGACTGACTGATGGCTTTTCAAGTCAGAGTCAAAGAGAGGAGAGGTGCTTTGATCACTTCTCGAGGGTGAGATATAATAAGTGTGGCACAATAAGTTAGTTTAGAGAGATTTTCTCTCTCTCTCGAAACATCATAAAATTTCTATGAGAGCAACATTTTTCCTCTTACTCTTCCCCTCACCAAGAACTCTGGCTCTTACTCTCCCCCCTTCACTATAAAAGTGCAAGAGTTATTTTACTTTATTTTTTTTTTTAAACTTTTAATATCAACTTCTGCTTTAGACAAGACTCTTTCTTTAAGACAGAAAAATATTAGAAACTGGGACAGTTGATAAAAATATTTCTTTAAAGAAAAGTTTTTTCAAATAACCAAAAGGATATTTTAGAACAAAACAACTTATGTATGTCTTAATATCAACTTTTGATTTTAAAAATGACCAATAAAATTGTTTAAATGGCCTCATTTTGTTAATGTTATGAGTAGAATTTTTCGTATATAAAATTTCTTCAAATTTTACAATATACATAAATTCTTTTTGAGATATCTTGTTCTCAAAAAGTTTGATTTATTCACTTTTTGTTTATAGCTTTGAGAATAACCGACCTTTACGATAGTAAGATTTCACACCCTCACCGAATATAAAAAGCAGTGCACAAATAATAGAAATTAACCATTAGATTTATTAAAAACAATAACAATGTAATTTTTATTTATTCCATTAGATTAGACTAAATATCCTCCCAAACAGGCAAAGTAAATTTATGTCAAAAAATGAATTCATGAAATAGAAAGATTGATAGATGGAAATCAAACAAGATAGAGAATTGCTGAGAAGAAAAAAAAAATTTTTTTAAAAAAACAGAAGTAAATAAATCAATTTAAATCATATTGTTATTAATATATTTTCTACTAATCACTTTCAACTTGGTTATTGTTGCTTTTAATCACGACTAAACTCAGGCAGGTTTCCCTTCAGCAGTGAGTGAATAAATTAATAGTATGGACCGGAATGAAGAATAAGTCCCAGGTGGGAATTGAACTCACAACCCTCTAATCTAAGCTCACTCTTTATCTATTAAAATGGAACTAAATTTCAGCAGAAGAAAATTAACAAAAGTGATTTACAATACTTCATTTAATAAGATAAATAAAAATAAAATAAAATTAGATATATCTGAGCCACCATTTGATAACAAACATGATGTGGAAAAGATTGGTGTAGGGTGTCAGTTCAAGGGTTTGAATTGGATTGGCACTTGCCACCGAGTTTCAATAGTTTAGTGGTAAGAACAGGCACGTATTAAGTGAGACACTCTCTGGCATAGAAGGTCAGGAGTTTGTTTCTCACCTGGAAAATATCTTATACTCCCATCTGTGATGTTAATTTATCTACTCACTGCTGAAGGGAATCTAGCCAGAGCTTAGTTGCGATAAAAAGCAAAAACAATTGAGGTGAAAGTAAGTAATTGAAAAAATGAATAAATGAAAATTATTATTATTTAATAATAATAACAAGAAGAAAAAGAAGAAGAATCAAATCGATATATTTTTCATTTTTCTTTCAGTTATTCTCTTTTCTTTTTTTAAATTAAATGCTATCCCACTTTCATCAATCTATCTTCCTATTTCATATATTCTTTTTTTCTGGATATCAATTTACTTTGCCCATTAGGCCGGGTAGTTAGTCTTGTATATACAATTTGTTATTATTTGAGGTTTAGGAGCCCTCAACAGCAATGGTGTTTAATCAAGAAGTTGGACTAATTTTCAAGTACATAATTGGACATAATGCTGCTCAAGCTAGTGATTACATCCACAAATCATGAGGCAAATCATAGGTAAGCCTGATTAAATGTACCAGCTGCTGTATCCACTAAGCTACAAAAACTTTGATGGCTTGCAGAAGCTCAAATCAAACCTTCTCTCCATCCTGATTGCTACTGTACTATGTTAGTTTTGATTTCTGTACTAGGGGTATTAGTAAAGCCATTATCTTTTTAATCACTATTAGATGAACTACAGTGGTACCTCTTCTAAAAAGGACAATCCATTCCACAAACGTAAATGAATGATTAGATCTATGGGATTTCAGCAATTTATTCCAAATGAAAATATCAGGTGCCTAAAACCTTAATAGAACCTTGTAAATAATGTATAACGTACTAATCATTTTCTAAATAATGTTTAAATAAAAATGAACATGTAAATAATGTAATGAATAAATGATAATTCACCAAATCTCTGTCTGTTATAAAATAAACGCATAGATATTAGATATAAATTTGAATAGTTATAAATGAAATCTAGACAATTCTAGATAGTTTTATGAAATAATGTTGGAATTTTTTCTCACAAACTGAAAATATTCCACTAAGTGATTTTTTTTAACCCTGTGCAAAGTAAAATTTCATCATGAGACTCCTTCACGATGAGACATACCGTAATGTATTATAAACTATTATTATTAATTTTTTAGCACCTCCTTGAGACAAGCTAAAAGGATGAAGACAAAAAAGCAATGACAATCTCAACATTTTTAAATCCAGAGTGAAAAGGTGTCCTACTCAATGTTAGTCTTTTCCATTTTAAATGTTTCTAACCCTTATAAGTCATTTGAACTCTCATTGCTTTTTAGCAATTTTTAGTCTTTTTTTTCCCTTTCAAACATGTTGTTTTTTAGTGTTTCCAACTTAAACATTTTTCTTTACTGCTCTTGATACTGTAGCATAAATAACTCTTCTTACAAAACCTTGGATGCAAAAAGTGGCAAATAGACTCTGCTTAGGGAAACTAAAGGAAAACAAAAAAACCCCCCCAAAACTTACCAACTGCTTTGCCTGTTTGTAGCATGTATTTCCCCGTTTGTGACACGGCTGCATTAATCTTCTTGCCTTTCTCGGTGCTCTGCATCGTGCTGGAAAATACAGACAATAAAAAAAAGTTTTAGATTTAGGCTTCAACTAATAATATCCTATCAAATCACACACGTTGTCTCCACAAAGCTCATCTATTTGACAGTGAGTTTGATTCTTAATGGATGCCCCGTTGGGTTGTCCTTATGCCATGATAAGCTTAGTTAATCGTATGCTTATAAGAGGGAGAAAGAAAAGGAGAGTGAGGACAATCAAGGGGCAAAGGGGCAGAAAAAGGGGGAGAGAAGAGAGAAGAGGGAGGGAAGTTGATTGCTTGGATTATCTGCATATCAGACCCTAGTTGGTAATTTAATACCAGATTGAAAATTAAAAAACCCGAGAGAGAGCTTGACAACAGTCAATCATGCAACCGGGGGGGGGGGGCAATTGTGACCTTTCCTTCTTTAAAATGGTCACTGCTCCAGCTGTAGAGTGATGACGAAACACTGATCCTGCAGATGGAGTGGCAGCCATCTTCATTCAGAATGGTTACATCCATACTTATGACTTCTTATAAAAATCTTTTGTAAGCCGAAAGGGCATAAAGTGAAGAATAAATTACCATTAATTGATTTTGGGAAAGATTTTTGAGCATCCCCCAGACTGGAAAGAAAAAAAAAAAAGGTGATGATGGTACATTGGGCTGAGTTGTTGGGAGTTGAGGTGGAGGGTGATACAGCAGACCAGGTTGTAGGAAAGAGAGAGAGAGAGAGAGAGAGAAAAAGATTCATGCTGCTTCAATAACGACTTGCTACAAAACAAATGCTAAAATTCTATTTTTCCTTTTTTTTCTTTCATAAAAGCGTAAAGCAAACTTTAGAAAAACGAACATTATCTGCACTTTAAAAAAATACATCTAAATGCAACATGAACTCATTGAATCTCAGAAAGATTCAAATCTGAAAACCAACCAATAGTAATTACACAGTAATATAAGATTGTGCCGGACACTTACTGTGACAACCGCACCTTGAGGTCATTCATGTTGAGTTGTCCTTGGAAAGGATGTCTGCAAGAGACACAGACAGAGATTAATTTAATTGATTAAAAGGCTAAACATGAGAAAATCAGAATGAATAAATGCAAACAATAAAAAAAAGGTTTCTTTCTTTTTGGCAATTCAAAATGATTCATTCGTCATTAAACATCATTTTCTTTGGGCATCGATCAACTTGGAAAAACTTTCATATCACCTCATCATTGATACTTCTCTGTTAGACAAAGGACTGGTTAGGGTCTCAATAGAAACTATCACATGAACATCTTTTGGCAGCATGCTGTGTTGGGGGTGCTCAAGTGAATATTGGAAAAAAGGGGGTTTGAATGAATAAGTTACTTTCCTCACATTTCATTGAGCAGTGATTACTACAAAGTCTGAATTTTCATAGAACAAGGGGACACTAACTAAGAAATCAATTTAGCATAAACTTTGCCATTTGATAAGTCATGCTTACAGCCATGCATCCTCTAAATTCTAGACTTTTACTTGTACTAAACTGACTAAATAGTTAGTATGCACACAATAGGTTCACAAAATTACCTTGATGATTAATGCTTTTTTGTTGAAGTCTGATGTCTTGAATGTTTTGATGGATCACTGTAACATCCTTACCCCCAAAACGGACCACTCTAACATCCTTACCCCCCCAAAACGGACCACTCTAACATCCTTACCCCTCCCAAAATGGACCACTCTAACATCCTTACCCCTCCCCAAACGGACCACTCTAACATCCTTACACCCCCCCCCAAACGGACCACTCTAACATCCTTACCCCCCCCCAAAACGGACCACTCTAACATCCTTACCCCTCCCAAAATGGACCACTCTAACATCCTTACCCCTCCCCAAACGGACCACTCTAACATCCTTACACCCCCCCCCCAAACGGACCACTCTAACATCCTTAACCCCCCCCAAAACGGACCATTCTAACATCCTTAACCCCCCCCCCCAACAGACCACTCTAACATCCTTACCCCCAAAAGGGACCACTTCAACATCCTTACCCGTCAAAGGGCTCACTTTGACATGGAGGGAAGATCTTCAAGTGAATAAAAAAATATTTGTTTGTCTGACAAACTTGAAAATGCTTCTTAGACAGTAAGTCTTACAATGGAATCAGTGTGGAATGCCATCTTAAATTTAAGATTTAAGATTGAGTCAACCACAAAAACAAAGCTAAGTTAACAAAAGAGAATATATTCTTGCATATGTTACATTTATAGAGACAAAGCAAAACAAATTTGTCAGGGATGTCTTACATTGGAGAAACTTCCTCAATGTCTGGGTGATTGTTGCTCTGCCACAGTCGATAATTATGTGTTGTCTTCCAGGCTTGAATAAAACACGGGTTGTAATCGTCTTGACATTTTTCATCTAAAAAGAAAAATCAATTACATCAAAATTCAAATGTTTTTGTGGTTCTCAAAGTCAAAAAAAAAAAACAAGCACAAACCGAAATATTCATCAACCTCAGACATTTTGCCAGTTATATTTGTGGCATTTCGAAGGCTTTTCTCTTTTCAGTAATTATTTTTATCCTGCAACCCCATGCAGAGTCGTTGGGGCACCACAGATGATTTCATCAAGGGTGTGTCAAGGGCAAAATAGTCATCACTTTCAGGCTGGTTTGGAATCAGTGTTGTCCACCTCTTAGACTGGTGGCCAAATATTGCTAGAGAGCACAATCTGTCCTACTGTTTACCCATAGTTGAAGAAGAGATGGATTCATGCCTTTCCAAAAGGCATTTGCTAAAAGTGAATGCAAACTGTCTCAGCAAGAGTTTGAAATCATCTTGCCGATTTTCTTCTTCATGCTGTTAACTACTGAGCCACTACTCACCTCCTCCTGAGGCCAATATAAAGAGACATAAGAAAAATAAATCAGTGAAAAAAAAGAAAAAAAAAAGATTGATTTTGTAGCCAAAAAAGATAGTTTGTTCAATTTTCAAGAGATCTGATATCATCATCATCAGTCTTTTAATGTCCGTCGTTGGACATAGACCTTCCCCAGGATTCGCCACAATTCTCTATCATGGGCGTCGCGGAGTCAGTATTTCCTGGATTTGTCTAATTCATCTCTCCATCTTGTGTTCTGTCGGCCTCAGTTTCTTTTGTGATCTCTGCAGATCCATGTTGTGAGACGTGATGTCCATCGGTTGTCTTTCATTCTTGCTACATGGCCTGCCCATTGCCATTTGAGTTTTTTAATAGTTTTTAAAACCAGCTCCAAATATTTCATTTCTGATAGGCCATTTTATTCAATAAATCTAACACTCCAGTTTATCAGAGTTCTGCAAGTTAACGAAAACCTTTGAGTTTCCCTGACAATGGAATCTACCCACCCAATTTTAATTTGCAAGCATTGCATTGTGGGACTTGACCTAGTGAATAGCCAACACCTTATTAAGAAAATAACAACTTCAAAATCATATAAACTTAATTTCATAGTCAAAATCTTTACCTCATGAGTAAGAACAAATCTGAGAAAGAATTATGTGTGTACTCTTTGTAGAACTGAAGTTATTTAACAAAAACACCTTCTTGGCAAAAATCTTGTGAGAAAACAAAGTGTCTGCTGTTATAGCATTTTGCATTAAAAAATTTGTGAAAACACACCTAGATTTTTTTTTAAATTACAGAAACATCAACCATTTATTGGATTTTAGTAAAAACTTTCACTACTTATCTACTTAAGGACAGAATATTTCCAGGTTTTCTTTTCAATTTCATAATAACACTGCATGTTCAAATCAGCAGTTTAGCCACAAGTCCCACAATGCAGTGCAACCAAAATAAAAAAGGGGAACCTTCAATTGAATCAAAAAGCTGAATTGTCATTAAACTGGAGTTTAACTGACATTTCAACTGGACTAAACATCTTTCAATAAACTACTATTTTGATGTGCTCCACATGGAAGTCTCATGACTAACCAAAATGGTTCTTCCCCTTCCCAGATATACTTCAGAGACAGATCCTTTTTGGAGGTCCTTCTCATTAGTCACCACCAAAACCTACCGTTTATAATTTCAAAGCACAGAACTTCAAAAAGAAAAGAGAAAATAGAAAGAAAAAAAAAAAAAAAGAAAAAAAGATTTAGTTGCATATCCTTTTTCTCACAAACTAGAAACTCAATTTGCAGCTTCAGCCTAAACCTTATCAGCAATTCGATCCAGTTTTACACTCCTCCAGAAAGTGACTCTGGAAACATGTGTAGACATGTCATGTAAGTCACACCATTAAATCCATTTGGGTGTATATACACCAGAATACGAGTAAATAAGATTGCTTGGTGATTGCAAAGAAATTCCAATTTCTTTCAGCCACGAGACAGCCTTACCTCCTTTGTCAACACTCGACAGCAATGATAGAATATACTCTTTAAATTGAGCACGGACCCACTCATCTCCTCCTTCCCATTCTGAAAAAAATGGAAAAAAAAAAAAAAAAAAAAAAAAGTCATTAATATTCAAGGGGGAGAAAAAAAAATCAGTAAAAAAAAAATTGCTTCTTTAATTACTATTATTCTATTATTAGCTCTACTCCATCGAATTATAGTTGCTTTTTATTACAACAGGCTAGGTCAATACACTTTCAATATGAAACCAGAAATAAAGGACTGGCTTCAGATGAGACAAGTGCATACACTGTAGACTCCTTGTAAAGCAGTTTCAGCATAGATCTCAATTTTCAAAATGTTAAATTTGGCTCTCAAAATAATAGCTAAATACAAAAATAGAAGGACCCCAATTCAAACTGGTTATACCAACTGTGAAAAAGAAATGAATCAGACAAAAACATTTCAGTAGTCAATGAACAAAATGAACTAAAACACATCGTCCCTTTCCTTTTCAATAGTCACTAAAAAGATTACTTACATATTGTCAAACTCCTACTATAGACACTTGCTACATATGAATCCAAGTTTTGTCAAAATGTAACCTTCTGGAGAGGTGTCATGATTTTTAAAATCTTTTATAATCATTTCATAATTTTTAAAAAATCTTATATTTATTTCTGTCTTCCTGCCAGACTAGCCTCACCCTACCTCACATATTTCTCTTCATTACTGCACAAATTACAGGGGTCAATTTTGAAGAAGTTGGGAGGGGTCTTGGATTGAGGTTTCGTAGAAATGGAAAATTTGTTACAACGTGGACTCGCTTATAACATGGTAGAAAATTATGGAATGCAACTTCCATGTGGTAAAGGGTCTACAGTGTATCAACATTTAATTAAATTTTGAGTTAATTTCTTTTCTTTTCTTTTTTCACAAATGTTTAAATAGATAATTAGGTAAACAGTAACAAGAGAATTGTATTTACTTAAACTTGCTGAGCTTGGTATACAAAAACAATTTCAATAAGGTGAGAAAGTCTAATAAAAATGGGTTGGTTACAAAACGCATCAATTTAAATAAACTGAAAACATAATAAAATATCAGTAAAAGCCTAGTACCATATGCAAGGTACCTTCAAGGTAAACAGTGTATGGTAGGAAGAATGCTGCTAGACCTGGCATATTTTTCACTTACATTATCGAGATGATTATCAATATTCTTATGTATAACAAACAATTTTATGCATTATCAAATTTTATCTTAATGTTAGCGTGTGCTAAAAAAGCACTAACAGGCAGTAACCAGTATCAGAACAAATCTTTTTGCATGTACTACTAATCGGGTGTGTCATGCTTCGCCAGGTTTTCCTTCTTTATGTAGAAGGCTGATGATAGCTATCTTTGTGGAAGAACTTTCAAAAAGTACAGATTTGGATCCAGGGAGGGGCCTGGACCCCCATCCCTCACAAGCATAATTGAATTTTTTTTTAAATCTCTAAATAAAAAGCAGCCATAAGATGTAGGAACTATCCCAAAAATTAATAATGAGAACATTTTTTCTCGTTGTTAAAATAGTTTGAATACCTGTTCCGTCAAGAAAGAGGCTTTTGCCGTCTGTGACAATTTTCACAAGGAAATCTGCAAACCTCAAGTCTGTTGTTGTCAGGTTCAACTGTTTCTTTAATTCGTTATCGTTGAAAAGAATTCGGCCGTCATTGATCTGCAAGAAGAAAAAAGAATTAGAGAGGGAAAGATGGAAAAAGCATCGCAGATAATCAGGCATGAAACACAGAGATCCCGAGAAACGGTTATCTTGATTCAACTTGGCAACCAAAAAATTCCTGTATCCGTCTCAAAATTTAATGAATTCTTCCTTCTGCAAAACGTCATTGAAATTCTTTGGAGATATTGAGCGGACAGACAGAAAAATGAATGAATACATATACCTCTTCAAACTTTGTTGATAGAGGTAAATTAGACAGGTGTCCCCCTGATATCACATGGCTGGGTTGTTGACCAACATTTTTCCTGTTATATCACCCACTCATCTAGAAAACTGTAAATTAGAAAAAAGATTTCCCTTTGAACCAATAAACCCTGATGTTTTGGGCCAAGCACTATTTTACTTCACCGTAAGCCAATTTGAGGACAGAGGTGACACAACTCCCACCCCAACCCATCTACGATGTTTATTTTACACTGCCGAACCAACTATAAAAATGAAATTAATTAGACCAAAAAATTTCAGTAGTCAATGAATGGAACTTTTTTTTTTTTTTTTTAATCAATTTGAGTTTTTCCACAGAGGGGGTCAGGTAGAGGGTATCTGAAGTCATAGGGGCTAAAGGTCCAAAGGGTTAAGTCATACATGTAAGTATGTAAATGTCTTGTTTTTAAATACTCAAATTGGTATACTTCGTAATACATTGCAGATATTCTGGCGGTATTGCATAATAAGAACAAACATTGAAGAATACTTTCACTTATTCATTCAAATCCCACTTGATTTTATTTTAAATGGCAGACTGTTTGCTGTCTTTCACCTATCACCCTATACACCAAAAAGACATTTTTTTCTTTTTGAAATAAAAAAAAAAACAAAAAAACATGCAACATGCTGGTATGATGACTTGACAGTTATCTATCAAAACACAGTATGGACAATTATAGGGATTTATCCAGTTGCAGCGAGCAGTTGTCCTTGTAAACCCCTCGTTGTATAGTCTAACATATACGGTTATGTTAGAAGAAAAAAAAAAAAAAAAACATGCAATGTGCTGGTATGATGAGTTGAGGGTTTTCTATCAAGACTCAATATGGACAGTTATGGAGATTTGTCCAGTTGCAGCGAGTAGTAGTCCTTGTAAACCATTTATTGTACAGTCTGACAAATACGCCAATGTTAAAGGGAAAATAAAGACAAGGATGTCAGCTTCCAGAGAAGAAAAAGTAATAATAATCAGAGCAGGACCAAAATCACAAATCCCTTGATTAAACTAACCTCAACAACAACATCTGTGAGATGTTTCCGCTGCTTAAATAAGATATTAGTAGCTCCAATCACAAAGCCTCGGACATTGATATCTTCAAGTAGGTCATAAAATTGTAGAGACAGGTACGGATGGCAAAGACAACCCTAAAATAAAACAATCGGAGTCAGATGAATATTGTCTTTCTAATAAGAAGAAAGACAATCTTTAAAAAAAGAAACCACAAAACAGCGAGAGAAAATAGATATTAGATCATCCAATATTTTTTTTTTTACATCATTTATCTTATTAAATGAAGTGTTTATTGTTAATCATTATTATTAATTTTTTGCTACTATTTACCTTCATCTTTATTGTCATTGATATTTTTTATTCTTTATTCCGATCTGTGCTGTTAATTCATTTACTCAGTGTAGAGGGGAAACGGCCTGAGCTAAGTTGCGATAAAAAGCAACGACAATCAAGATAAATATAATTAGTAGCAAAGAATTGATGATATGATATTAGGATGTTCAACAAGAAATTGTACGTTTCATTTTAAGCACTTATACTATTTTTTTTTTTTTTACATAACATTCATAATGTTCGAAATTTCTTGGTTTTAACATTATCATTCATAATTTTTGATTAGGTTTTCTTTTAAGTTGCTTACCTAAGTTGTAGAATGCAGAAGAGATAAATGAATAAAAAGAGAAAAAAAACCCGAACATTGTAATAAAAGTGACAGAAATAAGATGAAAGAAAAGTTCATTATAAATCAATATCTAAACATACGATGAGCATATATGCAAATTTCTTCTGTTTGTTTGCATATTGATCTCATTGGTTAATTTACCTTCCTATTATGACGTAACAATGAGGATTATGTCATAGAAACTCTTAAAACTTTAATGTCTGATCCATACATTGAAACAGCTCAAGTTAAGTTGAGACTTGGAAAAAAAAAAAAAAAAAAAAAAAATTAAAAATTAGGATACTCCAATAATTAAAAATAAATTACCCAATAAAATATCTTAAGGCTTCTTAGTGCAAATCCATATATAAATTACCCAGTCATATTTTTATGGGTATAAGCAGGTTTTGATATATCATACTACTATAGTATCTGTCAAAAGTTACAAGATTATTATGTATGGATTGGACTGTCCAGGATCAGAGAATATCAGTGCATCTGCCTTTCATGTGAAAATCATATATAGTACGACTTGAATTTTGAAAATCCCTTTCATACTCCCAAATTGAAACAAAAATATTGTCCGACATGGAGAGAAAAATAATAATTTGAAATAATTTGAAGTAGAGACCTTGGAAAAAATAGCCAAAGGCAGTCCATAGCCATCCTGTTGCAGCGTTGTAGATACAGTGTCTGGCAGGTCCAAAGAATTCGGCTTGGTCAAGGGACGCTTGACCCTTTCGTTCTCTCTTGTCTTCGTCGAACCTGCGGAGTGATTGGGGCTGGTTGAGAAAGCGGGACTACAAGAAACGCTCTTGGCAGAATTATTACTGGCATTGCTCACGGCCTCCCAGTCCTGAGAGAAATCATCGTAAACCATCACTGAAGAAGAAGAAGAGTCGGCATTTTCCGAGGCTATCCTCGAGACAGGATCACCCTTTGTGGTCGGCTCGGGCATGGAATACTTGGGTGGGGTTGCAGACTGAACGGCCTGACCTGCAGGATCGAGACTGTCAAGAATGAGGCACAAGGAACGGTCGGACTTTTCGCTATCACATTTTAAATCCTGATCGTCGTCGATTTGTAGCAGGACGCCTTCCATAGAGAAGCCGTCTTCATGGTCTATTTTGCTGATCGACTCTGGCGAATCGAGCTCTTCAATGCTAATGCTTCGTTTCAGGGCATCAGGAGACGGATCTGTCTCCTCCAAGAGATTGTTCTTGTTTCGAAGCGGCGAGGAAAAGCAAGAGTCGTTCTCTGAAAGCTTTTCGATAAGTGGCTCTGTCTTTGGGTATTTGTGACAGGAGTCTAAGCTCGGCTGCGGAAATTTATCTTGACTTTGGTTATTATTGAAAATTTCATCATCCTTTAACTTATTGAGCGCCTTGCCATTTATTTGGTTCCTGCAGTCAGAAGTGGAATTGAGTTCTTTGCCCAAATTTTCATTTGTCTCTTTCTCCGTATTGTCTTCTGATTCTGTAAGCAATAGTTCTGAAGATAATAGTGAGGCTTCCGTATTGTTGCCATTACTAGACAACAAGTCAGTTGATTCTTGGACATGGTTCTCATCCCGCAGAATTGTCTGATTTTCGGGTTCTGATGTCACGCTAACGCTCCGTGAAGGTGGTCGAGGGTGGGACATGGAGATCTGACAGTTGGCATCCTCGTGGTAGCTGATTTCCAAGAAGCCATCAGCGTCAGATTCTACCTGTCGAAATTTCAAGGTGGGAGATAGTTGCCGATGTGGAGAGTAGCAGGCTGATTCTTTAAGACCAAACTCTATTAGACCTACAAAGTTAAGAGAAAAAAAATATATAAATAGCTTTCCATTAAATTTTTTTTTTAACTGAAACACAAATCCATTTGATAGACATTTCAACGTATTTCAACTCTTATTATATATTTTCATTTTTATTAGATGAAGTATTGTCGACCATCATTGATAATTTTGACTGTTATTTTCTTTAATCTTTCTATTAAGATGCTCTTTATCATAACTCAAGTCAGGCTGTCAACCTACAGCAGGGAATAAACAACGTGGATCAGAAATGAAGAATCTCACAAGTGCTGATTCTTCATTTCCAATCTGCACTATTTATTCACTGCTGTAGATTGATGGCCTGAGTTGAGTTGTGATAAAAAGCAACTAAAAATTAGGATGAAGGAAAACAGTAGTCAAAATCATTAATAATGATCTGAACCAGGGGTGGGGAATCTTTTCAGGCTTAAAGGCCACATTGGAATTTATTCAAATGAGGCCACACTCAAGAAATTTTTTCTAACATTTGCTTCAAAATCTAAAGCTCAAGACATTTTGTTAATAACCTGTCCTAATTCAATTAGAACACACTACTTAAAGGAAATGAAAAACTTTCCAAACCTTTTATTGACTTTTCTAGGATTGCTTTTTGAAGGAAAGTATTGGGCTATCAAGGCCTTACGAGGTTACAGGTTCAACACGCCTTACCTAAGCTAATAGTTATCAAAATTTCCATCATCTCATCATCCTATTTGATATGCTTTTGGTGCCTAAGCCATCCCAATGCAAATACAGGAGATCAATGAAAATGTAGTAAAAATAAGAAGATACAATTTGATCAACTTTTATTTCTATTATCTATAAATAAAAAATCTTTGTAATGAATTCATTGTTTGCATTTATAAACAATTTTAATCAATCAGATCTTTTCAGGGGCAGAATTGTAAAATAAAGAAGTTTTAATTGAAATTTTGATGTTGCCAATGGATCATGAAACAAATTTTAAAATACATCAAAATTTTGGAAAATTTTATTTAAATAAGAAAGATTTTATTCTGTATTTTCATTAAAAAAATGCTTTTTTAAGATCTTAATATTCATTGTCCATTTCAAGATTTGAATTTTAAGATCTTATCTCGCCCCCCACTCTTTAACAACTGACACATTAATACAAGAGTGTTGTGGTACCCTAGCTAGAAACCACTAATCTAAACCATAAGAAACATTTACAGAAAAAATTTGAAGGTTGTCATATGATGAAAAACTAATACATAGTAACACCGAGAAACCGATCACCAAACTATATAAAATCACTACCAATAGGTGCATGAACTATTCCAATAACTGCTTCTAATAGTAACACTAGAGAGTTACAACAGAAGCCCACTACTGTTAATACCAAGACACCGACTTCATATGCACAGCCATCTTGGATTTTACTTTAAAATGTAGGACTTTCCATGTCTGACATATGTCTTACAATTCTCCAGTGGATTTGACTATAACAGACAAACTCTATTCGCTTCTGGATTTGACTATAAAAAGCAAACTTGACAACTCGTTTAACTTGTAGTGTGACTACATCATTACATAATGTCTTGAGGATAAATAATATGCAGAAGAGTTGTACAAGAAAGTAACTCATAATATCATTTTTTAATTTTCTTTTCTTTTTCTTAATCTGATGACAAGACAACCACCTGCAGTAGGGAATGTAAGTTCAAGTTCTGTCCGAAACAAGTTCTTTGATCCTAATCTCTGCAGTTTAATGGTTGAAAGATGGGGGGTAGGTTGATTTACTGGGCACAAAATATCTAAGCTAAAAAAAAAACTCAAAAAAAGGAAAAATAAGAAGGAGGAGGAAAAATAAGGAGGAGGAGGAAAAATAAGGAGGAGGAGGAAAAATAAGGAGGAGGAGGAAAAATAAGAAGGAGGAGGAAAAATAAGAAGGAGGAGGAAAAATAAGAAGGAGGAGGAAAAATAAGAAGGAGGAGGAAAAATAAGGAGGAGGAGGAAAAATAAGGAGGAGGAGGAAAAATAAGGAGGAGGAGGAAAAATAAGGAGGAGGAGGAAAAATAAGGAGGAGGAGGAAAAATAAGAAGGAGGAGGAAAAATAAGAAGGAGGAGGAAAAATAAGGAGAGAGAGAGAAAGAAAAAAAAGAAGGTTAGGAGAAAGGCAATGAGAAAGATGAAGAGAAAAGCCGACTTACCAGGAAACAAGGACATAATCCCAAGCATTGTCCGGCACAACTCTTGAACAGGTTTCCCAGTAAAAAGCACCTGGAAAAGACAACTTATTTTTAACATTTCCGATGATCGTCTATAACAGAGCTTTCCAACCTGTGTGCTGTAACACTATAGTGTTCTGCCAATGATCTCTAGGTACACCACAAAAATCAAGTAAATTTTGTATAACTTCCAAAAGATACTTTTCCCCTGAGTCAGATGAATTCCTGACTTTGGTTGGCTAACAAAAGTTAAGTAATGTGCTGCAAAAAATTTCATTTTTAAAAAGTGTGTTGCCTGAGCAGAAAGTCTTGAATGCTCTGGTCTATAACTTTGAGAAATGTCATTAATGTTCAAACATCAGTTTAGACAACTAAATCTCTTGTTAATTTTTTGGGGATGTTGCCAACAAGGCATTTTGGGTGATTCATTCTTCAGCTTGTGTGGACAACATGAAAATTGGGAAGAAGAGATTCAATTGTCTAAACCAATGGTCGGCAACCTTTTTATGCCTAGCCTTTTGAAATTTTCGCGAAGTAAAATTTCCATCCTACCCAGTAATATTTAAAATCCAGTTAGCCACTTAAGAACCATTCTAAATGGCTAAGAGTCTGGATTTGTTAAAAGTGACTAAAATTGTGTACATTTCATTCCCAGGTAACACGATGACTGCACAAGCTCCAGATAGTATACAATGCATTTATCATACACTAGCAGAAATACCCAGCATTACTTGAAAATATAACCAAAGAGGAAAGATATATTCTTAGATATATATCTTCCTACACAACACAACTAATGGAAAAAAAAATGATTATTTACGCTATGTACACTACAAGTGACTAAGAAATGACCTCTGGTGGTCTCTGAAGTCAATAGTCATAGTTTATGTTTCAAGTTGACCTCTCCTCAATCTACAGGTAGAATATCAAGTTGACAGGCTTTCTATTTTGTGTGGAAAAGAGGCACAAATAAACCAACGAACAAAAAGCTCAAATATTTGTATACATCAAGACAACAAAGAAAATTAAAAGCCACTGTTTTGGTTGGCAATCTTTGGAATAACAAAAGAATAGTGCATTCCAAACAAATATTACTTTATTGCAACTAATATAGACATACTTTGTGACCCACTAGTGAGCCGTATTGCTCGGGTTGGCAACCAATGATCTAAAGAAAAGTTTGAATGTTAATAAGTCTACTCAAAGTAACAGAGGGTGGGAAAAAAAAGGTCTGCCCAGTTTCTTGGCATAGAGACGAAAGGTTTGCCTCTTCTCTTAGACTATGTACCCAACTAGGGTTGAAGGATTGATCAGCCAAAACATTGTACTGACAGCATCAAAAGAAGGTAAGAAGAGATTCAATTGTTCAAACAAAAGTTTGAATTTCAAATTATATAGTCTTTGGCCGGGGATATAAAGGTGAAACTGGCAGCACTCTAAAGGTATTGCTGGATGAACTTCGAATAGCCATAGTCCATGGAGAGAATTTGAAATCAGGTATGACTGATCACATATTGAGGAAAAAGGGGTAGGGTCACAAATTCCTACAGAATGAAGTTAAAATGAATGATAAGTAGAGAGCAACATTGGAGAATGCGGAAACTGAAAGAATTAGCACACATGCTAGGCTCTAATAACCTTCTCAGGAGGCCAACCATAGAATTGAACATCATCTGGGAGCTTTGGATCAAAAAAGAACAGCCATTATGAATAACGCTTGAAAATCCCACCACATGATTGTCATATGGGACAGTGGTCAATTGGATATAAGTGTTGGTCAAGAGTTTCAGTTTACCTTGTCATGGAATCAATATATTCTTGTTCAGCAGAATGAGCAGAAGCCACATCAGAAGAACAAAATAACTGAAAAATTAACTAATACAAGATATCTCCAAGCAAGGACAGGGGAATGAGAACAGTCTACCCCTATAGAGGGGTTCAGCTTGGAACTCCAAGAGTGTTACCAAATATCACTGGTACCAATAGAAGACCAGAGAGTACAATGGCCAAAACGTTGTGACTATAACAATCAAGGTGAGGACACCAGCTCAAATAAATCGGTGTATAATAATGACACCTCTGGTTGGTCACTCAATAGAAACCGTCACATGACCAACATCTTTTGGTAGCATACCGTGTTGGGGGTTATCAATTAAGAATTTGGAAGAAAGGGTATTCAATGATTAAGTTACTTCTCTTACTTTTGTTGGGCAGTAATCACTAAAAGTCTGGATTTTCAGAAAACAAGTGAGTACCAACTGGGGACCAATTCAACAAAAACTCACATTACTAACTACATTTTTTGTAGACATAATAGGGAGTAAATGTTCAAATTTTCAGCCCTCTAGCTCCATTGGTGTAACCTGTACATGTCATACATAGATACATACATACATACATACACACATAGCCAGAAATCGAAGAAACCTATTTTCACTATTTTGGTTGACATTTTCTAATAATGAGCATTGTGTGGCAGTGAACATATCAAATGCTAACTTGAATGTTAAACTAGTTACCAATACAGAAAGTGAAAAATCTTTTCTTTTTTGTGGGGGGGGGGGAAGAAGGTGGTCAAACTTACCCGCCGCTCCAGCATCAACAGTTTGAAAAGCACAACAACCTTATGTCGGAAAAGTACGACAAGATCCCGGGCTGGGAGACCTGTGAAGGAAAGAGAAATCCAATGAAGTATTTGGATCATTATCAAAACACGTCTTGGCTGCTTGCCCAGTATTCTCAAGATCCCGGATCTAATAACATTACAAAAAGATGATTGTATATGGCTTCTCTTTGCAAATAACTTTTGGGTATTTGATAAAAATTTGTTCTCCATCTTTTCTCACGAGAAGATGGGATGATTTGCCATGCTTACATTGTGAGGAAAGTAGAACTAACAATATGTTAAAAAGGAGAAAATTGGTTGATATTCAATGGTAAATTATCTAATTCTCTCAGTATTAAAAGATAAAAATTTCATGCAAAGAACATAAAATTGCAAGGTCTGTCCAGAAAGCATCAAGCCATTTAAGGTTAACAAAAGAATAACTTATCATGGGTAATAGGCATTGATCTGTTACAAACGAGAATTGGAATAGTCACTGACCAAGAAATATCTCCGTGCCATCGAGTGGATTGTCAGTAAGCAAGGTAGTAAGGTTCTGGTAGGTCTCTATCAGCAGTTCAACTTTACTGAAGTCCCGCTCATCAAAATATGCATGGGTGATTAGTTCCAGCTTAGCTTGAATTAAACCATATAGGGGCTGCAAATACAAAATGACATTTATGCAATTCCATGTAACATGTTTCCTATTTTTTAAAAAAAGCAATACTTTTTCCCCTATTGAACTCTAATCAAAACAAACCTTGAAAATTTACACAGGATCTTCAAGATTGGATATTATAAAGTTTGAAATCCAATTATGGAGAAATGCTTTGATAGTAGACAAAAATTTTAGCTCTTGTACACAACCCCAAAATGATAGATTACTATCTACTTTGATAAATCTGGCTATGATTCGCCAATTGTTTCTTCGTGTATCAGTCTGTATGTGACAGGGTACCTCAAGAAGCACACAACATATCTCCATGAAATTGTCTGGGTGTACAATTGGGACTCCCAGGCATGTTTTTAGTAGATCAGTTTTTGAAAAATGAAAACGAGTTTGTGGGGTCTATGTCCACACTCAATATAATAATGATCTGATTTGTATGTATCTTTTGTGAAATCCCCTCCAATATTTATATTAAATCTAATCTAAGTATTCATGATGGTGATGATTTTCAAGTAAGGTATGATTCGATAAATTCTCCACTCTGCATTTTCCTCAAAAAATAAGTGCAAATTATTTTAAAAAGCTGCAAAATACGAAGAAATTGAACATGGAACGATATATTGATAGTCATCATTAAATTCTTAGCAGTGTTTAATTTCCGTTCCAAGATGCCTTATTTTATTCCTTCCATATTATGATCTATGATATTGGAACCAAAAAGACTGTTTTATCAACAATGTTGTAACTTTGTTCATTTACAGTCCACAAATTGGTAGTTCTTTATTAACAACTTAATGTAGTTTTTCGGTAAATCATTCTCGTCCTTTCCGTATGTTGACTAATTGTATAAGCAAAATTCAATGAGGTTTTCACTGCTCAACAGAGAAACAGGTATGTAAGTCCTTAGCTAACAAAGTAATGACTTAAAAACATCTACAAGCTATATTACAAGTGCTGCAGAGTATATATCTTTTTAAATTCAGTTTACTTGACATTACAGGAAAAAAATTCTTGAGAATTTAATTCTCTCAGTAAGACATAGAAATTTTCATGCATAAAAGATAAAACTGCAAGGACTATCTAAAAAGTATCTCACCATTTAAGATTAACAAAAGAATGACTTATCAAAAGTTATGGGCATTGGCCTATAGTGAACAAGAATTGAAATAGACACCGACCAAGAAATATCTGTGTCATCGATTGGATTTGAATGATAATACATCTGAGGAAGGCTGTAGAATGAATAGGCCAAAACAAGTAAACAAACAAGATAACAAGAAAAATGATTCTGATAGTCAAATAACTTTTTTGAATGTAAATAAATCTCCTCAAAATTACAAACAATACACTTAGTATAGTATCTACCATCTTTAGCTATACAGCCCCGACTCCATCCAACTATACCAAACCAAAAGAGAAACAATTGGAGGGGAGGGGCTTCAGCTTACCAATCGGCTAAGGACACAAACACTTTTCTGCACAGTATTCCGTGTAACCTCCTCAGACCGGCTCAGAAGATCCTGCAAGTAGAGGAGCAGCAATTTCAAAATCTTTCAACAACAAAACAAAACAAAACAAAAAAGAAAAACAAAGAAAAATTCTGCTTCTGCTGTCGAAGTGAAAAAAAATTTTGAAATATTGAAAAAGAAAAGAAAAAAAAACAACTTGACCCTAGCATTATTTCTCTTGATTCATTAGCTCCACACAGGGATCTGGTGTTACAGTTCTGACAAGAAGCGTTTACTTGAACCGGAATGCTGAGATGGTGTTTTGAAATATGATCAGCTCACCAATCTGGTTTTTAAGAAGGACGGTATGTTGGTGAGGCAGGATTTTACAAAGAAAAGAACTTAAGTATAATTTACCATGGCCCTGCTAGTATCCATGGTAATATGATAGGGGATCAGAATATGTCATTAATAGTATTGAAGACAGATTTATCATATGTGTTGGTACATTTATTTATATATACATATATATATATATATATATATATATATATATATATATATATATATATATATATATATATATATATATATATATATATATATTCAGGATGAATGTGACTAATAATTGGCACGGTTACTCTGGCTTAGCATTGTTAGTTAATAAATCTCTCACAAATCTGACATAGAATTCGGCAGGCATCAGGTTTTTCAACAATTCTAACCAACTCCCAGTGAAGCTCCCAGCAGTCAGAGAGCATTAATTTGACTGACTGGAAAATTAGAATGTTAATTTCAAAAACAGTAATTCCTGAACCAAAATTGTCAGACAAGGGAGATAATTGGTCATTACAGAGTTGAGAGAGAATGGTGACAATCACCCAGTCTGGAATGGGTAGAATGACCAAAACATTGTGATAAAAAGAATTCAAACGTTATTGCAAGTCCAAAGGAATTATTGTACGAGGAGTGATTGATAGATAACGTCTCCTACCACACGGCATTGCTAATAGTAGGGAAGGGAACATGTTTGAACACGTATTCAGTACTATGTAAAGTCCTGTTTAAACATACTTTGAGTCAGTTTGCCCTGTGACGGCATTGAGTAATATCATTTGTAAGTCATTAGTACTGCATCAAAGTTATGTATAAAGCAGCAATGAGTAATAGAATTTTTGGCACTAAAAGATTGGATACCTATTGAAATTCAATTTATAGAGCAGAATAAAACCTGAACATTTTTTTTCTGCATCATGACAATGTTGATTCCAATGCAGTCTTGCAAACTGTGCAATTGAGGAGAGGCCTGGAATTCACAACAGTTCCGCACCTTCTGTACAGCCTCGATTCGGCACCACCAGACATCTTGTTGTTCCCCAAAATTAAAAAAGGCATTAAAAAGTCAAAATTTTTTATCTGCTGTGCATAGCTGGATCAAAAGCAAGCCAAAAACTTTCTTCACGGATGGAATGAAAGAGAGGATATAACATTTGGAAAAATGTGTAGCACTAAATGGTGACTATGATAGAATATAAACTCGTAATTATGAAGAAAAATGAATTTACTTCATTTTGTTACCAGTTTCATTGTTTTATCTGGTCTAAAAACTCGTTTTATAGGATCAGAGACCTTATTCATCAATCACCCCCTACTGCCCGTCAAAATAGAAATCAATCCAAATAATTGAAAATTGTTACCTTGGAATCCATTTGTTGGTAGCAGGACACTCCATAGATTGTGCTAAAATCCCCATCACGCGAAGGAAGGTGGAAATAAATTGTATCTGAAATTTTTGAAAATTAATTAATTCAAAGCAAATATTCAGTTCAGAAAAATTCAGGATATGAATAAGCTGATTTAAAACTACTTCTGTACCTAAATCACTCCTACAGAGCCTTGACTTAAGAAGTTACCTTACCACCCAAAGACCTATTTATGATTTGTACCTCATGTATAACTATGGTGTGTGTAACATTGTCAGTTTTCCTTTAGAATTTTCCTTTGGAGAAAATACCCAAGTATACAGATTTTACAACATTCCTCCCACCAAAGAAAAAAATATTCACTATCACAATTTACATATCTACCCACGATAATAAGACCAGGGCCAAATTTTCAACAAAGTTGAATGATATGGTTGCCCCAAGTAGTATTTAACCAGGGACATCGTTATATTGCTTTTTCTACAGTTCAGCTATTGTGAATCCAAAAAATGAAAGAAAGAGAGGTAGGCAGAAAACAAGGGCCAAACAACTTTTTCCACTTTTGTGAAGTCCTTGAATATCAAAAAGTCCCCTTCTTATATCATATTTAGAAAAATTCATAAATCGATAAGTTGCAATTTAAGAAAAGATCTTTCTATAACATTAAAAGTGTAGGACATATTCACTGTTCTGTTCCTAAATTAGAGGTGTGAATGGCCTAGTTGTAAATAGTATAGAGAATGGAGTCAACAGAGTTTTAACAGTTTGTATTCACTTTGCACTAATTCCCTTTGGAAATGCATAAATCCATCTCTTCTCCCCCAGCAATGGATAAATAGAAGGGTAAACTAAACTCTCTAGAGCCGGGGTTGGCTACTGGTCAAGGAGATCAACAATTTAGATTTCAAACTAAGGAGTAGAGCCCCCTTTGAGGCAACTAGGTGCCAACTTTGACTTCCTTCTGGGAGCTCCTAAAGCCAATTCATAATTTGGTAGTATCAAGATGGTCAAGTGTGTCACTAGCTAATGAAAATCTGGATATTTTACTGTTGTAGGTCACTTATAAGATGGTTCAATGATTTTGAACTGTTTTCACCTGTGACGAATGTCAAATTTTCTTTCAGACCAAAGTAAGAAAGGTTGAAATGCTCAAATTCTATGATTTTGTTGAAATTTTGAATTTTTGATGAAATATTGGAATTTTAATGAAATTCTGTAATATTACCAACAATGTTAGAAACAAAAGTCAAAAATTGTGTAGATAATGTCTCAGGTTTTTAACAGAGTCTGTTTTTGTTTCACTCAGGAAAATCTTTTGCTTGCTGTAGAGCAACCATAGCAAAGTCTTTTGTGAAAGTTTGAATAGGACAGAACGTAACTGTGAAGAGAGAACCATCGATTTGGCATTTGAAAAAAAATAACTTCACATATGAACAATATGATCCTGGTTTCAAAAATTTGGCTCAGGAAACAAGATCATTTAACCTTTAACTTTGTCTGAGTGAAAAGTTTGTCCTGCCACTGTAGACGACTCCAATCACTGAACGATAGTGTGTTTGAATTTCAAAGTTGTGTTGTCATGTAGATTTCAGGCATGAATGAATAGATACACAGACTTTCAGAGATACTAAGTGCACAAAATCTTGGCACCCTTGAAAAAAAAAAAAAATGCTGAGTACTAAAGGTAGAAAGGAAGACTCACAAATGTCATCAATATCGAATTGCGAAAAAATTGTGGACAAGACAACTTTATAGCAGCAATTCAAGCTTTCGGCAAAACTTTCTCTTTTGTGTGTTTCTCCTCATATAACAATAAGTAGAGTAATGATAGACGGATCGATTCCAGATGATTTGACAGAAAATCAGAAACTGTGTCGCTTTGAGTTGCGCTTATCATTGTGATAAAAAAAACTGTTCACTTAAAAGTAATCATAAATGCATATTTTCACTAAAAGAATGTTCTTTTTGTTTGAAATATCCTGGTTATACTTTCCGGTCAAAATTTGGCATTTCTGTGATACAACCCTTATCTATGAACACACACATACATTTTGCACGGTGAGAAACAAAAGAGTATAAAAGAGGTCAATAGCGAATCACAGTACGTTGAAACATTCCATAAATAATTCGGGGAGAACAAAGTATCTGCGACCAGGAATGCATAACGAATCCCTTATTTTAATAATTACAGTAGATAAATTCATAGCCGGTGATCTCATTTAAAATCAAAGGCCCATATCATGAAAATGGGATGAGGATATCTGAATTGTCCACAAGACAGTGATTTTGCTATTTTGATCAAATCTCAACAGCGTGAAGTACCGACTTCTGAAGTTTCTTAAAAAAAAAAAAATTTTTTTTTTTTTTTAAAAACATGAAAAATTTGCGAGTTGGACTGATACGCATATCGTGCTTGTATCTCACCCCTGTTGAAATTATTTACGTCAGAGGTTGTTTTTGCTTTTTATTGTGTGTCATGTATTTGTTATACTTATTCTTGAAGTTATTTACTGTTTTTGCCATAGTATAGTAGGGCCTTGCTCTATTTGTGAGTTCCAATTGTTTATTATTCTTTGAGAGAAGTTGGATTTTTTAAAGTTTTTTGCAGTGTTATTTATAAATTTTGTGGTTGTTTCTTTCGGTCATTATAAAGAACTTTTTCACTGGGACATTATTGATACCTTTTATCATTTTGCATGTTTCTATTCCATCACCTCTTATTCTTCTCTTTTCTAGTGAAGTTAGTTTTAGTTTTTGAAGTTTATCTTCATATTTTTAGGTACTCAAGTTCTAGGATCATTTTTATCGGCTTTCTTTTTATCTTCTCTGATTCTGCGATGACTTTTTTGAGGTTTGGATTCCATGCTTCTACTGAGTATTCTAAGTGTGTCTAGTTATTTCATTTGATTATGAGCGGTTTCAGCTCAAATCAGTCAAAACAGATATTAGAGGTCAGAGAGCTAATATGACAGCTCATTTAGTGTCAAGGATTTTTCTGAACACTTTCCTTCAACAGAAATAAGCTCAATTATAATAAACACTAGAATTTTTTTTTCAAATCACAGCTACCCTCGGCAGACTGGATTAAACACAGTTGCTGGGGTTTGGGTTATTCATGTGTTCTGACATCTATATGTATATATGTATCTGGACTTAGCACAGCCCACGCTGTTCATAGTCGAAACTTGAAACAATCTTGCACACACAGACATTATCCTCGACGAGTAGGAGAAACGTTTTTTTTTTTGTTTTTTTTTAAATTACCCGAAACAATATATTTAGTTACAATTTAAAATTTAGATTTATGCCCAATCGGTCCCTTAGTTTGTGTCCAGCAGCATTCATGCTCACTTTTTGAAAATAAAGACTAAATAGTGATCACCTGCAAGAAGGCAAGAGAAGTAACTTATTCACTGATCACACACCACATAACATGGTACTTGAACATGTAGGTCATGTGATGATTCCTTTTGAGTGATATGGTTTTTTTGTTGTTTTTTTTCATCTAAAAAAAAAAAAAATTATATATATATATATATATATATATGATTGATAGATATTATGGCTTAAACCACTCTGCGTCATGGTAAATTAATTTCAACACCATCACTGCTTAATTTACAAGGTAAAAAACAGCATATATCGGTGGCAGGGATTCATAATTTCCCATGGAATGCTAATTTCTTGAGTATTTAATCCTCTTCATTCTCTATGTACGTATGAAGCGCTACGGACAGTTCATGCATTGTTTATCAGGCATCAAAAGATATCAAAATGAAGAATTATCAGATTGAAATGATATTCATAGAATTTCTTTGATTTCAACCTAAGATGAAGAGTCCATTTTCAACAGTTCCGCTTGAAACGAGTTTTTGCCTAACGTAAAATTGTTTTGAAAACTTCTGAACAAATAACTGTCTTTTGAGCAAGGTCAGAAAAGTATGATGGACAGATCATTTTTTTTTTTCCCCAGCAAAATAGGATCTCTGGTCACCCAAGCGGCATTATCACGGTGAAGAAGACCTCTTTTCTGGTCACCAAGGATGGGCCTTTTCTGTCCATAGCTGTTCTCAAACACCCAAGGCTTTATGTAGTAAACTTCAGCTGGGAGTATTTGGTTATCGTTTAAAAGCGAGTAATGGATAATTCCTTGTATTTCCCACAAAGCAGTCAATAAGATCCACTGGGGCATTGATAATAGCACTTTACATGAAAAATGATCCATCTCTAATCCCCAGTAACAACTCTGTCCAAAAAAATGTGCTGGGAGCTGCCAAGAATGCAGTGACCCACAACAATCAAATGATAAATTGATATGAACATTCATATGGCCAACACACATGACTAATCGTTTGCTAAGTTTCCCCCAACTGTAACCGCAGGATGGGTATGTTATTTCAGCAATCTTGTTTAAGCACTATCGACACAGAAAACAAACAGAATTCGCATTACAACCCGATGAGTTTCTATCTTTGTAGAAATGATCCTAATTTCTCACACGTTCTCAATCTTCCTCTTCTTCCTATTCTCTGGGGTCTTGTAGTTCCTTCTAAGCTGTGCACATTAGCACACGCACCCATGTTTTGCAACTAGCAAACAAAGGAAACCAATGTATACACTAAAGGTTTTAAATTCTGCACATAGCTTAGACAGTTTTTATTGAAAGAAAAAAAAAATGATTCACCTTTTCAAATTCAAAAGTGTGCACAAGAAGAAATTTGCACGCAAGATTTTTGCGTGCACTGATTACTAAAGATTACAGGAAACGTTGCCGAGGCCTTCTGTCAACATGTAACAGGTGCATTAGAAGTTTATTTAGTGCTTGGAAGTTTGAAGTAGCATTGTGGTTATCAACCAGGAAGAGAGTATCAAGTTTCACTTTCCTTATATACCGTCCTATCACAAATCAGCTTGTCACTGGCATGCCAAGATAATGAACGGATTGGAAATTCTGCTACAGGAACCATGTAACTTGATACAAGCTGCCTCATGATACTTGAATAGAAGGAATGTCCGTCAAATGACTCCCTGTGCCTATTGAAATGTCATGAAGGACAAGATGTCATCACTCAAACAGGTCAATCTAATCCGTACCCCCCCCCCATGACTTTTTCCCATCATGGAATCAAGCATCCTACTTTTCTTGGTGCAAGGACCATCAAAGTCGGACCCTAAACAGAGAAGGTAACTAACCTTTTGCGTAATTGTGGGCACCGTCAGGCAAAGCCAAAGAGGGTAAATGGCGCCACTCATCAGGGAGCTCATGGCTGTCAACTGGGTTCCCAGGGATTAAAGGTGGGTACGAATATTCAACCTGAAAAAACAAAAAGCAAAGAACCTTTAAAACAATTACAAATAGTTGGAATCCATTTTTCAGGAATTTTAGATGTGTCCAACATCTCTATAAGTCACTTTGTCAGTCCAAAATTAACCAATGTCACAATTTTTTTTTTTAATTGAAAAAAAATACATCAGTGATACATTTTTTTTGTCATCAAAGGGAAATCATTAATTTTTTTTTTCAATATATCTTTGTGATAGATATAAAATTACATCATCAGTGTTCACAAACATGGGATTATAGACTAAAATTGTTTTTTTTCCAATATAATTTATATAATTTAGTTTCTAGTGCCCCCCCTACACACAGTTTCCTTTTCAGAGGTCATCCCCCCTCATCCACAATTTCCCTCCCACTGGTACATGGACAAATCAATAGAATTCCTTTCTTGTTTTTTTTAATCTGTTCAGCTCCTCACAAAGGGGAGTACTTTGGAGTGGACTGAGGCACAATTTTTTTGTTAATATTAAATGACTGAATACTTTCCTGGCAGACATTTTATATGTGTGTGTGTGTGTGTGTGTGTGTGTGTGTGTGTGTGTGAAAGGGCAGAAATAAATAAACCAAAACCAAAACAAAAAGATAAGGATACTAGTGTAATCAAATCATGGAATAATGGGGGAGTGTGTTGGTGACTAATGAATACTAATTCACCAATCAAGATTGAACCAAAAGTGTATTATGAATGCCATAACACTAACTCAGAACAAAATAATTGATCCTGTTGCTTTTGCAGTCAATAGAAATCTAGGCAGAAAAGATGTGAACTTATTGAGAAATTCTCTACTCACACACATATGAAATGAGAAATTAGATATTTGTACCAACTTGTAGATGAAGAGATTTTCAAGAATTTTTTGTTGGTGATAATTCCATAAGATTGAAATGAGGGTACAATGCGAAAGAATCCTTAACTTCAACCATGAAAAATATACAAAAACCAGAGTGTTGCCCATCATATGACAGTGTTTTAATGTTGGGAATATACTTTTGCCATTGTCGGTTTTAATATTTTTGGTCATCCATACTTTATCTGGGGTCCACTTGAATAGCATGTCTGCCTTACATGCAAAAGAGGTCCTGGATTTGATTCCTGGTATGAGCAGAGAATATGAAAAACTCTTTACTAGGAAAAATTACTCTGTGAATTCCGCAGCTAATTGGGTACACACTAAGCTGAGTGATTAGAGTGGAGGTACTGTCTTGCTGGACTTGCATCCTACCAAGGGGATGTCTTGACCATGATTGAAACTTGCAAGGATCACTCAGCTGACACATGAAAAGGAAATCGAGACTTTGTCTACTCCAACGGAAGTTGTCTCGAGAGAGAGAGGAGCTTTTTTACTTCACCTATCCCATGAGACACTCACAAACTTAGGCTGGCTTTCATCAGATATAGGTAAGGAAAGCTGACTGAACACCCATTTCACCTTTGAACCAATTTGACAGATAACAGACATCCAATATATTTTCACTATATTTTAAGCTTTAAGTATGTGTTTTGTGCATTACAGAGTAGTAAACACGGGCTTTTTAAAGTATTTTTTTCTCCAAGGATTTCAGGCTAAAAGTCCTGATGTGAATCATCTACAGAAACATTATTCAATCACTATAGCCCCACAAATGTTCCGCACGATCAACCAGTCAAGTGAACTGCAGATTCTCCTCTCTTTGTTTGTGTATTTGACGGGAGAGGAGTACAACCTTGAAAATTCGTATGAGTATACTGAGCACAATCTTAGGAGAGAAAAAAAAAAGTACTTTTCTGCATCTCTATGGTCATTCAAGACCAACAATGCCCAAATCTTATTTTTTAGATAATTACTTCTGGTTACACACGGGCTATAGGGATTCGTTCATGCAAGGTACGGATGTTATTACATATTTTTGTACACATAATTCTATACACGAGATAAGGTATTTTTCATCTAAATTCAACATCAATCGAGGGTTCCAGATTATACATGGTGAAATACAGTTCTCAAGAAAATCCTGTATTACAATGATATTGTACTAATTGGCTTTGAAAAAGAAATACATGGAAATATAGAATATTTTTGTTGGAACTTCCCATATTTCAGTGTAAAAAGTTGTCATAATAAATGGTATATGTTTTACATTTGACAAAACCTTCAGTTGATAAGACATAGAAGAATTATCAGTTAGAACCAGGATTTGAATAATATATAATAATATATGGCATCTTGTTAGTTTGAACTAGCGAAGTACCATATATTATCATATATTAACTAACAAAGTACCGTATATTACTCCTGATTTAAAAATTTTTTTAATTTTCTTGTTTATATTTGAGAGCCATACAAGGAAAACTATGATGGAATGACAAAGAATCATTCGGTTTGAAAATTTTTCTTACATGAAAATAAAAATTTGACATACAAGTACCGCCAGGGACATGCAGGTCTCAGATTGAATCAACAAAACATGTGGTACTTAAAAGTACCATCAGTAGATAAAGGGTTAACATGTTGTCCCATGACCATCAAGAATAAGGAATAACCTATATATTCAACATGCTGTACATAAACGATTCCAGTGAAAAATCAACGTCAATCTATATACAAGTTTATCGACTTCTACACAAGCACCTTAATTCAAAAGCCAAATACACAAGAGCAGGTCTTTGTACTGTGCATTCTGAACCTACACAGGCATGAATCCACACACACCTCCTACCCCCCTATCAGAACAACTCCTTCTCAATACCAACTTCACTTGTAATAACAAATCAGCACCATTTGTCCTTTTGTTGCCAATACCAATCCCTAATGACAGATGGGCCAAGATTTCTTACTTATTTTTGTAAATAAAGCTCAATCGATAATATTGACTGCATAAAAGGTTGCCTGGAAGTTATTTGTAAATACAAGGCTAAATGTAAGTGTCTCCAGTTCAGTTTTTTTTTTCTTTTTCTTCAAGTGACCTTAATATATCAAAACCGGAATCAATTTCCAACACATGGCAGGACAACAAAAAAAATCAGGCCAATTCAATGCATCTAAAGAGCCAAAGTACAAGAAAAAAAATCTATATATCAACCCGTTATTAACTACAAATGATGGAAGTTTAGTCATCGTAGTTCTATGGCTAACTCTATGATTTTTGTTTTATTGTCATTAATGGCAATCCAGTTCTATTTCAGAGTCGGAGCTTTTATCTTGCAATGGAAAACTATTACTCTTTGCCACCTGTCCCAGTCAATGGTTTAATATTGAAATTATACTTAAGCTCTGAACTGCTTGTATCTGACTTTTCATAGTGGCTAACTCATTACAGATTGAACAACCCTTAACCTTAACCCCAAAAACCAAAATGTCCTAAAATCAAAAGGCAAAATGCCATCCCAAGTGGAAAATTCCAAACCTGACTTCACTGTAGTAGGATTCATATTGCAAAGGCATTCAACTTATTCTGACTACAGTAAAAACTTGGTTATTTCTGTTTATCTCTTTAGAAATGCAAAACTATATTTACGTCAGAAACGGTCAAAGACATAACAAGTCCCAATCAAAACAAATCATTTTGACTGCCAGATCTTTGTGCATTAATCCCTGTATATATTCTCTCATCCGTACGAAAACATGGTTGAAAATATCAAAACAGACTGTACATACTCCCACGAGTAACAGTGATAAGAAAAAGAGAAAGTGTTTGTTTATCTCATTATGTATCGGAAAACATGTGGAGGAATTTCGTGAGGCGAGGAATTTTAGCCAGGAGAGGAATGTATAATAGGAAGTATGATGAAAAATTCAAAACCGGGGAGGAACAGGAGAAACTTTGGGATCACCAGGGGAGGGATGTGACCTGGAACTACTGAACTAGGTTTACACATGACTAGCAACCTGTATGTCTTATCAGCAAATTTCTTTCAATCAACTTTGAGGCTTATGTTTATACAACACATGCAAACCTATATATACTTTCAATGTTCACTTGGAGATATTTAACAATATAGGTTTTGCAGTAGCGAATCTCATGCACTAAATTACATACCTACTTTTTGGTCTTTTGACCAAAATCAGAGGAAAAAAAAAAAAAAAAATACTCAGTTCCAGGGAGGCTGTTCCCATAAGGCTGCACCTCCCCATTGCATTTAAAGGAGTAGAGTTAGATTCATTGTTTGATGCCTGAAGTATGCACCCCCCCCAAATGGAGAGCTGGGGAAATTGAAAAAATTCTTGAACTACCCACATGTATACAAGTGGATCTTTACACTAAACTGACTTTGTGTCATATTTCACCCTCATAGGGAGATCAATAAATTCTGCGCAATAAATCAAATTAGAGACAAATAAACTGAAACCAGTAAACAAAGCTATATAGGCTTGGTAACATTATAACATAGGTTGGTGAACAGTGGATCTCAGAATATTAATCTAGCTCAAAAATAGCTGGATCAAGCTCCAAAATAGCTACATCTTATTGCAGTTGTTATGTAATATAATAATATAATGGGGGAGGGGGACGCCTCTACAAAAGCATTGCAGCCATTTTTGACGGTGGCTAAATTCAATTTGGATTTCCTGAAACAAGTCTGTCTAGACTCAATTTAATTTGCTACAGGTTATTATGAGTGACTGGTGGCCTGGTTTAGACCTACTTAAAAGGTCACAGAAAATAGAATAATACAGACTAATACATCAAATAGGGCATGAAAAAAGCAGATGTTTTGTTTGCTTTTCTCTCTATGACATAAAGCAATTCTATCGACTAAAAATATCCTAATAGCCAGGGTTGTGGAGTTGGAGTCAGAGTCGGAAGCAATTATTGGGTAACTGGAGTCATTGATAAGAATATGCCGACTCTGAGGACTCTAACAGAAAATGGCATTGAAGAAAGTAAGACAAGCCTGAAAGTCAGATCATAGATGTGCTAGTTCTTGTGTGAAGATCTAGCAAGGGCAGTGTAGCCAACTTTAACTTGAAGTTTAGATCCAAAATTGAACCCAAAAATATCTTGAAATACCTAGATCAATCTAAATTCTCCAAATATATATCTAAAATCTAGGTAATATATTATCTATTATTGATAAACCACATATAACTTTAATCTTCATTCATTTTATTGAAATATCACATCATCATCGTTATCAGTCTTTTAACATCCATCGTTGGACATAGACCTTCCCCAGGATTTGGAACACATGGGTGTGGCAGAGTCAATACTTTCTGAATTTGTCTAGCTCGTCTCTCTATCTAATATTCTGCCAGCCTTGGTTGTGCACGTGATCTTGGAGGATCCATGTTGTGAGTCGTGATATCCATCAGTTGTCCGCCATTCTTGCAACATAGCCAGCCCACTGCCATTCGAGATTTTTAATGGATTCTATCTGTCCTTGACTCTTGTCTTTTTCCGGATGTACTGTGCTGTCTTGTGGTCTCTCTATGTGAGACCCAACATAATTCTTTCATGTGCACGTAGCATGGTTCTCAATTTGCAGATCTGTCTCTTGGTTATGTTCCATGTTTCAGCTCCATAAGTGACTATTGGGGGATGCATATACACCCTACTTGTTATACACCCTTCTTTTTAGAACTGAAGTAAAAGAGGTTCATAGGCATGCTCAGAAGATAAACAATGAAAATTTATGAAAATATAATGTGAACTCAAAAACAACACATGCCTATGTTAAGTTTCTGTCGGAATTACAATGATATCATTCTTTCTTCCTTCAACTTCCCTGCTTAGGTGACATCAGATACAAACATTCATTTCATAGAAGGAGTGGGAGAGATTTCTTAGTGGAGATTGTGTGACGTGTTTAATATGTTGATTTGTCAAAAAGTCGGTCAGTAGTGGCAATCACAGTAATATATGCGCACGTCTTTTAGGGAAAAAAAAAAGGGGAAAGAAAAAGTCAGAATTGGATCAGATATAAAAACTTATAACCATGGCAATATAGGTGTTCTTACATCTCATAGCACACCCTAACAGTATGAAATCTGAGATTGATCTTGTCCAAATTTATGCATTTGGTCCATGAAATTCAACTGAAAAATATACTGAAATCACATGAAGTTTTTTTCAAATTTTTCAAAAACATGTTGTGCTAAAATTGTATAGAAAAAAAAAAATAATGTACCGAATATTTATCTACAAGTACACTTTTCAGAGTTACTTCTATCTATACAATAAATATCAATTATACGAACTTGGACACATTGTTTTTACATTCAATTAAACACATATATTTTCAAATAGATGAATATGTCAGTGGGTAAATGTTTCCAGCAATTCAGTATGTACGTATAGATAAACACCTTGACTCTTGATACTTACTAAGAATAGCTTAGAACAACACAAAGAATAAGATAGGTGTATGAAGATTACGTTACACCAACCTCCTAAAGGTTTGCATTCTTGAATAGATATCTATACAGAACAAGAAGTATATTTTGAAAAGACCTCTTTCTGGCAACATTTTATACTCTTCCTAACAATAATGTATTGCACCATTTTTGTGAAAAAAGCATGGCCTCGTGTCCCAATTTCCTTTAAGGTGGTTATACTCATAGACATTCATAGGATGATTGTATAGAGCAACGGTTGCCAACCTGCGTGATTTAAGCTTTCAAGTAGGCGATAGACCCATTACTGGGTTGCAAGGTCAGGTATCAAGTGTGTCTGACTTCCGCCATACAGACAACACTGAAAGTCAATACACACAATTTATGACCCAGAGCAGTGGATTATATTTTCATTACTATCTTAACATATGATAGATACATAGTTTATTTACTCTTTGGACCCTTTGTAAGAGTTTTTGGAGCATGAACAGTTGCCAGTGCCCAGTTAATTAGAAATCTACACAATTTTTTTTTTTTTTTAACAAATCTAGCCATTTTTACTATTTTTGTTCCTTAAATGGCTAACTGGATTTGAAATATAAGTAGGCAGTATCAAAATTTTACCCACACAAGAATCACAAAAGCAGGCACTAGGCATGAAAAGGTATAGAGTACGTGTTGGTACATGAAAACTTTCAACTCTCCCGACCTCTCAACTCATGTTACCTCCTACTCTGACTCCTCAGAGTTGGTACATAGTTACCAACTAACACTGACGATCCAATGATTGCTTCTGACTACACAACTCAGACCGACTCAACAGCCCTTCCAATAACCCTTTCAGAGAATAGTGTTTGAAAAGGAAATCCCGGTATGACACTAAGGTATGTTACAAGGGTGGATCAATAAGTCCGTAGCCTGATACATAGTTATCAACTGAATTTAGAACAGTATAATGTTCGACCCATGCGATTGATATTCCCGACTGAATCATATATGAATTACCTACATAGAATGAGGATCAACCGAAAACAAGTGGCAAAAATTTTCTCACTAGGACATGGGCTAGAGGAAGGAGCCTTTTCTGATCGCAAGAAATATCAAGATTTCTTAGATGATTCAATGTCATTAGTAGCACTGCAAGGAGTGCACCAATAGCTATTTATAAATGTGACACCAATTTGTTAGTATCACGAGTCAAAACAAAAACATAGATAAGAGCAAAGAACCAAGGATCACAAGACTAAAAACACAAATAAAAGACAAGCTAATCCCAGTGATTATGCTTCCTTCTGGGTTTTTTAATAGTTCAAATGAAAACACATGCAGGTCAGGTTAGTCACTCTATAGAAACAGTCATATGACTTTTGGCAGCATGCTGGGTTGGGGCGATTAATTAAGAATTAGGAAATTAAAAAAAAAAAAAAAATCGAAAAAAAGGGTGATCACTGAGTAAGTTACTAATCTCGCCTTTAGTTCCAGAATTAAAGAAAAAAAAACAACAAGTATGCACCCTGCCGGACACAAAATGAGGGATCAATTTAGCAAAGACTTACATTGCAAATTGACCCCTCCACACACAAAAAAAAAACTTTTCCTCATAGATAAGAAATAAATATTTAGATTTTCAGCCCTGTAGTTTCATTGGTGTAGCCTGTATGTTAGATAGATAAGATGCTTCTCAGTCAGTCGGTCAGTCTGTTCCAATTATGTTAAATAACAGATTATGGCCCAAAACAGCCATTTTTAATGAAAATAATCGTCATCATCAGTCTTTTAACGTCCATTGTTGGACATAGATCTTCCCCAGGATCCGCCACGTTTCTCTATTATGGGCGTCGCTGCGGAGCCAGTATTTTCTGAATTTGTCTAGTTCATCTCTCCATCTTGTATTCCATCTGCCTTGGTTTCGCATGTGATCTCTGGGGATCCATATTGTGAATCGTGGTTCACGCAATGAAAATGATACTTGCATATTATTTCGACTACACAATATTTTATGAGCAGGAGAATCAATCAGACTACTTGCTCTTCCTTCATCTCCTCCTCCTCCTCCTCCTCCTTTTACTACTACCAGGGATGTTGGACGTTTGGTTGTTTTTACCACAAAATTGCTAAAATTCAATTTTTGCCTTTTTTTGAACTTGAATATTTAAAAGAAAATTGATCACCTTTTTACAAACCCAAGACGTGATTGACGCCTTTTTCATTGCTCACCAACCGAAACTGCACCCTTTCGAAAGGAGTGATCGATGAATAAATCAGTTCACTTCTTCAAAAATTTTTTTTCTATTTGATTACCCCCAACATGGCCTTCAGCTGAAAGATGTACACATGGCTAAGTTTATACTGAGTGACTAACCAGACCTGTTTTATCATATTTTCAGTTGTTTTTTTTGTTTTTTTCCCCACACGTTTCTTTTAGATCGGATATCAGCTGAATAAGGTATTTGGTTCTGATAAAGTGCCTTCACAACAACTGCGATTATTTGACTGAACTATGAGATTGAGGAAAAACAAAAGTTATACATTCAGCAACATCTGGGATTTCTGATTTCAAAGTGATCTTAAACAAAGAAGTAGTAGCAGCAATACTAATTGTGGTGGTAGGAGGAAGAGGAAGGTGAGAAGTGTTCACCCGAAAAATCTGGATAATAAAAGAACAATTAGTAAGTTTAAAATCAAAGTAAGTGAACAATTTTTATCAATAGTCAGTTCTGGAGTCTTAGTGTATGGTTATCTTATTTGTTGAGCACGCTTTAAAATGGATGTATATAACATTTTTAACCATAAAGTTAGTTGGAAATTTAAAACTTTTTAGCTGATTTCAGCCACTTTTGAAGACAAATTTTGGCTACTAGTAATAGATGAGAATTAGCAACATTGTAAAAAAACAAACGCTTGAGATGTCATCTTTTAATGACATCATACCTCTTATGACATAATAGCAGCTGGTAAATATAACATGAGACTCCCTCCCTGTTCTGTTAACATATATAGGACCAACCAACAGACCGACCAAGAAGTATATAATAGAGATACGTGGATATATCTAAAATATAAGGATATTTGATTCTATAAGTCAATCAAGAAATTGGAAAAGCTTATATAATAGGTCCTCACCCTGATGCACAAAATATCCGAACAATAGGATGCTGACAGATCAAATGACAAAGAAAGGTGAAGATGACACAATGCCTTGATAAGATGACTAAGTAAATGTCAAACATAAGTGTATTACCATATTTTTTAAGCTTTCTAGAAACTGTCAACCAAAACTCCCAACTCTTCCCCCTGTACTTCAATTAAGATTTTAGAGGGAGGCTCAAATTACAATGCGAGTTCAAGCTTAATTGGTCCCTTAGTTTGTGTCTGGCTGCGTTAACGCTTTTTAAAAACTTTTTAGCGATTCAACAAGGCCAGAGAAGTAACTTATCCATTGGTCTCCCCTTTCTCCAATTTTTTAATTGATCACCCCAAACACGACATGCTGCCAATAGATATTGGTTACAAGACGATTTCTACTGAGCGATTAACTAGACCTGTTTTTGTTTTTTTATTCTTTGTAGATTTCATTATCGGGAATGAAATCTCTTGAACTGACATTTACAAATACCAAATGAATCGGGAATTAAAAAAAAAAAAAATGAAATGCATAGAGTTGACAATGCAGAATTTACACCATTTCTAAGAGAAGAGAGACAATTTTTTTTTTCCTTCAGAAGACAATGATTAAGTTCCCCCCTCCCAAAAAAAAGGGTCTGGTTACAGATAGCAGACCATTTTCTGGCACAATTTTCATTGTAGTAGTGGGGTGGCCAGACAGTCAGGCTTTTGAGCAATATTTCTTCGTCATGTGCAACCTTGCGCTGGACATCAAATTGTCTTCCTTTTTGGGGTCAGATCAAAAAAGAATTATTTAAATTGACCCAGATATACTTGGAGCATTGGAGAGTGAAAGCCAAACATAGGGAAGCCAGTGGCAACTACCTATAATAAAAATACATCAATGGTTGTTGACTGTTGATGTAATTTTATCACATGCTGCTTTTGTCAACACTGCATATTAGCCGTGGTGTGGAGTCCCATCAACAAGTGAGATAGATTCGGTCAGTGAAAGGCTGATTTTTTTTTTAAACTTTTCTTTTTTTTTGTGAAATTCTACAAAAATTACAACAAAATTGCATTCATATTTTTAAACTGATATCTAACAAATCAACAATTCTGTTGAGTATTTTGTATATTTTTTACAAAACTCTGAGAACAAGGAAAAAGGCGGAGTTTAACCACCCAGAAAATAGAGACTCTTCACCAATAAAGGCCTAAATAAGGATCCAAATGAATAAAATCATCCACCTGAAGAAACCCAAAAGGGCAGAAATATAAACATTTGTGCAGCAAATCCATTATTTCACCATATTTAAAGCTGTACTTTAACTAAATGATGAATGTATAGAGCACTTTATGGAATAAACCCTTCCTTCACACATCAGATATTGAATTACTGTTTTGCACTTCAATATATATATATATATATATATATATATATATATATATATATATATATATATATACACACACAACTAATAATTACTAATATATCCAAGAGATTTAATCAATCCAAGTCCTTATTTTCAGTCTCCAATATCTTCCTTCTTGGAAATTTGGAATACCTTTTGTGAACTCCCAAGGGTCCTTGGAACCCAGGACTAGGGTAGTCTCCTTTTTGGAAGTTTGGAGATGGCCACCCTATTGTGTATGCCTTGTATGTCACTTTCAGCATGACACTTACTGCGTACACTTGATCGTTAGTCCTAATGTATTATAATATCATCTAATACCAATGTCTAAAAGACCAACATAAAGGCCACTTGCTAATGGAGATCCCAAAGAGAAACCTTTTTTTGCTCAGTATATCAAAGAAAGTGGAATTACTTATGAGACTCAATAAAGGGACTCCAGAGTAGCATTCGAGAGAGGTATATGGTGTTAGTACAATCTACTATCAGGGATATCAAGAAACAGAAGAAATAGGTACATAAATTCTATGGTGACATCAATGACCTAAACTAATAAAGCAGCAAAAAACTAATAAACCAGCAAATGACGTAGAAGAGACATAGACGGACACTGCTTTTAGACATGTATTAATTTATATCAATTAAATACAATTTTGTTCTTTACTTATCATTGTTTATTTTATATCTCAAGTATATACAAGCCTCCCCTGTTATAACAAGGTTTGTTCCAGCATGGTTATCATTATAACACAGGTGAATGGTGGATCCAACCACCAAGATAGCTAAATTGATTGCAGCTAAGTTATAATGTGGTTGACTTTTTTGCACTCTGACACCCGTGAGGGATGCCTGCAGAGGAAGGTGTGGGGAGACGATTGGAAATTGCTCCCTTTATAAGTAGCAATTCACCTACTGCATTTCTACTGATATACAATAACTAATCTCAATAAATATCAGAGGGTGGCCCCCTCAGGGAGTCAACCCTTTCCCTCACCCACCACCTGCCCCCAAATTACTAGCTTCACTCTTGGAGACCTATATTCAGCCTTGGTCCAGAAAACCAAGTAAATCTAGAAATCTAAATCACCTCCAGTCCAAATCTTGTCAGATACATGGTCGGATACTGTGCTAATTTTCTAAATAGGCCGGCCCTACCCTTCTAGAAGGACATGATCTTGCTCTCCCTTTTGGATTTGGTCCATACTCAGCTATGCTTAGTAAATAGCTAAAATTCATAAAACCTCCCTATTGATTATGTTCGCATGTGGAGGTGGGGGGGGGTCTGTCTGAATGGCCAAAATTAAATTCCATTCAATATTCATAATAAACCTTTGAAAGCCATTTTTAGAAAAAAAAAAAAATGAAAGAATGAATAGCTTTTACAAAACTATGAATGAAGATTTGAACTTTTCACTTGCTTGGTTTTCCGTTCTTCACTGTTTTTTTTTTTTTTTTCTAATTTGAAACTCTTGATGCCATGGTAAGATCACTTTTGCGTTAATCTGTGCCCCCCCACTTTCCATTTAATTTCCTTGTCCCTTATCATTCATTAGCACTCCTTTTTCTTTCCTTTTTTTTTTAATTATCAGCATTGTATTTCATAGCTTTCTCCATTATTGTCATTCCGGATTCAAATTGTATGACTTTGTAGAATCACCACAAACTTATTGCCTCAATTATTCAAAAACAATTATTGTAATTAATCTTATCTTAAAGCTCATCAACTCTGCATTGTTATGAATACACTATGTAGGGTGCTTGGTTTGAAAACCATTCTGTTTCTTCCAAGTGTCCAAAGCAACTCTTATAGAATTGTTATTTGGCTTTTTCAAATTATTTTTTTTTATTCGGTATTTTCAAATCATTTATTTTTATAGCTAACGCTGTTATTGATACGTAAATTGCAAATGATTTGGTAAGTACAAGCCAACTCCAGAACAAATTTCATTTTTCAAGTTTTCTCTGTATGTTCTCTATCATAATATGTACAACAAATTTTGCGAGATTTTTATCAGAAACTGTCAACATAGCAAGCCAGACAGAATCACTTAAAACTGAAGAAACCTATGTATGTATATGTCGCGTGTACAGGCCACATCAGCTAGAGGGTTACAAATTCAAACATTTACTCAAGAAAAATGTTTTGCTTTTCTGAAAATTCATCTTCCCCAAACGAGATTGGGGGGGGGGCAACTATCAATTTAAGTTTATGCTAAATTAGTCCCATGTGTTTGTGTCTGGCAGCATTCATATTTGTTTGTTTTTTTAGATATTAGGACCATCGCATGGCATACTGCCAAAAGATGTTGGTCAAGTAAGGGGTGATCAATTAAGAACTGGAAAAAGGAGTGATCGATGAATAAGTTATTTTCTCAGCTTTTGCTGGATCATACTAAAGTTAGAATTTTCAGAAAAACAAGCATGAACGCAACTAACCAATTTAGCATAAACTTACATTGTATATATATTGAACCCCCCCCCCCCCCATTAAAAGCTTATATTAGGTGAATTCTGGGGAAAAAAAATTTAAAAAAAACAAAAAAAAAAACTCCTTTTCAAAACGTTCAAATTTTTCAGCCCTCTAGCAACATTGGTGCATCCTGTACGTGCTATATATAGATACATATATACATAGCCAGCCAGACCAGCTTAAAAACTGAAGAAACCTATGTTGATTCTAATCAATGAGCTCTTACATTATAACATAGAATCTCAGATGTCAATAATAGGTGACCGTGACTATCACTTTCGATATTTTTTTTGCGCAAACAGCATATTCAATGCCACTCTCTCTTATTTTATAAGATGGGTCCACGCATCTCAAATTAGACCCTTTTCAATCAGCAGGTCACAGTTATGTTGAACCACAGAAATAGGAAGGAGGGAAGAGGTGTGATGTCATTAAAAGAAATCTATTTTGATCAATTTTTTTATCAGCTGCTAATGAGGTCATAACAGAATATCCAAGGTCTGTCCTTTCATAATTATAAAAAGCAGTCACGATATTTACTGAAAATGATACTTGCAGAATATTTCCATACTGCAATATTTCACAAGTATGAGAATCAATTGACTCAAATAGAGACTACTTGCTCTTCTTCCTCCTTCACCACCTGCTACTATCACCACGGATGGTGGATGTATCATTGAACTTACAGTTCTTTTTTTTTGAGAGAAGATTTATGATACAATTTGATTCTCACCGAGGAAAAAAAAATATCTGAAGAGGGATACAAATATACAGGAAGTCACTTATTTTGATCACTTTTTGACAATCACCGGCTGATGACATTAAGCAAAGGATATAAAATTTGAAACAAACAATATCCATTGTTTTAAATCACTGGTTGTATTATAAAAACAATTGTTAAACAACTTGACATTATAAAAATCAATATGAAATTTTTCAATTTCAGAAGTGTTTGGGACCGATTGATTTCAATAAAAATAACCGTTTAATAACACTCAAAGTGATTATGATAAACAGCCTCCACAGCTAGCCAAAAATTGTCAGGCACTGGTTTGGTAATGATATTGGAATTTCCCATAATGCATTGCAGCTCAGTGTCTGTAAGCTGGGGCTTTCAAGAAAGAAAGAAAAAAAAAAAGCAAATTAACTTCATATTGATTATTCTTGAAAGAAAAAATTCAGAGAAATAATTTGAGCGAAAAGAAAAGAAGACCAGGTCTGGTTAGTAATGCAATAGAAACCACCACGTGAACACCTTTTGGCAGCATGCCATGCTGGGGTTGATCAATTAAAAAAATCAGAAAAAGAGGTGATCAAGGAAGAAGTTACTTCTTTTGCCTTTTATTGGGCATGGATCACTTGAAATATCTGAATTTTCGAAAACAAATAAGATACAGTGACGGACATCAACTAAATGACCAATTTAGCATAAAATTACATTATAAATTTATCCCCCTACACACACACACTTAAAACCTAAGAAAGGAGTGTCAGACCAACTTGAAAACTGAAGAAACCTATGTTGATGTAGAAAGTTTTGGTTGACGGTTACCAAATTCATCAACTTGAACAGGAGAATTGGGGGTGCGGGATGTTCCAAATGGGTTGGGTCAGATTGGAATTCATGTATGAGGTCAGGGCAATTAAAGAGAAAATCCACAAGTGGAATTTTGAAATTTTCAGTGGAAAGAATGAGAGGAAGAAAATGAGAACTTAGCAGGTAGGGGGAAAAAAAAAAAGAAAATGAAGACAGCTAAAATCTATGACCGTCATTATATACGCACACATATATTGAAATAAATATATATATATACATATATATATATATACACACACATACACATGTATATACACACATACACACGCACATATATATATGTATACACACACACACTTAAAGATATGCATACAAGTGCACACACAGCATATGTGCAGTCACACACAGGAGATCAGAAAAAAGAAGGCATTCCCTGCCACATCTCAATACTACTAGTGTTCTTGAGAATTAGCTGAGATGGCTTCTGCATCAAAATATTTCAGTAATGTGCGGCAGAGAAAGTTCTGCCAGAAAGATATTATTGAATTGTTTGGTATGTATCGCTTTTTGAATAATACAATGAAAGATGATATGAACAAAAGAAAAATAATATTCTAAAAAACGAAAAGGTAAATATTTAATGAAAATATGATCAATACTCTATTCCTAATGATTCTCTTATGATAACAGGCCATCTCTATGAAACCCTTCAGTGGTCACAAATTCAGTAAAAGCGCAAATATGACTTCCCTATTATTAGACCTTTTATTGCAGATCTGAAGTTTAAAATGCTTGTAAAAGATGATAACCCGGAGGAGAAAAGTCCGATGAATATGAAGGATGCTGCAAGACTTCCTGCCTTAGTTCTTTAGTCTTAGACACTGTCCAACTTTTTAACCTTTCCTTTTGCTTTGGGATGACGTGATATGGTAGCTGTTCATGGGTCGTCAGCCACTGCTGTTGATAATTCTTCATTATTAATGGCAGTGTTGGGTTTGCAGACCCAACCTTATTCGACCAACACTGAACAGTTTGCACTGTATGCTTTGTTGACGTTATCAGCCGCTCGAGCAGCATTATGTTGCAATCTAATATCATACTTCAAGTTAACCCGAATTCTCAGATAATCACCATTGCCATTAAGAGCTAAAAAAAAACTCCAGTAACAAATCGAACAACCGTAGCCACCAAATGTGGCATAGGGTTTTATCCCTTTTTGCATGTGTATGTATTTGTGTGTTCCAGTGCTCCTGGACATACCATTTTGTCTACAGATTTGAAAACTAGCATCAGAGTTCCACTACACCCTTTCTAAAAATTTTTTTTTCATTTTTGCGGGGAGAAAAAAAAAAGAAGCTTTTTTACCTTTGGGGGATTCATTTTAACAGGTTTATTCATGGCATCTAAATTCTGCAGAAATTTGATGTTTCTAGACGTTTCTTTACTCTAATTCAGATGTTTTCCAATGGAAGACATCAGCAATATCATAAATAGAATTTATTTTGACCATATTTATTCTTCGATTGCAATTTTTTTTTTCATTAGACTTCAACTTCTATCTCTATTTAAATTGAAATCTGAAAAAAAAAAAAAAAAAGAAAAAAGATGTAATATAAATCGTAAATCTTTCACTTACAGCATCCTTTTCTATGATATTAAAAGAAGATCCGATACAAACTCAACGTAAATTTTCGAAGCAGCTGCTCCCATGGAATTAGAACCAGTCAACGACAGATGCAGAGCTTCCCTGTTATCTGTGCATATCAGACAATCAGCGTTTGTTTTTCTCATCAAGATTATAAAAGACGATTCAAAAGTAAGCAGCAAACTGATACAACATAATGAACAATTCCACTTTCAAACCAGCTGCACCCAGGATTTTAGAGCAGGTCAATAATGGAGTCAGAGCAGCCATCTTGTTAGAAACTATCAACCAGAACTGTCAACATAGACAGGTTTCTTCAGATTTTAAGTGATTCTAGATGATTATGCATGTGCCGAGTATACAGGACACACCAACGGAGCTATAGGGCAGAAAATTAAAACATTTACGTATATCTGGAAAAACGTTCTTTGGGTTTTAGGGTTTGTTTTTTTTAAATTCCTTGCTGTGATAAGATTTCAGAAGAGGGGTTCAATTTACAGTGTCAATCTATCGTAAATTGGTCCCTTAGCTTGTATTCGACAGCGTTCATGTTCGTTTTTTTAAAATTCAGACTTTTCTCAGTGATCAAACAAACAAAGACAAGAGAAGTGATTTATTCATTAATCATTCATTTCTTCCAATTTTTTTAATTGATCACCCCCAACATGGCTTTCTGCCAAAAGACATTGGTCATGTAACAGTTTCTACTGAGCAAATAACCAGACTTGGCCGCATTTATTAAACAATCATTGTTTGTAGACTTAGAGATGAATCTTCATGGACACGAATATCTTGAAACAATGGTGCCAAGTGAAAGAGAGAAAGTTGGTATATCTTTTGTCTGCAAAGAAAAATCAAGTTCTAGGAAGATGGAATGATAAAATTGCTAGAGAGATAGCAGAGGATTGTTGGACAAAACAGTAAACATGTGGTTTGATTAGGTTATTGTTGAAAATAAGGCATTCATCCTTTATTCATACTGAGTAGATTGAATGAACTTTTGGGGTAACCCAATATCTCAAACTGATGTAAGTCCTCAGTAACAACACTTTTCTCTCAAGTTCAAAGAGTTTTTTTTCTAATTAATGTCAAACAGCCAGCTTTTGAGAAATCCATCTGATAAAAAAAAAACAAAAAAAAACAGTCGTAGTCATTCTTTATTGCTTCATAACAAAGGAAGAATATTGTTTTCAATTATGCCCTACCATACAAGAAATTGAGGACTATTGTTATAGAACCTTTTTTTCCAACAATCCTTTTATTCATTCATTAAATGAATGGATGAGACTTTTGTCTAAATATTTTGTATATTATTGATATCAACCATTCAATTAGAAAACATTTACACAATTTTCTTCAGTATTTAAGTGGGTCTGGCTGGTTGGCTATCTATATATGCGTTCCACATACAGGCCACACCAATGGAACTAAAAGGCTGAAAGATTAAAATTTACTACTTATCTCTAAAAAAAAAAATTTGCGTTGTCAAAATCCTACCCCAACAGGTTTTTAGTGGAGGTTTCAATATACAATGTAACTTCATGCTAAATTGGTTCCTTTGTGTCTGGCAGGATACAAATTATTCTATTTTTTATTTGAACTTTAGTGATAATTACCCAACAAAAGACTAGAGAAGTAACTTATTCATAGAACATTCCTTTTTCCAATTTTTTCATTGATCTTCTCAACAAAAGACACAGACCATGTGACAGTTTCTATTGAGCGACTAACCAAACCGGTTAGTCTTTATTAAATTTTAATAAATTGGAGTGAAATTATCACATTACCCAATATCTCCAACATCATCAATGTTGATTTTCAGTGACCATACGTTTTAACTAGATATTACGAGTTTTACCCGAAATCGAGAATTTTTATACAACAACCAGCTTTTGAAAGTCTGGTTGATGAAATAATTACCACACAATAGCTGTGATCATTCTTTATAGCTTCATAAAAAAAAAAAATGCAAGATTATTGCTCTTATTCTCTACCATATGAGAAATTGATAAAAAAGTTCTAAAACTGTAAAAGCCTCAGTCTTTTCATTCATCCACTATATGAATTGACAAAACTTTGAGCGTTTCATATGTTATCGATATCTACCATTCAATTTTTCGTTTTGTGGTTTCAATCTTGCAAAGCATATTAATTTGGCCGATTATAAAATTATATTCTTTTTTATCCTCTAAACTCTGAATATTAGAAGAAAAAAAAGGTGTCAATAAGATCATCACCCGAAACTGTTTCTTCTTCCACAAAAAACATGCATACCAAAAGAGCTATGTTAGCACTAATATTCAGAATATCTATGATGCTCTGTAGTCATCACATTTGTCAGTTACCAGGACTCAATGAATCTCAAAAATTAAACACCAGAAAGCAAGCATTTCATTATTATTATTATGGTGTATCAAAAAGTATTTTCTTTTTCTTACAGACCTTCATTCCAAGGTTTACTTCATGTACATATCTAAAGACTATCTATGATTCCATTAGATTATTATTTTATTATATCATATCAATACTAATCAGCTGTACCAATCGTTTCAGTTGTTAGAGTGGCAGATACAAGTATTGCGATGCTAGCCGACTTGTTTTATCAGTTAATGCATCCCAAAGCAAGATGGGCACAGGTCTGATTAGTCACTCAATAGAAACCATCATGTGACCAACGACTTTTGGCAGCAAGCCAATATTTGGGTATGGGGGATGATCAATTGAAAAATTAGGCTTGCTATCCAATCTTCCACAAACTACCAAGTGCTTGTAGAACTAGAAAGCGCTCACAGAACATATACCTAGCATCGTAGTACACATGATACGTATACACTCACAACTAAAAACTGAATGAAAATCAGTTCATACATAGCTACAATGCCAATGAGGTGACTGTGTGAGTTTTGATTCAACATATTCTGGACTATTATCTTAATATAAGAAAAAAAAATATCTCTCACAATTGGAAAAAAATTCTTGGATCTAACCAAAATTTAATCAAAGCCCTTGGTCCACCCTCAGATCAATCAAAGCCCTCGGTCTACCCTCAGATCAATCAAAGCCCTCGGTCCACCCTCAGATCAATCAAAGCCTTCGGTCCACCCTCAGATCAATCAAAGCCTTCGGTCCACCCATCCGTGAAATTCATTGAGAACTTTTGGAGATATTGTGTTGACAGACAGAAAAACATGAATGCCAATATATACCTCTTATTATGCATCAACAAAATAAGAAAATCATGGCTTATCTATGGCTTATATTGTTGATACTTGAAATTCACTTCCCAGACACTGATTGAAATTTAATCCACCTGATCCACTGACAACACACCTCAAGGCCCCACCCATGACAAATCTCCTACTGACTTCTTCCATAGTAATTTGTTTTGAATCACTTGAGAGATTGTTTTTGCTGACAGTCAATAAATAAGAAATGAGTTATGGAGATGTATTACAGGATTCAAGATTGGACTATGGTAGGCTTTGGGTTTGAGCCATAGATGGAAAAAAAAAAAAAAAAAAAAAAAATCTAAAAACTGGATATTATTTCTCACACGCAAGTTTAAGCAGTCCAACTTCAATACAGGTTGGTGTTATTGCATTACCACATCTGGGCAGTGACCTGGACTAAATGGGTGTAACCATATTTGATAATGTAACTTCCTGGCAGAGGTATTGGGCAAGACGTAATGACGTAGAGTGACAACACAAGTGTCGTGAAGAGGTGGGAGACTAAGAAAACAACAAAAATGATTGAAAGAGGAGGGAGAGAAAGAGAAGACAGAGGCAGTTTGAAGGGGAGGGTAAGAAAAGAAAAAAAAAGACAACAGCAGTATTGAGGGTAGGATAAGAGGCATAGAATGGTAATAAAAAAAAAATCATAATACAAAAAAAAAAAAATGATTAATATAAAATCACTATACGCAAGAGAAAATTACATAATGTAGAATATTTTTCTTTTTCCCCCCCAAGAGATCTAGTAACACTGTTTGCTTGATAATAACTGTGCAGGGACAGCATGCATGTCAACTATAATTTGTCCAGCTTATATTTAATCCGAGCAAATGTCTTCCGTGAGATTATGAATTGGCACAGAAGCATAGATACCAGCCTATATCAACCGAGGTTGGTGCGTTGAGAAGAGAAGAAGAAAAAAGAAGACCCTTCAACCTTGATCAGCAATTATTGGTCATAAATGCCTTGCCGTATTTACGTCAGAGTCCAGTAAAACTGTTAATCCATTGATTTCCCAAAGCTAATGAGATGTGATATCTACTTGACGATGTCCAAAGAGTGCACTGACCATAATGAAGATGAAAGATTTGCTCCAAATGACCATTAAGAGGATGTGCCCAGCTTCCAATCCATTATTACAGGGTATAAGCCAGCATTCTCACCAGCCGTTTAATGGCTAATTCCCAATAGAAACCTAATTCCAATTTCCCCATCAAGTCAAGAGTAATTTGGGTCATTTTTAGGCAATTTTTGTGGGTGTACGGCCATTTTTGGCTTTTAATAAAATACAAAATAAATACAAAAACAAAAATGCGGACATCAGAAAACTTCCCAATCTCATAACAACAGTGCGGAAATCAATTACTTGGCTAAAACCCTATATCGGTATATGACTAATAACTATTGTTAGTATCCGACTAATAACTACACTCAATCGATATTGGCATTTATTGTAACATTAATATAGACAACAGATCTGGTTAGCCACTCAACAAAAACTGCCACATGATCAACGTCTTTTGGTAGCATGTTGTGTGGGTGGTGATCAATTAAAAAAATTGGGAAAAAGGTGAGGTCATTGAACAAAGTTACTTCTCTTGCCTTTTGTTGGATGGTGATCACTAAAAACATCCGAATTTGAAAAGAAAAAACAAGCTGGAGCATTGCCGGACACAAAGTAGTCAATTTAGCATGAATTCACATTGTAAATTGAACCCCGCTACAAGAAATCTACTCAGGGAATCACTTTTTACCGTCGATGCTATCTGAGAAATGAGGTAGTTATGAGGGAGTTGTTTGCCCAAGAGCTCACCCACCAGTAATGACACATTGCTTGTGACAATATCAATGGGGTGAATTCTTGCCTTTCAAAGATGCATTACCGCTAAGATAGCAAATGGTTTGCCGGCTCCGCTTTCTTTGAGCTACGCTTCCACTCTGACCCCACTGGGAAGAGCAGGGACAGTTGAACTTTCTGGTAAGAATGTTTGTCAGCAACAAAGACCAAGTAGGAGTATCAACTACTAAGATTGACTATTGGCTGTAGGTATTTAAAAAGCTCATTCTTTCACAAAGCCATCAGGGTTGAAATGATATGGGCAGTCTTTGGAATGACACATTTTCTGGGATTTTTTCCTAACAACCATTTTCAATCAGCTATTTTGAATGGTTAAAATTGGCTATATTGTTCAGGCAATGGTATATGTTCTAAAAAGTATAAATATTCAAAACATTGATATTAACGTTCACAAATAACGTTATTCTCAATCTAAAGATTTAAATGTTAAATAACGTTATTCTCGATCTGGAGATTACATTCTTTATATTTACACAGAAATATACATTATGTACATAACATTGATCAGTTAATAAAATAATGAAAATAAAACCTTTGTTCAAGACACTGTTTTTCAAATAGTTATTTTTGATCATGTGCGTTATACTGATTAATTCCCTTTTTTTAAATCTAGCCACTCTCAGTCATTCAAAATATCACAGAAAATGACTCCCTACCATATGTGTATAGGCTAAATTTAACCTTTAAATTCATTCTAGAAATTTTTTAAAAAGTTACCTCCCTTGTGCTTTTTGGTAATTTTTAAAACAATTCATAAGAGAGATCTGTTTTGTTAAATCCTATTCATTTAGGAGATCCACCGCAATTGCAAGCAGTCTATGGGGCACGTACAAAATTGTGACCTTACAATAGACTGGAGATAAGAAAGCCTTTTGTTGCCGAAAACAAGCAATTTAAAAGACTGAACAAATTTGTAACATCAATTAACAAAAGAGTTTTGTATAAATTTCCTTTTGTGGCTATGGGTAAGATACTGGATCCCAACAAAGGCATAACCATTCCAAAGGGGGGGGGGCATGCATATTTAGCCACTCAATAGAAAACATCATGTGACCAATGTCTTTTGGCAGCAAGTGTGAATTAAATCATTTCAGGGTTAAATGAAAGGTGAATGACTAAATTTACGCAGATATTTATATTTTTCTACACTTGAAAAAAAAAAAAAAATTTTCTTTGTGATAAACATATACAATGAGAAAACATTGTTTCTAAAAAAAACTAATTCTAAATACTAAGACAGCTATTTGTTGACTTCATATAAACTTCGAAGAATTCTGTGTTAATTTTTTCATTACCATTAGTTTTCTTTACATATTTTTAGGATGAATGAAAAAGAAAAAAATCCATTCGAGAAATGAGTTAATTTATGCTTTTTGCTCATGATGGAAAATGAATTATGTAACCCACGTACGCAGGAGTATAAGATAAGAATGATCAAAGACGTAAGGAAACTTAGTCATGGGTGAATGAAACTTCGTAATAAAGACTCAAGGATGAATGATACTGAAATAAGAAACACTGATCTAGGAGGTAAGAAAACCAATCCCAATACACAGTTTCAAGTATATGAAATAACTGGCTCAGTTTGTCACAGTGTACCTCCTTGAACATTTGTGAAGCTCAACCAAATTTGGTGAGCATACTCAATAGACCTAAAGGAATGTTTTTAACTAAAAAGTCGAGTTTTGAGAAGAAAAAAATGTTAAGGATTTTAGAGGTGGGGGGTCTACTTATAATGTAACCATAATGCTAAACTGAACCCTCATTTTCCATCCAATATTATTGCACAACCACAGCCATCAAAGGTGACAAGGAGTTCCATCCTTTTTTATGTGTGCATGTGTTTGTGCATTCCTGTGCTCCTTACCATACTGTTTTATCTACAGACTTGAAAATTGGCATCAGTACTTCACTAGATCCTTTCTAAAAAATACCTTTTTTTTACTGTTTTAGAAGGGCCTTATTCTGACAGGTTTATAAATCACGCCAAGATTTGTTTCTAGATGTTTTCATTTTTATTCCATTTTTGATGTTTTCCAGTGTAAAATGCCAGTGATGTCATAGATAGAATTTATTCTGACCATATTTATTCTTTTTTTTTTAGAGGGATTCAAATTTTGATACTGCAGTGGTTCAATTATTGACTGTGGTGACAAGTTTATTATATCTTCAGTCACAAAAAACAACCGACTATGTTTGTCACCATATCTCTCCCCTTAAACATAGGCACAGCCAAACCAAATTAGGTATAAATACTCAATAGACCCAAGGAATGATTTTAAAGTAAAAAATTTTCAGAAAAATGTAACAATAATCCTTACTTTCCATTCAATACATACATTTTCGCAAAATAGTATTTTAGATATGAAAACTACTCGGGAATAGATTATGCAATAGTAGACATAGCTAAGTAGCTATAGATCCACTAAGTTATGGACTAGCTACTGTGGGGAAGGGGATTCAGGTCGGGTTTTTAAAAATTTAGTCAACAGAAACAGGTGAATACACAAGAGAAAATGAGTCAAATCATTCTATACGTATTATATAGATTTTTTTCTTTCTTTTTCTTAAGGAGACAGGAAACATATCCGGTAAGTCACTCAATAGAAACCGTCATGTAACCAACGTCTTTTGGCAGCATGCCTTGTTTGGGGAAGTCAATTGAAAAAATTGGAAAAAAAGGTGATCAATGAATAAGTTTCTTTCTCTCACCTTTTGTTCTGGCAGTGAACACAAGGAAAGAAAAAAAAAAAAGGAAGTCTGGATTTTCAAAATACAAGCATGAACACTGCCAGACACAAACTAAGGGATCAATTTAGCATGAACCTGCATTGTAAATTAAACCCACCACTAAAAACCTACTTAGGAAGGGGTATTAAAGAAAAAAAAAAAAAAGAAAAAGGTATTTTTTATTTCCAGATATTACAAAAAATAAATGTATACATTTTCAGCCCTCTAACTCCATCGGTGCAGCCTGTATGCATCATACATACATATATAGCTGGCCAATCTTGAAAACCAAAGAAACCTATGTGGCAGTTTTGGTTAATGGTTACAAAGAAGAAAAAAAAAAAAGATTTTGTGACCAACTTTCCAGAACACTATAACAACTATGACAAAAGAAGTTTAATTCATTCTGCAGACAGCATAAAAAAATAAGCAGCCCCAAACTCACAATAAAAAGTACCCCCACTCTGGCCTTGGAGGTGGGGGAGGGGGGATAGATAGAGAAGGATCAACCTTTTCATTACCAGGGATTTATATAACAGGCAATTTTAGAGAGATACTTTTTCTGACGGATATGATAAACCATTTATTCCGCTGTATGAAAAACAGGTGTATCAGATTTAAAATGACCAATATCTGGAAATCATTCCCATGGAACAAAATCTTAGGTGTCAATGTTATCTAGACAAATACTAAAAAATTGATTTTGCTCGGTATGTAGACCAGCTTTTTTTTTTTTTTTTGGTTTTTCTCAAAGTATATTTACTCGACTAGTCTAGTGAGTATCCTTTGAGAAAAATTAATAAATTTTGGTGCAACAAATGACAGTAATTTTTTAAAATCTTGGTTTCAGAACCATTTTTTTTTCAGTGTATTTCAATTTTTTGATACTGATTAAGTTTTTGGGGTTTCTTTTTTTTTGGAAGGTGCAATGTAAGATTCTGTTAAATTGGTCCCCCCATTTTTTTATCAATCCTTTATCCAACTTTTTGATTGAGCACCCCCAACATGGCATGGTGCCAAAAGATGGTCATGTGATTGATGGTTTCTATTGAGCTGTTTTGTTAAATCAAAACATGCATATAAAACAATCTTACCGCTTAATGTCAATGCTTGAGACCAGGTAAAGAGCCAAGATTTCAAATATTGATTTTCAAGGCAGGTTGACCCTTCTCACAGTGCTAGATTCACTTGGTAGCAAAAGTAGCATATGCTAAATGCCCAGCAATTTCAAGGACCCCGTGCTAAAATGCTTGCAAGCTACAAATTTAGATTCGGTGATTCTGCACTCGCTCTATTACTATAGTACTATACTACCTTCAACTCTTGTCAACGACTCGGCATTTAAGAGTAGTGAGTTTAGCCACTTTTCACCTTTAATTGGAGTCATCATTTTTGTATTGTAATTAATGAATACATTTTAAACTGAAGTCAAAGCTACTGCACAAAGATCTGAACGGAAACAAGCCTTTTTTTTTTTTAGAGATCACTGCCCAACAAAGGTCAGGAGAAGTAACTTATTTATTTCCAACTTTTAAATTGATCACTGCCAATACGGAAATGCAAGACATATTTGTCTCATCTGGTCACACAGCAAATGATAAAAATTTGTTACTTTGCAAGTGAAAATATGTTTTGATATTTATGAGTATTTTCTTCATTTGGATTGATCTGAGAAGCATACAGAGTGTGCAAGAGAGAATCATGCTCAACCTCACGTGGAAAGATCACAAGACAGCACAGTATATCAGAAAGAAAACAGGGTCCGAGACATCAAAGAATCCATTAGAAAACTCAAATGGCAATTGGCTGGTCATGTTGTGAGAATGAAAGACAACCGATGGACATCACGACTCGCAACACGGATCTCCAGAGATCACATGCAAAACCGAGGCCAACAAAATTCAAGATGGAATGATGAACAAGACAAATTCATAATATACTAGCCCTGCGACGCCCATGATAGAGAATTGCAGCAAATCCTAGGGAAGGTCTATGTCCAACGACAGACATTAAAAGCCTGATGATGATGACCCTGCCTTGTCACTTATTATTGAAGATTATTGAAACACTAACATCCAACGGCCATTCCCTTATCCTCACATTCAAGATATACCAATAAATGTTGGTGAGTGTCCAAAGAAGATTAGTATCTACTCAATATATCTAGCTTGATATTTTTATTAACTAAGAGAGAAAAAGTACAGACATTTAACCATACTCATAAGGACGGACAAGACTACGTCAACCAAAACAATGACAAATGTAGGGCAATACTTTACTATGGAGTTCGTCAGCTGCTATACCATAAGGAATAAGATTACAAATTCAAACAAGACTAAATTACATGCAACTAAAACCTAAAAGGATATAATAAACAGTTACGAAACAACAAGTTGAAATAACACAAATCAAATTGAAAGTGGCTTGTGTAACAATTTCGGACTGTTTATAAAACATTGGCTAAAGAAGTTGTTCTTTTCCAGCATAACAATATGAAAAGTTTTCATGAATACATATATATAGAAATAAGAATCACAGATATATATGCGGTGAATGTTAACCTTTCATGGCTACAAAATTCACTGGGTATATATCCTAGTAATTAGTATAACTGAATTTCTGAGATGAGTTATTATCATTATTTCTATTATTATTCGGACTATCCTCATCTTGGTTGTTTTTCATACAACGTTTTGGCCGTTGTGTTCAACGGCCTTCATCAGGTATCATCTGATAGGTGTGGGGAAGTAACGAACCGAATCCTTTATTTAACTGACGGGGGTATATTTGACCACACTATTATTATTGTCTCACACCGCAGTATTATTATTGTCTCATGGGATTGAACCTAGAACCATCAGATTACTTGCAGTAATTTCGTCTGATTCTGTAACCACTACGCTATTTGCCCATGTGGACAACCGGTGCTAATTTTTAGGAGCCTTAAACCTCAGGTGACAGTTTTTTGGTACATAGACGTAGAGACAGACAGATATGTAAATCCTGCAATAAGAATTTTATGAAATCAAGGAAAAAAGTGAAAAACAGGAAAGCCAAACTTTTTTTTCGTATCTTGGCATAGGTACTTCAATAAGCTGTAACCAGTTTCAACAAGCACCCTTTCTCATTATGACACGTGCCCTCAAAAAGCCAACCGTGTTATAATTAAGGCATTATAACAGTGGGTTGGCTACAAGTGATATCCATGTGTAGGGCAATAGGTGCAAGACAGCAAACATTATGTCGTATAAAAACTAAGTGGGATTCGAACAAATAAAGTTATTTTTTCACTATGAAAATAACTACAATATATTACAAAGTATATCAGATTTCAGTATTCAAAAACAAAATATTTACTTCAATGACTTGACCCTCTGAATGCTTGGCTCCTACGCCTCAAGTTACTACCCTCTCACCGTACCTGAGCAAATATTTTTTTTTTTTTGAGTTTTGTTCATTGATAACTGAAATGTTTTTGCCTAATTCATTTTCTTTTACCAGTTAGTTTGTTGGTGAGTCAAATGTATTTCTCAATCAGAGTGTAAATCGTGTCATCTCTCTCCTTACATGGACTTAGGATGTAATGAAATAGCTCCCAGCCCAAAATATCAGACCCCCTGGTTCAAAGGGAAATTCTGTTCTTATTCTCAGTTTTCTAGATGAGTGGGCAATGATATAGGGAAAAAAGTTGGGTCAAGCACCCATCTGCCTTGAAATTTGAGACACCTGGGTGATATATATATATATATATATATATATATATATATATATATATATATATATATTACTTGATAGCGATATCTTGAGTTGTGTAGTTTGGATTAGTGATGGTTTTGATGTAGAACGCTTGAGGTATTCCTGTACAAATCAATGTAACTAAATATAAGCTGAAAATAAAAAACATCAAATTATAAGACCTTGAAACATCCAGAAAATTCTGGAATGAATCAACTACTCTAATTAAGGTATACCTATACATATATACAAGGACATAATCTGCTACCCCCAAATTATGGGAATTTGAACAGCATGCACGAGCCACATGAAGTATGGACTTTTGCTGCTACCCTTTGTGAGCTCATTGTATGCATACGCAGAGGGACTATGATGAAGGAGACACTCGAAATTAAGTTTTAGCGTAGGTAATTTTTTTTCTCATGATTCAATCCCCTGAATCTTGAGTAACATTTTGTATGCGTGTGTGTGTGTGTGTGTGTGTGTGTGTGTGGCCTCATCAGGCGAATTTCCAGCTCTACTCTAGAACAACTTGAGTTTCATAGTATAAAGTTGAATGTATCGAGCACTCTATGGAATAAATCCATCACATATTAGATGTCGCTTTATATCATTAATATAATATGCTATACTGCTAACCTGATCCGTACCATATATATATATATATATATATGAGCTAGTCTGAGAAAGGGCTCACCTCTGCAAATGCTATTGTCACTAAAAACTACATGAAAATCAGGTCATACACAGCTACAATGCGGGAAGGACGGGGGTCGGTGTAAAATGATACCTGGGTCTGCCCCAAAATCTAACCAATTCTTTCGTACCTCATTTCACACCCTTCCACAAAATATCACTGAAAATTGAGAACTTTTGGAAATATTGCATTAACAGTCAGATTGACACTTATTGAATATGTATACCTCTACCAACTTTCTATGCCGAAATAAACGAATCGTTGTCAGTGGGACTTGAACAACACTGCCACAGATTTTGCAGTTGCCAAGATAGTCAAGAACCACTTGTGTCTCTAAAGAGAAAGTTCTTTTTTTACAGCCACCCCCAAGTCTACCTGAGAATCCAAGTACTTAGAAGATCAAACATAACAACATTCTCTACATTTTTGCCACAGACAAAGTATAGAAAAAAAAAAGTTTCCCATCTCATTCCAAATGTAGATAACATCTGTTTTCGGTCAAAACCAGAAAAAAAAACTCAGTCATTACAATCAAACCTCTGCCAATGCCATACACTAACTAAGAAATGAATGGAGATCATTTCATATATAGCTACGATGCAAGAGAAGTAACTGTGTTGGTTTTAATTTCTCCGTATTTCAGTCTATAGTTTTAACATATGAAAGAAATATTTTTGAACCGAAAAATACCCGGATCAACCCAAGAATTTAATCAATTCTTCCTTGGTCCATGGCCCACCTTTCAACATCACCAGAATTCATTTAGAACTTTTGGAGATATGTTTGACTGTTCGTCCACATACTGAGAGGATATAGATAAATACATTTTTTCAAAACGAACAAATACTCCTCAATCGTAAAAAATTCCGGAATCCATCCCAAAAAATAAAATCTATTTCTCCTAAATCCATGACCTACCTTTCCACAAAATGTCACTAAATTTCATTGAGAATTATCGGGGACACACGGCCGTCTGTCTGTCCACAAAACAAGTGAATACATAAATATGGCTTACAACTTAGTTGGCAGAGTTAAACTAAAGATATTAAAGGTAGGGCAACTAACCAGGTAACATTCTCCAGCAATACTTCTCAAAACAGAGGATAAGTAGGGTAGGTATGTAGGTTGGTGAGGAAACACAAACACTTGTAACCTCTCATGGATATCATGAAAACTATACACTCGACAGGTTTGTAAGTAGTGAAGGAAAAATAAATTAAAATTATGTAGAGTGTCTGCATGACTAAGTTGAATTTAGTAGATAAGTCACCTACTTGGAGCAAGGGTTAGAAAGCTTTTGTTAAAAAAACCAATGCTAGAAGAACTAGTTTGAGCATCATTGGTGCCCCATTTTTGTGACACTGTGCCAGACTTTGTTGAGTTGAGTGCGTCTCATGTGTAAACACTCATGACTTTGCGCATTGTTACCAAATTTGGTAATTAAGAGAAAAGCGTGGGAATTGCTTTCACGATAAAGCAGAAGTGATTTCCCAACAGAACATTTCAAACACTGCATTTGTCAGTATCAGTAATATATTTATACTAGCACGGAATCCATAAAAACAGCATTTTTACTGTATTATGATAACAAATCAATATACTGAACTTGGATCTTTTGGTAACTTCAAACTTAAAGTTATTGTGCAAAAGCAGGTATTATATTAGTCGCTGTTTTTGTGTTTTTAAATTTGCAGCAATAAGAGGTTAAAATATATTACAGATTTTTAGCTACAAAAAGCATGGGTCATTTTCAAATTAGGCTGTCTGTCTAGCTACTTTGCGGCTTTGTTATCCGCTTCCCCCTACATCAAATCACAGTTGCGGTAGCATTTCCTAATTTCATGTATTGGGTCAGAATAGCCTGACAGGAAAACTGACATTTGCCCCCCCCCCAATCTGACTATGGTATTTATATAGTTAGATACACAAATCTATACATACATTAGAGGAAAGTAGCCAGAAGAATGAATTATTTGAAAAATGTTTTCCGTTGTTGTTTGATTTATATATTTGTCTGATAACATATCTTCATATATATAGTAAGTATACATGTACAAATCATAGTTGTTCAGTGGGATTGAAGACTGGAGAAATACCTTCCCAGCTGTGATCCCATTGTCCCCTCAGCGTCTTCACATTGTCATCTGATCAGTTGATTTAGAAAAAGGTTCACTACTTTGAGTAAGACTGCTTTCTCGGAAAATGTTAACAGGACCAATGAACTTGAGACATGGGATGTCGAAGTTTTGTCACGAAACCTTGGTATATCTGCTTAACCAGGGTATGTGTGGATTGGAAAGGAGGGAGTACATAAGGTGACTCAACACAGAGGCTGTATCTGCATGGATCTGATATTCTCACATTGTGGTGGAGGACCATCCAAGTCTGGGGAAAGCATAAGATATCATTGGGAAACCTTGGGTGTGTGGTAATGATATTTAAGCCTCAAAACCCTGCTTAGTCCAAGTCATCATTTAATGAAGGCTTGGTTAGAGGCACTACAGCTGTTCTCTCGGCAGTTTTGTGCCATCTTTCAAGAAACTTCATCATTCCATCCTTGCCAGAACATTTCATCTTTCTCAAAAAAGTACCAAATCTATAAGCCTTTGGCAGTCTTCTAAAGCAGAAGTTTTGAAACTGCACAAACTCAAGGACCCCTGCTATAAAGGGAATATTCTGACGGACCCCTCTTTTAGCATTTAGTTTTTAGATTGTAATCAGTGAACTACAATGATAAAAAATTTTTTTAATCATATCTATTCTTAACTGATTACATTTATTTAAATTTTAATACATGGTACAGGTTTATTTACAATAACTATGTTTTTAATGACTGTGCAATGGGTAATGTTTGTCTTTAAAAAGAGTTGCAAGGTCAGGTTTAGAGGAAACACTGCTGTGGACAGCCTAGCATCATTTGGGGTACACCGCTGTGGACACCCTAGCATCATTTGGGGTACACCGCAGCATCATTTGAGGTACACCGCTGCGGACACCCTAGCATCATTTGAGGTACACCGCTGCGGACACCCTAGCATCATTTGAGGTACACCGCTGCGGACCCCAAACCATTATTTGAGGTACACCGCTGCGGACCCCAAACCATTATTTGAGGTACACCGCTGCGGACCCCAAACCATTATTTGAGGTACACCGCTGCAGACACCTAAGCACCATTTGAGGTACACCGCTTTCGGACGCCAAAGCATTATTTGAGGTACACCGCTGCGGACCCCAAAGCATTATTTGAGTAAAACTGCTACAGACCCCCTAGAATTATTTGATGAACACAGCTGTAGAATTTAGTTTCCAAACCACTGTTCAAGAGAACTGGATTTTATTTCTATCAAAAGAATACTATAAAGAATGAAATAAATGGCAGTCAAAACGTGCAATATTAGATGAATATGGCAGATAGGTGAAAACTCCCCAGACCAGCTGTAACAATGCCTGGTCAATAGAAAAAAACATAGTCTGGTCTTATCCAAATGGAATATTGCACCTTTTCTCTTGAACTATGACTAACACCATATGTTTTTAATTAGCTGCCGTCTTCAATTGGTCTAATTAGGAGTGGTATTCAATGTTCAATTGTTTGGTTCTCTCAAAAGAGCTCATAGTAGAGGACTTCATTCAAATCTGACACACCATGACCAGGGTGTATAGATAACTTACTATGGTGCGGTTACAGGTGGTCCCTAGCCCCACGATTGTGTGTTCTATGTTGATTGTAGAGTAGCCATTTTTCATTACTCGTCATGATTTTTTCAAAACCAGAACATTTTCATTCAGTTTAGGTAGCAAACTGCACATGGAAATACTGTCAAGTAGATATTTCGAGTATGTTGGCTAGCCCACCACATCATATACCGTAACTCAGAAGTAATGTCTTAGTTTGACTGCTATCCAACTCATTTGGTCCACCCAACCATAGAGCATCATTCAGCGGGAAGTCTCCGGGACAAAAGTTACTAACCACTTTTGACATATTCAATCATTCGCAGTACTTTCTGTATAACCTGAACAAAATTTTTTTTTTTTTTTTTGATTCAGCACTTTTGGTCATACTTCTGATCATTGTCATGACTGGATAATGGCCAGAACTGTGGCCGAAAGCTTTCGATCAAACTTTTGGACAATATCTGCATTCATTAGATCCAGACACCCATTCTCCGGTACGTAAACATGAGAAATTAACTGAAAAAAAAAAAAGAAAAAGATATATATATATGTTCCAGGTCTATCGTTTTTAATCAAGTATGTATGCCTGTATGCGTGTGTGTATGTGTGTAACACTTTTCACTGTGTGCACAAATACTACACCGATTCTAGGTAGAAATGCTGGCGAGCAACAGGGATCCCAGGAAGATCATCCATACAATCTGATCCTAGGCAAAAAAGCAGATCCATATCAAAAGGATCCCATCATTTTTTATAGGTATTATGCTAGTACATAAATAAAGTACATGAAAATTTACAATTGCACGAGTCAGTCACCAAGCTGGTCCAACATTTCATTGCGCATCAAGGAAACATAAATAAAATGAAAAATTGAAAAGAAACTTTAAAATTAGACATCCTAACCTAGGTATGTTTCTATTTATTGCTCTTCTTATTCATGACTGAATGAACAAAAACTATGAATGTTTATTTTTTATTAACATAAATAAACAAATAACAAAACTCCCCTTCCCCCAAATCCTGGACTGGTTAGGTGACTGCCAATGGGTGTGGGACAAAACCTCAAAGGTGAAAAGCTGCATAACTCAAATGAAAAGCAGGACAAAACCTCCCAAACCCCAAAATTCCAGTAATTAGTGACAGTATAATTTTTCTCTTTCCTGGTCTCATATTCTAAATATTTAAGATAAAAGAGATAAACGAGAACAACTCGTATGTAGTGTCACTTTCCAATTTTGGGATATGTCCAATTAAGAAGCTTCAAAGTATATTCACTTAGAATTTGAGACCAGGTAAAAATATACTGACACCAATCATAGCAATTTGGGGAGGGGTCTTTGCACTTTAAGCATGGGGGCCTTGTCCAGGCCCCATTGTCATTGGGTACAACTTATCAAAGATTATCCCAATTGGAATTCAATTGATCTCATATAGACATGCAATCTGTTGAAAATTTATGAAGCAAAGTAAAACAATTTAATTTATTCAAAGCAATAACAATATAACTTGTATATCTCTATTTCTGTTTTTCTTTCATGAGTACTCTAATTTATTTTTCTAATGCGCAATTTTTAAAATTGAACGTGTGTTGGTGTGAATTTTTTTTTACTTAAAATACCAATTGGGCCCACACCTTTGCAAGGTTATGCCAACAATTGACTTGTATATCAATTGAAAACTCATTTTATTTTTTATAAATAATCTCTTTTTACTCATTTTTATACCCACGCAGCAAAGTCATAAAATAGTTCACGGCATACAATGACATCTGTAATTCCATGGCTGTTTTTCACATCAAATATTTTACTGAGACAATCTATATTTATCTTGAGATTCTATAAGTATTACTAGTAATACTCATAGACCAAAATATAACTCATGTAAACGCACTGATCAAAATTTGGCCATGAATTTTTTGTCTGGCCGTACTTAGAAATTGTTCATTTTTGGCATTTTTTCACTTTTTTCTTCCTTCAATCTTTTCATCTTTAGAAAAAAAAAAAAAAAAATTTGCACAAGAAATTCTTGCTCTTCCAATCCATAAGATCCTTGTTTCCTCTGGAAATTCAACAGTTCGAAAAAAGCCAGTTTTTAAGGGAGGGAGGGTCTATTTACAATACAATTATAATACTAAACTTTATCCTAATTTTCTGCTATTCGTATGGAACAAAAAAGTTGACTTTATTACAGTGATACATATTCATGATGAATACAGTGTGGCAACATTTAATAAACAATTTTTGGCATTTGGCCATCTTTTGGTCTTTTATTCTGCGTGATTTCGGCAAGAAAAGTCTTTAACTATCTAGCAATCCCGGGCTGGGATGTCAGAGTGATCCTCTTTCATTTTCAGAGAGAAGAGGAAGATTGCTCTTTAGTTAAAAGGACAATCAAATATCGGCTTTGAATGAAATCAACCCATTTTATAACATCCTCCCTCTCAATAGGGAGTGAATTATGAATGGAGAATTGACAATCTTTGTTTTTTTTTCATGTCGGTAAAACAGGACACGGCTCCCACTTGGTGAATGGAGCTAGTGTTGAATTTACCAACAATAAAACAAAAGTCATTATTATCAATTTTTTGCTGCATTTTACTTTCATCTTGATTGTTGTCGCATTTTATCACAACTAAACTCATTTTTACTCACTGCTGGAGGGAACCCAGCATGAGTTTAGTTGCAATAAAAAAAACAAAAACAATTAAGATGAAGGTAAATCATACCAAAAAATTAATATGATTTACAATGCTTCAACTAATAAAATGCATAAAATAAAATTGGATTGAACTTAACAACCAGTTAATAATAAACATGGTGCAGAATAGACCGGGGTAGGGAATGAGTTGAAAGGTTTGATTTGGACTGGCGCTTGTCACCGAGTTCTAGTAGTAAGAACTATCGCACATTAAGCGAACCACCCTCCAGCTTAGAGGGTCAAGAGTTTGATTTTCACCTGGAAATTGTTCTATATTCTGGTCTATGTTAATTTATTTACTCACTGCTGAAGGGAACTCAGCCTGAGTTGAGATGTGATAAACAGTAGCAAAAAAAAAAATTAATAATGATGATTTACAGTACATCTAACAAAAATAAAGATAAATAAAAATTTTGAAAAATCAAAAAATGAAACAAAAGATCGCTTAAGATTAATTATGAATGGATAGAAAGCCTACAATAGGCCACAGAATCATACTGTTGTAAATCAATATTAGCTCTGATGATTCAAATGATGCCTCAGTGCATACAAACATCATTGGTGGCAATCGGTCTACCATTAAAACTAAATATCAAAACAATGAAACATGCATGAAACGTTTGATGGCTAATGGAACACATATCCACGAGAGTTTGTTTTTCGTTGAGGATTTGCTGACAATTTGTAAATGGAGGAATTGGATCAGACACTATTATCCACTGTGAACTATTTATCATTGTCAATAGATCAATTACCTCCGTCAATAGAGTTGAAGAGGTATATGTATTTGGTCAGGTCTTTTCAGTCTCACTATCTGCCCAAAAGATATTTCTAAAAGTACTGTATGAATTTCATTGAAATTTCATGGAAGGATGGGCAATGGAGTAAGAGAGAGTTGGTTAAATTTTTTTTTGGGGGGGGGAGATCAAGAATTTTTTTTCTCTTTAATTGGAGATATTTCTATTCTTTTTTTTTTCCTTCATACACTTACGTCTCTGCCCATATCTGTCCACACAGCATCTCCAAAAGTTCTCTATGAATTTCGATGTAATTTTGTGGACAGGCGGACAATGGGCTACGAAAAAATGGATTCAATTTTGAGGCAAACCCATGTGCAATTACCTCCCCTATATTCTAATCATACGTCCATACCATCATGTAACATCGCCTAAAGTTCATGGCACTTCAAGCAATATCACTAAAAACTCACAATGAATTTCAATGACATTTTGTGGAAGGGTGGGCAATGGATCATGGAAAGGGTGATTAAAATTTTGGGTTGGATTAATGCGCACTTCCCCTGACAACAGCGTCGGCAGAAGTATGTGCTCTCCGAGTGCTCTCTAGTTTCATTTTTCAGTATTTCTGTTATTGGGAAGTGGGAGTAGCCTCCCAATTTATTTTACCACCATTAAACAAACGATCGCAAAAAATTCGACTTATGTACAGCAAAAGAAAAAAAAAATTATACAGAGATTGTAATTGATATAAAAAGGTTTGGTAAGTCACTCAATAGAAACTGTCATGAAAACGACGTATTCTGGCAGCGTGCTATGTTGGGGCTAATCAATAAGAAAAATAGCAAAGGGCATGATCAATGAGCCTCTAGTTGGGTATTATTTGCTAAAAAGTATGAATTTTCCAAATAACAGGTGGACACAAACTAAGGGATCAATTTAGCATGAACTTAGTTTGCAAATCGCTCCCCCCACTCTAAAAGAGTATTGGGGGGTGAATTAAAAAGAATTTTTCTCCAAGTTTTACTAGACATAATAAGGAGTAAATATATAAATTTTCAGTCATCTAGCTCCATTGGTGTGGCTTGTTCAAGTGAAACATACATAACCAGTCAGACCAACTTGAAAACTGAAAGAAACCTGTGTTGGCAGTTTTGGTTGACAATTTCAAACAAAGAGGTTGAAATGCACATTTGCTAAATGTCACGGATTTACTGACATTACAACGAAGAAATCTCAAGAAATCACTCACTTTTAATGGATTTTCTTTTCAAATTTTGATTTGCGTACAAAAACAGCGAACAAGAAACAATTGAAATTTCATGAAAAATCGAATCATATTGATTCATTCTATTAACCTTGCTTAGCTTCCCACGTAACTCTTGCTTAAATTAGTCGTTGAGAGAAGAACAATGTTACGAATCACGATTAATCCTACACAAATCTCGCATAAGTTAGGGTTTGACTAGTAATTAGAAATGAATCAAGTCTAGTTGATCACTCAATAGAAACCATCATTTGACCAACTGTGTCGTGTTGATGGTGATCAATAAAAAAAATTTAAAAAAAGGTTAGATCAACGAATAAGTTAATTCTCTCGCCTTAGGTTGGATCAGTAAAAAGTCTGAATTTTTAGAAAAATCAAGCAGGCCTAAACTAGGGGCCGATATAGCATAAACATACATTGCAAATTGAACCCCTCACCAAACACCTATTTTTGAGGGGAAATTTCAAGATAACCATGAAAAATGTTTTACTAGACAGTAAATGTTGAAATTTTCATCCTTCTAGCTCCATTGAAGCCTGTACTCGTGATATACACGTAGCCAGCTGGACCAACTTGAAAACTGAAGAAATCAATTTTGATAGTTTTGGCTGACGGTTTCAATAAATGTTAATTTCTGCACAATGTTGAGAGGGTGGTAGTCCCGATTGTGAATTGTAAACTTTCGCACCCTGGCGCACAAATGCATGTTGTTATTGGTTTGAATAAATTAATTTTCTTTTTATTTGTACGCCATTTTCAACATCGAGTGAGCGAGGTTGTGAATTTATACAATCGGGACCGCCTCCCCAACCTAAATTGTGCCTTAGTTTCCATTACGATCTCCGAAAAGGGACACTAGATACGAGTACCAAGAGAAATAGGGAGAGATCGAAGACGCCATATGGTAAAAATAAATAAGTTGATTATTGGGCAGCGGAAGAAAAAATAAGGGGGAAAAATGGAGAATGCTGAAATTTCCGAAATAAAAACAGATGTGTGTCTTTGTTGAGAGTGCACACTCTTTTCTTGTCTTGGCGCATTATTTTCAGGATGATTTTTTTGGTGAAACAGAAATCGTTAGCAACAACAATAACAACAATGGATAATAATCGATTTCAAGGGCGTTAGCCATGTTGCCACCCACGCACTCAATTCGAAACGGGGGGGGGGGCAGAATGTAAATAAACACTGACTCTTTAACATATTCTGCAGGTGGAATCACTAAAGATGGATTTCTTTTCATAATTTTACACACTAGTATGACTAATTCTGTCCCTTTTTTTATTCGATTGTCCAACGGTGAACAGATTTTGAGGGAGAAAAATTAACACAATAATTGGTTTGTTTGTCAGGGATTTTGAAAGCATTTCATGTTTGTTTGTTTGTTTTAAATTATTATTATTGGGGGGGGGGTATTTGAAAAAATGAAGGGAAGGTGGTCCCGATCGTAAAGATTCACACCCTCGCTCACTCGATGTTTAAAAACGGCGTTAAAATAAAATAAAACAATTCAATTCATTCAAAGCAATAATAATACAATTTATTATTACTTGTTTTTCTTTCACTTTCGTTATTTATCTTATTTCTTTCAATTTGTGAGTCGTTTTTAATACCGAGTGAGCGAGGGTGTTGAACTCTACAATCCCTACATTGTGCTTCCTTTTCATATATTTTTTTTTCCTTGTATTATAAAAATTTTATAAAACCAAGTCATCTTTTATATTCGAGTTATTCAGTTTTTTCAACAGCCTGATGTTAATTATCTCGTTTCTCACTCTCCTCTCCGAGAAGAAGCAGACCTCAAGATATACTCTGAATAAACACTGACAATATTAATTTGATTTTTTTAGATGACGCATTGCCAACCATTGGTCTCTTATTAATTTTTAATTAGTATTTCTTTCATCTTAATTTCAGTTGCTTATCATCGCAGCTCTACCAATGCTGATTCAAAAATGTAGAGTCAAAATGAAATAGGAAGAAAGCATAGCAAAAAGTTTATTCTTCATTAGATAAACAGTGAAAATTTTTCTAAAATCCAATGAATAATTGATTTTTTAAAAATTTTAATGTGTTTGCACGTTAAGATTTTTGTAAATTTCCAAAGGCAAAATTACTACAACAGCAGTTTATTTACATTTTCACATTTTAACCAAAGCGTTTTTGTTTTTTTAAATATCTTAGGTTCTATAAAGTGTTCACAATACTTCCTCATATTTTCTACAATATTTGTTCTTACTAATGAGATGAACATTCTGACGTTAAAATCAAATTTTATACGAATTTGAAATGTTTTTTTTTGGAGGGGGGTCATGTTAATGAATAAACTCGCTGTCATTTGACCCCTTAATCGGCTTGCATGCAATGCATAATGGAGTTAGGGTTACAGCTGAAAACCCTTATATAACTCCTCCAAAGAAGTTGCGGTAAAAAGGATGCAAGTTCAAGTTTCGCCCACAACTTATACTTCATTTCCGCGCCAGTCTGACTAACATTCTTGGTAGCTGCGATGAAAAGCAAATGAAATTAAGATGAAAGAGATATTCGTTAAAAATAAATTATGGTTTATATAAGATACCCTCACAAGAGTTTAAAAAGAAAAAAATAGGATTTGCAATATGGTGCCTCAAATAAACAAGCATTTGTCAAGTTTTTTTTTATTACTATTATTTGCTCTTGCCAATTGAGGCGAGATAAATCAGCTTCACATAATCCTTTTTTTCCACCTATGATTCTTTACAAATAGACTTTCTGGGTCAGAATCATGAATTGCACACATTTAGGCTCAAGATTTCTACGGTATTTGAGCCCTGTTGTTTTTATAACAAAGACCTTTTTTCCGCCGTTCACAACTAACACCATTACTCAGCATTCACTGCACACGAGACCAGTTTTCGCTCCCACAATAATGGAAGAAACAACTTTTAAGCTAAAAACCCGATTTTAAATTCTACTGGAAAAAAAAAGGTTCAAACCTTTCAATAGACAAGACAAACAATAAACAACTGTTGGGTAAGCAGTAGCAATGTAAATTTGTTCAGACAGAGAAACAACCTCAAAAGGCGTGAAGGAGTGGAAAGGTATAAAAAAAACAGGATAGAAAACATATCAACAAGTTTCCATTGAAGAATTATACAAATGCTTGAAAGAAATCTTTTATACTAACCGAAAAAAAAATTGAAATAACTTTTGTGTGAACGAATATAGTTTTTTTTCTTTGAATTTTCCTTTCTTTTGAAAAAAAATGAATACGAGTCAGTTTGAAATGTTTCTTCTTTCTTGAAAAAATTTAGTGAATGCTAAGTACCAGTTCAGACGGGTTATGCAAAAATGTTCTTTTAGTCAAAAAGATATTTTCAAGTGTTTAGTTATGTGTTCAAGTATTGATAAAGAAATTTCCTTCGTTTAATCATTAACGAAGAAATTTTCTCACTAAGTTTGTTAAAATCATCTTAACAATACATTTGAATTCATTTTCCCATTTGTAAAGTCCAAATGTTTCAGACACAAGACAAGCACTCTCTAGCACCCTGGGTGATGGCCCATGTTCCCAGCACCTAGGGTCGGCCCTGATAAGAAGGTTTGGACAGTCTGCCACAACTTTCTGCTATTGACTAATTAATAAACTCTTCTTGCGAGTATTTTCTAAAGGGGAAGATATATGCATTGCATACTGAGTGACAGGTTGAAATGTGTTGATTTTGCAACATGCCTCTGCTCTGCTGAGCTCTTTGTGAAATCGCTTGTTGCATTGTGAAAGATATGGTTTGCAGTATCTAATAAGTCAGTTTTGGTTTTTATTTTTGTTATTAGACTGACAACTGATTGAGTCCGTCTAGAAAGTAGCATGCTCATTGCATGTTGTTGTTTTTTTTTTCTGCCATCAAAGAGGTGTCAAGCCTTGCACCCAGTGAATATGTGCAGGTACACATGAAAATTTGGGCAGCCATGGTGCAGGTTCTTATGACTGCTGCTAGTCAAAAAGGTCCAAGTAAAGTGTCTGTCTCTTAAGAGACAACTCCCATTGGAGTATTCAGCTGGTGATGAAGTTGAGGTTTTCATAGCATGCATCAACTCAGTGATCCTTACAAGTTTCAAGTCTGGTCAAGACCAATACTTTATTTTTACAAGATTTTATGACCATCCCATTGACAGGATCCATAAAAGGGATTTTTCCACCTTAATCACACAACTTGGAGTGTAAACTCATTTAGTGGCTGAATGCACAAAGAAGTTCCTAATGAAGGATTTTCAACATTCTTTACTCATTCCAGGAATCAAACCAAGGACCTTCAGCATACTAACCATTACACTAGCTGAGCAGAGTAGTTTACCTGTGTATTAAAGAGTTAATGAAGAAATTCTTCCCACTTGTTTGAGAGGGGGGTAAAAGTTTTCTTAAGAACAAAAAGATGTTGGGCAGTCATGGCTTGATTTCTGCGAAGAACCATTATAAAAAAAGATTTGGACAGTCTGGCATAACTTTCTGCAGTTGACCATTACATAAACTTTTCTTGGAAGCATTTTTTTCTAAAGGTGAAGATACGCGTTGAATACTGAATGACAGATTGAGACTAGGTCAGAAAGCTATCATGCTCAGAGCATGTTTGTTTTTTCTGTCACAGTCATAGATGATGCATCAAGCTGTGTGCCCAGTGAATGTGCCAGGGCCATCTTGAGAATATTTAAGATCACCAGATAAAGCAGGCTATAGTGTCAATCTTGATTCAATAAAGAGTCAAGGATGAATATAAACATAGATTTAGAAAAGGTTCTCTATATCTGCTATTTAATAATATGAACCTTCATTTTTATTTTTTCACTTGATTTTCAGAGCCCCTGAAATCATTGGGCTATAGGATAATTGCCCAGTGAGCCCGTTTGATAAAAAGGACCTGAAACGTGCATATGAAAATTAGGGCAGCCATGGTACAAGTTTTGATGATTGCTGCTTGATGAAAAATGTTGAGTGCAAAAGGATTGTGTTAGTTCAAAAAGAGCAAGTCTTGCTCAGCCAATCATGGGATACAACTGCAATCAACTGCCACAGGGTTCAAGAATTGAATCAATTTTATATATATATATATATATATATATATATATATATATATATATATATGAAGAGAGAAAGCCTGGTGAAATCAAAAATAGGCTTCCGAGTCTGATCTTTTTTTTTCAAGGCATTTTATAGGTTTAACTCTCAAATTTATAGAAAAAAATATGAAGAAAATGTTGATATCAAGGGAAAATCTTCTGATTGAATTTATCTCCTTTGCACCACTACGCAAATTTCTTAAAATCCACTTCAGAGAAGTGTTCCATTATTATTTTTTTTTTCTTTTAATTCTTTTCAAAGAAAAGTTCAATTGTCAATTACGAGCCTTATCAAGCAGTTCAAGAGATTAAGACTTAGAAATACTCTCGTTTAATTTTGATTGGTTGAATAACGTGTTCAGGTGCTGCGATCGTAATGTGTGAATATGCATGGGCACTTGGCGCTAATTTTAGTTTTAGTTGGAGTTAACTTGTCGTCTGGAGCTGAAAATGACAAATTAGTCACTTTTTGTCTCAGTGTGATTTTAGACACTGAAGCAACAACTTCTAACTGTCTATGGGAAGGGCTGTTGTATATGTAGTTGAAACACATTTTTTAGCCACTCTATTCTGCGGCAGTTGTTGTGGGATGAGAGGTCGAGTCTCATCTGAAGCTACTTCCAGATTCTTAGTTCTAATTTTAATCTAACAGCTGAAAACTGATCGATTCTAAAATTGTGTTTAAAAGCAACAAAATAGTAAGACAAAACTAGTCATACACACACACACACAGAGACAAGAACCTAAAAGAAAGCCATATTCATGGTTTTCTGCAAGAACCTAAGAAACATTGGTGATCTTTTGTTAATGGGAGTAAAGTAATGCCCTTATGCTGGCTATGACATCAGCCGTCACTGCCCGGGATTCACATAATCTCTATTTTGGATAGTTCTTAGAGGTTTTATGATATGTAAAATAGACTTAGCAGCTACCATCACTCGAAATGGTATCACTCACTTCGCCATACACTATTTTACCCATAGCAGGCGGGGGGGGGGATATTCATGCTCTTCCCAAGGGCAGGTTTGGACTCAGCACGTCCATTCTGTTTTCCGCACCGCCAACTGAATTTACTTCCTCTTTCGTTTCATGTCGGCACAATCGAGCTATCACAGGAGACCACTTCCACTTGGTGAATTATAACAGATTATCTGCAATTCACATCTGTTCACCAATACACTAATTTCAAAAGTTGAGGTAATGATATGCATTCTAAAAATAAAAATAAGGGTTATACATTACAAATATTCATTCATTGACAATAATAGGCACTATTATCAGCTGTAAACAATCAAATCCAGTAAAGAAGATCCATAAACAAAACGTCAGTAAAACTTGATAGAAAAACCAACTTCTGTAGTAGTTTACAAGAGAAGCAATAAAAATGTCATCATTTGGGAAAATTAATTGCAAGTTGGGTGAGGGGTACTCTACTCGACTGCAACTTAAGATCGATAAATTGCAAAGGAAAAAAGTTTTATGGGAGAGAGAGAATGCATGGCCTATAAAAATAAAAGTAACAGAAATGAGAGAAAAACACAATCGACCCAGAAAAACAAGCCAAGAAGTCAAACCATAGATGAATGCTTTCTCTCCCTCGCACCAAAAAGGAGCAACATCTAGCCATAATTTTTGCTGATCGATTTAAAGGGGGTTATTGCAAAATCGATTCAGGATTTAACATTAAATGGGATTTTAAAATTCAATACATTTTTTTTCTCTTTCTTGGATTGTTTTTTTTGTTCGCCTATTCTGAATAATTGTGAGCTTTGAACACACCAGGTTTGTTTCCTTCTTCAGGTATCGATTTTTTTGGCATATCTATCTGCAAATTGAATATTACTAGGGCACTGTTCATTCCAGAGGTGCTCATTTGAAAGGGGCTAGACTTTATGGTGGGTGGAACAGCCTGCAATAATTGTCATGTAAATGATTTTCCGTACAAAACTATGACTTCGAAGTATTTCTGTCATTTCTTTTCAGTGTTGCCAATTTATATATCTTATGGATAAATTTTGATAATTCTAGAGAGCAGAAGTTAAGACAGATAATTTATAGAAACTATGAAGAAAGATCTATGATCGTCAAATTTTATTTATTTTTCTATTTGATATCTTGATAACCACTGATTCAAACAACTTCAATCTGGACACTGCACTGCTTTGTGTGCTGACTATTATATCTGGCAAATGTCAAAATTACTTAACACTGTTTTGATAAATCAAAATTTGGCAATCCTTGGAATAACATATTTTCTTGAATGACTATTTTGAATGGCTAAAATTGGCTAGACATTTTTAAAATGTGGCTGAAATTGAGTATTCATTTCCAGGTCACAGTAGACACTCCAAAAATTCACACAAAGGCTCTAAAAAGTATAAATATACAACTTATTGATAAGATATTAAAGTTATTCTTGATCTGAATGTATCATTTAAACATATACAGTGTAATTATACAATGTATTAATCAGTTATCAACAAAATAATTGAAACAAAACCTTTGTTCAAGATACTGTTTTTCAAATCACATTGTCATCAATCATGTACGATGTACTGATCACCTACTTTTTCTTAAATCTAACCACTTTTAGCCACTCAAAATGGTTTTTCAAGAAATCCAAGACAACGCTTTACTCGAAGAATAACTAAGAATTTACTTGGAAGAGATCAGATTTCCTCAAAGACACACACATACAATAGAGTGAGAAAGAAATGACCAGATTCATTTTTGAGTGTGAATACTTAAAGGAAAAGCAATCAATATCCTTAAAGTTCATTCATGCAAAAAAAAAAAGAAAAAAACCCAACAAATCAAAGGAAGCCATGGAAAGAGGGAGAGGGAGTAAGGGGTAAGAGTAATCAATGATGGTAGAACATTTTTTTCGCCTAGTCTCATATTGCAAATATTTTATTTGGGCCCCAATGTAGGGAAAGGTAGGCTCAATCGTCAAGTTTCACTCTCGCTCACTCGATGCAAAAAACTGGGCAAAAATGAATACAATTGGTAATATTCAAGTTTATTGGTAGTTAATTCAACCAAGCTTTCAGTTGACTATGAAATGACTACCCTCGACATTAAAAACAGAGCATGGTAATTGTTCGTACGATAAAAATTACACTGATATTTTGCAATAGAAATATTTGAGATAAACACTATGGCCATTTTGAGTGTTAGCAGGTAGGTTCGAGGGCAAAGTCAGTAGGTAGGTTCGAGGGCAAAGTCAGTTGGTAGGTTCGAGGGCAAAGTCAGTAGGTAGGTTCGAGGGCAAAGTCAGTAGGTAGGTTCGAGGGCAAAGTCAGTAGGTAGGTTCGAGGGCAAAGTCAGTAGGTAGGTTCGAGGGCAAAGTCAGTAGGTAGGTTCGAGGGCAAAGTCAGTTGGTAGGTTCGAGGGTAAAGTCAGTAGGTAGGTTCGAGGGCAAAGTCAGTGGGTAGGTTCGAGGGCAAAGTCAGTTGGTAGGTTCGAGGGTAAAGTCAGTAGGTAGGTTCGAGGGCAAAGTCAGTGGGTAGATTCGAGGGTAAAGTCAGTAGGTAGATTCGAGGGCAAAGTCAGTAGGTAGGTTCGAGGGCAAAGTCAGTAGGTAGGTTCGAGGGCAAAGTCAGTAGGTAGGTTCGAGGGCAAAGTCAGTTGGTAGGTTCGAGGGCAAAGTCAGTTGGTAGGTTCGAGGGTAAAGTCAGTAGGTAGGTTCGAGGGCAAAGTCAGTGGGTAGATTCGAGGGTAAAGTCAGTAGGTAGATTCGAGGGCAAAGTCAGTAGGTAGGTTCGAGGGCAAAGTCAGTAGGTAGGTTCGAGGGCAAAGTCAGTAGGTAGGTTCGAGGGCAAAGTCAGTTGGTAGGTTCGAGGGTAAAGTCAGTAGGTAGGTTCGAGGGCAAAGTCAGTGGGTAGATTCGAGGGTAAAGTCAGTAGGTAGATTCGAGGGTAAAGTCAGTAGGTAGGTTCAGGAGCAAAATCAGTAGGTAGGTTCGTGGGCAAAGTCAGTAGGTAGGTTCGAGGGCAAAGTCAGTAGGTAGGTTCGAGGGCAAAGTCAGTAGGTAGGTTCTGGAGCAAAGTCAGTAGGTAGGTTCGAGGGTAGAGTCAGTAGGTAGGTTCGAGGGTAAAGTCAGTAGGTAGGTTAAAAAATTTACCTTATAATGTCCAATGCAATCATAACACAAACCTTTATCATATCCTAGTTAGATTTGATAAAATACAGTTTCAAATGTTCAGTTTTCTGCTATCATTTTTTCTGTAAAATGTCTGAAATAATCAAGCCACTTTTAGCCATTCGAAATTGTGGTCCCAAATAAATCGGCTTAAATGTTCAATTTTACTTATTCCAAACTATTATCATTTCTTCCAATTAGAATACTAAGCACTAAATCAAAATTTACAAGGAGAAAACCAGATTTCTCTATAGACACACACACGATAGATTTAAAGAGAGGTGGCCAGATTGATTTTTGAAATTGAAAACTAGAAGGAAAAGGAATCAATTTCCCTACAGTTCATTCGGGCAAAAAAAACGACCCTAAGAATTTAAAGGATCCCATTATCGACAGGGGAGAGGTTAGAGCAGTCGAAGATGATAGTACGTTTTTTCACCTACTCTCATAACGCGAGTATTTAAATGAACATTGTACTAAAAATCGTTTGAAAAAAAAATTGCTTCCTTTCGCTTCAGTCCAACTTGTCCAATATTGTCCTGACTCTGAAGTAAGGATTATGGCAAAGAGGTCACATGACTTGACTAAAAGAGCAATAAAAACAAGTAAAACTAGAATAAAAAGCACTTACAGAGCGCATGCCTTTGCCAACCCCATTATTGTCAATAAAAATTGAATGAAAATCAGTTAGAAAAAAGGTCCGATGCAGGGGAGGTATCTGTGAAAAATCCTGGATCCGTCCCAAAATTCAATCACTTCTTCGTAGCTCATTGCCCACCCTCCCACAAAATGTCATTGAAATTCATAGAGAACTATTGGGGGCATGGCATGGACAAACAGACTGAGAGATAGGCTTTCACCGTGAACTATGGGTGATAAGTTATACCTCTTCCAATTTCGTTTATAGTGGTAAACTAGATTTTTTTCCCCCGTCTCCCTTCCACACACCATGTGTAATGTGTTTTTTTAAAGCGTAAATAAAGCTTCGGTCGTGACTCTCCTTTAATATATTTTTTTATTACTCCGGTTTTCAAACTGAATAATCTTCAAATTTTTTTTTTTTTAATTTTACTATGAAAATTCATACGGTTTCTCTAACATACTCATTTATCCTGCAATATTGAAGTTGTACCCCTCCAGACACTGGATATTTTTTTCTTAAATAACATTCGACATGTGTTTGGAGTAGATGAGATTTTTTTTATCTTTAAAAAAAAAAAATGGAAAAAAAATGTCCATTTTCTCAGTTCAGTTTTCATTTCTCTCGTCTTCGTTTCAATGAAGAAAAATAGATAAGATCTTCTTCACTTCATACATAAGAGAAAATATCTACCAGAAAGATATATTTAAACTCTCTAATTTTAGTTCTTCAATAAATTCAAAATAGAAGGCTTTTTTCCAAGTTTTGATTTTTTTTCATTCAAAAAAGGGAAAAAAATTGACTTCCGAGTACCAACAGATAAAACTAAAACATACAGACAGTGCATACCGTGCCAACTTCATAGTCAATAAAACTGAATGAAAATCAATTCATATATATCTAGCATGCAGGGGTGGACACTAAAAAAAAACTCCTTTGATCTGCCCCAAAATTGAATCAATTCTCCCCTACCCCATGACCCATCCTTCCACAAAATGTCATTAGAATTAGCTGAGAACTTTCAGAGATATTGTGTTGACAGACAGGCAGACTGACATTCGACGGGAGTGAATACTACAACTTCGTTCGTAAGGGAAAAAAACGACTTTTAAAATTGAAAAAAAAATAACCCACACGTAAAAATTAATCGTCTTGTACAAAAATAAATAATCTATCGATATATAGACAGATAAATGTAATTCTCGTTCGATTTTACAAGCATTTTCACTTACCTGACAACCTTTTTTATGGTGAAACCCAACCACTACAACATGTAAGATCGGATTCTGTTTTTCTTTTTTGTCACCAATATTATTATTGTTGCTATTTGCGTTGTTATCATCATTGCTTTGCGTGGACATCTTGGCGACTCCCCAGGTCTTAATCTCGATTTTTAGGGGGCTGTTTTAATCCAGATTTAATCCAAATACGAGAAAGGGGCATCAGTCCACCCTAAAAAAATAACAATACGTTACGTCGAGTGTCGCTCCCATCTTGTGCATATATCTTCTGCAATTTTCCTCGACCGACTTCCTTCGATCCGATTGTAACGCCAGCAACGATTGATCGAAGCCGTAGCGAGTTACGTCGATCAGCCAATCAAAATGCGTTTTACATGAAACAGTCTGCATGATTGAATAAGTTGTATAGGAAGGAGGAGGATCTTTTTTTTTTGATGAAGTATAGTATCGTAGGGTATAGAGTTATTAAAGCTTGTCGAAGTTATACCTATTTTTCAAGCTTCTCCGTGAACATTCAGAATTCGGAAAATGGCTTATACTGAAGAGATCGATTTATCAAATAGTCTGAACATTTGATAGGGTTGAATGATTTGAAAAATGCTGATTTATGAATGATAGCGTCAAAGTCAACGCCTTTTTCTCATTTTTCGACTGGAACGCCTTTTTTTTCAATTTTTTTTTCGACTGTTCAAAAAATCCGTCGTTTTTAATTTATAACAATGAAAGACACTCAAAACATGTACAGAATAGAGAAAGCTACTCGGATTTTTATGTTGAATGTACAAAGTTTTTGTCATGTGTTGCCGTTTTCGTTTATTTTAATTAACTCGCCCTCACAACACAGATTTATTTATTGATTATTATCGTGAATAATGAGAATGGAATAGATTTTTTTTCAACCTGTACAGGTTTGTTGAATAAAATCGTTCAATCTTCTTAAATAAATGTTGTTCCTTCTAGAGAATATAAGTAAAATTACGGTCCGGCGCTAAGGTTTCATGAGCCCTAGGCGAGACTTGGAATTTGCGCTAGGTTTCATGTACCCTGGGGAGAATTAAAATTTTTATCTTTGGTTGTATTCTAACGACTATTTCCCCGCCCCAGTTTGGAGCACTCCCTTAAAACCGTTGTGCCCTAGGCGACAGGTTTTCTTCTTTCTTTTTTTTTTTTTTTTTTGTCAATATCCACGCCTTGTTTGCTTCGTTTATTTACCGTAACGACAACAACAATCTCAATAAATTCAGAGAAAGAAAGTTAACCAATCGATATAATGGATTGTATCAAATAGATTAATATTTCCGGGTTCCCTACATTGATTTGAAATCACGACTAATTGATTTGTAGTCAACTCTCTTACCGGCTGAGCAGAACTGACATGTCTTTCATATCTCACAAAACTTATGTTACAAATATTTCAAATGATTACAAATAAAAAATACAACTTGTTAACTTTATATTTGCAAGATAATTTTATCTTAATAAAAATACATTTATATTAAAAAAAGTTACGTATATTCATGGTTTTTTATTCATCATATACAATACAAAAATCGAAGTAATCATCTCCAGTCAGAATAGATGAAGGAGTAGAGTTTGACCCTGCAATAGCCAGGCTTGTTTTTTTTTCTCAACGTAACAAATTGTATTCCTGTTGGGAGAAAAACATTTTATTTTTGATCATAAAAAAAAATTTTTTAAGATTTAAAAAAATACCAACTTGTAATAATAACTTAATTGGGAGAGGAATTTTCAAGTAGCAAAAAAAAAACTATCCTCTCAACATAATAGAGAACAAATGTTGAAATTTTCAGCCTATTAACAAACAAGAAAGTGCGGTCGATTTTGGCTAGAATTTCAATGTTTTTTTTCCATCATCATTTGAGCATTATTTACACAAACTAAATTAACGTCTTCTTGCTTGTTAATCAAATATTGATTACCTTACTTGTACAGATATTTTTTTCTGGCTACATTCATTCTTTAAAGATTATGTTGTACATGTCTACTTGAGATTATTTGAAATAATCCTCAAACATATTTGTAGATAAACTGGAGACTACTTGGAAAATCACCAAAAGTGTAACTGCTTATCTTAGTAATCATAACTAGTAAGTACCAAGAGTGCTTACTTCTGCTAATGCCATTATCTCTGAAAATTGAATGAAAATCAATTCATATATACACATTATACAGGGGAGGTAACTGTAAAAATTCTGGGAGCTGCCCAAAAATGAGATAAATTCTTCCTTAGCCCATGGCCCACCCTTCCACAAAAGTTAATTGAAATTCATTGAGAACTTTTGGAGATATCAAGTGGACAGATAACTATAGTGCAAGGAGGTAACTGTAAAATAAATTCCTGGATGGAGTCATTTTTTTTTTTTAAATCAGCACCCTTGAATCATCTTATCTCTTGATTATTTAAAAACTATTATTGTAATTGATCTATCTTCAAGCTTAATATTATAAAAATAAAGTATTTAGGGTCCTTGGTGTTTTAAGCAAATCTCTTTGATTTTTTTTTATAGCTAGCTCTGTTATTGGTATGTAAATTGTTGCAGAAATAAATAAGAATTGAATTTCAGCTGCATAAGAAATTCTACTCTGAAATGCCTTGACTGGCATAGTTTATCCATAATTGAAACCAGCCAATGAACAGCTTATCATTTGGATAGTGATACGTAAGGAAAGGCACATTAGACTTTTTCCTCTGACAATTAATTGCAGCTTTCTCGAGGACCGATCATCCAAACAGTTTCAAACTTGATACTCTACTTCCTCAAGTCCTGAACAATTCATCTACCGAATGTTTACTTGCTACAGCAACTGATTCTAGAGATAGATAATTGTCACCAGAGTAGATGGTGGCCATTTTGAATTTCAGGATTTTCCCTTCAAACAGTTTTTGTAGACTTTTTTTTTTCTCTCATTCAGAACATATTGAGGATACAAAATTCATTGAGTTTTTTTTTTGTTGCAATTTGTAAGAGGTCAAGTTAAATTTTCACTGGACTATTAGTCACTGAATATAAACCGTCCCGTGACCAATGTCTTTTGGTAGCATGTCATGTTGGGGATGAGAAATTGGAAAAAAGAGTGAACAATGAATAAGTTACTTGTTTTGGCTTTTGTTGGGTAGTACCCACTAAAAAAAAGTCTGAATTTTGAAAAAAAAACAAATATGAACACTGCCGGACTCAAACTAAGCGATCGATTTAGCATAGACTTACATTGCAAATTGATCCCTCCCTCCTCTAAAACGTATTGGAAGAGGAATTTTCTTGAGGCAAAAAAGAAACCTTGCTTACAGACATAATAGAGAGTAAAAGTTGAAATTTCTAGCCCTCTAGCTCCATTGGTGCTGCCTGTATTTATGAGATGCTTTTATACATTGGTGTCCAAAATTAATGAGCCATCCTTTGAAAAATATGGAAATGTAACTAAATTTTAAATCCAAGAAAAGCAAATAACAGGTGAAGAGTTAAAGCAAGGTTCTATATTTCAAACTGGTTTAGCTATATGGATAAAATGGTTGCGGTTTTTCCAATTTAAACAGTATTTTCAGAAATTTTAAGGTGGCTCATAAATTTTGGTTGCCAGCGTACATCGCCTGCCAAACCAATTTGAAAACTGAAGAAATCTATGTTAGTGAAAAATTCGGTTGATGGAAACTGAATGACAAGTAACTGTAGGTAAATGAGCAGAGAAGAAAGTGTCTTTGTAATTCATTTTGTATGTAAACGACCATAGAGTGAACACATATGATATGCCCATATTTTGAAGAATTGTGAAATTTATTGATTTGTGAAGACTGGTGCATGTTCAACCTGTGGGTCTATTGGACCACCAATATTTCCTTTGATGCTTCAGCAGCAGTAGTCCCCAGCTCCCTTCTGAAGGAACCTCTCTTGGCAAGCTCTTTGGCGGAGTTCTTTCATCAGCCTTAAGGAAGCTACAAGTAGGATTCCCGCAACCCTTTCTCTGATCAAAGTGTAGTATCTGCACCATAGCATTGACCATGGTGTAGAACCTGCACTTGGACAACCATTGGGCTGGAGGCGGTTTTCTCAGTCCTGGTGCGTTGAGATAATATCGTAGCCAATGAGGAGTACTGAGGCTCGGCATTGCTGAGTGCACTGAGGCCTATGGACTCGTCCTAGGTCCTCAGATATTTACTTGGCCCAGTCAGCGGGGAAGCAGTTTGCCTTGGGGCCGTGCTGTCCCATTGCACTGAGAGAGATGGATTGTGCTTGTCCTGATGCCTTTGTGACACTAGTTGCAGAGACTTGAGCAATTTTTATAGGTGCTTCATCCCACATTAAAAACGACCTCGTGTCACATCTTGCTCTTGTGGGGGCACAAGTGAATAGGGGAAGCTACAAGTTCTGCACAACTAGATTTTTGATTTGAGGAGTCAGAAGTAAATTCTGTAATTTTCACTTATGTTATTATTTCTCCTCAAGTACAGAGAATCTAAACGATCTACTTATTATGTCTTGATCTGTTATGAGTGGTACACAGTTAACTGCTACTTTATTGTGTTCACACTTTGTCTCCCCTGAGTATTTTGCATGGGATGCTTGGGAATGTTGCTGTTGGGCAGGTTGAAGCATAGGGTTTGGTAAGGTGGTCCAACCTGCCCTATTGAATCTTCTTTGTAAACCTAATCTATATTCAGCTATTTAAGTGAGGCTACTATAGTTGTGACTGAAAGCATTTTATATAAAGGGACTATATGATAATTTTGTCTTTAGAAAACCTAGTCGTAAGGACATCAGGTGTAAACTTTCTTCCAGGTAAAAACGGTCAGAAAATATCAACTTGAGACCAACTGTGCAACCTATGATGTTACTTTGGTTCAACATGTATTGAAAGCGATTGGGAAAGGAAAATCTCTGCGGGATGTTTCAAAAGATCTGCTGATTCCCAAGACAACACTGATCCGATTCTGAAAGGCTGTACATCCGAGAAGCAACGTTAGCTCGAGCTGTCGACTGAAAAGTCAAACATGAAGCAACGAGATTTGACAGTATCTGAGAATATACAGCAAGAGGCCAACTATGCTGATCACAGTGACCTGGAAGATGATGACAGCTTTCATGGGAATCACAGTTCTGATGCTGAAAATATCACAGATATGTGTCTACATCCTGATTTTGATGAACAATGCGCCAGATGTTGGAGACTACGTTCTGGTGAAATAGGTTACCGAAAACACTGTTGAACAATTTCAGTGCAGCTTCAGTAATTGAAGAGGTTGATAAGAAGTTTGTTGTTTGCTTTTTAAGGCAATTCAGAAAAATCAGCGGTGAATTTATCACTCCCCCAACCATGTCGACATTTCTATTATTGACATAAGAGATGTTTCCATGTTCCTATCTCCACCCATCTCAGCTGAAGGTACCAAACATGCAAAGTCAATTCTGCATTTTGCCATTGACTTAACAGCATTTAACTGCCAGTTGGTCAACATGGTAATTCTGAGTAGGTCCTACTTTGTATGAAAGCACGACAACCAATTGTACTATGTACAAGAACTTTATAGTCAATACAATTCTAATTCAAATTAGTTAGCTTCTGTAAATTTCGGTTGTCAAGTCGAAATATATTTTGGAGGTTTGAGAATCAGAATTTGTATTTTTCATGCACTTTTTTGTAACTGGTCCAATGTACCACACAAGATGGTTCAACATGCCCCCACCATGGTGCACATTGGACACTCTGAAAAACTTTTTTGAATCTCAATTACCCTTTCTACAACACTATTTGGGAAGGACTTGATACTAGTTTAGGGCTGCTAATTATATTAGCCCCCCTAAAATATAAATTACCAGAATTGATCTCAGGTGATAAATCCTGGTAAGTAGCGTGTTCACTGCTTAAGCACGAAACAAGGTTAGTACACAGTTGGATTGTTAACAAAACACGGATATAAGAAATAACAAATAAGTTAACAACAGTGCAAAGTTTAAATTCATGAGTGAATTAAAATGAATGAGTTTCTACTGACACGGATATATGGAGGGATCTACCAGGATAAATATGTAGAGATAAGAAGAATGAAGCAAAAGGAATGTCACTAACTACATGTGAGATAGTGTCTATAGAATGTCCGTCAGTTCAGTCATCCTAGTTGTAGCCGCTATGAAGTTATCTTAAGAAGTCCGACTTAACTACAATGAAAGTGATTAACTTAGATAGGATGATTTCTTGAGATGAATATGTGATGATGCGTGTGTAAAAAGAAAGTGTGTATAAAAACTATATTAACTATCCCAACTAAAGAGAGCGAGAAGAGATGAGTTTACCTCGAGGCCATCAGGACAAAAGAAGCTTTCTCAGGGGTGAAATGCTTTAACTTTATGGTCAAAGTTAAAGAAGACAGAAATCATTCTTATGGAGGTTGTGTCCTTAAAGCATTTGCAATTTTTGTCTTGACATTTCATAGCAAACCCATAGAGATATTTGCCTATCATATCCAATTCAATATTCCATCACATCTGTCACACTCGGCTTCATACTTTTAAAGGCTGTTTTATTATAACCAGCGAATGAACTGGCAATGGGTTCTCAACAAGTAGAGGAAGAATGGCAGCTTGGAACGTGCTGTCATTCACGGGTTCTACCCTCTTGGCTTTGGAAATTAAATATCCTCCCCACTAAATATGTTTAATCTGTCTCATCAGGTATTTTTCCTTGGAAATGTTCAGAACTCATCAATTCTCCCTTGATGCCAATATCTACCTCTCTGCTGAGCGAGTGTACAATAAGTGCCTTAGAAAGGCAGGTGGATGCATCATCCGAAACATTGCAACAAAAGTGATTAAAGATGAGGAGACAACTCCAAATGAATTAATGAATAATAACAGTTATGTATAATTCAGAAAGCCTGTCAAGACATTCTTGTTTGATTTTCTTCAAATCATTTCACTGTGAGTAAAGGGAGTTAATTAATGATGCCTTTCTCTACACCAGAGGTCTTGAACATGGGCGGTACCACTCACTAGTGGGTTATTTGCTATTCTAAGTGGGTGGTAGTTTGTTTTGGACAAAACTAATTTCTATGTAGATGGGCGGTGGCATGTTTTAATCCCTTTGAAATGCGTCAAAGTGAGCAATGAGCGAAAAAAAAAGTTTCATATCCCTGTTCTAAACCTATCATGTGGCATGTAGTACAAGGTTACTTGGTTCTGATGGCAGGCAAAAATCCCTGACTTTGATTGTGGTGTGCCAGTGACAAGAACAAGATCAAGATAATAGGTAATGGGGCAATATGCAAGCTGAGTAGATTCATGCCTTTCTTAAGGGTTACTTTGAAAAGCTGTATTTAAAACCTAATTTGTCGATTCCTTTTTCCAAGCTGATAACCTTGCATTTCTTTCAACAATACTGGTTAGAGCCAAATTTTTTAAAAACAAAAAGTCATTTTGAATGTTGGACCAGTTAACTAATTTTTAGAAAAATAAAAAGTCATTCTAAATGTTGAACTGGTTAACTTGTTTTTAGATTGGTTATTTTTTAATAAGACTATCTTCAGGGGCAGATCCTAGATTTTCAGCAAAGAGGCATCCAAATGGGAAAATTAAATTTTACAAATGAACATATTAAAAGATAAACAGATTGCAAACATCAAAAACATGAAAGTTATATGCTTTCACAGTCAATAATTGAATGACCGTGGCATAAAAATTTGAAAATACGTAAAAAGATTCCATTGAAGAATAAATATATCTTTGGATTTTTGAGATGAAGTATTATTATTATTTCTATTAATATTCAGACCATCCTCGTCTTGATTGTTTTTCATACAACGTTTCGGCTGTTGTACTCTACAGCCTTCATCAGGTATCATCAGGTAGGTGTAGGGAAGTAACGAACCAAACCCTTTATTTAACCGACGGGGGTATATTGACCGCACTCCCCTCTTAGCATTAGTAGTATTATTATTGTCTCACACTGGGATTGAACCTAGAACCATCAGATGATACCTGATGAAGGCCGTAGAGTACAACGGCCGAAACGTTGTATGAAAAACAACCAAGATGAGGATGGTCCAAATATTAATAGAAATAAGAATAAATATGATCAGAATTCTATCTATGACATCACTGGCATTTACTATTGGGGAAACATTTGGATTCTGGAGAATCTAGATGTTATGAGTAAACCTGTCAAAATAAGGCCCCATTAAGCTTTTTTCCAAAGATAAAAAATAAAAATTTTTTAGAAGGGGTCTATTGGAATACTGATGCCAATATTCAAGTCCGTAGACAAAACTGTATGACCAGGAGCTCTGGAGCACTGGAATACACAAACAAATGCACATATAAGAGAGGATAGAACATTTTATCACCTTTGGTGGCTATGGTTGTTCAATATGTATTCTGGCATTTTTCACTTACATTTGAGTTGTAGCTTTGTAGCACTAGAATAGATAAAAAGATTGATCAAAGAAATTTACCATTAAAGCAAGAATTGAAAATTTATAAAGAAAATAATGGAGGGTATAAGGGGTTCTGGCCTCCTGGGTCTGTTCCTTATCTTCTGCTATTTTACAGCCTATTCTTTGAAATATCTCACTATAGGGTGAGGTTAGGGTTAGGATTAGGGTTTATTGTAGCCATCTACCAGATTAGTAAATAACTACAAGTCATTAGAGTTATCGTTTCAAAAAAAGAGTTATGTCCCCTTAGGACCCACGTGACTCGGAAGTTGCCAATATGGCGGCTAATGCCTTTGATTCGTGTTATTGAGTTGCTCAAAAAATTTTTTTTTTATCGGATTTGCATCGTTTTGTTCGACTGCATACATTTCTCGCGGATTGTAGAGATCCTGTAGGTGCCCCAAGTGAATTCTTGGGGTCACACAGCTCCACAATTCTCCGCGGTGATTTGATTTTGGAGACAAAAATCAAGTCGCGGGTTTGTTTGGTACTGGTTTTATCCCAACTTTTTTCAGTGAAGTTGTGGTCATCGTTTTGAAAATCCAACCAGCAAAAATGGTTGCTCCAGTGGTTGAGAGTAATCATGAAAACAAAAAGGAGAGACAGGCTTCTCCGCCCGAGAAAGAAGAGCCGATGACCGTGTCTGAACGGAAGAAAGAAAGGCCAAGATCCCCAAAACGTGAAAGATCCAGGTCCCCCAGAGAACGAAGAAATCACAAAACTCGACGTAGATCAAGAAGTCGAGAAAGGTAAAAATCTACTTTCTAATGATACGCCACGTGTGTTTGTATATTTATTTTTTGTCTGTGACACCCCTAATCAATTGAACCATTAAGTAATTTCATTATATCAACTGTTTATGAAATGAATTACAGAAACGAACACATGTTAGAACCTTAAGGACTTTTAATCACAATTTTTGACGGCCCAGGGCAGGTGAAGACAAAAGAATAATGCATTTTATTAACACTTCAGATTTATTCATGTTTGTCTAATAGTAATCATTTAAAAAGACAACAAAATTTCATAAACCAAGTTAAAAATTGTAATTCGATCATATAAAAAAAGACACATCTTGTAAAATTCAGTCTTAAATTTAAATCTATGTACCGAACTGTAAATATAAAATATCTTCGTTCAAATACATTCTTTCCCTAACAATGCAGATTTACTCAAATTTTTCTGATCAGTTTAAAAAGCACGACTTGAAACCAAGTGATAATCGAAATTTGATCGATTCAGTACAATTATTGTATTGACTTGATCAAATTTTAACGTTTTACTACATAAGTACGTTCATTAGCGCGAAAAAGTATACAAAGACTCGCATCATGTACAAATTCATTTTTACAACATTTTTTTTTTTAAACGAGCAATCATTGGTGAAATTGTGGTCTTATATAACCAAATTATTCTCGAAAGTATCCAGTTGAAACTAAAAGAAGACAAATCGAGTCGTGGAATCAAATTAAAAAATCGTAAATTCAATTCCACGTGCATAAACATAGAAATTGAATATCCTCGCTTGAAAATCTCTTAAGGCAACGTCATCAAGTAGAAATAATTGATTTATGTTTCCTCTTTATCTGTCAATGATTCAACATTATGTAAAATCTGGAAAAAAAACATGAGGCTCAGAGTAGAAAACTTGAACTTATATGTAAGGTAGGCTTGCTCCGTGTGTAACTTGGCGATCTTTCGTTTCTCCGACGAAAAATCAAAATCCAATGAACAAATACCATGTATGTACAAAAATTTCCGGTTAAAAAACTTATTGATGAAAATGCTTACGTCTGTGCAATAGTTTCCAGCATGAAAATGGCTATCGGGCTCTTTTATCTTGAATTTTATGGGTAATAGCATGTGTTACATAAACGAGTCTCTGTTTCTGGCCTCGGTGAAAATCGGAAGAAAATGTTTTCGCAAATATTTCTTTGAGCATACAATCCATACTCTGGATTACTGAGGGAATTTGACAGTTTTGAAAAAGGTTAATTTTAAAAGGGGTCTCTGTTTACAACGTATCTATAATGATGAAGTGGGCACAAACTTTTCGCCATATTTACGGAAGTACAGCACATGAATAATCACTTTTGGTTTATAAATTGGTACAAAGATGAATCCTGAAATTTTTCATTTTTTGTCATGATATAGAGAAGGTGGTCCTGATAGTAAATTATGAAGTTTCACTCCTTCACTCAACCGATGAATTTCGGAAAAATGTGCCCACTTTATCATTAGTTATATTGTAAACAGAAGCTCCCCGCTAAAACCTTTGTAAAATGAACGTTTTTCAAAACTGATCCCTGGGTACCCAAGAATCTCCTGGATTGAATACACCAAAAATTACTTGCAAAAATATCTTTGTTGAACAAGTGTTGAATTACGTTCTCATCCACCCGTAATTATTTTTTTGGTGATCACTTCACTAACTGCGAATTGCGTCCAACACTATCAACATGAAATGAAAAAAATTACTGTATTTTTGGGTAATTCTTGAACCTTGTTTTATGCTGAAAGCAGTCTTAAGTGGTGTCCAAAATCCATTGGAATAAGCCTTGAATTTTTTAAAAATCCGTTGGTTGAGAATCTTTTTTTTTCTTCTTTCTTTGTCTTTTTAATCCTGCAGTTTTTTTGTGGGAAATTTAGAAAAAAATTCAACTTGAGATACTTTCAATCCATTAGAATCTGCAACCATTTAGAAATTTGTAGGTTTTGTGAGAAAAAATAATTTTTTGGAAGGTTACTATGTAACTATAATGATAAAGTGGTCACTTACTTTCTAACATATTCACTGAGATGAAGAACTTTGTAAAATCTAATACTTAAGCACATGCATGAGCACCAAGATGTAGAAAGAAATGAACGGAAGTGTTAAGTTTTAATTGAGATTATAAATCATGATTTTTCAAAGGCTAACTTAATTGATTTCTCCCACAGTCTGAGACTCATTCAGGGAGAGTTACAGGTCAGGGTTCTAAGGAAAAGATTGCCAAATTTAAGAGATGTGAAGGGATTATAAAGAAAGTAGAGTTTTTTCATATTGAACTGTTGATATAGGTTTCTTCAGTTTTCAAGTGGGGCTGCCTGGATATGTATGTACGACACATACATGCTACACCAATGGTGCTAAAAATTCTAAAATTTACTTATATCAGAAAAAAAGAAATACTCCCCACCCGGTTTTTAGTGATGCATTTTATTTAAATTGGTCCCTTAGTTCGTTTCGTATTCATGCTTGTTTGTTGAGAATTCAATCTTTTCATTGATCATCCCCAACATGGCATACTTTCAGAAAACATTGGTCATGTGATGGTTTTCTATTGAGTAACTGACCAGACTTGTTTAATTGTTTTTTCCTTCTTTTTTTCCCCCCTTTTACAATCTCCGTAATTGTCATCTTCTTTGTTTACTTTCATCTATTCAAGGCGAAAAAGCCAGAGCCGAGACCGACCCCGTCATCGAAGTCGGAGCAAAGACCGTCATCGAAGTCGTAGTAAGGAACGACACAAGAGTAAACGACTTAAGGAACAATCCCGCAAGGGCAAGGATAAAAAAGATGAGTAAGTATTCCAACATTTACTGGATCTCTGAACTGTCAGGAGTGATGAGAGAGTAGTGGCGTGCATTCTGGGCTTATAAGTTAGGCTCTATGTGATTACTTGATAACAGCCAGTTTATTTGCTTGATAACAAAATAAAAAAGAAATATGCTAGATATTCCAGAGAAGAAGGGGGTTGATAGGAACACACAAACACAAAATAACTGTTCTGTGTGTGTGGTTGTTGATGTGTCAGTTTCAGATGAATATGAGAATTTTTGTTTGTTTCAACTCATTCAGGCCTGTTCTTTTAAAGGGTTACAAAGCAAGAGCAGCATTGATTGCAAGTCTTGTACAAATAAAATGGTCATGTGACCCAACGTATTCAAAATGGCAACCATATCCTGACTTTTCATTCATGTGTTTCACAAAATTTAAAACACACATATGTGTGCTCCAGGCCTAAACGAGTCAACCTTTTAAATTATTGCGTAACGGTACTGACACGGCTTTTGGTATACCATTAACAAAGCAACTGATATTTACTTGTCATTCGTAATATGAAAAGTGCATCTTACAATTAAGTCAAATCATTTGAATGAATCAAAAGAACAATGCGGCCTGACCTACACAAAAATTCACTGCACACTACAGAGAGTTAGCCGAAAGAATCTACAGTGATGGTTTTCAGTTGAATAAGAAATCGTCAACTGAATCTGTCATAGGTTTCTTATGTTTTCAAGTCAGTCTGACTGACCATTGCATGTGCAGACCTCATCAATGGAGCTAGGGGGCTGAAAATTTCAGTATTTACTTCTTATTATATCTACGAAGAACATTTTTTTTTTCTTTTTTCAATTCCTCCCAAATTAGTTTTATGGTAGGGATTCAATTCAGAATATTCTTGGCACCCGTGAAAAAGCATGCAGAGTGCTTAATGTTAAAAACAATGTTAGAAACTATCAACCAGAACTTATTTAGTTTTCAAGTTGGTCTGACTGGCTGGCTGAAGCATGCATACTAGCAGCACCAGTGGAGCTAGAAGGCTGAAATTTTACGTAACTATTCCTTGTCTACAAAGAAAATCTTCTAAAAGAATTCCCTCCTAAATGGGTTGTTAGCTGGGTGATGGAGAGGGAATTCAATTTGCAATGTAAGTTTATGCTAAAAGTGATCACTTAGTTTGTGTCTGGTTGTTTTTTTGCTTTTTTTTTTTTAAATTCAGACTTTTTTTTAGTGATCTCTGCCCTACTAAATATAAGAGAAATAACTTATTCAATGATTACACCTTTTTCCAAGGTTTTAATTGATCACACCTAACATGGTATTCAGCAAAAAGATGTTTTGGTCACGTGTTAGTTTATATTGAATAACTTACGAGACCCTTTTTTTTTTTTCTTCTTCGTTTTGACCAAAATGCTTTTTGCCATTTTCAGGAAGAAAATCAAGTCAGAAAAGAAGGCGTCTAAGAAAGTCCCTTTATCTTTGGAAGAATTACTTGCTAAGAAGAAAGCAGAAGAAGAAGCTTTAAGCAAGGTGAGTCACTATAACTCCTGATACTTTTTTTTTTTTTTTTTTTTCATCACAAGAACAATCCTCTTCTAATTTAGGGAAGTGTATTCCTCACTATTTGTCTATATGATCACATTAAACCAGGCATGGGCAAGCTTTTTGTAAATAGCAGGCCACATTTTTCATCTTTTTTTTTCAGGCCACATTCATTCAAAAGATGTTGATTGTATTACGGCGAATGTACTTCATTTCTATTTTAGATGAAGATATAGATCACAAATATTGTCAGACACCTGCTATAGAGTTTTGACTTTTTTCTGTCTGTCATGTACGAATTACAGTGATGTATGCAAAAACTAATGACGATTTCACTTCCACTTAAGCCCAACTCTGGTTGATTTGTTTTTGCTCAAGTTTTCAAATCCCATTTACAGGAACTAATAATAAAAGAGTTGAAGTGATGCACATAGTTTTGGAATAATATTGTATGGAGAAATGAATTCTGTTTTGTTCAGATTCTAATGAAGCCAGAAAGTTGGACCCTGGTGCAGCCAAACTTGTTTTATTATTGTGAAGTCAGAACAATAGTAATTTTACATTATGAATTATAAAATTGACTTTCTGAGACAAATTATGTAAGATTTCAAATAAAAGCCTTCATTGGCTGAAGGACCCCCCCCCCCAAATGTTCAGATCTATGGTTTCCCATATGTACAATAAACTGAAGCAAGTATATGAAAATGACATTTCCCCACTGTGATTTGAAATCACTTCCAAGTGATTGCTAGGTGACTCCCTTACCAATTGAGCCAAACTGAGAAGTCGTATATATATATATATATATATATCTCAACAAATTTATTTATTTTATATACAAGGCAAAAGTAGGGGTAATCATTTTCAGTTGGAGTAGAAGTAAGAGTTGATTTGACCTTGCAGGAGCCAGGCTTGTTTTCCTCTAGATTCTGTGTGGAGCATAGGGCCACTTTGCAGTTTCTGTAGCAAGTAGGTTTTGTGGGTTGGAGTCGCTAGCCCCAAGTCCCAAAATGGATTGTCTTACAAGGCTGGTGGGCTCCAACTACTTGTTATTTACCCATAGTGGCCAGCTAAATATAGTATTCCACCTGGTAAATAATGAAATAGATGCTCTTTTTTCTTTACTTAAAGAATAGTTTGTGTCCTTATTTTTCCTTTCTTTGGCTCCTTTGTGGCTTATTCTCTCTTGGTGTAACCATGTGTCAGAGGTTGTATCTTCAAGCATGGACTTCTTTTTTTTTTTTTCATATTTTAGCTCAAATGAAAATTTGATATTCGATTCTTTCTTTCTGTTGCTGATTTCCTATCCTTGTGTCTCAATTTCTTATTCAGCCCAAATTCCTGACAAAGGAAGAACGAGCTGCTGAGGCCCTTCGGAAACGTGCCGAGGCCGTCAAACATCAACAAGCTGCAATCCAAGTTGAGAGAAAAAAACAGTTGGAATTTCTAAGGACGGCCAGGGGAGATCTTTCGGGTAGGTTGGCATTTGACATTCTCTCTCTCTCTCTATCTTTTCTGTGTTGAAGGCACCAAAGAGAAAACTGGAGTGCTCTTGTAATAGTGGGGTCCAGGGCGTAATAAGCTCAAAAGACTAAGAGTTATTCCCCTTGCATTATTGATTATTGTATTAAAATAGATAACTTAGTTTGAAAACATGTATCAAATTATTATTATTGAACTGTTTTATATTTGAATAAAGATTGTTTCTTGAGGGATTATTTCGTGTATGTCTTGACTCAAAAAGATAAGTGAAAAAATCTTGCTATCGGAATAACTTCTGATCTTTTAGATATGTTATGCCCAGGACCCCAAGACTGGTCCAATGCAGATTTGCTAGGTTAGGCTACAAGGGAGATCAATCCAAACTTTATCTTTGTGACACAAGCATTGGAATAGATTCAATTTAGAAATTGAGGTACTCTGGAGGTAGAGGTTCAATACCAGCTTTGACGCTATTCCAAATGCTACCTGTTGGTTGAATCTCGGTGATAAAGTCCGGATTATTTCCCCCTTTTAGCCCAACAATTTTAGTCCTGAATTTCCAAGATGAGGAATTATCATTGTTATACACTGATTTATCCGTACTAGTGTCCTCATCTTTGTAAAGTGTATCTTGTAATCTGCCTGGGGGTCATGAGTTTGATCCCTGGGTTAGCTAGCGCAAAGAGTTATATAATCTGGATCAGTGGAAGAGGCAGACTAGTTGCATAACAAGAACAAATCAACTCAGAAGAATCAATTGATATTTTTGACTTTTGGACTATTATCAATCAAAAACCAAGAGTTGAATTCTGTTCCTGCAGTTTGATGCTTACAGACCATATCATGCATTGATGCCATACTTATGCTTATACCACTGAACTAAGATGGGTTTTTTTTTTTGTTTTGTTTTTTGTGAATTGTTTTTCATTTCAATTCTTCAATACTCACCTACATGTTTGTGGTTTCTTTTCCTTCAGCCAACAACAAAAAGATGCCTGGAAAACTGCCTGCAGCCCTCAGTCGTGTATTCACTGAAAAAGATCTTGACAATGGTGAGCACTCTTTTTTTTGTTCTTCCTTATTGCAATCTTGCTGTAGGCGAGGTCGCTGTTATGAAATCTACTGGCCACAGAAATATCTTGGAAAGTTTGAAAGATAGAAGCGTGTAGCTTTCACCAATCAATAGCATATTTGAAGATTCATTCAGATTTTGAAAAAAAATGACCTGACCTAAGCTGTTTTTTTTTTTTTTTTTTTTCAAAGTTTTTGTTTCAAAGTTTGATAACTTGGAAACTAATGACGATAGAAACATGGGGTTTTCAGCTATCAATAGCATATTATGTATGTGTAGTTTAGATGTTTTTAGTTGTCAGAGAATTATGTTTTTTTTTTTTTTTTTTTGGAAACAAGTTATTCTTGGTAATCTTTGTTTATATATATATAAAATATGGTTGCTAAACACAGCATACAAACAATACTATTTTACATTCATTTAAACAAGAATTATGTCACTTTTAGTGTGTTATAGGAAAAAATAAAGTTTTTCTTAATCAGTTTTTACTAAATGATAGAACATCAAAAAACATTCATTGTAAAAGCCAGGGAGCATTATAGCTTTACTTAGAGTGAGTAATTGTGACTTGTTCGTGGGAATTAAGAAAGGAAATCTCCTTAACGCTCTGCTAATAAGAAATGCCCCTTTTTTTTTCTCTCTCAAATTATTGGAAATCGTCAAGCAAAACTGTTGGTGTAGGTTTCTCAAGTTTTTAGGTTGGCTACCCATCTATATCTGTGTCACTCCCACAGGCCAGACCAAGGGATCTAGAGATCTAAAAATTTACATATTTACTCATTATATCCAGAAAGTTGCTTGTTATATATATATATATATATATATATATATATATATATATATATAAATGCTCTTCCATAGGAATAGAGTACTCTGGTGGATGAGGAATTTCTGTATAAATAGATATATCGCTTAAATTCAGCCTTACTGACTGTAGAGTTCTGTAGTCCAGAGGTAGGATATCGGCCTCCGGGTCTGAAGTGAAGGTTTCAATTCTGCTTCGCTGTACTGGATGGGATAATGGAAAGAGATGTAATACATCGAAACAGCTGTCTGTGGATGACACAATAATATATATATATATATGTGTGTGTGTGTGTATATATATATATATATATATATATATATATATATATATATATATATATATTCTTTTAAATTCCCACCCTAGATTTTTGCACTGTGAGTTTGTTAAATTGGTCCCTCAGTCTGTGTAAGGCAGTATTCATGCTTGTTTTATTATTCAGACTTTTTTAGTGATTAATTCACAGTAGAAGATGAGAGAAGTAACTTATTCATTGATCACCTCTTTTTCTGATTTTTTAAATGATCACCCCAAACATTGTCCGCTGCTGAAATACATTCTTCTTTCAATGGTTTCTATTGAGTGACTAACTAGAACTGTTTTCGATGTGAGACTATTTAAGTGAATTTGTGAAACCAAAGGAAAAAATAACCAAACACATGCGTACAAATTCATGTAGGACAATATACAAAATTTCACATACAAACTACATTGAAAATCGCAGTAGAGCCTCCAATGAATTCTTCATCAGATGATAGCCTTGTTTCAGTGCTGATACTTCATTACAATTAACTCAAGGTCCCCCCAGTTATACCTGACAATATCACCATGCTTTGTTGGTTTTCGATTAGTGTGGGAGTGTCAGATTGATGCAGCTGTTGTCTGTTCTCAAATCCTATTTACATATTTCCTGTCATTGACAATCCAAGTTTATTCAAATAAATTCTAACTCTTATTCCTTATGCCTAGAAAAAATTTTTTTATAAATCCGTCCCTTTAAAGAGGTTTTTAGTCGGGGTTCTATTTGCAATGTAAGATTATGCTATATTGATCCCTTAGTTTGCATCCAGCAGCCATCACGCTCGATTTTTTTTTTTTTCTGATCACTGCTCAACAAAAGGTGAGAGAAGGAACTTATTTATTGATTATTCCCTTTTTCTAATTTTTTGATTGATCACCCCCAACGTGGCATGCTGCCAATAGAAGTTTATCTCCTGATCATTTCTATTGAGTGTTTAATTGGCCTTTTCTTTTTTTCTTTCAGGCCGTGACCGCTACGACAAAGATGGTAAACGTCGAGATCGGAAGGACAAAGAAGAAGAGGATCGTAACAAAGTATTGGATATGAAAGACAAAGAGAAAGAAGTAGAAGCAATCAAGGTGAGTTGTACGCAATCGAAATAAAATGAATGTGTCAAAGTGACCAATAAATGTAATGCTTCAGCTTAGTGTTAACACGCACACTAGTCGGCATATCTACAAATTGAAAGTTTGCCGAGCCACCAGAGTTTGTGGTCATTTCTGTTCTGCTCAGTTATCTCAGAAGGCCAACCAGTTACAGAAATCCGAATCTTGCCAAATAACTGGTGACAAATATCCTATATAAAAATGCTTATGTGATCAGATAAACAAATAGATCAGGAAAAATCTCTCTGGTATTTGCTGGCCTAGAAGACATTACTCTTCACTGCAATCCACTTTGAACCCCAAGCTGTACAGATTGAGCCTTTGATAATCAGTCTCCAACATATAATACTCATGCATTAGGCAAAGGTTTACTTTCCAATTCGAAAAAGTCTTTAACTAAATCATCTTCTAGGTCAGCAAAAATGTCAATTTTCACTTCTGACTTTTGCCAGTTTTCAACATACTTTTTTGCTTGTTTCCAGGAACGTTATCTTGGTATCACTAAGAAACGTCGTCGTGTGCGGCGTCTAAATGACCGGAAATTCGTGTTTGACTGGGATGCCGGAGACGACACCTCCCAGGACTACAACCCTATTTACAAAGACAGACATGCTGTGCAGTTCTTCGGACGTGGACATGTGGCTGGAATTGATTTGAAGGTAACTTTCATCTTCGATATTTTTTGTATTTTATTTTTTTCCAGTTCTGTGAGTGATGAAAAAAAAACACTGAAATCTCAACAAAATCGAATGTTCATTTATTGAATGCTGATTAATAGTAGTATTAGACAGTACCTCTATTTTATAAATATGGTCCAGAAAAAAAAAATCGTATATGAAGATCAATGTTCCCTCTAATCTTTCATTATCAGTCTGCATGAAAATCTTATGTTGTGCAAATTTTTTTTCTTTATGACTAGATGATGTGCACACTTGAATTTGGCATAGTGAATAAATATTTTTTTCACCACATAATTAGAAAACTTTTCTGAGCGTATTAATTTTCTTTGTGCACTGGTTCAATGTGTAAAAGCACACATGTGCACCTTTTAGAGGGAACTATGGTTAAGATACATCATTGTATATGAGCAACTTTATATTAAATTTTTCTCATTAGAATATATTCTTTAACATAATTTATATAAAGTAATTTATATCATGGTCGGTTTACTGATTCTGTTTGTAAACCAGTAAATTATGGCTTAGACCATGTACTGTGGTCATTTCTTTTCTGCTCAGTCACCTCTTGTGAAATGTAATTAGTGCTTTGGAGTAATTAGTGAAATAGTATTTAATGGGTCGGCCTCATCTTCTGCTCCAGATTTATGTGTTCTTCAAGCTTTTTCCAGTTTTTATTTTGTTTTTCTTATTTAAAGGCCCAAAAGAAAGATCAGTCCAAATTCTACGGAGATCTCTTGGAACGTCGTCGAACGGAAGCTGAGAAAGAACAGGAGAGGTGAGATAGGCTTTTTTTTTTTTATCTCTTTTCTTACCTCCCTTTTTGGTTTCATGCTAAAGTCTTGATGGTTTCTGTTGAACAGAACAAAATTTACGTTCATTATGCCTGTACCTTGCGAAAATGAATCACCTGTTATCACCATATGCTGGGACTAAATATCTAAAATCATCAGATCTTTTTTCTGAAATTTACCAGCACAAGATTTGGGCATTATTGGTCCAAAATGATCATAACCCCCCACCACCACACACACACACAAACAAAAAAAAAAAAATACGACAGAAGAAATGTTTTTAGATGGTGCCTAGTGGCGTACTCATGCTAATTTTCAAGGTTATGAAAAAAAAAAAAATCTGACTAGGAACATCCAAAAACACGTGCACACACTGACAAGCTAAGAGAGAATAATCTGTGGCCCACTTGGCTGGTTGGTTGATCGAGGGAGGGTAGACATTTTTGGGGTAATGTTAATTCAATACGGATTGATATTTCTCCATAAATTTGGTATTGGGGTATCTGTGATTTTTGGCTCAAGAAGATGACCTAAGGAATGTTTCCTAAAATTGGCTGATTTGATATGGAATGACCTTATGGACAGTTATGGGATTTGGATGAATCTTATTGAGCAATGATACTCCAAATACTTATGTAAACCATTCAACTTATGGACTGGCATGTACAATGTATTTCTTATTTACCATTTCCTCGCGGTTTCAGTAGTTGGTAGCCCCTTATTCAAGGTGGACCGAAGGCTAAAAGGCACCAACTTCCTTGCTATTTACTTAGAACCAGGGGGAGAAGTGGATTCATGTGTTTCTGAAGGGCATTAGTGTTGAGTCAACATATGCAGCCTCAGCCTAAACTCTAACTTGGTTTGGCAATTCCGTTTTCTGTGGTGTTAACCACTCTGCTATTGTTAGAAACCGTCCACCAAATCTGTCATCATAGTTTCTTCAAGTTTTCAAGTTGGTCAGGCTGGCTATCTATTTATCATGCTTGCAGGCCACACTGATGGAGCTGGAGGGCTGAAAATTTGAACATTTACACTAAACGTCTAGAGAAAACTTTCTCTTAACCCCTAACCAGTTTTTAATGTCAGTTTTAATTTGCAATATAAGAGAATGCAAAATTGGTCCCTTAATTTGTGTCCAGTGGCATTTATGCTTGTTTTTTTGAAAATTGAGACTTTTTTTAGTGATCACTACCCTACAATAATTGAGAGAAGTAACTTATTCATTGATCATCCCTTTTCCCAACTTTTCAATTGGTCACCTGAAATGCTGCCAAAAGATGATTACATGATAGTTTCTATTTTGTGACTAACCAGACGTGTTTCTTTCTCTCTTTTTTTTTTCTAATTTCTATGTTTACGTATGTATTGCTTTTGTGTAAATATAGAAAAGTATAATAGTGAAGCAACAATTACACACCTTTGAATACTAAACCATATTTTTAGTATCTTGATTAGGTTTATTTTCTATTGTTTAAAAAGAAAAAAATCAATGCGAAGAATCTTGAATCAAAAGTTTTGTTTGTTTTTTGTTTTTTTTTCTGTTTCAATCAAATTATACCATTAACCTAATAACTCATAATGCATGTTATTTATATCTATAACCATGACAGAAGGTACCAACCAGAGTTGCTTGAAACGTGACCCTCTGGGTAGAATGAAATTTCAGGTCCTCAAAAATGTTATTGTACCCCGACTTTTGAAAAAAAAAAACAAATATCCATTAATGACATTCTCTCTCCAGTTTTTGAAAGAAAGTTTCCCTGTCTTTTCTTGTAGGAAACGTTTGAAGAATGTTGCCAAGAAGGAAGCGAAACAGAAATGGGACGATCGGCATTGGTCAGAGAAGGACTTGGAACAAATGCAGGAACGTGATTGGCGTATCTTCAAAGAGGACTACAACATTACCTGCAAAGGAGGCAGAATTCCTCACCCGATCCGTTACTGGCATGAATCGATCCTCTCCAAGGAGATCCTTGGGATCATTGAAAGTGTCGGATACAAGGTGGGTTCAGTTTTGAATCAGATTCTGAATAAGTCATTTGGGACTCTGAAGCAATGGATCTCTACTTTTTTTTCTTTTGTCCATGCCCCCTTTCCACCATATTTCCGAATGTCATTCCCCTCCTCCCCTTTTTAAGATTGCCTGAATCTTGAAGTGCATTCCAAAAAATATGCCTATATAAAAAGCAACGTGTAGCCACATACACACATAACATTTTTTGTGTGTGTGATACTTTCAATGAGCGCACAGATACTATACTCTGATCCAGTAAAAGAAATTCAGTAAGAAAAATGATTTATTATGTATTAAGAAATGGATATATATGATCATATATAATGCAATTTATAATCATTCTATCCAATCATATGTATCCATTTAATACATAACTGTCACGTTGAAAGAAATGAATAGACCAAGAATAAACAAGATGAGAATTTGAAGTGAAAACAGTTATTTGGGTCTTTGCATTACCAGTGGCTATTTAGCTCAATGGTTAGAGCAAGACTATGTTGAAGCGGCTACCCTATCGATTGCTGGTTCAATTCTTACTTTAGCCCCATTTTCTTTAATTGTTTACTTTATTTATGTTATTTAAGCTAAGTGATACATTGACTGTGTAACAACGGGAGATCATTTCGAATTTGAGTTTCTATATGATATAACACACACACACACACACACACACACACACACATATATATATATATAACCAGTGTATGGATCTGAATTATAATTTATTCAACAGTATTAGATTAAAGAGACAATTCAGAAAGCCAAAGTTCATATTACAAATGAGATTTCAATATTCAATTAAACATGTTTCATTAGTCAGTGCTAACATCTTCAGAGATAGTATGAGTATTCTGAATGGTTTCCATGTTTATAGATTCCAGTCTCAGGTGTGGGAGGGTGCTGTGCACTTCATTGTTTTTAAGTGTCCTTGGACAAACTCTGGTGGTGATTTTTTATCACAGCTGAAATGTATGATTACCTTAGAAAGCTTTTGGAATTTACTATTCAAACCTGCCATTCTCAATTGTTTTCCTGGCATTATCCATCACATACTGTTTAGGTCTTATATATAGAGAGAGGGGGACACTTACTTTCATGACAAGTTCTGATTCTTTTCAAGGAAGCATTATATCTGGAAGTGTTCTTTCTCTTGCAGGAACCAACCCCAATTCAGCGACAAGCCATTCCTATTGGCTTACAGAATCGTGATATCATTGGTGTGGCAGAAACTGGCAGCGGTAAGACGGCTGCTTTCCTCATTCCACTGTTGGTATGGATCCAATCTTTACCAAAGATTGAAAGGTAATTTGTTTATTATTTTGTTAGGCCTCTTTGGTCATCTCTTCATGTACACAATATGAATACATCTAATTCAAAATATATACAAGATTCATGAAAAAACATGTACATGAATACAAGCATCTACAATTCGACAAAATTCTCTCTTGAAAATCTCATCAGATAGATTCCAAAAATGTCTTCGTAAGCTGATGCTCATAATATCTCCCCCTATCTAAATTATTTTCTGAACTCTTTACACTTGTGCTATCTTTAACATGACTAAGCAACTTATCCGAATAAATTGAACAACTAAAGCTGCTGTGGGGTTCTATCCTTTTTATATGTTTGTGCATTCCAGCAACACCATTTTGTCTACAGACTCAAAAGTTGGCATCAGTACTCCAATTCTAAAAACGTTTTTTTTTTTTTTTTTTTTTTTTTTCTATCATATAAATTTTTGGAAAAACAAGTTCTTGGAACTCTATTTTCATTACTAACGTTGAGATTCTCCTGAGTCTAGATCTTTCTTTACTCTACTTCCTTCTGGTGAAAAAATGCCAGTGATGTCATAGATGGTATTTATTCTGATCATATTCATTCTTCGATGGAAATTTTTTCACATGACTTCAAATTTTTGTGCTATGGTTGTTCAATTATTCACTATGATGGCTGTTATATATTACTCTATTAGAAACTGTCTGAATATTTCTCCTCCACAATAACTCATTTACTTGGGCACTTCATACGGTTTGCTAATCTTCAAATCTGCTCATCATGAGGTGCAAAACAAGCAAAAAATGCATACAAAATACCCAGCACTTCTCTTTTTACTAGTATCTTAATTTTTGTTTTTAAATATATTTCTGCCTTTGGCTGTCCAAATTTCTTGGATTAATTTCTGACTAATTTTTCTTTCATCTTATTTTTGTTACTCTTTTTCCCCACTACGAATTCAAGGTGTAATAATATTCTAATTCTTTACATGACACATTTTTGATTATTATTCATTTTCAACTAGTTATTCTTTCATCTTAATTTTTGCCCTAATAGTCTCAAGTTGCCCGAATTTCTTGGTTGAAGCATTGACATTGTTATGAATTTTTGACTGGTTTTTCTTTTATCTTATTTTTACCAAACTAAGTTTTAAACATCAGTCATCTTTTTTTTCAAAATTTTTTAGATGAAGTATTGTCATTAATTTTTTACTAGTTTTTCTTTCTTTCTTATTTTTGTTGCCTGTACACACATAGTAGTAGGTGTAATAGTCTTGAGTTGTCCGAATTTCTTAGATGAAGCACTGTTAAAAGTTAATATTTATTGTTTGACATCAATTATCTGTTTTTTAAAGAAAAGCCAAAGTTTTTTTTATAACCTGTCTAATTTACCTCTGCCCACTAAGTTGGAAAGGTATATATTTAGATTCTGTTCCATATATTTCCTAACAGAGATGTGATCGTGCAGAAAATTCTTATATCCACATCCACTTGTATGTCAGTCATTGTTCCTATTGTAAATCTGAATTTCATTGTTCATTTCAGAATGGAAGATGCTGACCAAGGTCCGTACGCCATCATTTTGGCTCCGACTCGTGAGTTGGCTCAACAGATTGAAGAAGAAACCATCAAATTTGGAACCATGTTGGGCATCCGTACAGTGGCCGTTATTGGTGGTATCTCTCGAGAAGAACAGGGATTTAAATTACGTCAAGGATGTGAGGTAAGAGACTTGATTTTTTTTTTTTTGTTTTCCTGCTTTGGATTCTTGCATTCTAGCTGGGATATGCAACTACGACTGTTACTCTCGTCTCGATTTTCAGAAACTTTGTTCAAACAATCATTGTAGCATTTTGCCTTTATCACCAAAACTGTCAACATAGGTTTCTTCAGTTTTTGAGTAGGCCAGCCAGCCAAACATATATATATATATATATATATATATATATATATATCCTGGATAGATGGCATTATTGGAACCAGAGGACTGAAAGTTTGAACATTTACTCCATGTGACTTGGAAAAAAGTGTTTGTTTTTTGAAAATAGGTTTTTAGTGGAGGTTCAATTACCAATGTAAGTTTATGCTGAATTGGTCCCTTGGTTTTTACTCCGGCAGCATTCATGCTAGTTTGGCGAAAATTTGGAATTTTTTTTCTTAGTGATCACTGCCTAACAAAAGGTGAGAGAATTAACTTATTCATTTATTACCCCTTATTTTCAAATTTTTAATTGATCATTCCCAACACGACATTCTGCCAAGAGACATCAGTCGCCTGATGGTTTCTATACTAGTGAGGCTACCTAGTATAGCTTGGGCTTTGTTATAACTTCTGTTTGACTGTCAGGCCAGCGATCATCTGCCTGATTGTAGAGTGAAAAAAAAATTACGACTTGGAGTTCTGTCATTATTTCTGTGAGTTCTCATTTCATTTGAAATAATGATTGAAGAGTAGTTGTTGGATAGCTGAGTGGATAACGGCACAGAGGATGGACTCTAGCTGGGACAATTTGTATTCGCTTGGCACTAACGGCCTTGGGAAAGGCATAAATCTACCCTCCCTCAGGTATTTGTTGTTCAATTCACATATTGCAAATGGTCCGAGTAAGTAGTGATGTGATATGCAGATCTTTAGCATGGACAGCTGATGCCGTAGCCAGCGTGAGGGCACCAAGAAAATGATCAGAGACAGAATGAGAAGTTGAACTAGAGATGAAGTTTCTTCTTCTGTTGAACAAACAAGGAACCCATTTTGTCTGACCACCTCCAATGACGTGGAAGAGTGTAAGGTATCGTAACATTTTCAATTCCTCTCCTTACAGGTTGTAATTGCCACGCCAGGTCGTTTGATTGATGTCCTGGAAAATCGTTACCTTGTGCTCAATCAGTGTACATATGTTGTAATGGACGAGGCCGATCGTATGATTGACATGGGATTTGAAGCCGAGGTGCAGAAGATTCTAGAATTCTTGCCGGTCAGTAACCAAAAACCTGATACTGAGGAGGCTGAAGACGACGCTAAGATGATGCAGAATTTTACTTCAAAGAAAAAATATCGACAGGTTTGTTTTTCGTCTTTTTGAGAATTTATTTTTGAATTTTTTTTTTTTTTCCAAAACTGGGCCTAAAAGACTGAACACAGATAACCATCAAATTCTAAATGAGTTGTCTCCCTTGTTCATTAATGTTACTAGTGAAATTGTTTGCACGTCACGTTTGTTTTTAATAGATGGAAGAAAATACATTGAATTTCTTAGAAATGAATCTTGACGTTATTATTGATTTTGCCCAGTTTTTACCTTCATCCTTTTAATCGCTTTTTATTATAACTTGATATCGAACCGTTATTCTAGGGCAACAATTGAACAGTGTATTCTGAGATAAAGAGTAAGCCCAATCACCGGCTCTAGCCAGAGAGAGTCCAGTCTACGCCTGGATGTTTCAACCATTCGGCCATGGGGACTTCATTGTTGAACTGAAGCTGATTTCACTCCTTAAACCTAACTCCTTACAAAGGATATTCAACGTTGGTTGATGTTTAAGTTAAATGAGACCTAGTAATCTAAATAAGCAACTGGAAGTTAGGATGAAGGTAAAAAGCTAGTCAAAATTAATAATAATGTTGCAATACTTTATCCAAGAATAAGAATAAATGAAAAAATGAAATAAAATGAAAATATTGTTGTATTAAATGATAAGTTATGTCTTGAAATATTTTGTAAAATAACTGATGCTCTAGGTATACAGTTGAATTTATTAAACCATATTAAATTCCATATTTGGCCAGGAGAATGTGCTTTGGCCATTTACAAACAATACAACTGCATTCCTACTTAATTCAACATCCTTTAAAAATATCTTAATTTGTTTTATTGATCTTTTGATGTCTTTAATCGCATCAGGACAAATGTCTTGATCAGGAGTTGATTTTGAGATTCTTATTACACAATCTTTTTTGCTATTGTGCTCTTGGGTGCGCTTTCTGTCAAAACTTCCATGAAGAAGTGTTGTTTCTATTAAACATTGATTCTTTTGGGCCAGTTACGTCATTTTTGTCGTTTCTATCTCAACGTTTCAGCTGTTGTACCCTCCAGCCTTTTTTCTGTCAAGCCTGGCTTTACCCCTCTTAAAAATAATTTTTTTGCCATTTTCATTTCTCTAGACTGTCATGTTTACGGCCACGATGCCCCCAGCTGTGGAGCGACTGGCTCGCACGTACCTGCGCCGACCTGCAGTCGTGTATATTGGCTCTGCCGGCAAACCGACCGAGCGTGTTGAACAGATCATCTACATGGTGTCTGAATCAGAGAAGAGAAAGAAATTGCTCAGCATTCTTGAGGCCGGCACCGAACCTCCTATCATTATTTTTGTCAACCAGAAGAAGGGAGCTGATGTCCTGGCCAAATCTCTTGAGAAGATGAACGTGAGTTATTTTATTGTCTATTTTTTTTTTTTTATTCGATGAGGATTGGATGCGAACCATTATTTGATTTTTTTGATTGTGGGTAAACAGAGGACATCAGGTGGGTTCAAACCACCAACCTTTCAGATGAGATCTGAATGCTCTTATTGGCTGCACCTGAAAGGTTTATATCTGATAAGTGATTTGTATCTGATTTCAAATCACGTGTGTCTGACTGTACCCATCGTAAAACCCTTGTGATATGTTAACAAAATAGGGGAATCTTTGTTTTTTGTAGCCTTAAACCTTTGCTGGGTCATGTTACATATGCCTTCAAATTTTAGTCTAATTCTGTTTTGCAGTTTAGGCAGGTATTTCTCTTTATAGCAAATTTTTAGCAAAATCATGAAGAAAAATAATGATTTCCTTAAACTTGATATCCCGCGTTTTTTCTGAGGCAATTTTTGTGACTTGGTGTCACTCTCTATAAAAGTCTGTACATGATGTAGATCTTATAAGAATTGGTTGAGTTTCCCAAAAGTTATTACAAAATCAAAATCATCGCTTTGTGTGAAACTTAATTGTGATCATATTAAGGGCTAAGCACTGTTGTGCCTGCTTGATTGTTGTTTTTTTTTAATAACATTTCCAATTTCAATGGGTTAACCAAATATTTGATTTCCTCTCTCTTTTAGTACAATGCAACAACTTTGCACGGTGGCAAAGGTCAAGAACAGAGAGAATTTGCTTTGGCCAGTCTTAAAGGCGGCACCAAGGACATTCTGGTGGCCACAGATGTTGCTGGACGAGGTATTGACATCAAAGACGTCTCGCTTGTCATTAATTATGACATGGCCAAAAATATTGAGGGTAAATATCATTTTCAGATTTTTGTGTGTTTTTACATTCTTTACCAGACAATTTATAGCCACAGGAATTAAGTAATTCCCAATATATACTTATGGATGGGTTACAATGCAAGAGTTTGAATTGTATGGGTGGTATTGGTATAAGCTAGTTGTTACTAATGGGGAAAAATGCAGATACGTTTAGATTTCTGTTTATAGATTTTATTTAATTTTTTGAAATTTAAAAATTCTACACGTTTTTTAAAAGTTGCATTTGATTTTATCTGACTTTTATTGTATATGATGGACTAAGAAAAATGAAAAAAGTCATTGAGTATTATATAGAGTTCTTTTTTAGTTTTTGTGTGTTCATATAATTCTGAATATTTCTTGGTTCACTCCAGAATAGAAAACTGTAATTTACGTTGGACCTGATATCAGAAACTGATCTCAATTACTTATACACTTAAGCGTGTTCCATCGTTAGTGAAAGAGCCTGTTAGTCTGGAATGCTATTTCATAGCATATGGGCAAATAATTTTGTTATGGACAGAGAAACTAACAACTATTAATCACGCTGTTTATTCTATAGAGAGGAGATGATTCCCATTTTTTTACGAATTGAATATTGTTTTTGTTTTTTGTTTTTTTTTTTAATTTGTATTTGTTTGCACTGACATTTGGCAGTGTCTGTGATAGCTTCTGACAATGCCACACATCTTTTCCTTAGTTCTTATGGAATATTTAAATAAATCGTTGGGTTTAGTTATCTGGAATAGTTGGCTTGTGAAATAGAGATAATCCTGTCGAAATAAACTGTGGGTTATTTCCCCTTCAATTGAAGCAGTAATTCTCAATTATTTTGAAAACATTTGAAGATGTCAGAATGAAAGTGAATTCCAAGCATCATGTATTCATTTCATTTTGAAACAATTACATTGTATCAAAGAGAAGATTGATAATTACTGCTTCGAATTCATTTTCATTCTGACACCTTCAATTGCTTTTAAAATTATTAATTACTGCTTCAATTGTGGTTTGATAATCCAGTTTATCTTAACTGTTATACATGCTAATTGTTCAAGCATTGAAAAACTCAAATGGCAATGGGCATGTCATATTGCCAGAATGACAGACAACTGATGGACATCACGACTCACAACATGGATCCCCAGAGATCACATGCGAAACCAAGACTGACAAAATACAAGATAGAGAAATGAACTAGATAAATTCAGAAAATATTGGCTGCTCTGCGACGCCCATGATAGAGAGTTGTGGCAGATCCTGGGGAAGGTTTATGTCCAATGACAGACGATAAAAGGTTGATGATGATGATGACCAAATATCTAATGCTTGAAATTCACTTGTATTCTGACACAATTGTTACAAGAATAAATAAGGATTTCTACTTCAATTTGATGGGAGTTCATTTCAACACAGTTTACTCCATTTTACATGCCAAGTGTTCAAGATAGGTTTTTTTTCCCTCGTTTTGAAATATGATTAATTAGGCCCAGCACACTTGAAAAACTTTGAATCTATGCGACCTTCGTTAGTTGTACAAAAAACAATCTTTCTTTTTCTTAATTTCAAGCTATTTAAATGAAAGATTAATCGTACAGGAATATTGCTGCCTAGGAAAATTTGATGGAATCTCCATTGTATTCAAATTGCATTTAAATCACGTTTCTTATTTCATCTTGAATACAAGAGAATACAAGATTATTTTATCAGGGACTGAATTTTAATTTATTTAGAACACTGTAAGATTGGTAGTTGTTCGTGCCCAGGAAAAGCCAGGATTACAAATGTTGATATTTCCTGGCAGCTAGATCGTATTCACTTGAAAAATGAGCATTATGCAGATTTTTTTTTGTAAAGAGAGGCAAATCTGAATTAATTTTTCTCAATTATCTCCCTTGAATGTCCCATACTTTTATTTTCTCTCTTTTAATTCCTACTATTATTTGATTAAAAAAATTCTACCTGGTGATTTATATGACTTGTCTCCCTTTGTAGATTATACTCATCGTATTGGACGTACAGGTCGTGCTGGCAAAACGGGTACAGCCATCACTTTCCTCACCAAAGACGATAGCAACATCTTTTACGATCTTAAACAAGTCATCACCGGCAGCCCTGTCTCTACATGTCCACCCGAATTGGCCAACCATCCCGATGCTCAGCACAAACCAGGCAGCATGATGCACAAGAAAAGGAAAGATGAGACAGTCTATGTCAACTGAGGACAATCCCCTCCCCCCCATAAAGGTTCATGGCCCACACCAAGGGCAACACTATAATCATCACCACATTTTTTAAAAAATCTTCTCCCTCCACCTGATTTCATTTTAGTGGATCTCATTATTTCTTGGATTAAAACAACTTCCACTGTATTTTTCTTGTTTTCTTGATGATCAATTTCATCTTGTATTTTTGTATTTAACTTTTTTATCATTTTTTTTTCTTTTTTTTAACCCGTAGTCTGCTTTTGGATTTTCCCAATGCAGTGTACCGAGAAAATTTTTGACCTGAGCCTAATATTTTTTCATTCTCATAATTCCCAATTTATTGATGCTAGACCCACCAAAGTGAAAGAAAAAAAAAAAAATTACAAAAAGTGTTCAAGGCAATTTTGAAGAAATGAACAAAGATTTCTCTTGTAGTATAGTAAGTGAAAAATGTTTTGTTGAGAATGTAGGTGAAAGAGGAAGGAAAAAAACAAATGGGTGGGAGACCAATAATCACTTTTATGACAACAGGCTGGCATGTTCATAGATGAACGTACTAAACTTTTCCACCTACAGATATTGTTCTGATGATTTTTGTGTCAATAGAAAGAGAGGAAAATGCAATAAATTGTTTCGGAACTGGAGATATAACTGTTCCAATATTTTGTTTAAACTTCTTCATTGAAGTGTGAAACATTTTTTTTCTTCTTTTTTGTGTGTGGTAAGTTTTCAAATCTAAACATATCATTTATACAATTTAGATAAACATTTTTTATGTTTAAATTTTTCTCCAATCTCTTCTCTGTTGCCATATTTCTTCCTATAGTGATAACGTCAATATTTGACAATATTTGTTTTTTATCTATGAACATGGCTTGTTTTCATAATGAGAGTATGGAACCTACTTAGTATCATTTTGTCTGTTTACACAAGAAGAGTGCTACAAAGGTGAATAACTCATCTAATTTTTACAAAAAAATTTAGAACTTCCGAAGGAAGCCACTTATGTTATTATTTGGTCTGTTTCTCCTATATAAGACAAAAAAAAGTGTTCAGATGTACTTCCACACAGCATCACAGGTTTACCCAAGAGGCCATACCATATATATCCTGACTGCTGGCTAAAGGTTAAGCTTTTGTATTTTAGAAACCTTTTTCTGTGATATACAGAGGGAGCTGCTTACTGCGATCACTTTTGGACAAGATCTTCAAGATAACAATAACAGACTGATAATATTAGGCAAAGGATATAAGAATTATTAGAGCTATTTACATTCATCTCACTACAATTGAAGAAATGTGTGTGTCACTATGATCACTTGGCCATTGTTAAAAGTTGATATTTGCCACATATATTGGTCAACACACTAGGCAGTGTAGTGTTGAGTTTCAAGTTATTTGGATCAGCTGTTCTTGAGTAATCTAACGAAAAAATAAATATTTCTCTATAATGCTAACTTCATGTCGGCCATTAAATGAAAACAAGGATGCTCTGCCTCTCTTAGCATCACTGCCATAACATGTCTCTAAAATGCTGTGGTTTTTAACTATTTATAGTTTCTAGAAGTTATCTCCCTTGAATTTCGCCCTTTACTAATTGGTTACTCAAAAGTATTCTATTCAAAATTGTTTTACATTACAATTACGGCAGGCCCATCCACACTCCATAGAGTCCTGCACCTTTTGAAACAGACACTGCATTAGTTGCTTGAACTTTAATTTCATTGTCGAGAACTCCTTTTCCTAAAATTTTCACTGAATATTTTTATATGATTTTTAGTTTATTTAAATGAAGAGTTTGGAACTGACTGATTTTTGATAAAGACAAATATCTGATAACAATACTCATGATCATTATAATAGGTTCATTTGTATATAGGGTGTACCCAAAATCATATCTTGACATGGATATTTCCCACTGGCATAAATGACTAGAGAGTGGGTGCCGCTAATAATTGGGATTTAAAATTCTGATTCTGAAGACAACCAGGTCCTATTAGGATGGATGTGTAAGTCAGTGATTCTGAACAATTGGTGCATTTGTGAGCAGTTTGAAACTCGGATGTAAAGAACCAAGAGTTTTTCTTGATTCAAAATGGAGTTGTCTTATGGCTCAACTGATTGATTGTTTAATTATACAATACTATTCATTAAGAATTTTACTACAGATTCCTTCATTTGAAAGTCTAAATTTTGGTAAATTTCTGAATTTTGGCATATTATATATTTTCAACATTAAATTTATTTCGTTGGAAGTATTCTATTCAAAATTTTACTTTTCAATTACGGCAAGCTGTTCTACACACCATAGAGTTCTGCACCTTTTGAAACAGACTCGGCACTAGTTGCATGAAATTTAAATTCATTGTGAACACCTTTTATAAAGTTATTAAAAGTAAGGGAATATCTAATCTTTTTGTGCTGTTGAGGAGGGGCATGGAGTGAAAAAGGCTGAGAACCACTGGTTTAGCCCTTCTCTACCTGACCACATGACCCTATACTAAGACTTGAGCTAAGTTTATTAAATAGATATTTTGCATCATTCTCCAAGAGGACACAATGTGTTTCAAAGATGAATTATACCATGTATTCTTCAGCTGTTTGATGAAGTAGTTCTATTTTTTCAACTAAATGGAACACCTCCCAATCTTCATGTTGGGTCCTATCAAATCATTTCTATTGATTTGATGAGGGAAGTATGTTGAATATCCACCGTGCTGACTAGATTTACCACCTGATTTCTTCACAAAACTATTTAAATTAGCAACTTTGTGGTGGAAGTAGGATAGGCATAATACCTGTACTGGACATGTTCAAGGCTTGAACTACCCATTTGTGTGATTGAAGAATTGAGGTAAATTATCCACTTTTCAACAACTGTAACAATTTCTATCAAAAAAGGGAACGTTTAAATACAGTCCAGTAGCTTTCTTGTCATTCACTGTTGAAGCCACACATCAAAGAGACTAACATACTCGAACAAATGATTTTCAGAGCTTGATGTAGACATTTCAAATGTATTGGCTATTTCTAGCATCATTCAATAATTATTATTCTCAAATAATGTCTTGGTTTGATTGCTATCAACCTTGTCTTATCCACCTAAGTATTGAGCAGCATTTCATGGAAAATCCATTTTTGACATGTTTGACCATCTATTGCACCTTCTTCATAAATTGCAAAAATCTTTTTTGAGTTATATTTTTGCCTCTTTTGAAATAAAGAAGTATAATAAGCTGAAAACGTCGCTTATTTCCGTCTCATCTTCACAGTTAGAATCAATACTTCAGAAATGCGAGTTTCAAAAAGAAATTTAATCCAGGAATGTTTTTTTTCTACCCCGTTATAAGATTTGCTGTGAGGGACTGATGGGAAAAGTGGATCCATCAAACATTGCTGGTATCACTGTCAGAACAATCAACTGGAGGAATAAATGAATATCACTCTGTTTCAAATAATTGTTGTGATGCCCGTAGGCCGTTCGAGATGTATACAGAGCTGTGTCAAGAGAGTTTACCAGTCGAAAATGGCTATGTATTGCAGCTGGAATGCCTGAGTGAGGACAGCTGATGTTGTGAGACCAGAAACTTCTAATGATTCCAGGTACATAAAATCGCTAAGGACGTATCACAGGACATCCTTGAGATATGTTTTATGAAAAAAATAAAAATACGCCCATTTTGACATAAGGACAAAAAAAATGCGTGTCGATATGACTGCTGTTACAATACAAGGAAAAGTTATCTTTTTAATAGTAATTAGTCAAAACTAAACGCTCCTAATGCCATCTAACTAAAGGAAAATATACTTATCTGACAAGCCAAAACATACATGAAGTTTAATACGCATGTTATTGCAAAAACGTGCCGCTGACAATGTCTAAGGGAAGTAACTCATATATTTTATCCTCTAAATTACTTCCCTTGAATTTTCTTCAATGTTCGTCTGGGTGTATTTGAATCAAAGAAATGTCAGTGTTGAACATTTATTTGAGTGTGAAAAAAGTAGACTAATTGTATATACAACCACACACCATAAAAATAATATTTACACAATATCTAGGGCCTTTAACAATTGCTATGGTATTATAAGCATCATAATTATTTTTTTAAATGATTAACATCAATTGATAGCTCTATATATTTCGGTAATCTATTCCAGAGTCCCACCACTATTGCTAAAGAAGAATTTTCTGATATTCTATCAACTTCTATTCATTTCTACTGCATATATGTGGCCTCTCAATCCCTTGTAATTCTTTCTAGTTAAAAAATGAATGAAGCTCTACTTACTCTAGACCAAACATAATCTTGAACATTTCTATAAACTCTCCCTGGTCCCTATTATTTTCAAACGATGATAACCCTAGCTTCTTTAACCTTTCCTCATAACTCATAGTTACTTCTTGTATATTTTTTATTCAATATATTGCCATTAATTACCAATTGGTCACCAGAGTATTTGATATTTTCCGTATAGTTCATTATAACATCACTTCATTGGCTCGACTCTTGACTAGTACTCTAGATTAGCAATGTTAGACCACAGTCACGTCTTTTAACGCAAGGACGATTAAAAACTCCCGACAACAAGAATCAAATAGAAATGAAAAGGATAGAATGAGATGAAGACCCGTCTAAGAAAACAGGCTGTACAGAATTTACGAATACTAGCCCTAAACCCGTACTATGCAGGGGTTTTTTTGCTAGTCTTAAATAGAACTAAAATTTCAGTTGTTTTTTTTCATTCTAATAAAATCAACGTAAGTTCAATTTTCAAATTGCAAAAAACAAACCCCAACATAAGTATATATTGATTTACAGTAAATCTTGTGAAATTTTTGCTTTAGGTTTTTACTTTTCAATTTGTATATTTATTGTCTCAAAATATTTTTTTTATTTCATATGACAAAAAGTAACTAAATAATGCATTTGGGTTTTACTTACAATCCTGTATTTTTATTTTCGCAAAATACTTTGAGAATATAAAGGTACAAAAATGGTTTTCGACGAAACATCCGTTCACGTAGTCGGAACGTTTGTCGGAGAAACTTCTGGACACGGTTTCATCACTCAGCAGCAGCAGTCAGTGCGTATCAGAAGCAGTTTTGGTTACATATACTCACCTTGGCTCCATTACAATAAAGGAAGGTTACTGGACTCAAAACAAGACATAAAACTGAATAATCAGCAAATAAAAACTTTGAAATATCAGGTGACCAAAAACATTAGTGCAGTTTCCGATCTTCTCTTTATTATTGTTTACTATTAGATAACGCTCAGAAAAGTATAGCTACATCAGTAACGAGTGGAATCAATATGATGGCTCGATAGTTAGTCACGAGTGCTTGCTCTTATATCCTTGACAGACGGTTTGGGTGGCTTCAAGATTTGGGCTGCCGTACCTCGGCGCTTGATAAGGAGGAAGTGTTGTGTCCAAATTCCATTTCCCCCCTCTCGACCATGCCGATGGCTTCCAAAGGAGAGAAGTACTCAATCCGTTTGGAGATCGGCCTAGCTGAAGGGAATGCCCTCCCAGCTGGTTACAACACCTAATAATTACATACAGACACCCATTTAGGTATTGACCAGGCTCGACGTTAGCTTAACTCCGGTGATCGTACGAGAACCGGTGTAGCCAACGCGATTTGGTCGCAACGCGCTTGCATACAGTCCGAATTTGAAATAGGAACAAAAGCAGTAAAAGCAGCCCTAGAATACGTGCAGCGTTCGTTGAAGGCGATGAGTTATGGCCGAACTGTTCAAATGTTGCTGAGGGTTTGTTTTTTTTCTCAACTGGATATGAATCACTCGACGACGCGCCTCGTAAAGGATGGTTGTTAAGCATCTGACGATGACAAACGAAGGACTTGCGTCGAATCCAATCCTCTTCTAACGTGCCAGATGCTTGCATTAAGGTTTAATACAAGCGATGAAACTATACGTCTGCACCCGTACCGCATCGAAGAAAAAAATAAGAAAAAAAAGAAGATAAACATTGAGTGGAATGAAGAGGTCTGGTTAGTCACTCAATAGAAACCGTCACGTGACCGACGTCCTTTGGCAGCATGTTGTGTTGGATGTGATCAATAAAGAAAAAAAAAACAAATGGAAAAAAAGGATTGATTGATGAGTGAGACACTTCTCTCGCCTTTCATTGGATCATTAAAGATTTCGAATTAAAAAAAGAGACGAGAGTGAACTAATTTAGCGTAAAGTTACGTTGCAAATTTAATCCCTTACCAAAGACAAAAAAAAAAAATATTTCGACATCACAAGAGGTATATCATTCAATTTTCAACCCTCTAGCTTCGTCGGCGCGGCCAGTACGCACAACAGATACATAGCCAGCCAGACCCATCAAAAAACTGAGGGAACCAATGTTGGCAGTTTGGGTTAACGGTTACTAACAAAAACAAAAGATTACAAACTATTTGGGTTACCTACGATCCTTGTAAAATACGAGAAGCGAAGGGAATGTAAACTATAAAAAGGCTTTCATACAGCAGTTTGTGGTGGCTTATTAAATTCCCTACAGAGAGACGTAAGGGTAGGATAAGGGTTATTAATTGATTATAGTATTTTTCTACTGATGATAAATCATATTTTTGCTTTAAAGTTGCTTTCCGTTGCTTCTCGTATTTTACTACTACCCTAAAAATGGTCAAGCCTTAAAAATCAGCTATTTCATATGGTTAGATTTTTTATGTCAGACTTGTGAAAAGAATGAATCAAAAGAATGAAATCTACTGAGTGGGTGAAAAGAAATTCCCCACAGGAAATCGGTGATGACTAACTAATTCATCGGTCAATTGTTGTCAAACTAGCTTTACTTTGAACCATACAATGGTCGAATTTGACTGCTGTGTTAAAACGTGACGTAGGCACCTAGTTCTGTAAACGTTTCCATATTGCCTGGATAGAAATTTACTGGAAGCCCGGTTGCATGTTGTCCATAACACGTCGAATGAGCTCCACCAATTGATCCAGAGTTTGTGGTTAGGTGCATCTCCTCTTTCACCCCTCCCCGAAAGAAGTCACAGTGCGTAAGGTTAGGGCTTCGTGCAGTTCATTAATTTTCAATTGGGAATTAATTTCCCCCGCCCCGAATATTACTTTTTCCTGTCTAACCCGGGGATTGAACCCACAACCATGTTGTTACAAGATCAACCAATATCAATGAATTTAGTTTCAAAAGCAAGTGAAACATTTGCTTTGTTTGGGGTTGATATTCAGGGATACCTTGATTGGTGCGGGTCTGATGTAGCACTTCTATGGAATTTTTATACAAATTAATGTAACTAAGTACAAGCTGAAAAGCAAACATTAAATCATGATAAGATCTTGAACAGCAAGGACCATTTTAAAATGGATTAAACGTACTTATCAGAAAGTACTGTCTCCGCGACGCCCACGATAGAGAAGTGTGACGAATCATTAGGAAGGTCTATGTCCAACGACGGACATTAAAAGATTGATGATGATGATGATGATGATGATGATGATGATTATGATAATGAAACGTACTTACCAAGGTATACCTGTACTCCCTTGTTTTGACGGGGGAAAAAGAGAGTAGATTCGTCCCACTGGATAGAAAAATGTATAAGACCCTTTCTCTTGTGATGTCTTTTGTTAATGCAAGTCCACAATGACCGTCTTTTCTCTGATTGGTGATTCTACACGCTTGGTTCTTCAAAGCGAGAATGCCTGCCTCTTCGCAATCTTCGGCGCCATTCTTGTGTCAACCGTTGCTTTGCTTTGTGCCTGGTTCCGCTGCCGTCCGCAGAGATCGAGGGAAATTTTTGCTTTGTACGAAATGGCCGGGACTCCGTGCATTCAACGAAGATGCGACGGATAATTTTGTACAAGTTTGCATCAACTCCAAAGAATTCACCTCATACTTAGGAAAGTGTGGGGAGAGAAAAAAACATCCTCTCTTCCATAATTTCATGTACAGGAGGGGGGGGACTCCCTATTGGAAACTGGTAAAAGCTTTATTTATTAATCGACTGTAGTCAAACTAGCTTCAATAAGGACCATACAATTTAATTATCACTCTAAGGACTAGAATAAAATTTGTTTCACGAAAATAGCACCATATTTACAAAAGTTAAACATAATTTCCAACAGATTGATTCTCAGCCCCTTCACATATATACAGCAGAAACACCTCGATTATCCGACAAAGGCTGGTGGGGAATATTGTTAGGTTAATTGTTTGGATAACTGATCCGATCGCAGAAAGGAAGCCATGCTGAACTCAATTATAGGACCTTGAAATCTTGTACGGATAACCTGAAATTCAGACAATTGATCTTCGTATAATCAGTTTATTATATCAGTGAATAAAGAATTTACTTTAAAAGTAACGGAAGCTCATCTTGGCTATAGTCCTCCCACGCGATAAAGTATGTTAGGAAATGGCGCGTCTCTATTTTGAACAATCCATGACCAATGCTTGCATGTTCCCCCAATTTAGTCCAACTCCCTTGAGCACCGGACTTTTCTTGGTCAACTTCTTCCTTCTCCATCCGCCTCCTTATTGCAAAAACGATCCGATTTTCTGGCTCGTGTGGGATTCGTCCAGCTACCTTCATGCATATCTCAGATTGTCAGTGAACAGGCTCTGCTTACTTCGAAGTACTTCTCTTATAATTCTCTCTCCGTATGTGATTTTTGAGAATTCAAACATTCATGACTTTTATAATAAATTTTTCCCTGTTCTGCTTGTTTACGTGACCGTGGGGATGACGATGTTATTGAAATAAGTTGTATTTTGATAGTGCATAAAATGATCCTGACTGACCAAACGTTCCGGGCATTTCAATACTCCAGACGCCTTCCCAAGTCTGCAGCCGATCAACTGAAAATCACGGACTCTCAAATCGTATTTGATTCAAAAGATAGGTGATTTACAAGTAGATAGATGGAAATCGGATCATTATGAGTGTGTGCACGAATGCAGACCCCCCACCCCGCTCCGACATTGTTTATTGAAATTTCAAAAAGTATCATACTAAAAATTCAGTGAATTCCTTAGTGGGTATCCAGCTTTCAAATATGTAGACTGACTTCAACTGGTTCTACTGCAACATTCAGTGCTACATTTGTCCTCTTTGACTGGCGTGACATTCGTCTTCTGCTCACTGATTCTGCGCCCACCAAGACAAGAGTTCACGTTAAATTAAAACCAGTTTTATTAACTAATTAAATTCTCTTACTTTCTAACTTTTGCTAATTCTTCTCAACGCCTTGGGCACGAATTCTTTTTCTCTTTCTTGTTGCTCAACTTGTAAAGTGACGGAAAATTTAATTACCATCCCTCGACACTAAACGTGTTAAACGGCGGCAAAAGTACGTTTTTTGTTCCTTTTTCTTTTTGTACTAGCAAAAAACCACTGTAATAAAATATTTAAGAAAAAAAAAATCTTTACAATAACGCACTCGGGAGAATAGCCATTTTGAATTGCAGAAAGTAGCTAGATTTATCAAAGAAAATGGCTAAAATTAATTAGATCTCATTCCCAGGTAACTGTATACATCCCAAAAACTTATACAAAGGGCCCCGAAAGTATAACTATACAACGTTTTGATCAGATATTAACATTTAAATAACAGCATCCTCGACCTGAAGTTCTTTATACTTATACACATATATTTTACTAATATTCGTACATTTTGAGGCTTCTGCATGAGTGTTTGGAACATATACAATCATCCAGAAATTAAATCTACTCAATTTTAGCCATGTCTCAAATCTACCCACTTTAAGCCATTCAAAATGGCCGTTCTACGAAGTGTATTATTGTAAAGATTGATTAAAAACTATGTTGGACCGAGTGATATACAAAATAAAGCTGTTACCAAACATCTATCTTCTCTTTTTTTTCTTTTTTTTCTTTTTTTTTTTTTTTTTAGTATTCACGTTATGAGGTTATGCTGGTATATTCAGTTACTTTAAGAGCCGGGTGCTCTCCGTTTTCCAACACTTCCCGGTCACCCCAAGGCAAGAAGTGGCACCTGCCAGCTTTTTGTATGTTAATGAACACTTAACATCAAAAACTTGTTTTTGAAACACTTGGAACCGGTTTTTTTTTCCTTACAGAACCGAGAAATTTCTCTATAGATCTTATCAACCGGTTTTTCGTTGCTCACCCGTTAACTGATTATACTGATCATTGTCACTGGAATTTTTGTAAGAACAAGAAAATCCCATTAGTCCTAAAAAGGTCTACAACCATCGTATCTCCTCCCCCCCCCCATAACCACCTCAAGGAACTGTAACATGGGAACGAACCAAAGGATTGATCCTTAAACTGAGAACCATACAACGTGCACCGGAGAGAATCTTGATTGCAATCACATGAAGAGATCACAAGGCAACAAATTGTATTAGACAAACAAACAGTTGCCAGAGATATCATAGAAACCATTAGAAAAAAACACAAATGGCAGTTGGCTGGTCATGTAGCAAGAATGTGAGAGGACTGCTGGAGATAACAGCTCACTGGGTCCTCAGATATTACATGCGAAACTGACTGGTGAAAAAATGAGATGGCTTGACGAACAAGACAGATTAAAGAATAGGCTCTGCAACGCCCATGATAGAAGTCTAGCTAATTTTGAGGAAAGTCTGTCCAACGACACGCTAAGAAGGTGGTGACAGGAGGTATCGATAGTGTATATTTCGGCCTAATTTTGTTGAAGGCAAAAATTGCAAACAAGATTTGATTTAAAATAAAATTGAATCATAATCTCAACGTACAATAAACGTTTGTTTGTTGTTTAGTGCTTTCTAAATTTTATTTTCAGCTTTTGATAGCAAATTTTTACCTATTTTGAAAAAGGCAAATAAATTGGGTTTAGATTCGTTCTCTACCAAATGGCTGAAAATTAGGAACAAAAATTTGGAATGAATTTATGCGAGTGAAAATTTCTCACTCGATGTAAAAATGGTGCATAAACAAGAGAAACAGATGTAAATACTCGAATGTTATATATATAATTCAAATATAAGATCTCGAAAATAGTCACATGGTAAACAACTGATGATCCCAGTAGGAGGCAATTCATACATTGTACAATAACAAAGTATAAGGGAAACGAAGAAACAAAAATCCTTTGAAGATTATATAAATTGCATTGACTGATATTGGGAAAAGTGTGACTGAAGTGACACAAACAAATCTATAGGAAAATTTTTATAATGTTTTAAGTTGTAAAGCCTTCCAAACTCACACACACACACACACACACACACACACACATATATATATATATATATATATATATATATATGACTGTGTATGATTATGAATTGTGTTATATCATATAAACTTATTTGAAGTGATCTCCCGTCATTACACGCTTAATGTATCACTCACCCTAGACAACGTAAATAGAACAAACAATTAAGGAAAGCCCGCTGCAAAGAATGATTACCGTCGGTATTTTAGCTCAATGGTAAGAGCATCGCTACGTTTAAAACCATTCTGTCTGATCATACATATCCATTTCTCAATACAAAACTGTTGCACTGAAAGAGACGAATAGACCTAGATTAAACGAGATCAGAATTTGGGTTGACAGCAGTTATTTGGGCCTTTGCATTATCGGCGACTATTCATCTCAATGGTAAGAGCATCACTACGTTGAAGGGGCTATCCTATCGGTGGCAAGTTCGATTTCCTATGCATCCCCATTTTCTTTAATTGTTTGTTTTATTTACTTTGTCTAAGGTGTGTGATACGTTTAACATGTAATGACGGGAGATCATTCCAAAAAGGTTTTTATATAGTATAACGCAATTTATAATCATTCTGTCAGATCATATACGTGTATACATTTGTGTATATCGTTTCTCCATTATAAAAACAAACTAGGTCGTAATATCTAAGAAATTTTACAACCATGCAGATTATGCTGTTGATTCTCGTCTGGGGCAAAAATAAGATGCTGGACGTAAATTCTCTCATCCCTGTAGTTACTTTTTGTAGGTAGCCAAGCGTGCTACCTACAGGGTGACTTTAGTCCAGTCATCGTATTCCGAGCGATAAAAGAAAATATTCCGTCGACGTCATACCTTAGGTAGGGGATTTTCGTTCGTTTTTTCGCTCTTTGGGTACTGACATCTACATAGAATTTTAGTGCACTCACGGGAACTTTTACGGTAGGTCATTTGTATTTTCGTTCGTCGGAGTTCATTATCATTGAAAGGCTATTTTTCACGTCCATTGAAATTCATTATTAGCGATATACCGCTGATGTTGTAATGGCTGAAGTAAGTGATTTTGATTGTTGTCTTTGTCCTCAATATGTTTGTTGAACATGATATTTGTTCTAGTGAAGCTCATGTTGAGACCTACTTTCTTGATTTTTTTTTTCTCTTCATTCAGTTCGTCTATTTGGAGTTCGTGAGAGTTCTTAACTAAAGGGACGATGTTGTCAGCTAATCTGAGCTCACTTAAGTATTCGCCGTTTATTTTGATTCCTTTATTTCACCAGTCAAGGTTTTGGAAGATCATTTTGAGGCAGACTGTGAAGAGTTTGGGTGAGCTGGTATCCTCTTGTCTCACTCCTTTCTCGAGTTGAAAGGGCTACCTAACGATGCGAATCGGAAACGTAGAGCTGAATAAAGTAGACCAAAACATCTACCAAGAGCAACAAGTCTCCATTAAATACTCGAAAGAAGAGGAAAGCAAGCAAATTATCACACTTAGGTTGGCAAGCTTTCGATTGAGCCAGCGCGACCTTCAAGAACAAGAGAATCCCATTGGCCCTGAAAAGAATGGTCTACAACTAATACATCCTACCGATAATCATCTATGGAGCTGAAGCATGGAATCCAACAATAAGATTGACCCTCAAACTGAGAACGATGCAACGTGAATAGGAGAGAATCATGCTCGACATCACATACGAGATCACAAGATACCACAGTATACCAGAGGAAGCAGGATTCTGAGATATCCCAGAAACCATTAAAAAACTCAAATGGCAACGGGTGGGCTATGTTGCAAGCATGTCAGACAACCACTGTACATCATGGCCCACAACGTGGATCCTCAGAGATCATATGCGAAACTGTGTCCGGCAGGAGATAAGATGGTGACAAACTCGACGAATTCAGAAAATACTGGCTTTACGACCTCTATGATAAAGAGTTGTGGCGAACACTAAATGGCTGTTGACGAAGAAAGTTAAAATGACTTGAGTTATTTGTCAGATAGTGGACCAAAAGTCCCGTTTCATGATGATAACTCTTCTTGATTCTCAATACTCAGTAATGGTGCTAAATAAATGGACCCACAAATTACGATTCTGCCTTTCCACGCGTTCCCCTTCATCAAGTGATCCAGACGTGGAAGCCGCTGTTGGCGATAAAGTGACCCCCAAGGTCTTTTTCAATTTCTGTTATGATGCGAAACTGTTAGATCGTATTTGTGACAACCCCCACGAATTTGCCACCCAAAGTGGTGTTGGGAATTAGAATGACGTATCACGCATGGAATTATGAATGTTTTTCGCATTGAAAATTCATTACAGAATCGCGGACGAGATATCTCGGAATAATAATCCCCGGGGGTGTTATTTTCCGCCTGATTTTTCATCATTAAATTCACGATATGACAAAAACATACTTTCTATATGGAGGATTGTATTCTTAGAATGAAAAATAGTTGAAACAATAAAAAATCCCTTAATGGCTAAGGGCCGTGTTGGAGTGGTTCCAATTACCCGGAGAGCTATGCCGACGGGGATTCAATTCCTTCTAGGCCTAACTAAGTCAGAGAGGCCAGAGGAAACGAACTCGACCAAACCTTATTCAATTCCCCCTCCCCTAAAAAACTACATCCCCAACTTTTGTGAGAAAAAAAAAAAACAATAACTCCAATTTTATTTCTTGTATAAAAGAAAAAAAAAACTATATAAAACCCCCTCTAAACATACGAACTCCTTCGCTCGCAACTGTTTTCAGAGTTGAATAACCCATCAAGGGTAGAAATGATATTAAATCAACCAACCAATCATGATTTTGGTTATTCAAAGTAGGAAATATTTGATTTAATAAAAGAATAGTTATCTTCCAACCGTTAAAAAATTGACGCGTTTGAGGATGTTTCATACCCTACCATAAATTCGGGCAGCGAGCAAATAAATAACAGCTAATAGTGACCGAAAAAGCCATAAAAAAATCAAGACCGATTAAAAGGCATCAGGTCAAAAGAACATCAGTGAAAATGCAGGTAGTCTAGTACAGACTGTAAGTTAAAATGTCGATCAGTCAAAAGGCATCAGTCGAGAATGTCAACACTATTGTACGAATATTTCAACTGAACTTGTACTACTTAATTCAATTTAGTTTTGTTTGTAAATTTGATTTAATAAAGGTTTTATTGTCACAGGAAGAACAGAATTAATAATAATTCGAATTTTTTTTGTAATGATAGATAAAATAAAACGAAAATATTCTATGATTTTCTTTCGCTTTTGCTATCCATAAAGATTTCTGGAGGGATTTTTAGATTTTAATCTTTAATTGAATATCTTTTAAACATTTGACGAAACAATATTATCTTAGTTATCATGAATTGTATTTTATGTTAAAACAATCCAAAACTTGCAAAATCAACTAACAGCCCCAATGGGACAAAAAAGCAAAACCAAAAAAAAACGAAAGATTCATTTTTATTTTCACAAGTTTCACTTGTTTACTTTTCATGTTTAATCTGGGGGAAGAGAGAAATTTGAAGCAAAGCAATGGGTCCCTAAAGCTCATTATGATACGCAGAAGGGGTAAGTAAGAGTCGAAAATGGTGAGCAAGGAGATTTTAAACCCAAGAACAAAAAGCACTTCTAACGAGTCGAAAATATCTTAGAAAAATCCCTCGAAGAATTCATCGAATCAAAACTAGAATCCTTCTTCTATGACAGAATACACAATTCGTACGAGCCAAAAGTAGTACGCATTCTTGTCGCTACCCTTGGTGAGCAGTACCATTACGATATCGCTGTATGTATGCCAAAGAGGACTGATTTGGGGGAGAAGATAGAAATTACGTATTAGGGTAAAACATCTTCTTATATTGCCCAATTCCCCAAACTTTTGGTCAACGCTTCACACACACACACACACACACACACACACACATATATATATATGTATATATATATATATATATATATATATATATATATATATATATTATTATACCCTCATAAACAACTTTGACAGGAGCTAGTAAGTCACCAAGTCCAAAAAGTATATTTACATTAGTAAGTGCTTCGTTGGCGATTAGCGAGTCAGTAATTTGTTTAACTGCTGAAACAAGGTTGAATCGAGGGCACTCTCACCCCGTCTGCTTTATTGTTTGCAATCCAATGAAAGATGTCCCCGACCACACACGATCAAATAGAAACCATGTGTCAAAAAAAAAGGGGGGAAAGAAAAGGAAAGAAAACAAACGAAAAAATCAACAATCTGTACTGGTCAAATTCAAAAAGTATTTTTTTTCCCAATAAAAATGCTTTCACTCTCAAACACGCGATTTGTGGGGTGGTAAAAACTACTTCCATGTCAATTGATATTGAAGAAAAAGAAGAAGAAAAAAATTCACATCTCTAACTAGAAAGTACTCAGGAAGTGCTTGCCTCTGCTAACACTTAAGAAAAAAAACCCTCAATGAAAATCAATTCATATATATATTCATATTGCGGGGTAGTTGACTAATGATTCAGAAAATTTCGATTCTCAAGAATTTGAGACTATTGTCTTCATATATGTAGTGGATATCTACCAATCGAAAAAAAAAGTCCTGGGTCTGTCCCGAAATTTAAGATTCCAGGCTCTAGCCAACGAACTTGTCCAAAAATGGGTATAGAGTGTGTCAAGCAAGAACAGAAATATGTATTTGAATGCTGACCAATGTTCATGCAAGTTCATGTAGAGCCTATTTCCCTTTACTTAAAACTCGTAGACGACGTGTTACTGTTGACTGATTGCACAAGCATTAAAGAGCTGATTAAGCTTTGGAAACACTTTTGAGATTTCTCTAACATTTAGAACTTCTGTATCAAGCTAATATATTTGCTTTATAATTATCACTCAATCAATACATAAACAATACCACACTAGGATGGCAAGACTTTGGCAGAGCAAGCACAACCTTCAAAAACAAGAAGATCCCGTTATTCCTAAAAAGAAGGGTGTATAACCTATGCATCCTCCCAATGGTCTCTTATGGAGCTGAAACATGGAACCTAACCAAGAGACAGATCTGAAAAATTGAGAACCATGCAACGTGCACATGAAAGAATTATGCTGGGCTTCACATGGAGAGACCACAAGACAGCACAGTACATCTGGGGAAAGACAAGAGTCAGGGACATCATAAAATCTATTGAAAATCTCAAATGGCAGTGGGCTGGCCATGTTGCAAGAATGGCAGACAATCGATGGACATCCCGACTCACGACATGGATCCCCCGAGATCACATGCGCAATCGAGGCCAGCAGAATATTAGATGGAGAGACGAGCTAGACAAATTCAGAAAGTACTGGCTCCGCGATGCCTATGATAGAGAAATTTGGCGAATCCTGGAGAAAGCCTCTGTCCAACGACGGACGTTGAAAGACTGATGATGATGATGATGATGATATTTGGTTATAAAAAGGTAACTACTTTTCCAACGCGGAATCTCAGAGATCGTGTACTGATAGTGGCTGGTAAAAGATGAGATGGCAATTTAGATAAATTCAGGAGACATTGGCAACGCGACTCCCACGATCGAGAGGTTTAGTGGATTTTGTGGAAGATCTGTGTCCAAAGCCGGTCATCAAAAAGCTGCTGCTGATGATGATGATAACCGATCACACAAGCAACGACAAATCACCCAGAGACTGCGTACCTCTGCCAAAGCCACTGTCACAAAAAAAAAAAAAAAAAAACTGAATGAAGATCAGTTCATTCATAGCTGTGATACATGAGTGGGGACTATAAATATTCTTAAATCCACCACAATCGTTAATCAATTCTTCATTTGCCCATGGCCCACCTTTCCACAAAATGTCATCGGGAGATATTATGTGGAGAAACACGAGTGAATACGTATATGTATGTACGGAAAACATTTCCGAATCAAGAAAAATACAGCTCCTGGATCCGTCCCTCAAAATTTAATCAATTCTTTTTCAGCCCGTGGTCACCCTTCCAAAAATTGTCGTTCAAATTCATAGAGAATTCTAGGAAATATTGTTTGTTATAAACAGATAGACAGGCACAAATGAACACATATACAAACAAGTCTGATTAGTCACTGATAAATGACCAACGTCTTTTGGTAGCATGCAGTGTTGGGGTGATCAATTAAAAATCGGGTGAAGGGGATCAATGAATAAATCACTTCTTTCATCTTTTGTTGGACCGTGATCACTAGAAAGAACAAGCAAGAGTACTGTCGGACACAAACAAAGGCAACAATTTAGCATTAACTTACATTGTAAATTGAACCCCCATCTAAAACCTATTTGGGAAGGGAATTAAAAAGGAAAAGATTTTCCTTGACATAATAAGGAGCAAATGTTTAAATTTTTAGCCCTCTAGTTCTATTGGTGCGATCTGTACGCGCGAGGCATGCATAGCTGGCCAACATTCCGGATTCCCTTGAAAACTGGAGAAACTTATGTCGACAGTTATGATGACAGTTTTGGTTGACAGTTTCAAACAAGGTCGAAAATTTAGATCTGATTTTTTTTCAATTTTTCGATTATGGGAGTCACTCTCAAATTCGAAAAATTGAAAAAAAAATATATCTCAATTGATAACAAATAAATGCATGACAAAAAAAAATATTGTCAACACTGAACTCACAAATTCGAAGAAAGAACCCCCACCCCATCTAAATTTGCCAGCCTAGTTTCGAATTCATATAAGTAAAGACCCGCAGGAACTTCAAATACAAGATTTTCCCAAACGTTGTGCAGAGAATTGTGCTGGGAACTTTTGCATCGCCGTAATAGGATCCCCAGGCAGACGCTTATTATTGACATATAAAGGATTGTGGACACATATTAAAACGGTTAAGAAGTTGTCACCGTTTGTGAGTAAAAGAGGAAGTTCAAGTGAGAACACTTTAGCCAGGAAAAATATACCCATTTCTCCAGTGTTATTTCATTTACGGTAAGTAACCTAATAAAGTGGTTTGAAGATATTCAGCAAGAAAAAGAAGGAATAAAAACAGCCTTTTAATACCATGTCTGTAACTGAAAGCTCTCCTATCTATGCATATATCTTTCTATGCGTATATAAAACAGTGTTGTTATATATATATATATATATATATATATATATATATATATATATATATATATATATATATATATATATATATATATATACAAATATATATCTTCTCAATTCCCATTGCAGATAGATTTTATCATGAACAACACTGAAGTTTAAAAATTTAAATCTGCACACACACACACACAAACACACACACACACACACATCATTGTATATATATACATAACTATTGCGTTGAAAAGAAACGAATAGACCGAGAATAAACGAGATGAGAATTTGGTGTGAAAACAGTTATTAGGGCCTTTGCATTACCGGCAGCTGTTTAGCTCAATGGTTAGAGCATCACCATGTTGAAGCGGCAATCCCAATCGGTTGCAAGTTTTTTTTCCTGTAGCAGCCCTATTTTCTTTAATTGTTTATTCTATTTACGTTGTTTAGTGTAAGTGATACATAAAAGGTGTAATGAGATCGTTTTAAATGAGAGTTTTCACATAATATAACGCAATTTATAAACATTCTGTCGGATCATATATACGATTATTTCTTTATATATATATATATATATATATATATATATATATATATATAGCTTCTCAATGCCCATTGTGGATAGATTTTATCATGAATTACTATGAAGTTTGAAAATTCAGATCTGCACGCACGCACGCACACGCACACACACACACACACGTGGACAAATATATATAACTGTTGCGTTGAAAAGAGACAAATAGACCGAGAATGAACAAGATGAGAATTTGGTGTGAAAACAGTTATTAAGACTCTCGGAACGGCTGACGTTTACCTAAGTCAGATAATAAAGTTGGAGAAAGGACATGGCAGCAAAATAAAGCAAGAGATAGCAATTGGCTGTAAAGTATTTAGTATGAATAGAGACAAATTCAGAGCACCTTGCCAATGTGCTTGAAGTACAAATCGCATTAGTCCTTAAAAGAAGAGTATACAACCAATGCATCTTCCCGATAGTCACCTATGGAGCTGAAATATGGAAACGAACCAAGAGAGTGACCCTAAAACTGAGATCTATGAAAGAATCATGCTCAACCTCACATGGAGAGATCACAAGATAGCACAGCGTATCAGGGAGAAAACAGATGTCCTAGAATCAATGAATCCATTAGAAAACTAAAATGGCAATGAGCTGTCCATGTTGCAAGAATGGCAGACAACCGACGGACATCAAGACTCACAACATGGATCCCCAAAGATTGCATGTGCAACTGAGGTCGGCAGAATACAAGATGAAGAAATGAACTGGACGAATTTAGAAAGTATTGGCCCTGCGAAGCCTAGAATAGAGAAGTGTAGCGAATCTCTGTGGAAAGTCTACGTCCAAGGACGGACGTTAAAATACTGATAATGATGATGATGATGATGATGATACAATGAATGCCTAGTACCAGGGGATGTGTTGGAAAGGTTTGTCGGTACGAAAGAGGTCAGCGCAACCACAGTTGTCATGAAAGGCCTCTGTCCATCAGTGGACTTATAATGGCCGATGACGATGGAGTCGAATTATGATGATGATGATAATGATGATGATGATGATGATGATAATGATATAGATTGTTAGTTAATAGCGTTATGTCTCTAATCTGGAGGTTCATTAAACCCTTTCATTGTAAAGAATAAATAGAATTCACGTATTAAATTCATTTTTCATCTCTGGTAACTATCTCGTTCAAAAATGACATTTTTATGTGTTTTGCAGGAAGAGAGAGACAAACGTTTAAACGCTGACTGGGTTCGTTTTGCATGTTACATTTTCGGGCCCATTTTTCTAGCTTCTCAATTTACTTCAATAGGTCTCTCTAACCGACGCACTGCAGTAGAGAAAACCACACAAGCGACTAGTAAAAACGCCCAGAGAGCGCACAATTTCGCGAACGCCATTGTCAAGGGAGGTAATTGCGCATGGATTCAGCCCAAAATTTAATCACTTCTTCTGTAGCCCATCCATCAACGAATTTTCGTCGAAACCCATAGTCCTTTTTGGAGATATAGTGTGACCAGACATGACATTCTAGTAATATTATATGGCGTGGGCATATAACTACGATGTAAGATATGTAACAGTGAAATAATGCGCCCCCCAATCTCAAATGCTTCTCTCGTAGCTCATGTGACACCATTCTACAAAATTTCATTAAAATTTATTTATATAAGATTTCGCGTAGACGATCATGATCATATTCATGAATGTATGAGAAAATAAAAACCTCTCAATCTAAATAAACATTCTTGCGTCCGCCTCCAAATTTAACCGACCCTTCCTTACCCTGTTGCCCAGTCTTCCAGGAAATTTCATTGAAATTCATTCAGCACTTTCGGGGATATCGTGGGTACAAGCAGAAAGATGTGGCTAAATACAGATAACTCTCGAACCCTGTTTGCAGCGATGAATAAAGAGCTGTGATAATTTCAAAGATATTTCTCCAATATTATGCAGAAGGTGGATTCAACCCATCACACACACACATACACATACACACACACACACACACACACTCACACACCAATGCACATGTATCAATCTATGTGAGTATGCGTGTGAACTTGGTCCTAAACACATTGGCTGGCACATATGGACACGTGCACACGCACACACGCACCTTGTACATTTATCATGGCATCGGAAGAGTGATATAGAGAAAGCGGACGAGAGAGAGAGAGAGAGAGAGAAAGAGAGAAAGAGAGAGAGAATGACAAACAGAGGAGTATTTAGAATCTGAAGAGACAGGAAGTAGGAAACTTGTGGAACAGAACATTGTTAAGCTCTCTCACACACACACACGGGCACTAAAGATGCATACTCGGTAACACACACACACACACACATATACACACACACACACATATATATATATATATATATATATATATATATATATATATATATATATATATTGTTAATCACAGTGAGAAAGCGAATGCATAGACATAATATATACTGTGTTTAAGGCTAAGTGGGGTGAGGCAGTGTGTGTATTTTTAACGAACCGTGACCTTGTTGACAGGCTTGATTGTTTTCACATGGGACTGGGGGAAGGCATCATACCAGTTTGTTTTTTTTATTAGAAGAATCTGAAGGCGGGGAAGGGGGTGTAGGAGAGAGAGAGGGAAAAAGAAGAAACAGAGAAAGTGAAACAATTAGAAAAAGAAAAAAAGCTTGGGAAGAAAAATGGAGAAAGTACGGAAAGTGATAGAGTGAAAGAGAAACAGCGAGAGGGGGTTTGAAAAGAGAGAGAGAGGTACAATGGTGAGAAAAGGAGGAAGTGGAATAGGAGAAGACATGGCCAGAGAGAGAGAGAGAGAGAGAGAGAGAGAGAGAGAGAGAGAGAGTGACAGACTGACAAACGAGAGATGAAGGAGGGAAAGGAAAGAAAGGAAAAGGTTGAAAGAGAAGAGTGATAAAATGAAAGGGCGAAAAAGAAAGGCATGAAAGACAGAGCCAGAGGAAAGAGAGGGAAAGAGGAAACAGTAAAGAAAGTTTAAAAAGGAGGAGGGAAGTGTCGGAGTAGAAGTGAGAGAGAAGTGCCCTGAAAAGGCAAGATAGAAGGAGAGAAAGGGAGAGCACGGAAAGAGAGAGTAAACCAGAAGGTTGGGGGAGAGGGAGAATAGAAAAGAACTGGCAAAAGAGAGGGAAAAGAGACAGGAGGGGAGATAAAGAAAGACGGAGGGGGATATAGAGGAGTATGAGAGTAGGACATTGATGGAGTGAAAAGGAAAGGGAAGTAGAGAGGGAGAGAGAGTAGGAGATCTATAAAAAGGAAAGGAAAGACAGGCAGAGAGACAGAGAGAGAGAGTGAGAGAGAAGGGTGGGGTATGGAGGAGAATTGCGGGAGAGAGAAAGGCAAGAAGACGGTGAAAATGGAGAAAGGAGAGCGTGAGAGAGAGAGAGAGAGAGAGGGAGAAAGTTGCATATTTCTTGGCTTTTCTTCTTATTTTGGTTGTTCTGATCATCACGTTTCGATCGACATGTTCTCTGACCATCATCAGGAGATTGTTCAATCTGGTAAATAGTGATTACCGTCCTGTGTTTTCTCAACCAAAACTATCAACACAGGATTCTTCAGTTTTTAAGCTTCACTATTGGGCTATGTATCTGTGTAACAAGCATACAGGCCGCACCAATGGAGCTAGAGGGACTAAGATTTAGATATTCACTCTGTATCATGTTAAGAAAAAAAAATTTGCGGGGTTTTCTTCACCTCCCCATAGGCTTTTAGTGGCAGGTCAATTTACAATGTAAGCTTATGCTAAATTGGCAACGTCCACGCATGTTTTTTGAAAATTGAAACATTTTTGTGATCACTGTCCAACGGAGAGGTAAGAAGTACCTTATTCATTGATCACCCCTTTTAAAAACCTTCTAATTGATCATTCTTCTACGCGACCTGCTGCCAAAAGAATTAACTGACATGAAGTTTTTTATTGAGTGACGAGTCAAAACCGTTCGTCTTCATTTCCTCCATTTGAACGATTCACGAATCCGAGCAAAAACGTTTGGTGTCGACGTACGCTTGACCAAAGAGAGTCATGGCTGGCGTGATCAAAGGCCTCTTCTCTCACTTCTCTTCTCTTTCAATAACGTCGTGTGATTGAACACACTGCACGCCACTAATCGTGCCAGATTTAGGCATAAGCTAAATAAACTACAGCTTAGGGTCTCACGAATCGAAGGGCGTAAAGAAAAATTAAAAGGCATATAAGATTTGTGAGACTTTTTATTGTGATCTTTCAACAAGGTCATGTCAACCTTCATAGCGTAAGGGCCTGGTAACTAATTAGGCGGCCAGGTAAGTGCACGATGCAAGGCACGTGGACATGCTGGCGAAGTTTTGGCCAGGGAAGTACCTGGGAAGCATTCGCAGGACATTCGTTTGTCTTTGTCTTCCGATTGCAATTTTTGCAAGGGTCCCTTATTCGACCCGGACGATTTGAAATAAGGAAATACCATCCCTTATTTGACCTTTCCTCCTCTCTCCATTCTACGCCCGAATGAAGTAAGATTTATCAATCAAAAGGAAAACGAATTGTCTTGTAATTTTCTACTCCTTACAACTATACCAGTGGTTCTCAGGCTTTTTGTATGACGGTTCATAGAGAAAATTACTCCACTTACGCGGTTCAAAGACTTAAGAGTAAAATGGATTAGACAAAAATGTTTTTATTAGTCAAGGGATAAAACATTTATTTCAGCAGATTACTGATACGTACTCACCATTCCCTTCTCCCTTTCATCTATCGCTAAAAAGATTCAGATCTCATAAAAATTCAGCGATAAAACCACTAAATTAGCAACGCTGTGGTAAAAGCGGGGAATACATAAAAAATATATTATAAGTACAGAGATAATTGCAGACGTAATATCCGTACTTGACTCGCTCAAATCTTGAAGAGATCGTTGGGGCACACTACTGCGCCGAGGCACATACAGTTTGAGAACCACTTCACGAGACAGATGATTGCAGGCTGTTCCACAACCTTTGAACGTGATTGCACGGACCGTCAGAGACCAGCTGTGTGTATACTACATTGGTACGTTTGCATAAAATCCCTTATATATGTGACCCCCGAGTTCGCTTTACACCATCTCGCTTTTACGAAAGACTTGCACTAATACATGCTTCTTTCGTCACTCAAAATAGCGTCAAGTGAAGAAGCAATAACCGTTAATCTATATCGGAAATATTTTTGAGCAATCCCAGACCTCCAAAATAAGTTTCTTCTATATATGCCTGCCTAGAACTCAAAGGTCAAGATTCGTCGTCTGCTGTGACCGATGTGGGGGGGGGGCTTGTTACTGTGCTCAACTACTCGGCCTCATATTTTCTTTCTATTATATAGTTCTTTGAAGGCACTTGAAGCCTCCAACAGACCTGCTCTAAATCTATCAGCCCTTTCAAAGTTAAAGTCATGCTTTCCTGCAAACATTGCAGCATTGTCAATCGTAGGGAAAATCTTATGCAAGGTTATTTTGTGGGGCTGAAAACGCTCATAAATTTTCCCATTTAAATCAATGGTTATCGCCTATTCCCTCTATATCATTCCAACTTACGAAAAGTTCTACAGGAACGTGTCTACTTTCGGATAGCTGGGAGATTATTATTATTATTACAACATGCAGCATTCACCTGAGGGAGACCGAAGAACCCTCTGGTCGAAAGCCCCATTATATGCCTGTATGATGAACCGCATGAATTAATATGAATCCTAGCAGTGCCATTGCTTATCGAGACTAAAAGATGTTTCCTCACGGTCCTTCACCGGAATATAAAGAAAGGACGTTGATAGCAGACGATAATTGGAGCCTCACATTTTGCCTGTATAATAAACTGTATGAATTAATATGGACCAGTACAATGAACTGTATGAATTAATATGGATTTATAATAAATAAGGAAACACTGGTACGTCATGTGACCAACGTCTTTTGAAAAATGAGATGATCAATTAACGGGTTTGTTCTCTTCCTGCTAAAATTACTAAAAAGAATAAGAGAATGCTCTTCCTAACGATTTCTGGAATAATGACGATACTTCATTTCAAAACATCAGACAAACCTAGGGGTACCGGAGAATGTATCACGGAAATGCTGATGTAAATGGCTTAGATATTGGGATCCAAACAACAAAGATAAGGATACGAGTTTGAATTCTTGATAGAGTAAATTGAAAGTATACAAGGAAGGCCGGAGAATACATCGACTGAAATGTAGATAAGGGAACAACAAAGATGCGAATTTATTCCGAATGATTGATGGGATGATGACAATACTTCACTTCATGTTATGCAATTGTTCCGTAATTAGAAACCGTCAAGCAAAACTATCATCAAAACTCTGAACATAGGCTTCTTCAGTTTTAAGTTGGGCTGGCTGGCTATGTATATACCAGGCTGCACGATTCGAGTTAAATGTCTGAAAATTTAAACATTTAACCTTTATTTTGTCTAGAAAGAAAACATTGTTTTTCTTTTTTTCTTGAATTTTTTTTCAAAATTCTTCCCTGAAATAAATTTTTAGTACAGAGTTCAATTTACAATGTAAGTTTATGCTACATTGGTCCCTTAATTTGTTTCATTTTTTTTTTGAGAATTCAGACTTTTTTCAGTGATCACTGCCCAACAAAAAGCGAGAAAGGTAACTGGCTCATAGATAATCCTTTTTTTAAAATTTTTTTAATTGATCAACCCCAACTCGTCATTCTGCCAGAAGACGTATCTATTTAATCACTGTCCCACCGCAGCAATATGTGACTCAAGATCGAGCTTAACGTAAGAAGAAATAGGAGCAACCCTTCCAAAAATGGCCCCAGCCGATGCAGTTGCCATTGAAAAGCTCATCGTAATGGCTAGACAACGTCACCTGCGAAAGCATCCACCAGGGGACCTGCTCCTTTAAGTGCAATGGAGCAATGCTGCCCTGGGGAAACTGAGACCGCGCAGCTGGGCCGAGTAATAATGGGAGAGCCGAAGGATGAGTCCAAAGGCTCCCCAATGCGCCTAGCAAACGCAGCCTCAGTGAAACCTCATGTTTACTTCTTTATTATTATTATTTTTTATTAGATTAAGTATTGTGGGTCGTTATTATTAACTCTCATACCGCTATTTACATTCAACCTAATTTTTTTGTTGCTTTCTATCTCAACTTCACTCACTACTTATCGTAGGATAACGGCCCGAGTGAAGTTGCGATAAAAAAAAAAAGAAAAAAGAAAAGAGAAAAGAGAAAAAGAGTCAACTGAAAGACAAGATGCAAAGTAAATAGCAGTAGAGACAATTAATAATAAAGATTCAGCTCGGATCTTCAAGCTGTTAAAGACGTTGGCACCGTGTCAAGTGAGGCGCCTGAGCTGCCAGAAAGTGCACCTGTAGAATGAATGGGACAGGTGAGAAGAACATTACGTTTCTCTTCTGCTATTAACAACCAGAGATATCATAGAATTCATGTGCGGTCTGCATGGGAGGGGAAAATGTTTTCTCGGGTCAGGGATGAGATAAGCTAACAGGAAATGCCGATACATACTTACATACGTAACAAGACTGGCTGCTGCAGGGCCAGACCCCAAACCTACTTTTATTCCAACTGAAGGTGATTACTGCAACTTTTGTATCGTAAATATATAATTGATGGATTTGCAGCTATGTAAAACTTGTTGCTTTAGCTCAGTCGTTAAGTGACCTGGTTTCCAATCAGATGATCGTGGTTTCAAATCACGGTAGGGGAATGTTTGTTTTATTTTATTTTATTTCATATATAGGTTTGGTTTAATGTGACGTGATAGACAAACAGTGAAGAGTTTACTTCCGTTAATTTGGTGAGGATTATGTTTGTTGCTCTTGTTACAGAGGAAAATTAAAGGTCAACTCTATTCAAAGTTTGACCAAAAGGTGCCGAACCATGCACAAAAAAAAATACATTCGTTACAAACATAGCACCCGTAGAAAATAACTGGATTATTTATGTATGGATCGGCACTTCTGCTTAGGATCAGAATAGTTGTGCGCTCTGCCTAGGACTAAATCGTAGTATCTGTGCTCTCTAAGTAGGGCTAAGGACAGAGAAATAAAGGAATAAGTAAGAAAAGGCAAACTCTCAAGACCAAGAAGTTTTAAAATGGTCGAATAGGTGGTTGGTGGTCATAAGATTGTCTAAATAGGGTTTTCAGTCTAAAAAAATAGTTCTCGAGTCCTCAAAATGTCATGGGCGATCTCCATTTAGTCCAATATTACTAAGACGAGATTTAACAAATAATCTTTAATGGTGAAAGTAGGTTTTGGTCGACCAGCGATGCTTGTGGAATGCATTTCAGATAATCCATCAAAAGAATATCCTGATAGTCTACCTCCAACTGCTAAACATTGTAAGGGGGGTATTTTGGTATTAGGCGTTCCCTCGACCAATGGAGGGTTTCACGTCTAACTAGATGTGGAAAAACAAACAAACAAACAAAAAAAAAACCCCAATACCAAGCTATTTTACATTGTAGGTTGCTTCATGCTGTTCAGAAACCTTATCCTGATGGAAATGTCATCCACAAAATTTAGCATAAATTTACATTGTAATTCGACATCTTAAAACCTATGATGCTTAATGAAACTCAGAAAACTTTTTTCTCTGGGCATGATGAGGAGTAAATGTTTAGATTCCAGCCCGCACGATGCATACGTATTAAGCCAGACAGACCAACTTGAAAACGTAAGGAGCATATGTTTGTTTGTGTTGACAGTTTTGGTTGACGGTTTCTAACAGTAGCGAGAGTCAGCAACAGAACTAGTAGGAAGACTAGACAATGAGAAACATACACACAAAAAAAACCCCTAGATTGGAATGAAAAACGCAACCACAAGGACATTCCAGAAGTTGAACTCAAGCAATTGCAGAATCAATTGTCAGGGACATTGTTGCCCAGAAGAAATAGAGAGAGAGAGAGAGAGAGAGAGAGAGAGACCCCTGACAGCGGCCTGGAACAACGACACAAGGACCTACTATCTGAAGGCAGAAATAGACAAGACCCAAGAGAACAGAAAATGTAAATTGTGCTGAGATAAATATGAGACAATCAACCAATTAGCAAGTCAGCAAAATGAATGCAAGAACAGGCACAACTGGTCGGGATCGGTGATCCATCAGGAACTGTGCAAGTGACCGTACAAACAAATGGTATATGTGCAGAGCAGAATCTGTCCTAGAAAATAAGGTTCATAAACCTCTCTGGGACTTCGAGATTCAAACGGATCACTCAATCCAAGCCAGAAAACCAGATCTTGTGGTAGTGAACAAGGAGAAAAATAGCGTCAGATAGTGTACTTCGCTGTTCCAGGGAACTGAAGAAGCAATGGAACATGGAGCTGACAGTAGTGCCTATAGAGGTCGGAGCCCTGTGAATAGTCCCCAAAAATCTACCAAAAAAGTCAGGGAAAGACAGACTAACCAGCTCTGATAGCTCCACTATAGTCGATTAGAATACTGAGGAGAGTCCTGGTGTATTGGTGAGAATTGCTGTCATTCACCTTCCAGTGAAAGCCACCAGTCACTGCTTGCATGAAAACTCTATGAGAAGATAATAATAAAAAATACTCAATGCTCGTGTGAAAACTGAACAAGTACAAACACTGAGGATAGTACTGGAAATATGATACCTATGACCCCCAGCTGGTAGCAATGGCCGACTAGGCAAGAGAAAGGCATGATGGAAACGGTTAAAACCACAGCGCTGCCGTGACATGTGAAGACGGTATGAGAGGAGGACGGAATACCTAGGGAGACTTGGTGTCACTCAGCCTCCACCGATAACCACGAGGCAACTGGTGTAAAACTGTAATCTGCAGCACTGCTGTGGACCGTGAGAGCGTGAAGGGGAGAGCTGGAGACCTGAAGAGACTTGCAGTCACTTAGTCTCAAGCGGTGCCTACCATGCAGCTGGAACGAAAATGCAAATGGGCAACCTGAGTGAAACTGTAAACGTCAGTATTACTGTGGCCTATGAGAACTAGGAGAGAAGGGCTGGAGACTTGAGGTGACTTGCTGTCACTCAAAGGCAACCGGCGTGAGATTGCTAATAATAATAATAATAATAATAATAATAATAATAATAATAATAATAAGAAGAAGAAGAAGAAGAAGAAGAAGAAGAACTGCAACGAATTGTAGCTCTGTCATGATATGCGAAAGAGAGAGGAGACGTTAGCTGAAGACCTGAGGAGACTTATTGTCACTCAGCCTTCAGCGATAACCACTGGGCAACCAGTGTGAAACTGTAAATGGCAGAATTACTGCGACCTATGAGTACTAGGAGAGGAGGGCTGGAGACTTGAGGAGACTTGCTGTCACTCAAACTCCAGCGGTTACCACCAGGCAACTGGTGTGAGATTCCAAATAATAATAATAATAATAATAATAATAATAATAATAATAATAATAACTTAATTTTTGTTATACTCTAAACTCCGCACAAATTTCTTGAATTCGAGAGGAACAACTAGCATAAAACCACAATATCTTGAATAGCTTTCACAGCTACTTTTTCTTTCTTTTTGACGTTTCACATTCAGCTTGAGTCATGAGCTGAAAAATATTTGAAAGATCGTTGTTTTGAGAACTGAAAAATACTTTTAGTAATTCTATCAGATTATATCTTGAGAAAAAAAGAACAATGTCAATTTGGAAGCGCTGTTGCTTGGTCCAAATAAACAGCGCATTGTTCACAATAGACAAAACAAAATTAGCGATGATTACATAAGTACGGAAAAGGCCTACAAAATGTTGGGTAGTAATAACCGTTGGCCCTATTAAGCGGGGTCCACAATATATATATATATACATATATATGTACACACACACACACACACACATATATATATATATATATATATATATATATATATGAACAGTAAAGAGTGAGACAGACTCGGGAGTAAAGTGTTTAGAGGTAAGGTTTATTAATCCTTAGATGTTGATGGTCTGGACATGTTTCGGGATTTATTCCCGTGTTCAGTAGTGTGTGCTGTGTGAGTTTGTGTTTTTAGGGTTTCTGTCTATAGATATATATGTATACATATATATATATTCTAACTTTGGAATGGAGCACTCTAGTGGATGGGGGAATCTGCGTAAGTAAATATATCGCATAAATTCAGCCTCACTTACCGTCTGGTTCATAGGGTAGGAGTAAAATACCGGCCTTTGGGTCTGAAGGTTTCGATCCTACCTCATGGTACTGGATGGGATAGTGGATAGTCTATAGCCACACTGAAGAGTTGTGATACAATGAAACAGCTATCTATGGATGACTCAATTATTTAATTATATATAGAGAGAATTGTGTGATCTACGGACAGTTGTTTCGTTACAACTCTTAGACTATCCAGTATCCCTTCCGGTTCCGCTAGGTAGGGTCGAAACCTTCGCTTCAGACCCAGAGGTAGGTGCTCTACCCCGGTTCAAGATAGAACTGGACGATCATTATGACCGAATTAAGCGATATATTTTTTTACTTATGCATAATTCCCCATCTTCCAGTGTGCTCAATTTCAGAGTTGAAAGAGCATAGCATAGAGGCTTATAGTAGACGAGTGTCCTACCTAAGAGTGCTCAAACTTGAAGAAGCGTATGTGTGAGAGAATCCCCAGCACTCTCTATGAAAAACTACTGACTGAATACACAGGTGAAAACCGATATATGTATATGAATGTGTGAGTGAGTGTGTGTGTGTGTGTGTGTGTGTGCAAAGAAACATAAACAGCCGGATATGTACATGGTGAGGGAGAGAGGAGAGGAGTCAGCCTAGGCTGCCCGTGGGGCAAAACTGTCGGGGTTTCGAATTCACCTGCTGGTTTTCACTTAATCTGTAAGGTCACAGATAATTAACTCGATTTAACACGCACTCAAGATAGAGACACGAACAGATGGAGAGAGACTGACGTTAACTGAATAGATATGAACAAACTGAGATAGATAGATAGATAGATAGATAGATAGATGGATAGATAGATAGATGGATAGATAGATAGATAGACAATCATTTGAATGAAATAGAGAGATATGGACAGATAGATATGAGGAGACTGACATATATATATATATATATATATATATATATATATATATATATATATATATATAAAGAGAGAGAGAGAGAGAGAGAGAGGGAGAGAGAAAGAGAGAGAGAGAGATAGAGATAGATAGATAGATATGAACAGACCAACATAAATAGATATGAACGGACTGAGATTGATAGATAGACAATGATTCGAGTGAAATAGATAGATATGAACGGATAGATATGAGGGGACTGATATATATATATATATATATATATATATATATATATAGAGAGAGAGAGAGAGAGAGAGAGAGGGGGAGTGAGAGAGAGAGAAACAGAGATACAGAAATACAGAGAGATTGATGTTAACAGACTGATAGATAGATATGAACCAAGATGAATCGATAGATGACGAGACTGAGATAGATGTGAGCAGAGAGAAAGATTGACCTGAACAGATTAATAAAGATAGATCGGTATGAACTGCAATTGATATATAGCTATAAAGAGATTGAATCGGACTGGTAGATGTATAGATAGATAGGAACTAATACACTAGTAAATATAGGTCGATGAGAAGTAAGATTGGTAGACAAAAATAAACAGATTGAAATAGATCGATAGCCAGACTAAGACTAAGAGAGAGAGAGAGAGAGAGAGAGAGAGAGAGAGAGAGAGAGAGTAATAGAAAGATGAGGGTAGAGTGAGAGAGTGAGAGAGATTGGTATAAATAGATCAAGATAGAAATGATTTGAGCTGATATATGTATATTTTTACAGAGAGAGCGGGGGAGAGCAGGACAGGGGGTTGAGATAAATCAAAAGATAAAAGAGAGAGGGAAGAACACGTGGGTAACAGGGTTACCAGATGTATTCTGCTGTACAAGACCAAATTCGTATGGCCTATAAGGACAAAATTAGGCACCTCCAGTGCGAAAATAATTAGAACAAGACTAGCTCCTTCAGGGTCAAAGCCCCACTCAGAACGCAACTATTTCAGCCACTGAGCCGAATTTTCAAAAACTAAAAACAAACATTTTCTCTACTCATTAGGTGTGTCTGCGTGTGTGCAAAATTTCAAGATTCTACCAAGGACGGTTGGGGCCAAGAAGAGTGGAGAGAAAAAAGAATTATAGTAGATATAAAAAAGACAGAAAGAAACAACAATTAATTCTTATAAGCGACACCAGTTAATTCAGCCTAGCGTCCATGAATTTCGTTTTCTATCTTTCTCTCCACTTTTTCCTCTCTTACTCTCTTTCATTTCATATCCCTTTTTTCTTTCTTTCTCTCTTTCTTTCTCTCTTTCTTCCGTTCATTGATTCATGTAGTAAGGATAGAATCTGTCTCTATCCATCACTAAGATTGGTAGTTATTAGAATTCTATACCATGATGGAGAGTAACAATGATATTAATGATAATTCACAGTAGAAGCGAAATGTAGTAGTCACAAAAGACGAAGGAATCGGTCCATGTTGTTGAGTTTACCGCCACACACTGACATTACAAAGAGGTTGTAGAGGAAGACGGAAGTTGTTGGCCTGCCATGGCATCTTTGTTACAAACGATATATATATATATATGCAACATCTTTGAATGTGGACACAGAGATCGATCAGAGAATTCATAATTGAAATGAAAACAAATGCAACTGTTTAGACGGATAGATAAAACGTACATTCAATGGTTCAACCGATAAGACATCTATAAACAGTACAATCGACGCCGAAAAGAAAGATCAGTAAATATTAGGTCGATCGTTTTAGTACAGGCTTAATTAGTTAGCAATTGAGTCAGGAAGATTGGAACTTAGATAGAATGAACGTACAGAATAAGTCAGTAGCTAGGTGGAAGAGAAAGATGGAAATAAGCGCCCAAGCGAATAGCTAGCTCTATGAAACATATAGTTGCAGCCGTGGGTTAATGAAGCGGGGATAACTGAAATGCTTTGAATCCATAAGGCTAGGTATTTCGAAGACTAATGAATAATTATGGGAACCGAGTTATCCGTGTTATGTCCGTTGACAGTTGTGGGCCAATGTGACACACCCAAATTTATGATCACCGAAAGCAAACTTGGGGGCAATTCTCAGACGTTGAAAAACATACGAGAGAAGGACTATTTACATCATACAGAGAGAGAGAGAGAGAGAGAGAGAGAGAGAGAGACACACACACACACACACACACACACACACACACACACATCCACACACCCACACAACGTGAAGTTAACCAACTGTACACCGGGGCAAAAGCGAAAATAAACGGAAGATCATGGCTTCTGTTGACCGGCGCTAAAGGAAGTGACGTATTTAGGTTTTCGTATTTAAAGCTAATGCTTAATCATTTTAGGATTTGATTCAATGGGAAAAAAATAAGGCCACAACACAATAATTCTAAACTATTTGCTTTCCAGTCTTTATCGGAAGTCTGAACTTGTCATTGATGTTAGGTTAGGGAAAATCAAGTCAACTCAGTAGGAGTTTGAAAAAAACTTGAAATCCATCATCAGACTAAGCTTGCAGGAAAAAATGGATCAAAATTCCTCCAGTACCAAACGTACATCTTCAGAACCAAATAGCTTTTTTTCAGTACCAAATTTTCCTAATTTTGGTTTTGAAAAATAACAAACAGCCACCCTGTAGGGAAACGGAAGTTCTGACATACGCATTCGCAGAGGGTGCCGCGGTATGTGTTCTTGGCAGATGTTGTCAAAACCAGGTGATAGAAGGAAGCCAGATGCCAGACGTTCCGGGTTCAATTGCTTCCTGCAGCTCGAGGTCAGTTTTGACACTCTGCAAATTGTCTGCAGAGGCCACCTGATTAAGTTGGAGTATTTTGGGGAATGTATGACCATACCGACCCCATGTCGTTAACTGGGGCATCCTTTCTTCATTAGTTTAATCAGTTTAGAATCCCCCCGGAAGAGTAGAGGTCAGTTGATTTATACTTAATAACCAGCAGAAAACTAAGTGCGAAAAAAATATTATACCACTACTACCAATAGTACTAAAAATAATAATATTGAGATGATGATTATTATCATTGAAGATAATGATACTAACGGTAATAGTAATCATAATAATGATGACGATGATGATGACGATGATGATGATTCTGTTGAGTGGGTGCATATAAAAATATTACACTACTATAAATAATAATATTGAGATGATTATTATCATTGATGATAATGATAATAATAGTAACAATGATAACGATGACGGCGATGATGACGATGATGATAATTCTGTTAAGTAAGTGCATATAAAAAATACACTACTACGAATAGTGCAACAAATGATAATGATAATGAGATTATTATTATTATTATTATTATTATTATTATTATTATTATTATTATTATTATTATTATTATTTGGAATCTCACACCAGTTGCCTGGTGGTAACCGCTGGAGTTCGAGTGACAGCAAGTCTCCACAAGTCTCCAGCCCTCCTCTCCTAGTACTCATAGGTCGCAGTAATTCTGCCATTTACAGTTTCACACTGGTTGCCCAGTGGTTATCGCTGAAGGCTGAGTGACAATAAGTCTCCTCAGGTCTTCAGCTAACGTCTCCTCTCTCTTTCACCTATCATGTCAGGGCTACAATTCCATGCAGTCCTTATATCTCTAGCACCTTCCTCAGTATCCGTGCAGTTCCCAGTAGTACTGTGGTCTGTACGGTCTCTATCCTTCCCCTAATCCCGATCTCCTCCAGTCTCACCCTCAGTATTTTGGGGACAGTTCCTAGTGAGCCCACTACGACCGGTACTACCCTGGTTTTCATGTTCCACATCTTCCTTAACTCTCTTGCTAGGTCCTGGTATTTTTCCCTTTTTTCACCCTCCTTCTTTTTTACTCTATGGTTTGCAGGCACAGCAACGTCTACTATTTGGCAGGCCTTCCTTTTTTTTGTCTACTATTACTAAGTCCGGTCTTCTTGCCTGGATGAGGTGGTCAGTTTGGATGTCAAAGTCCCAGAGTAGTTTGTGGTTGTCATTCTCCAAAACTGCCCCTGGCTTGTGCTGATACCACTTTTCCACATGGCTGAATCCCATTTGTTTGCTTAGTTTCCAGTGTATCATCGTTGCTACTCTATCGTGTCTATGCTTATACTCCTTCTGGGCGAGTTGACTACATTCGCTAGTTATGTGGTTTACTGTCTCATCTCTTTCACCGCACATGCGGCATTTGCTGTTTGTCTGTGTTCTGTCGATTTTTGTTTTTATGTAGTTTGTCCTTATGCTTTTGTTTTGGGCTGCCATGATGAGCGATTCCGTTTCTCTCTTAAGGTTCCCTTTTCGTAACCACGTCCATGATTTCTCGTCTGCTACATCTTGTATCTGTCTTTTAAACTCGCCGTACAATATTTTCTTTTCCCATCTTTCTTTTCTAGTTTGCTGTACTGTTCCATTGTTTTCTACTTTATTGCTTGTTGCACTATCTCTCGCACTCTTTATGATTTCTTCACTATTTGTTTGCACATACCTTTCTAGGACTGTTTTAGCTCTCTGGACGCAGTCTTCTATGCTGATGAGCCCCCTGCCACCTTCTTTTCTCTTAACGTATAGTCTATCTGTATCATCTCTAGGGTGTAATGCTTTATGCATTGTCATAAGTTTCCTTGTTCGCCGATCCATTATTATCATTATCATCGATTTTGATAATAATAATAATAATAATAATAATAATAATAATAATAATAATAATAATAATAATAATAATTACGATGATGACGATGATGATGATGATGATTCTGTTGAGTTGGCGCATATAAAAATATTATGCCACTACTACGAATAGTACTACAAATAATAATGAGATTATTATTATCATTTTTATTGATGATGATGATGATGATAAGAGGAAGAACAATAATAATGACGATGATGATGATTATGTTGAGTAGGCGCATATTCTAATAATCATACGTACAGGTCTGGTTAGTCATTCAATAGAAATCGTCATGTGACCAATATGTTTTTGCTGCATGCCTAGGGAAGGTAATCAATTAGATATTTCTTATGAGCAGAAGTCAAGGGGAATAACTAATGGAAACTGAAGAACTATAATCTCTATTCTTTTCATTTATTTTCGATCAAACAACTTCGAACTTGATGCTGCACAGCCTTGTTTGCTGAATAATATCACTGGTGAATTTCAACTTCATACTATGGGCAGTTGTTGAGTTAGTTCGGTGCTTACATGCAGAGACACGGACATAGATTTCATCAATTGTAGTTATATAGTTAAATATTAAATGGTCGACCGTACATGAGAGAATCATACTCATCCGTACAAGACAGCACAGTATATAAGGAAGAAAACGGGAGTCCATGACATCATAGAAACTGTTTAAAAAACTCAAATGGCAATGGGTAGGCCATGTTGCAAGAATGAAAGACAACTGATGAATATCACGTCTCACAACATGGATTCCCTGAGATCACATACGAAACCGAGACCGAGAGAATTCAAGATGGAGAGATGAACTAAATATATTCAGAAAATATTGGCTCTACGACATCTATGATAGAGAGTAGTAGATCCTGGGGAAAGTCTATGCCTAACGATGGACGTTAAAATACTGATTATGATGATGAGTCGGAGGTGACCCAAAGATTTACTTCTCATATCGTTACTATTCTTTAGGAAAGGGATGAGCACGGCTCTTATCCCTAGTTCGACAACCGCTTGCCAACAATCCTACTCTTTAATAGAGAGTTCCATTTTTAAAAGAAGGGTTTACAACCAATGCATCCTCCCAATAGTCACTTATGGAGCTGAAACATGGAATCTAACCAAGAGACAGATCCGCAAATTGAGAACCATGCAACGTGCACATGAAAAATTTATGCTGGGCCTCACATGGAGAGACCACAGGACAGCACTACATCAAGGAAAAGACAGGAGTCAGGAACATCATAGAACCCATTAAAAATCTCAAATGGCAGTGGGCTGGCCATGATGCAAGAATGGCAGATGAACGATGGACATCGTGACTCATGACATGGTTCCCCCGAGATCATATACGCAACCGAGGCCGGTAGAGTATTAGATGGAGAGGCGAGCTAGACAAATTCAGGAAGTACTGGCACTGCGATGCCCATGGTAGAGAAGTGTAGCTAATCCTGGGGGAGGTCTATGTCCAACGACGGACGTTGGAAGACATGATGATGATGATGATGATGAATGATCCGGCTTACTGACATATAGATAATGACCAGGCTTGACTTGACTTGATTTCGGTGATCTCGCGAGAACTGGTGTGTCCAACGCGATTTGACCTTAGATAAAATACTTCTATTCTCTAAGTAATTTTGCTTTACTTCCTGTCCACTAGTAGTCCATTTTCCTTCCCGATTTTCAACCATATTTCTACGGTGGAATCATTACCAATGCATTTGTATTAGACGTATAAGAGCCCTCCTTCTGTTAGAACTGGTTTCATCAATTCGTGACGACTGACAACCTCTTTCTTTTTGATTTTCTAAGCATTTCTATTATATATTTAATAGCTCAATTCTGTCAGTAATGCTTGTATTAATTCTTGATAACCGACAGTACTTTTTTCTCCTTTTTATGACACGATAAAAGCGGGTTAGCAGGTACACACAACCACATACCCATATACAACCACACACACACACACATACACATTAAGAGATAGATCGACAGATTGATAATGTATACATTTTATTCATAATTATGTTTTTCAAAATTCTTGGCGATTTACGTGTGTCCTGTTGGTAAATCGCTAAGAAGCACAAAGGAATTATTTTCGGGTCACGCGAAAATAATGACCGTTTTTAGATTTCAAACACACACTCACGCGTACACTACCACACACGAAAACACACACACACACACATATATATATATACATATATATATATATATATATATATATATATATACACACACCGTAACACGTATACGAATACGCACTCACATATACTCGCATACAAGCAAACACCAGGAATATACATTCTCACACATCACACACACACATATAAACTGTCTTCGTACAGAATCAAACATATACATCATACACGTATACACACAGACCACATGCGTACATGCAAGCATACACTAGCATCAAACGCTGACAAAAACAACACACGGATGTACTACTCAAGCGTACATGAATACTCGCATACAACCACATGCCATGCACCACGCTTACACATATGTACTACACACGCACACATACACACACACATACGTGCACGCACACACACACACACACGCACCATAATACAAAGACACATACTCTCGCCACACATTGTGCACATACATAAGCGAACGCATGGCATTCCACACATACGCGCATATACCACACACTCGTGCAAACTGCAAACACGCACACACACAAACACACACACGCCACCACCCAAGCTCGCACACAAACACAAACACACATATGTATACGCACAAATACACGCACAATGTAATATTGAAAGACATTAATAAAAGCCGTTTTAAAATTCTCCTTAAGTGCTTCTGTTCTGTTCATAGTGCAGCCATAGAAGTATTTGACACTTCTTTAGAAAATTTGAAACAAAAAATAAGCCAAAAAAGGAAAAAAAAAGTGGAAAAAAAATCTTTGAAAATTACGTTTTAATGCACTTTAAGTGAAAGACGCTTAGAAAACTGGAAGAAAAAAAAAACCCAACTCAAGAGTTAACCGTACTTTCTAGAAGTGGATGGAAATAATCGGGTCACGTGCTGCGACACGGGTCACGTGGTACAGTTTGAAATCAATCAAAGGCAGTGGTCTCGAAACTTTGAAAACTCAAGAATCCCTTTCCTATGGAGAAAATATTCTAGCGGACACCTATTTTTAGCTTTTAGTTCGTCCACAATCAATTAACTTCAATAATAGATTTTCGACGTTTGAAATATCATATTTGTTCTGAATGGATAACATTCCTTGGAATTTTGATATACCGAACAAGTACAGGTCTGAGTATAATAAATATGTTTTTCGAGAGCTGCCCGATGGATAATGTTGTTTCTCTGCCACAAGATTCACAATGTCAGGTTTAAAGGGTATATTGTTGCAGGCATTATTTTTCGGACTCCAGTTTGAAACCACTGATCTGAGGCATTGACGCCCAACTTTGCTTGGAACACAGGTTGGAATCAACAAGAAAGTATGCTGGCTACGTAATCTATTGTAGATTCGATTCTTTCTCGGTGCCCCATAAGCAAGGCCTTGAACTGAACGCACTTCAGTCCAATTCAAAATGAAAGGTGAAAATAGCAGATCTGGTTAGTCAGTCAATAGAAACCATTACATAACAAATGCATTTTGACAGCACGCCGTGTTGGGATGATCATTGAATAAGTTACTTCTATCGGCTTTTGATGGGCAGCGATCTCGGAAAAAAATCTGAAAAAAAACAAAACAAACAAAACAGAGCAAAACAAAAAACAAAAACAAAAAAAAAGTGTGGATAGTTCCAGGCACTGACTGAGGTACCAATTTAGCATAAACTTACTTTGCAAATTGACCCACCTTCTAAAAACATATTCAAGAAAACAAACAAAAATTTCTTGACATAATGCAGAGTTAATGTTTATATCTTCAGTCCTCTAACGCTATTGGGGCAGTCTGTATGCGTTTTACATACATGCATGCATACATACATACATACATAGCTATCTAAACCAGCTAAAAAACTGAAGGAACCTCGGTTGACAGTTTGAACACGGTTTCTAATTCATATATATATATATATTTATATGTGTGTGTGTGTGTGTATAAAAAGCACTGTCAATAAATATTCATGCTCAACTTGTTTTTTTTTTCATCCTAGATTTAGTCTCTTTTGATAGAAAGGTAATATAATTATAACTCATACTACTAGTGTACGTGAAACAAATCTAACCGTATGATAAGCTGAGACGACGAAAAATTGTTCTCTTTGTTGGTTTGCACTCAAATGGTATTATCTCATAGGTTGATTTACCTTCCTATTAGGGCATTACAAGAAGAAGCATTACGTCATAGAAACTCCTCAGACTTCGTGTCTGATCACTCATTAAAACAACTTTCGTTGAGACTTTGAAAGAACTTGAAATTAGGATACTTGACTTATTAAAAATGAATTACCTCGTAAAATAGGCTCCTTAGTGCCGATCCATAATTAAAATAACCCCATCATTTTGGACGTGTATATTCTAATAACAATTTATAATAATAATGACACATTCATTGCTAGACAGCGAATAAAATAAATGGAACACGCCTCTGGATGCATTTCGCAGACGGATCTGATATTGTATGGAAATGAAATTTGAAAAATTACAAGTGAAATTCAATCTGAAAAATAAAGATTAACGTTCGTTATCTTAAATAGCAGACATAGGGAACCTTCAGTAAACCTACGTTTAAAACCGTTTTTGACTTTTTTATTGACTAATAAAATCATGGTTAGCGCTAAGACTTGCAAGCAAAATTTTGTACCTTGTTTTGTCCGGGAGCCTCACATATTTTGAGATTCACCATCTGATTGCAAATCTGTGAACAAGTGTAACTTGACCCCAAGAAGAACATATGATAAGTGGTGCTGGTCCCTAGTGACCTTTAAAAGTCAATCATAGACTATGTAACAATTTTAGCATTTTCAAATCCGGCTAAACCCCAAGGGCTGCAAATTTGTGCACACGGGTAACGTGACCGAATGATGAACATGAGGTAGGCAGCGCTAATCTCTGGTGACCTCTAGAGGCCAATTCAAAGTCAGGTCAATTTTTACATTTTCGCAAAAGGTCAATTTTGGTATTTTCGAATCTAACAGAAACAGCTGCACTCTTCGAGTCCAAAATCAGAGTACAATGGTTACTTGACCTCAATATAAACGTGGGATTGGTGAACATGACCTCTGTTGAGTTGCAAAAGTCAATTGAAAGTTTGGTCAATTTAGGCATTTTTCAAACCTCCAGTATTGATTACTCTCTTCCTCGGGCGATTAATATTAATGTATATAAACTTTAATGTATCTAATGGTTCTTACCCGGAATCCTTTCTTGATAAAGAATAAATGTTTCAATAGATTTCAATTTTATTTTAATTTATTCTAGTACATTAATTATTATAAATCATTATTTTTTTCTACTGTTCACCTTGAATTTAGCTGCTTTTTGCAGTAATTAAACTGTACTTGGATACCCTTTAGCAGTGGCTAGCACGGATCAGAATAAAGAACAAATAACAAAGAAAGAGGGTGGCTCGTTTAACATGCAACCGTTCTTACCAGTAAACTACTGGAGCTTAGTGGTAAGCGTCAGTTCGCATTAATAGCGCGGATTGGAATAAAGAACTAATTCCTGATGAGAATCGAACTCACGAACCTCTATACCGGAGGGTGGCCCGCATAACACGAGGCCGTTCTTACCACTAAACAACTGGACCTTAGGCAAGCGTAACCGTCAAAATCGAAGATGAAAAACTGGGGAAAGTACACCACTACATCTACCTAGGACAACAAATCTGGATGAAACCCACAAAAGATATCAAGTGAAGAATCACACTGGGATGGTATGCCTTCGACAGAGCAAACTCAACCGTCAAAAGCAAGACGATCCCACTAATCCTTAAAAGAAGAGTGTACAACCAATGCATCCTTCCGATAGTCACTCATGGAGCTCGAACATGGAACCTAAACAAGAGACAGGCCCACAAACTGAGAAGCATTCAACGTGCGCATGAGAAAATCATGCTCAAACTTACATGGAGAGATCACAAGACAGCACAGTATATCAGAAATAAAACGGGGGTCAGAGACGTCACACAATCCATTAGGAAATTCAAATGGCAATGGGCTGGTCATGTTGTGAGAATGAAAGACAACCGATGGACATCACGACTCACAACATGGATACCCAGAGATCAAATGCGAAACCGAGGCCGACAGAATACAAGATGGAGAAATGAAGTAGACAAATTCAGAAAATAGTGGCTCTGCAACGCCCACGATAAAGAAATGTGGCGGATCCTGGGGAAGGTCTATGTCTATGTCCAACGACAGACGATAAACGACTGATGGTGTTGATGATTCACGATCTCCTCTGCGCCATGTTTGTTATTAACTGGTCGTTCAGGTCAATCCAATTTTATTTGCAATTATTTTTATGCGGGCAAATCATTATACATCATTATCATTCATTTTCCATACTATTTACCGCCATCAACTATTAAAATGAAAGTAAATAGTAAGAAAAATAAAAATGGTGGTTTTAACAGAGTTTAGAAAAAACAACAACATTAGATCCAAAGAGTTCTTTGTATGAATGAACTCCTTCTTATTGTTCATATTGTCCACACGACATTTCGGTCGATGGTTGGGGAGTCTCTTTTTCTCGTCTCTTCCCTTACAGATATTTTATGTTACACCTGAAGGAGACCAAGCAACTCGAATCTACATGACCCGTCTAAAAATTATAGACAAAAGCATCGGACGTTCATGTTTAAATTAAGTTTTTTTTTAAAGGCTCGGATATAATCTAAGTTTGACGTTGATAAATGGTAGGGACATTCTTCGATCGAAGGGAATTCTTATACAATTATTTGCTAATTGATGCTTATTGTAATATTTACCAATTCATGTGTAAGGGTTTCTTCGCTTAAGGGTGACAATCAGTGCAGCTACGAAAAAAGAGCGTCAGTGGTTCTCAAGAAATGTACCGTGACTCAATCATCACCAGTCTTTCAACGTCCGTCGTTGGACATAGACCTTCCCAAGGATTCGCCACACTTCTCTATCATGGGCATCACGGAGCCAGTACTTTCTGAATTTGTCTAGCTCGTCTCTCCATCTAATATTCTGCCATCCTCGGTTGTGCATTTGATCTCTGGGGATCCATGTTGCGAGTCGTGATGTCCATCGGTTGTCCGCCATTCTTGCAACATGGCCAGCACATTGCTATAACTATCTCAAGCGTGCTGCATAATTTTTTTCTTCCAAATAAATTACGTAAACGTATATTTTTAACGATGAGCATGTTTAGTATAAATATTGTGACTATCCTGATTCCACCACAAAGTTGAAAATCTTGTGATTTTAGTATTATTACTGAGACATCAAAACATTATGAGGGACAGATGAGAAGAAAAAAGCTGACGAGTGCGTGTATCATTATGCTGATATGAGAGTTTTGTTCATTGACTACAGGAAAGTTTTTATTTAATTCATACCATTTTAACACATCATGTGCCGCATAAGTCAAATATATTACTTAGTGTGTCATCATAGGACGTTTCTAGAGAACACAGACACAGACACACACATATATATATATATATCATCTTTTGTTCTATTTTGTTTTGCTTATGTTTTTGTTTTTACTTTATTTTTGTTTAATCGTCTGGAGACTTGCAATATACAAAGAAAGTTAAGAGCTGAATTAATATATATATATATATATATATATATATATATATATATATATATATATATATATATATATATATAATATATATATATATATATGTGTGTGTGTGTGTGTGTGTGTATATATGAAAAGTTTATTTCAACATATTTATACGCCTTCAAAATTGACAAAATTTGGACTTAAGCTCAATTTCAATTTCACTGTTCAATATACAATACTGTTTAAATATTATTTTTTTTTTTTACTTTTCAATCTTTGGTCCAAATTCTGTCAATTTGGAAGCTGTACAAGAATCTTAAAAATTGAACTTTTGAAATGTATCGGATACTTTTCTTAATTCACTGTATATATTGCTCTGTGTACATCGAGAGTCGAGACAATTTGGTGTAAAGAAACCAACAAAAAAAACAAACTCGACTTATACGCGAGTATATACGATACTTTCGTCCCTTCCTTTCACGAGTATTCTCCCCTCCCCCCGAGGGCACCACGCCTTCTCACGTCCTAGTTTTGACACTTTCGCTAAGTCGCCGTTAAAGATTACGTCAACGATAAGCAAGAATCGCGAAAAAGACGTTTGTCAATGCCAGAGTTGCTTAAAGTTGAAGTATACCTTACACACGCACGCATATATATATATATATATATATATATATATATATATATATATATATATATATATATATATATATATATATATGTATATATATATATATGTGTGTGTGTGTGTGTGTGTGTATATATATATATATGTATATATATATGCATACACATAGACAATTATACGTACGTACACCACCATATGCGCATATACATGCACCTACACAAACAAACCCATATGATCACACAGACATATATGTACACACATGCACACACACTCACATATATATATATATATATATATATATGTAAACATGCATACACTTATACATATATATATAGACAATTATATTTACATACACAGCCATGAGCACATATACATGCACCCAAAGATAAACACACACCCACACACACATATATACACACACACACACACACACACACATATATATATATATATATACATATATATATATATATATATATATATGCAGACACACACACACACATATACATATACATACATATATATATATATATATATATATATATATATATATATATATATATATATATATATATATATATAGTACTTGTCATAAGTATTTGAACAAACAGACATTTTGCTTCTAATCGTTCGGTTTTGAGAGTTAAAAATAGGAATATTACGCAGGAAGAACCATTTTTTTTTACAATCAGCATAACAAGGCAAGCGTCTAATCATCTTTTGTGGTTCTGAATACTGGATTCCTAAATGATATGTTTCTTCAACAGGATAAAATTGTTAAACGAAAAGCGAAAGTTTTTTTTTATATCCTTCCAAAATCTTGTTCAGAATTGACCCTGGAGATCAAGAAAGTGACCTTCCCCCATTGCTATCGAGAAGAGATGTCAAACTAGTAAGTTAATTTGGATTCCACCCTGCTGCTAAAAATCCATATCGACCTCTAGAATCCTAGACAATGAAAAACAGATTTGGTTCTTGTTCGAGTACTCATGAGAAATACCCTCCACCAAGAAAAGTGTTACAAAATAAGACTTCAAAAATTACTCTAATTTGTTACGCGTAAATTTTATAAGTTTATCTCGAAGTAATATTTATCATATTTCATCTTATGTCTACTTCAGGACGAACTAATACATTTAGGTTTACAAATTCTTTTCAACAAAGTAATTTTTTTAGAGTTGGTCCAAAGACACACTTTTTTTTTCAGCGTATAGAAAGTAATGGTCGTAAGTATAATAATGTCAGTATATCTCTGAATTTTTGAGATGAGGTATTATTATTATTATTTCTATTAATATTTGGACCATCCTCATCTTGGTTGTTTTTCATACAACGTTTCGGCCGAAACGTTGTATGAAAAACAACCAAGATGAGGATGGTCCGAATATCAATAGAAATCATAATAATGTCGTTTTATGAGAAGGAGACCGTTCAACGAATTCTTCGCTCGTACGTGCAGCTTATGGGTTTGAATGGACTTCTGTGAGAAGTAGTTTGAAAACTGTGCCTTGCATATTTGAGAATGCATCGATACGTCTACAGCCAGACACGTACTTATTAACTGAATATTGATCTGAAATGTTCATTGCATAATGTTTGATCTACTTGATTGGCATTCACCTCCGGATTGAGTACAAAGGGGGTTATCTTGAAAAATGAATATTTGATGCGTAAAAATGGTTCTTTCTCATTATTGGGTTGTGAACTTACTGATGTACCTATATACACACACATGCACACACGTGCACACATGTGCGCACACACACACATACACACACACACATATATATATATATAGAGAGAGAGAGAGAGGGGGTACTGTTTATTATAATCATAGATTATCTTACGAAACGGTCCCAAACGTATCTTCAAATTGATCACAACAAACGGCTTCCTCTATGTATCCCCCGTTTAATATTATTAGCAGGTTATTGTCAAACTTCTGCTGAGTGTTGACCTTACTTTCTACACCTAACAACAATGACAGTTTCAGACTTTCGGTTAAGACTAAAAAGTGGAAAGTTTAAACTGGTGGATAAAGATAGAAGGGTAATGTGGGAGATGGATTTTATCAATCTTTTTCCAACGTCATCTATCAATGAAAGGGAGAAAGAATGGCAGAAAGGAGAGAGAGAGAGAAAGAGAGAGAGAGAGAGAGAAAGAGAGAGAGAGAGAGAGGGGGGAGGAGAAAAGAGGAAAGCCTTGGACGCTAGTTTTCAGTTAATATCTAAATTGCCTCAAATTATATCCAGAATTATCTAGATTTTCATGTTTTTCATCCAGAAAAAATATCTAAATACTACTTATAAGCTACTGCCGAAATAAATTTTGATTCTGGAGCTGTCGGTCTCATTGCTATCTAAAATACATTGTATCAAAGTGATCACAATAAATGGTGTCCTCTGGATATATTCTAAAAATTCTGACATTCGATGCTTGCATCGTGATTTGACCGTATATATGTAGTTATTAACCTCACCATTAAAGTCAATAATTGGACAACCGTAGCGTCAAAATTTGGAAACATGAAAAAAAAATTCCATCGAAGAATAAATATGGTCAGAATAAATTCTATTTATGACATCACTGGAAAACATCTAAAATGGAATAAAGAAAAAACACCTAGAAACATGCCTAATCTGGCATAGAGACTGCAGTTTGCCTACGGCAGTGGTCCCCAACCACCGGGCCGCCAATCGGTACCGAGGCTGCAAAACACGTGCCATTGGTCTGCGAGACAACGAAAAGATTCCGTGACATTTCTTTGTGAAATGAAAACAAATCCATTTCTTTTGATCCTAATATTAAATTCAAAAAATAAGCTCTTTAAGAAATTAAATTGAATATGTCAGTCCCTTATGACTGACTTATGGTTGACTTATCGCCTATATTCCAGTCGTGATCAACACCCCTTCTCCGTTAATCGACCCGCAAGAATATTGTCAGTATTAAAGCGGAGTACAGTATTAATCTGCATTACAAAATAAGTTTGGGGAACCCTGGCTTACAGTATCTGCTGTTCCTAAGCTTCCATCGATCAAAGTCATCTTCGTCTGCTAGAGTCCGACGTTGGACATAGACCTTCCCCAAGATTCGCCAGACCTCTATATCGTGGGCATCGCGAAGCCAAAACTTCCTGAATTCATCGTTGTGAGATGTGATGTCCAGCGGTTGTGTGACATTCTTGCAATATGTCCAAGCCCATTGCCATTTGAGTTTTCTAACTGTTTCTATGATGTCTCGGACTCCTGTTTTTTTCTCTCATATACTGTGCTGAGCAGATTCATAACTTCAGTGATCTGGCTAGAAGCAGTACTTTTATCGCGATTTGAACGAGTATATGCATGCTTGCAGGCGTGTGTCTGTGCGAGTGTTTTTGTGTGTGTGTGCAGAGAGAGAGAGAGAGAGAAGAGGAGTGAGAGAGTAGAATTGAGAGGGAGTGGATTGCTTAAGTCTTTAAAAGATCAGGAGAAAGAGAAAGAGAAGATGGGGGTAGTGAGAGGGAGAAAAAAGTGATTGAGGTTAAAACAAGAGAAGCAGATTGAGAGAGACAGACAGTGTGAGAGAGAGAGAGAGAGACAGCGAGAGACAGAGAGAGACAAAGAGAATGGGGTAAAGGCGAGGAAAAAAGTTCACGGGTAGATGGAGAGATAAAGTAGGTAAATAGTGCCCTTACGCCGACTAGGGCTTCAGCTGTCTCTACTTGGGCTCCACATTAGTACTTACTCGGTTCGTTTGCGATATCTAAATAGACTTGGAGACGACAATATCCGAAGTGGCGTCACTCATGTCAGTCTGCGCTAGTTTACCCATAACCGGAGGGAGAGATGGATTCATGCCTCAGGGGTTGGGGAGGGATAATTAGAAAATAATTAGAAAAAAAGAAGAGAAAATGATAATGGTCTTTAGTAAAAGTTGTTTTTTTTTGTTTTTTTTTTTTGCTTGAGTCATTAACGTATCGGAGCGAGGTTTTCGTGAATGTTGAAACATGGATGAACTTCAAGAATGCGTCAAGTCGAAGAATTGTCAGCAAAAAGCACGAAGAGTAATGAGTCCCGAATTAACAGCCTGTAACGAAAGAGGGAGGGAAAAATCCAAAATAAGGTCTCGCCGAAAAACATAATAAAAATGGGCGTAAAAATAAGAGAGAAGAGTGAGAGAAGAAAGAAAAAAAAATTGGGGAGAGAAAAAGAAAGGAAGAATCAAATGGAAAAGAAGGAAAGAATGGAAGAAAGAAATGAAGAAGAAAAAGAGAAACAAATATGGCGACAGTACAAAAAATGAAAGATTATTAAAAGAAAGAAAGAAAAGTAGATACGAAGAAACGAACAAAGAGAGAAGAAACAAAAATATGGAGAGAAAAAGAGAAGAGAAGAGGAAAGAAAGAGAGAAATGGAAAAGGAAAAGAGAAGAAACAAAAGATACTGACAGAGAAAAAAAAAGAAAGAAAAGTACTATGGGAAAAATAAAGAAATAAAAGTACGGAGGGAAACTTGAAGATGAGAGAGGAAACGGGAAAAGAGAGGAAGAAAGAAATAGAAAAGGAAAGAAAATTAAAGAAAGAAAGACAAAAAAAGAAAGAAAAATACGAAAAAGGAAGAGTGCAACTAACAGACGAAGGATAAATAAGAAAGGAAAAACAATCAAAAAATTCACAGAAGAAGGAAAGCAGGAAAAGAAAAAAAAAACGAAGAAGAGTAAAGGAAGAATGAAAGCACAAAAAAAAAAAACAGAGCGAAAAAGAAAAATACAAAAGAGAGAAAGAGTAGAAAGAGAACAAGAAAAAAGACTTACAGACGTAGGAGAGGAGGAGAAAAAGAGAAAAAGAAAGACGGAGAGGAATGAAAGAACAAGGAAACAAAAGGAAAAAAAAGAAATACACAAGAAAGAAAGTGAGAGTAGAAAGAGGAAGAAATAAAGAAACTTATTGACGAAGGAGAGTAATTGAGAAAGAAAAAATGAGAGAAAAGAAAGAAAAAGAAAAGAAAGTAAGAAAAGTTATGAACAAAAATAAATAAAGAAACTTGATGAAGGAAAGGAGGAAAACAAAAGAAAAAAGAAATTAAGAGAGAAAAGAAAAAAGAAAAAAGAGAAAAAGAAGAAAGACAAGGAAAGAAGGACAATTCAAATAAAAAAAGAGAGAAAGGAAGAAAATAGAAAAAGAAAGACGAAAAAGAGAGAACTGAAACAAGAAACTCAGAGGCTGAGGAAAGAAAAAAGAAAGAAAAATGAAAATAAAAAAAGAGTAGAAAGAGAGCAAAAAAAGTTGCTTGAGAACAAAAAAAAAAAAAAGAGAAAAAGAAGAAAAAATAGAGACTGAAGAGGAGAAAATGAATAAATAAAAAATCTTATAAACTAAAAGAAAAGAGATGAACTCAGGGAAAGAAAGAGGCTTAACGAAGCGAGCAACAAAAAAAAAAAGAAAAAAAAAGGAGAAAAAGCATAAAGGAAATAAAAAAAAGAACGTATGAACTCAAGTTCGGTTGAACGTAAGGAACCCTTAGAAAGAAAGGAACTTGAAAAGGAAAGAAGGGAAGAGAAAAAGAAAAAAAGGAAGAATGAAGAAGGAAAAAAAACGAAAGAGAACAACCCTTACGAACCAAAAGAATCTATTCGGTTGGATGTAAGGAACCACGAGAAGAAGAAAAAAAACTTGAAAATAAAGTAAAGAGGAAGATAAAGAAAAATAATGGATAAATTAGAAAGAGAAAAAAAAGAAGAAAAAGAAAAAGAAGAGATGTGAGGAAGAAAAAAAATCTCTTAGAAACCATTAGAATAAGTTTGGTTGGACGTAACCAAACCTGAGAAAGAAATTTAAAAAACGAAGGAAAGAAAGAGGAAAAGAAAAACGAGAAAAGGTGAGAGAAACGAAAGAAAGAGCTTTGACTAACCAGAAGAATGGATTCGTTCGGACGTAACGAAGCCTTAGAAAGAAAGAAACTGAAATAACGGAGGAAAGAGGGAGAGAGAAAGAGAAAAGAAAGAATAGAGAGAAAGTAGACGAAGAAAGACTCTTACAAACCAAGAGAATGAGTTTGGTAGGACGTAACGGAGCCAGAGGAAAAAAAACAAACTTGAAAACGAAGGAAAGAAGGAGAAAAAAAGAAGACGGAAAAGTCGAGGTGAGAAAAAAAGAAAGAAAGAACTTTTATTAACCGAAAGAATGAATTCGGCTGAACGTAACGAACCCTGAGTTTGACGGTTTCCTTGCAGAAAGCAATTAAAAACTGATGACCTTTCCATTACGCACATCTAATTACTGTAATATTTCAAATTTGGCGACGCTCCTGTACCGCTCACCGATTTGCAATGTTTCGCTTTACAGAGAACAACAAGAAGAAAATCCCTCAAAAATGAGGGTTAGACTTATATAATATTTTATCTTTTTATTTAGATTTTTCTTTGGTGTGTCTGCGTGTGTGTCCGACATTCACTTAAGATTCTAAATTTAATACGGCTAAGTTCCTGCTGAAAAAAAAGTAAAAAAAATAAAAAAATAGGTGTTGAACGCTCTGTTAATAGGATTCACCATAAATCACGTGTGTCAACCCAAGAATTCTCTCCTCCACTGACTTCTCCCTTTACTTATTATATAAACAAAACATAAAACCAAATAGACGCTCTCCGTGTGTGTGTGTGTGTGTGTATATATATATATATATATATATATATATATATATATATATATATATATCATCATCATCATCATCAGCCTTTTAGCGTCCTTCGTTGGACATAGACCTTCCCTAAGATAGGCCAGACCACTTCATCATGTGCGTCGTGTAGCTAATATTTTCTAAACTTATCTAGTTCTCCACGCCATCTTTTTTTTTGCCGGTCACAGTTTCTCAATTGATATCTGGGGATCCAAGTTGTGAGTCGTGACATACAGCGGTTAACATTCTAGCAACATGACCAGCCCATTGCTCTTTGAGTTTTCCGATGGATTAAACGGTAACTTTGACTCTTGTTTTTCTTTTATGTATTCTGCTGTTTTGTGATCTCCCCATGGGATGTTGAGCATGGTTCTCTTCAGTGCACGTTGCGTGGTCCTCAGTATAAGAGTCACTTTTTTGGTTAGGTCACTTGTCTAAGCTCCATCGGGCTGATGCCTTGATTGTATACCCTTCTTTTTGGGACTCATTGAATTTTCTTGTTCTTGAAGGTTAAGCTTGCCAATCCAGAGTGATTATTTGCCTGATTTCTACTTCTTTTCAGGATTTCATAGATATTTGCAGTCCTAAATGTTCGCTGTGTCATTGTCCTGAACGTGATTGTTGTAAATGGCATTCGTTTTACTGAAGTTCATCTGAAGAACAACTTGTTTGCTTTCTTCATTCATTTTGTCTAACATTATTTGGAGATCATGAAAGTTCTCAGCAAAATGAACTATGACATCAGCAATTCTGAACTTGCCGTCTATTTTGATTCCTTTATTCACCCAGTCTAGATTTTGGGGACAGGCTGTGAAGAGTTTAGATGAGCTGATATTGCTTTTATCAAGCTGAAAGGGTTCAGATTCTTTTAGTATCGCGATAAAGGACCTGCTGTGCCGGTTGATATGTTGCAATACTCTGACGTATACAGGGTCTACTCCTTGTTGTATGATAGCTTTAATGGTCTTGGGATTTTCACTGAGTAGAGGGCCTTCTTGAAATCCACAAATGTTACACCGAGTGGCAATATATATTCTGCTGATTCTCTTTCAGTTAATTCACTGAATGGAGATGGTCAATAGTCGAGTAGCTTCATCTGAAGCCAGTCAGTCCCCGAGGTTAGTTGCCATCTAGCGTTTTTTGAGCAGATCGACAGTGACGTTATCGAATGGTTTATAGTCTCATTTCTCTCTATCTCCGCTGAATCAAATCAGCGGTAAGCCGAAGAGCTTGCAGCAAAGCCTATGTCAGATGAAGACCTTGAGGTCAGGCTGAATTTCAGGTCTGGAACATCATAACTATAGAAGTAGAACACCCCAGTATCTCTTTATACCGTGCAGACTGTATGCATCTGAAAAAAGTCTTTTTCCCTTTCTTTCTATACGTAGGGCGTTCAATACAAATGAAAGAAAATCTTTCAAAGCGAATACACATGCACTACAATGTTTTGAGATTCATGTTATTTAAATTTTGCCTAATTCAAATAAGAATTAATTCATTAGTAGACTCTTATATGTGAGCCAATTTCTTCATGGCACTTCCGCTGAGCCAGATATTAGCACAGGTAGTCCCAACATCAGCGAGCATTTCGAGTGGGATGTTTGCACAAAAATCTCTGATTCTTGCCTTTTCAAAAAAGGTTTCCAGATCTCGCTCCTTAGACTTCAGTCTTGACGTAGCCCCTCAAGAAGAGATTGATAACCCTAACCCTTGCCAGGCTGCAATTTTGTATAATCGCCATAAGCACGGGGATATATGTATAGCTTGAGCATCAAATGATTACTCTGACATTGAGCAATCTATAGATATCAATCAACTGGACAGAAATTTGAAAAAGAAAATCAAAAAGAAAACGTTAAGTCACCTTTAACAAACCCCATGTGTGTTATTAATACTATCCAGCTGCTCCTCCGTCGTAGCATATTTTTCCCCTGTTTAATTGTTTCGCTGAAATATTGTGGAATATACCGAGATACAATTCCCTTATTTTCTTTCATTCCCTATAGTATCAGTGAATGAAATTCTAGATTTCTGAAATGAACATTTTATTGTCAGGTTGTCATAAACCGTCAACCAAAACTGTCACCAAACAGTCAACATCGGTTTCTCTCAGTTCTTAAGCTAATCTGGCTATGGATGTGCAGGCTGCACATGTGGAGCTAGAGGACTGGAAATTTTGGCAATTTCTCCCTATGTCTGGAAAAAAAACGTTTTTATGTCTTTTTAAAAATTCCCGCCAAGTACTTTTTTTTTAGAGGGGCTTCAGTTTGCAATGTAATCTTACGCTAAATTGATCCCTTAGCTTGTGTTAGCTTGTTTTTTTTTCTTCAAAGTTTGGCCTCTCAATGAAATGCAAAAGAAGTAAATTATTCATTGATCACCCCCTTTTCAAATTTTTCTAAATGATTACCCTCACTCAATACGGCATGCAGCCAGAAGACGTTGGTTCCATGACAGTTTCTATTGAGTGACTTTTCAGAATGGTTTAAGTTTATTTGCTACCACATGTTTTAGTTTTTGAATAATGAGCACTGGACAACGTTTTGAACTAACAAATTTCATTCCTCCTTTTCTTAAACCCGTCTTATTTGAACCAATGCTCCAAATGTGAGTTTTTCAAACAACTGAACCAATTCCTTTAAAAAAAAAAAATTTCCTAGTTCCCACAACGTTTTGGCCGATCTGCTCAACAGTCTTCTCCAGGTGCTCTATTCGTATATAAAGAGAAGGATTCTTTTTCCAGGAGTACTGAGTGAAAACGGTAGCAAGCAGATTATTTTTGTCTGTCGCAATGATGGTAATTCAAATTGCAGATGTTTGTAACTCCTTTCTTTGTTAGACAAGAACTTCTAAACGGTGTCCCTGTTGAGCAACGAAGCCACACTGAGTTGAAATCCACACTGGTTTGACTTATATATTTAGCTGACTAGTTGATATATGCCACTTTTGAAAGTTTTGAGTATAACTTTGAACTCATTAAAATATATGTATTATAAGTACATCTTTACTTATTAGCGATTTGATATTTCAGAAAATTTAAAAGATTAAGGATTTGATAAACTGATTATATATATATATATATATATATATATATATATATATATATATATATATATATATATATATATATATATATATATATATATATATATATATATATATAAAATATAAATTAAAAAAAAAATATATAAATAAAAAAAAATTGTGTCGTCCACAGACAGCTGTTTCGATGTATTACATCTCTTCAGTGTGGCTATAGACTTTCCATAATCCCATCCAGTACCACTAGGTAGGATTGAGACCTTCCCTTCAGATCCGGAGGCCGATATCCTACCTTTGAGCTACGGAACTGGACGGTCAGTAAGGCCGAATTTAAGCGATATATTTATTTATGCATTAATTCCCCAAACACCAGAGTGCTCTATTCATGTGTGTGTGTCTGTGTGTGTGTGTGTGTGTGTATTTCTATCACATTATTAACGGCCAAATGACACCATAGGAACATAATGTCGTTGCATGTACCCAATGACAACGATAAGCATCACAAGTTTGGAAAATATCATTTAAAACCGATCTGATGACGTTGCTAGTCAACGGAACGCGTTACTGGAAATAAATACATGAAAACAATTAGTTTTCCCAACTTGTCGAATCATATAAGTTGACATATCTATATATGTATTCAAAGTATTATGACATTTAGGAAAATCTATTCTAAAAGTTTCGCCTATTCTGCTTCATCAGGAATAAAGTAGGAAAACGGAAGTTTGAAAAAATAGCGTTCACACCATGTTCTGTAGTCTTGCCGTTATAGACAAGGCAGACATTATTTAGGTTCCAAACATTTTTTTTGCTGTGGTGGATAACGGAACCAAAATGATATCTGCCTCGTTACAGCATGAATGCAGAACGCTATTTTTTTTATACTTTCGTTTTTAAAGATTATCTCTGATGAAGCCTGATAGGGAAAACATGTAAAATGAGTTTTCCTAAATGTCACAATTCCTCAATAATGTTGAATTCTATATCTAAACTGCACACACACACTATCTCTCTCTCTCTCTCTCTCTCTCTCTCTCTCTCTCTATATATATATATATATATAATATATATATATATATATATATATAATGAAGTAAAAGATTCGCCACTCAAACACGTTTATGTTTATGTTTCTGCCCAGTTTGGGCTTTGGGTTCCGAATCCTTCACTTCATCATATTCTAAGCTCTATTCTAACTCAACTCAATGTTTAATGTTGAATTATCGAGCACTTTATGAAATAAACCCATCACACACCGGATATCATATTATATTATATTGTATTTCTAATCTGTACAGTATATATATATATATATATATATATATATATATATATATATATAAAATGAAAATGATTGAAGGTTCATTTTCTACCAAGTCTTCTTCTTTCTCTTCATTTCTCTAAAAACCTCCCACTGTTTTCTACTGATCTGGCGATGAGGTGATAGCTTAGAAAGATTTTCAGAAGAAAGGTGTTTGATGGCTATATATATATATATATATATATATATATATATATATATATATATATATATGTATATGTATATATATATATATATATATATATATATATATATATATATATATATATATATATATTTGAAGTTTGTGCTTTTTAAAAAACGATAAGCACCATTTAAAAAATTGTTCAATCAATTGAATGTTTAAAATCTTATCACAACCTCATATATACTGCACACACACGCACACACGCACACACACACACATATATATATATATATATATATATATATATATATATATATATATATATATATATATTCTTCTGCTAGTATATATATATATATATATATATATATATATATATACTAGCAGAAGTACATCGGCTAAAATATTTAGGAGAAAAAAAAGAACTAAAGCTTTCAGTCATAGTTTCCCTCCACTCAGGGCTGTTGCTAGATATTTAAGGACCCGGGAGGTTTGGTTCCTTTAGGGGGCCCCTCTAATATTTATTGGGGGTATTTATTCTATATCATCAATAGAGATGCAGTATGTGAACTACTATTTATAAAACATATAGGGAGCCCTTGCATATGGCCTCGGAGACGTTTTAAAATAACCCCCTCGCGCCTCTGCCTTCAATTTTTACCCTTTTAGGGGAAAAAAGTTTCTCTTCACAACTGAATCCTCAAAAGGGAGGGAGTCCGGGCTCCCTCCATTTTGACACTCCAATCACTAACACTAAAAGTTGGGGGGAATAGTCTCATTTCAATTTTGACTCCCTGAAGAGAGAAAAGTTCTCCCACTTCTGAACCCTTATTGAGGAAAAGATTTTCATATTACTCATGGGTCCAGAAAGGGGAAAATAAAAGTTACCACCTCTTGAAGGTAAACAAAAAAGTTTACTTCCAGGTTTGACCCTTGAAAGAAGGGGAGAACTCCTTCTCAGACCCTTTAAAGTCTCCATTTTAGACCTACAAATAATAACCCCTCTAAATGAGGAAATGTCTCCCTTCACTTTTGATACTTTGAAGGGGGAAAAGTTTCCCTACGATTTTATCCACTTAAACAGTGAAAAAGTATGCCTTCACTTTCGACACCTTAAAACAGACTGACCCTCAAACTGAGAACCATGCAACGTGCATATGGAAAAAAACATGCTCAACCTCACACGGAGAGAACACGAGACAGCACAATATAATACGGGAAAAACAGGAGTCCGGGACATCATAGAATCCATTAAGAAACTCAAATGGCAACGGGCTGGTCATGTTGCAAGAATGGTTGATAACCGCTGGACATCACGACTCACAACGTGGATCCCCGGAGATGCGAAACCGAAGCCAGCTGAGTATGAGATGGCAAGACAAACTCGACAGGTTCAGAGAGTATTGGCTCCGCAACGCGCAAGATAGAGAGGTCTTGCGAATTTTTGGGAAGGTCCATGTCCAAGAACGGACGATACAAGAATGATGATGATCATCATGATGATCCGAAGGGAGAATACAGTGATAAACAAACAATATTAATTTCTATTTTCCTTAGCTCTCGGATTAGCGGAAAATTTTATAACTGATTTACCAGTAAATAGAACCTGAGATATTATGGTACCAAAATTACAGTTTAAGTCACAGTATTGTCATCTTGGGAGGGTTTCTTGTTTTCTCAGAGGAAATGATATATTCAAGCAATTGTTAAAATCAACTCCACGTCTCGCCTAAGCTGGCTAGAAATAGAGAAGTTGTTGAGAGAGGTGAAAATATCCTTTATTGACTGTTGAATTTCTCTCCCCTTACATGGAAAAAGAATACTACAAAAATAAAGTGTGAGATGTATACGACAGCCACGTTAACATTCCAAAATGTTTGTTGAAAAGAAAAACGAAGATATTCGAGAGTTAATGTAAAAAACGGACCTGGTGAAATGAAACGAAAATAACAAGAAAACCCAAATAATTTAATGATTTTTCGAAGCTTAAAGACGGTAACTTTGATAAGATAATATTGTTTAGAAATCTTGCCGACTCTAAAAAACGCACATTCGCCATTTTCTTTTTGCTTTTTTTTTTTATTATTTGTTATCCCTTTCTTTTTTCTTTCTTGCTTCCTTTCGCAGTTGGTTCAATATTTTTTTTTCTAAATACCCTTGGGAAAAGGTTTGAAAAGACAATTTCGTCAGATATTTTTGAGCAACTTTTCTTCGATATTTAGCTTTATCTATTTATTTATTTACTTATCTATTACTTACAGGGTGTTGTTTTCATAGAAGCACGTTCAAACGCACAGATATAAATAGTTAAGAGTTTTTCTTTGTTATTTCAAACTGACTTTTGGTTTGTCCGGATCTATCTATCTATCTATCTATCTATCTATCTATCTATCTATCTATCTATCTATATCAGTTTTCTTTCTTTCTTTCTTTTTTTCTCTCACCTGTCATACTCACTCATTTCTTTCTTTTCTTCGTTCCTACAATATTTTTCTTTCTAGATTCTCCTGGGAAAAAGTTTGAGAAGACATTTTCGTCAGATATTTTAGGCAACTTTTCGATTGTTTTGGTTTATTTATTTATTTATTTATTTATTACTGGGCGTTGTTTTCCTTAGAAGCACGCACGCTCCAACACACACACACACACACACACACACACACACACACACACACACACCTATACAAATGAAAAACAAAGGTTAATTTCTGCCATTGTTGCCTCTCTTTCTTTATTTCTCTAAAAACCTTCCTTTGTTTTGTGCAAATCTTGCGATGAGGTGAAAGTATGGAAAGACTTTCTTAAGAAAAGACAATTGATGGTTATCCAATGGAATATTTTTTACATCCACTGGGAAGTTGTCGGTTATATGGTAGAACACAAAAGAACAAATCAGTGAATATGGTGTTCAATAAAGTTGATGTCGAAAATTTAGAAAAAAAAAAATTTCATTTTTACTTACTTCTTCTGGGAGTCCATGAACACAAGCGGCCGTTGACGAATTTAGGTAATTATAGCCCAGGTAAAAATGGCCCAGGTAAAAAATGACATCGGTAAACATGGCACAGGTAAAAAGGGCGGAAGAGGAAAAATTGGAAAACATGGCTCAACTAAAATAAATGATTTAGCAAAAATAAATATTGAATGAAAATCAAGTGTTAACATTTTTCAGACGTTGAGTTGAATCAAATTAATGCCGTCGGATAAGAGAAACGCCTGAAAATGTTATTACATAGTTTTCAGTTAATATCTATTTCTAATGAAGTATTTAAGGAAATGTTAATTACATTCTGAAATAGGACGTTAAAGATTAAAAAAGTCCGTATGTCTATCAGTATAAATTTGATTCTCGTTCTTCTGAAAAATGTTAATGCATTATTTTCAGTTAATATTCAATAGAATATTTATTTTAGATGGGCCGTTTTTCTTATTTTCCACGTGCACCATTTTTCTTACCTGGGTCATTATTATTGGTGCCATTTTTTAGTGGGCCGCTTTTGTCGGCGCCATTTTCACCTGAGCCATTATTACCGCGCTCCGTCACTGACAGCCGCTTTTCGCTCACAAACATTGATATGTTCCGATGCCCCAGGTATCGTGATCCACTGACCTGGGGATATTGATGAAGCATCGCTAATTCTAAACACGCACACACATACACACATACAGGCATGCACACGCATACACAATTTGTGGATACGATGAATCCGACAGTATCTAGTGTTGGTGATAAAGAAAAACAAAGACAAGGATTTTTCCACAAATCCCATCACCTATCCAAATTATTATGAAACAGCATAAGATATCGATCAGCAAACATTATCATAATCAATCCGAAGCAGATTAATCACATCTAATTCCCTCATTCAAAAATAATCATACACACATAGTAACTGGCCATTCAATCGAACAAAAACACAACCCTGAAAATCCTCTATAACCTTTGTTCATGTGTCCTAATTTTGATTTTCTGAGTATATGGATCCATTTGAGCATTGCAGTTTCTTCATAATTCCAAAATACATGGCGTTTGCCGCTCACACGTTATGATATTGTGAGATGTTGTTACTTTGAATAAAAGAAATTTCCTATACTGTTTAATTCGATAAAGTCGACAGTTGGAACATGTTAGTGGAATAAATTTAGTTTCAATAAAACTATTCTTCCTTATAGTCAACTATATATATATATATATATATATATATATATATATATATGCATGTGTGTGCGTGCGTGTAATACAGGGTTCCTTTCAATGGTGAGTAAATAAATTAACAGCGTCAATCGGAGTAAAAAATAAGTTCCGGGTGAAAAAAGAACTCATGACCTTCTATGCCGGAGGTTGGTTCGCTTAACTCAATGAACTACAACAATAACTAAGATGAACGTAAATAGTAGCAAAAAATTATAATGAAGAAATGGGGTATAAGTTTGGATTTTTCGCCAATAGAAAGAACATATCAATGCAGAAAACACGCTCTGTTGAAAAATATACATCTCGTTCTTATTTCGTCAAGATTAGCCCATTGTTTGGAAAGTGCAGGACTGTGCATTGGAACGAAATAATGAATGTTGTGCGCGAAATGTGTGCTGGAATAAGTTTCTGGGCGAATCTCTCTCGGACTCCTGCTATATTCTGCTAGTATGCGTCAGATCCTCTGTCTCGTTTCCTCCTGGTATTCCCGGCACTTTTCCTGTCTAAATGCTAGTCTCTAAGGACCCTATGTTTCTAACTGACTGCCTCCAACAGCCTGGCTGTTACCAACTGCCCGAATATATGTTTTTCACTTATATTATCAAGGCCAATAAAGACCAAATTTGTCATTTCCGTACAAACGAGCCACTTGAAATTCCATCGCCAACCTCTGCTAAGGGCCACTTGAGAAATTAAGATGCTCACTTGAGGCCACCCAGAATTCAGGGCCCTATTTTCGTTGCTATGCGACCCAATTCTGCTGAGGGAGGATACAAATGAATTATCCGATGCCAAACACCTTTCATTTCGCAACAAACAGATGTAAGTTGAGCATTAGTTCAATCATCTATTATATATTTGAGAGTGACAATAAAAGAAAACGTCATTATCGAATCATTGAGAAAAGCTCGGTTTTAACGACGTTATCAAAATATAATTATTCTTTATTCATTCACTTGCAATTCAATCAGAGTCGGCCTACCAATCAAAGAAAACGGGTGTCATTTTCGAAGCTCTGCAAAAACAACTTTTTTTTCAACAGATGAAATCGAAAAGCTTACGTGCAATGAAGAAATATAGGACTGCCCCAAGTACGTTGTACGTTGTCGGGGAAGCCAGTGCTGAGCAGCCAGACTAAGATAACTCGACCCTACTAACACGTCACGAACCAGCGTGACGAGGTTAGGCCCATCATTCCCCATGTCTCTCGATTTCAACAACAGATCTTGGGGAAGGGTTATGTCCAAAAGCAGACGTTAAAAGTTGATTATGATGATGATGTATATACATCGCAGTTCACACCCTCACTTTATCATCTTTTCAACAAAGGAGTATCTGTGTGTACAGATGGTATAAACAGGGAAAGTGGATGTCAAGAGCAATTAAGAGCACATTTACCATTCTCGCACAATTGAACCATTTAGATGGATAGGGATTTTTGATTCCCAGAAGAGCAATAAGCATATTGGGATCGTGCTAGATCGTGTTTGTCATACGCAGATGCAATTGATCCAAAACATATATATGAACGCATTATTGTTCACACACACACACACACACACACACACACATATATATATATATATATATATATATATATATATATATATATATATATATATATATCAGAGAATGGACCAGGGTGAAGGACATCGCACATGTAATTAAACAACAAAAATGGAGATTGGAGGATGGATACATTACGCGAAGGAGGGACAACCGATGAAATGATAGACTAACGGATCTCTGCCTGCAGGACAGTAAACACAGTAGTGAAAGACCAGACACCAAATAGAAAGATGAGATAGTACAGTTTGTCAGTGGAACATGGCAGAGATTGGTGCAATCACACTCGTCATGGAAGGAGGTTGCAAAATGGCCTTTGTTTAGCAGTGGACTTATAGCATCTAATGATGATATGTACACGTATGCATGGATGTTTGTGAGCGCTAGCTGTTTGTATGTTTATGTGTGTGTATGTGCATTGTTTGCAATATTACTGCGTGTATGTAGAGTGTGCATGTATGTGTGCTTAGTATCTGTGGGCGTGCGTGGTGTTTGCATGCGGTGCGCAGATGTATATGCACGCACAATATTTATGTGTATGTGTGTGTTTTTGTGTGTGTGATCCCAGTGTATGTGTATGTCATTTTATGCACGTGCGTGCGCAGTTTGTTTGCAGGTTTGCTCTGTGAGTGCGTGTGATTGGGCAAAGGGTGTGTGTGTGTGCGTGTGTTGCTTGTGTTTGTATACAATGTCGTTGTGAGTATACGGTATGCGTGTAACAAAAACTACAGTTTTTCTTACACCAACTACTCAATCTAATGATATAAATATGCTGTCAGCAAAATGGCTACACACACACACACACACACACACACACATATAAATATATGTATATGTTGAAGAATGTGAGAATTGGAAGGTGAAGAGAAAAACTAAAGGGAAAGCAGATGTTACATCTCAAAATATTTTTATTATACCATGGGCATGTATTGATGCATTTCGACAGGTGCCAGCCATCTTTTTCAGAGAAAAACTCTCAGCAGTTCACAAAATAATTTGCTGTTTACTTGTTTGAGGTTGAGGAAAGAAATGGGGACATTTCCGTGTTGTTTTGTTGTTTAGTAAGAGCGGTGGAGGTGTTTGTATTTGCATAGCTGAGAGTCAAGTTTGGTTTGAAATGAGAAGGGTCTGTGAGAGGTAGGGCCAGAGGGTGTTTGCTCCCCGTCTCTGTGGGTGTTGAGTTTGTCTTATATAATAATGGGGAGTGATAGGTAGGGGTCTGGAATAGAATGGTCAGTCTTCAGGAGAGTGGGGTTTATTCTTAAAGAATGGTGTCTAGCATTTAATGGATTAGTTTTGATAAATTTGGGGCACAGTAAAAGTGGTGTGTTGTTTATTAAATCTGTACGGTTGATGTTGAGTGAGACTTCTTTATGTTTTCTAAAAATGGTAGTATGTGTGTGTTTGTATTATTTCTTAAATGGACCGTTCACTGTTAGCCAATTCCTTGCATGTTACTGTTGTAATGTGTTGTAACTACATTAGTCTGTTTTAAAATCAATGCATTTAGAGGGCTTGCAATTGACCATAATTTTCTGTTAACTGTTGAAAGTTTTTTCCCTGGAAAAGATGGCTGGCACCCGTCAAATTGCATCAGAACACGCCAACGGAATAATATAGAAATTTTGAGGTGTAACAATTGCTTTTTCCCAAGTTTTTCTCTTCACCTTCCAATTGTTACTTACATCGAAATTCTGTCGGATCACTTCACATCCATAATGCAAACATATACATGTAGATATTCATACCTACGATCGCAGAGTAGAGAGAAGAGTGGTTTAAATGCACTATTTCGAGCTCCGTTGGTGGAACAAAGTCACGTTTAGACTGCTCCCTGGTGGACGTGGTTCGAGTCCCTCATGGCACTCATTTTCTTTATTCATTTACGTGATCAGTTAATTCTGGTGCCGAGCGAAATATGTTCCCAAAATAAATTGTCCAAAATAAATACCCTGGAGGTCTTGATGCATTTATCAGAAATCTATCTACTCGTGACGTTTACGTTTAATCTATTTCATTTTTTTTTGTCTTTTTTAATTAAAAAAAACCTACATTAAGCGGAAGAGTCCATCGTTTAAAATAGTGGGTGAGAGATATGATTACTAGAAACAAATTGTTACCCTTGATTACGGACAGAGAAACCTAAAAAAGTGATTCTGTTCAATATTTTAGTAGAAGACAAGAGACAGAGACATTATAGAATCCATTAAAAATCTCAAATGGCAATAGGCTGGCCATGTTGCAAGAATGGCTGACAACCAATGGACATCGCGACTCACGACATGGATCCCCCAAGATCGCATGCGCAACCGAGGCCGGCAGAATATTACATGGAGAGATGAGCTAGTATAAATTCAGTAAGTACTGGCTCCGCGACACCCATGATAAAAAAAAAGTGTGGCGAATCCTAGGGAGGGGCTATGTCCAACGACGGACGTTGAAAGACTGATAATGATGATGATGATGATGAATCTCATGGTAGCTGGTATAATGCCCTTTCTCGGCTCGAACGCTAACGACTGTCACCGGAACCAACTTCGCTGCAGATGTCTCCTGCAACGCAATATTTATTTATGATCTAAAGTGTTACATTACAGATACGTATTTTTGGGGCGTGCATTCTTTGTTATTCTTTTTTTTTGTAGCGATAGGTCACGTGACAGCATTGGCAAGCGGAAGCAACGCAGAGATTGGTCGAGGTTCACGTATATATCGCCGTGTCATCTGATACGATCGCTTGCGCCTGCGCGGTAATAACTGGTTTCGGACAAGGCGACAGAAATCAAATAATTGACTTTTCCCTGACCGGATATAGTTTGTTGCCATGAACAACAGATGCATGAATGTAGAAATCTATATAAAGAGAAATGAAATGAAAAAAAAAAAAAAAAAAGAAAAAGAAGTCATGTCTCATATACGCACTAGTGTTTCCAGATGGTGGAAGGAGAAGGAAGACAGAGAGAGAGAGAGAGAGAGAGAGAGAGAGAGAGAGAGAGAGAGAGAGAGAGAGAGAGAGAGAGAGAGAGAGAGAGAACAGGTAAAAGGTAGGGGAAATTTAAAAGATTCTATTATATATATATATATATATATATATATATATATATATATATATATATATACTAGTAAAATACCCGCTACTTTGTCAACGGCATATATACCCCAACACTCATGAGAGTTGCCCGAAGCAACCATGCAGGGTAAGTAATCAAATCTTCCGCTCACAGGCACCCGAAAAAGAATAGAATTCCACATTATTTTACTTTCTCAGCGATTATTTCTCCGACGGTGGAGTTTAGCCGTTTTCCTTTGGCAAATATCTTTATGTTTAACCCCTACCCTTTGGAATACCCTTACACTTCCTCTCTCCACTCTCTTCGGTATGGGCATCCGTTGCTACTTTTCCAGGGAGGGTGAAGGGATATATTCCAGTTGGGTCTAGAAGGACACATTCGATGGGGGAGGGGGACAAAAGATATACCCAAATGTTGGTTATCAGATAAAGGACTACAGATTGTTCAAGCCGTGACTCGTCCAAAGCTGTCACTGATTATCGTGACTCATTGATCCCCAGCCTCTATAACCTTCTCGCCGTCGGTGAGGAAGCCTGGTCTAGGGGGTGGGGGCAATGTCCTGTTAGCACCCCACCTGGTGGACAGCCACCCTCTTCGTGATCTTAGTGTTGCGATTTCATCCCAAGAATCTCTCCTTTCAACATCAAACTTTAATTTTTAAAAGTGTGACAGACGGAAAGTATGACGAACGGATGGACGGACAGACGGACAGACACGTTGCTTATCATGATCTAGATTTGGTTGATACAAAAGTGTGCGGTGTCTTACTTTGCATACAATTAGGGAAATCTTAGAAATGTCTTTGAGGTTTACCCAGCTCTTTGTCAGGAACCGTTAGCAAAAATGGTCGACGAAGATTTCTTCAGTCCTTAAGTTTGTCTGGCTGGCTATGTATATATGTATCGAGCGTACAGACTCCATTAATGGAGCGAGTGGACTCGAAATTTAAACCTTTACTCCTTAGTATGTATAGAAAAAAAATCCCCCCTTAAGAGTAAGTTTTTAGAGGGGATTCAATCTTCAATGTAAGTTTATGCTAAATTGATACCCATTTTTCATTTAGCAACATTCACGGTTGTTTTTTCGAAAATTTAGATTTTCTTTTAGTGATCACTGCCCAACAAAAAGTGTGAGAAGTAACTCATTCATTGATCACCCCTTTTCCAATTCCATACCACCAAAAGATGTTGGTCGTATGACGGTCTCTATTGAGTGACTAATCAGACTTGTTGCTTTTGCAATCAGTCAACTACAGTACATTGTTTTCATGGACCTACGGGAACAAACAAGGACATTAATTCATTTATCTTTCTCTTCTTGTGCGGCACAGAAAAAAATCTTTTTCGACAAGGTAGTCACTGGCGATGAAAAATGGATTTATCGCGAGAATCGGAAGCGAGAAAAATTGTGTCTAGATCCAGAACTGTCTTCAACATCTCCACCTGAACAGAATTCACAGGGGAAAATCTCTCAGTATTCAGTTGGATTCCAAGGGACCTCTATGGCATGTACACGTACACATTTATACGAAATTGAAAGTAGAAGTACAGCTCAGCATTCTAGTTTTTGTTTTATAATAAGAAGAAATCAAGCGAAAAATCACACTAGGATGGCAAGCCTTTGACAGAGCAAGCTCAACTTTCAAAAATAAGAAGATACCATTAATCCTATTAAGAAGGGTGTATAACCAAAACATCCTCCCAATAGTCACTTATAGAGCTGAAACATGGAACCTAACCAAGAGACAGATCCGCTAATTGAGAACTATTCAACGTGCACATGAAAGAAATATGCTGGGCCACACATGGAGAGACCACAAGACAGCACTGTACATCCGGGAAAAGACAAGAGTCAGGGACATCATAGAATCCATTAAAAATGTTGGCCATGTTGCAAGAATGGTGGACAACCGATGGACATAACGACTCACGACATGAATTCCCCGAGATCACATGCGCAACCGAGGCCGGCAGAATATTAGATGGAGATACGAGCCAGACAAATTCAGAAGGTACTGGATCCGCGACGCCCAAGATAGAGAAGTGTGGCGAATCCTGGGGAAGGTTTATGTCCAACGACGGACGTTGAAAGACTGTTTCTTTCATCTCAACTTTTTTGGTAGGGACGGGGGACGGTGGATGATGGAAAATTTGGTATGAAATTAATGATCACGGTTTTCGATGTTTCATCTGATAAAACAAGATACAGAATCGTGGACCAACCGCAACTCCACATTGCCATAAGGAATAATTCGCGCAATGAAACAGAAAAATATATTGCAATGCGACGCAGTAGACTATCTTCGAGCTGGGTTTGGAAGTCTTCGAGCAGTTACAGTAAACTTTTCAACAAGTATCATATCCACCAGACTCGTCACTTTCAAATTATCACTTATTTCGCTCTATGAAACATTAATATTCTGGTCTGTGGTTCCACAAGTTTCAAGATATCGAAAAATTCCTCGAATCAAAACCAGAATCGTTCTTTTACGATGGTTATCATCATCATTCATCATCGGCCTTTTAATACCCGTCGTAGGACATGAACCTTCCCCGTAATTCGTCAGATCTCTCTAACACAGGTGTCGCGGCGCCAATATATTCTGAACCTGACTTAATCGTCACCTCACCTTATTTTCTGTCGGCCACAATCTTGCATGTTATCTGTGGGAATCCACAACCCGAGTCGTAATGTCCAGTGGTTGTCCGCCATTCTTGCAGTATGATCAGCCCATTGCCATTTGAAATTTCTGATGGTCTCTATGATATCTCTGGTCCCTGTTCGTCTAAATAATATAGTAGTAATATAATAATAATAATATAATAATATAAAATGCTGTCGTGTGCTCTCTTCTTGTGATCTCAGGCATGGTTCTCTATTGCATTGTTCTCAGTTTGGGAATCAATCTTTTGGTTAGGATCCATGTTTCTGCTCCATAGGTGACTACCAAGAGGACACATTGGTTGTAGACACTTCTTTTCAAAACTAATGGGGTCTTTTTGTTCTCAAATTTCTTCTTCTTTTGAAGATTTCACGGAGATTCGTTTTATGGACGGTGACATGAAGTTACATAAAGTCATGGTAAATGTTTTGATGATTGAATAATGATGCTATGAATTTATATAAACAAAAGATTTTTGTCTCTTTTCAAAAAAGTGCAAGGAACTTTTGCATCAAATCGTACGTAGACTCTAAAGGACAAACTGTCTTTTTTTGGTCTGAATTCATAAGATACGGAATTATCATTATTATACACTGAATTACTCAGGCTAATGTCCTCATCTTAGTTGATATATCACTACGTTGCAGTCGTTGTATCCTCCGGTCATCTTCAGGAAATGTCTGTCGTTAGTATCCGTTGAGGAATTTTTAACCGAAACCTTTATTCAACGGAAATAGATTGTTCGCATTCCGCTCGTATCATTTTATTTTTCCTATTCGTTCGTCTGCCTCTTCCGCTGAACCAGAGTAAATGATATTTTTGCACTGACCAACCCAGGGAGTGAACTCACGACCACCAGGCGAGTTTCTAGATATGCTTAACCATCACTTTAGGTCACTAAGTCATGAGTCCTAAAATTCCGAAAGGTTTTTAAGAATGATAAACTGTGTCCCTTTGTTACAGAAGCGTCTTGGACACAAACTAAAAACGTTTTTTGTCAAACTAAGAACGTTTTTGTCAAACTAATAACATTTTTGTCAAACTGAGAAAGATTTTGTCAAACTAAGAACGTTTTTGTCAAACTAATAACATTTTTGTCAAACTGAGAAAGTTTTTGTCAAACTAAGAACATTTTTGTCAAACTGAGATCGTTATTGTCAAACTAATAACATTCTTGTCAAACTGAGAAAGATTTTGTCAAACTAAGAACGTTTTTGTCAAACTAATAACATTTTTGTCAAACTGAGAAAGTTTTTGTCAAACTAAGAACATTTTTGTCAAACTGAGATCGTTATTGTCAAACTAATAACATTCTTGTCAAACTGAGAAAGATTTTGTCAAACTAAGAACGTTTTTGTCAAACTAATAACATTCTTGTCAAACTAAGAAAGATTTTGTGAAACAAAGAACGTTTTTGTCAAACTTCAGTCCCAGTCGGAGGCTACAGTTTCCTCTATCTTTCCAACGTGACAACAAGAAGAAAAACGATCCTCACCCAATTTAAGAGAGTAAACTTCTCACTGTCTTTTTTTTCCACCATGTTAAACCTAATCGATATATATATATATATATATGTATATATATATATACTTATATATATATATATATATATATATATATATATACATATACATATATATATATATATATATATATATATATACATATATACATATATATATATATACATATATATAATCAACAGTTCCCTATCGTGATTAGAAATCATGACTAATTGATCAACAGGAGGCTTTCTAACCGACTAAGCAAAATTGACAACGCTTACATATCAACAAAAACTCATGTTAGCAATAGACGAGGCTTATTCCATTCTAATGAATAGATAGTTATATATATATATATATATATATATATATATATATATATATATATATATATATATATGTGTGTGTGTGTATGTGTGTGTGTGTGTGATGATTATAGTGACAGTTTATTTGGAAACATATTTCGTTCGGTGCAGGAATTACCGAGTAGACATTCTGTCGGACATGAACTGTCCAATCTGATGATATATACATACTGTTGGCGAAATGGGAACACACATATATATGTGTCAATATTTATGCCTGCACCCCAGAGTTGAGAGATATATGGTTCAAGTGCGCTATTTAGAGCTCCTGCTTGCCGAAGACACTGTTCCTCAATCGGTAGAGTAAAGTCGCGTTAAGACCGTTTCCCGATGGACGTGTCACGTACAGTGCACATTTTCTTTATTCATTTACGTAGTCGGCTGTTCAATTTGCAACTCGGTTAGTTCCAGTGCCAAATGAAGTATTATTTCTATTATTATTATTCGGACTATCCTCATCTTGTTGTTTTTCATACAACGTTCCAGCCGTTGTACTCTACAGCCTTCATCAGGTATCATCTGGTAGGTGTGGGGAAGTAACGAGCCGAACCCTTTATTTAACTGACGTGGGTATATAGACCGCACTCACCTCTTAGCATTAGTAGTATTATTATTGTCTCACACTGGGATGATACCTGATGAAGGCCGTAGAGTACAATGACCAAAACGTTGTATAAAAAACAACCAAGATGAGGATAGTCCAAATAATAATAGAAATAATAATAATAACTCATCTCAAAAATTCAGAGATATACCAAAATGAAGTATGTTTCCAAATAAATGATCTCTTTAATTATCACCTTCTGTCGAACATGAACTGTCCGATCTAGCGATTGTTCATGTAAATGACAATGGGAGGACAAGCCTGATACTCACTGACAAAGACACAAAAAAAACCCTGACCCTTCCTCTCACAGACCCTCCCTATTTCAGACCGAACCTGACTCTCACCGACATGGATACAAAAACCTCTCCTGGAACCCCTTCTAAATAACAAGTTGCACAGAAATAAACCCATTTCTTTCCTCAGTCTCAAACATGTAAACAGCATACAGTTTCTCTGGAAAAGATGGCTGGCAACTATCGAAATGCATTGAAACCTGCCCATGTGATAATGAAAAAATCGACATGTAGCTTTTCTCTCAATTTCTTTCTCTTCATACTTCAATTGTCATTTTCATCAACATATATATAAATGTATAATCTGGATGATTTGTTGAATTACATGAAACACATACAACATTTGTACTTACAGTTTAATATATAAGCACAGGGCTCGAATATTTTTAAAGTAGAGCTAATGAATTAGATAGAATGAATGATAAAAACGACTGCATAAGTGTTTCATGCTTAAAAAGCAAACATTACTTTACGATTACTTTTTAAGCTCGAAACACTGGTGTAACTGGCTTCATTTTCCATTTTATTTAATCAATTGATATATATATATATATATATATATATATATATATATATATATATATATATATATATATATATATATATATATATATATAATGATAAAATACGAAATCATGATTTACATTAATTCATTTCACCACTTGCAGTTTCTTACAAGGGGTTCAAATAGTTTGCATTTATCGGTTGAACATTATTGAAAAATTATCTAAGGTTATATATCCATTCATGATATATATATATATATATATATATATATATATGTATATATATATTGATCCGAAATAGATACATAATCCGACAGATCAGTCGCAGTTTCGATTTCTGCAGCAGCCCCATTTTCTCTAGTTGTTTATTCTATCAACGCTGCCAAAGCAAAATGATACATTCACCGTGTATTGACGGAAGTTCATTCCGAATGGGATTTCAAAGTAATATAAAGAATTTATATACATGCAGTGGTGCAGTATGAAATAGAATCCATGTTCAAAACATTATGATAATACCTTACATGAAATGACAAACTACGAGTAGTATCATATAAGCCATATATCAAAAATCACAGCTGAAGGGGAGGGGGTGTTGATGAACACTGCTGGGTGTCATGTTAATATGACTGTTTCGTTTTTAAATCCCTGGAACGGTTACACGGTGAACGACTCATGATCCCAACAATGGAAAATTCGTATATGGTACCATAATATCAAAATATGTGTAAAACATGAATAAACACCGATGAAAGTTACATAAATTGCATTGACAGATGTTGGGAAATAAATGACTGAATTGACACGAACTAAATTTTGGAAAAGATTTTTTTTAATGTGTTTTATGAGTGGAGCAGTAAAGATTTCTAGACTCTCTCTCTCTCTCTCTCTCTCTCTCTCTCTCTCTCTCTCTCTCTCTCTATATATATATATATATATATATATGTATATGAATTTACATATATATATATGATTATAAATTGCATTATTTTTTTATTGAAACTCTATTTGAAATCATATCCCGTTATTACATGGTGAATGTATCATTTGGCCTAGACAACGTAAGTAGAATAAATAATCAAACCTGTGACCGATAGAGTAGCCGCTTTAAGAAACCACTTTTTCTTTGGTTGTTTATTCTATTTACGTTGTCCAAGCTAAATGATATATTCATCGTTTAATCATTTCAAATAGAGTTTTAGTATAATATAACGCAATTCATAATCATTTTGTCGGGTCATACATTCATTTCTCAATTATATATATATATATATATATATATATATATATATATATATATAATTTTCTTTATTATATCATGTATACGAAACAACATTTGCAGTAATCATTTTCGGTCCGAATAGAAGTAAAAATGGGGTTTTACCCTGCGACAGCCAGGCTTGATAATGTATAAAATCTAATTCGATACACAATAGGAATAGAAGAATAGAAATGAAGGTAAATTGCGATTTACGTCATACCTCATTGTTGTGAGGCTACCGAATGCGACGGACATCTGATGAAGGCCGGAGGGCGGTCAGACAAATTGCCGAAGGGAGCCGAGCCGTTGAGAGATAAACAGGGTTGCCAATTTAGACATCTTTCGTCAAGATCTGGCTAGTTTCATCCAATTTAGCCGAAAGAAATCTATGGAAATGGCTTGATATTGCCTCGCACAAATGTTGAAGTTGAGAGAAATAGTCATTTAAATTTGGATTAAGAAGGTAGATATATTATCCATGAAATTCCACAGCAGAGTCGTTAAACCCCACAGGCACAATGGTTTCATAATTGAGCAAAAATGACCCCATGTCCTTCTACATCGACAATCGTAATTAATATCAAATTTCCAGATAATTAAATCTAATAAGTTAAATAAAAGTAAATTGTACTATTCTTATTAGATTTTTTTTCAGAGTTTTAATGTATAGAAATTTCATCTGATAAGCGGGCTTCAAATGAGTGTATCTAACATTTTTAGCTATGAAATATACAGGAAACGGAAAAATCTAGCCGACAATAGTCATTTTTTGAAACAGTTTTAGCTATGAATAAGAAGCCATACTTGGCAACACTGGATATGAATAACGTACCGATGGGAAAGTCATTTGGGTTGGTTGGAGATATGTATCGTATTGTGTCATACTGTGAAAGGGTAATTAGAAGATTTAATATCTAGCAAATACTTTGTGAGGTTGCTCTTTTGAATAGCGCTTCATAATGACTCACACAGGGGCCAAAATGCAAAAATGTGATAACAGTGTCAATTTTTTTTAATGTAAAATCTTATTTTTAAATTTTAATGATAGACATTCTTTGTAATGGGACGGTGTTTAATGAAAATCTTGATACATATAAGTCAATGTCTGGTTGTATGTTCCAAGTTGTTGGCTACAATTTTACGCTTACGAAGCTGAAATTTGGCGTAGGGATACATCCTTTCACAGAAAAGATGATGGGCTATGTGAGGTTGACCTCGTGAGTCATGTGACATCACCAGAGATGATTTATGGTAATTTTTAGCCAAATGAAGCGGTTGTAAGCCATAGTTTTGCACCTACGAAGCTGATATTTGGTGTGGCATACATCTTTCATAGCAATGGTCGTTGACTATTGATGCTAAATCAATCAATGTCATCAAAGGTCATTTCTGGTTCTTTCTAATTTTCATCAAAACAAATGTACGGGAGACAACTAGTTTTTCCCCAACTCGGAACATTGTTTGAATTTTCTCGAACTGAAAAAAATAGAGAGCTATTTTTAAAAATAATCATTCAATGTAAATCTGGTTGGAACTATATAACCTATGTCTTTGTATTTGAAGCCACAAACTTAACAATCACCCTCCCCGTAAGCTCATTGGCCGAGCAGTTGCGTAACTTTATCTCTCCGACTGCACGCCGTGTGTAACGACCAAAACGTGTTCGATACACTGGTTCTCGTTCATCAACCAAGTTAAGAGAAGTCCAGCCTGGCCAGAGCGTCGATGGGTCACCGTATAACAAGTGCAGTTACAGAGTATGTATAGAGCCTCTCGTGGCGATCCTGTTATCCCTGCCAAGAAGGTCACCGATCTTTACACTAGACTCAATAACTCAAGCCAAAGGCCAACTTCGCTACCCCACCATGAACCTTCTGACTGGCCTATCTGCGAGCGACATAAAAAAAAATAATGAATGAAGCGCACGCCTCATCAGAGAAGTCAATAATGGAAATCGTCCTATACGGAGGTTGGAGCCGTCATCGATTCTCCATGAAATGCCATGAGGTGTGTGTAAATGTCACCTCTCCCTCCAGGGCTGCTATCTCCGTGAGTCATGTTCCTGCAAACGGATCCCCCAAAACTAGGAAACCAGACACGTCATGAAACCAGGAATAAACGAAGCGTTATCTGTCAGTTCGTAGAAACCCACACAGAAGCTGTTAGTCTCAAATGATTAAAAAATCTTATCACCACCTCTAAGGGGGGAGGTAATATTTTTTGCTGCATGCAATTAATTACAGAAAGGCCAAACATCACACACGCACATACACACACACACACACACACACACAGCCATATACACAGCCGTAGACAAACACACACACACACACACACACACACACACACACACACACACACACACACACACACACACACACACACACACACATTCCAGCTCTACTCTAAAACAACTTAACTTCAATTGTAAAAAGTTGTATGCATCGATCACTCTATGAAATAAATCCATTACATTTCAGAAGTGGCTTTATATTATTGATATATTATTATATTATGTTATACTGCTAGCCTGATCTGTAACATACATATATATATATATATATATATATATATATACACATATATATATATATATATATATCCATTATACTCAAAGGGGTCACTCAATTTAGGGACATGGATACTCTATCGTTAAGATTATTATCATCATTTGAATAATGCTTTGGCCATGATATTACATCGGGAACAATTGATTATGGCGTTTACCTCTGCCAACGTAATCTAAAAATCAAGTCGTAGAACCATCCGATGATGGGAATTTGGAGCCTTAAACCTAGAATCGCTTATTGGTATCTTTTATTGAACTGGAGCAGAGGTCTTCAAACCTAAAATAAGAAATGGACATATGATACCACGGATCGATCTGAAACGATCTCCCGTCATTACACAGTTAATGCATCACTTGGCCTAGACAACGTAAATATAATAAACAATTAAATAAAATGGGGCAATCCATATATATATATATATATATATATATATATATATATATATGGATTTATATATTGTATATATGTATATATACAAATGAGAATAAAAGAAAAATCCTACAATCTAGGAAAACAGACCCCCAATGTCCTAAATAGGAATCGAAAATAAACCGTATATGTGTGTAGCTATTGGATTTGGGCCATGCTTATGGAATTAATGAATATCTCGTTTGAGAATATGACATTTTTAACCTACACAACACAGGGATTGAACTCGTAACCAAAGTAGGAAATGACACATTCGAATAAAAAAGAGAACGAAGTCGACTAAGGGAAAATATACATGAACGATCACAGACTGAACAGCGCCCTTGTCCCGTGAACAACCAAGATGTTTTTTAATCGAAAAGGCAAAAGGTCGTTATTTTTTTTTTTTATATATAAAAAAAGGTATTGTTTGTGTTGAATAGATAAATTAAAGACACGTAAAAGCCATTTGGGAGGGAATTGTTTATGTCATGAAGAATCGTTAAGTATATTGCAGAGATGTCACTTTATTTAGTGCAACCTGTAGAAAGGTCGCGATCGAATACCTCCAGAATCTAAGTGTACGACTTATTTTTTTACCCTGCCCGCAGTGTAACCAGTGCTGCCTATAATGCTATAAATATTTACAGCACAATCGGCGGCTATTTAGACAGGTCTGGATTTGGACGATCGAGAAAATCCCCCAGACGAATTGAGAGGTAAATGCATTGATTTTCAATGAGCAACAGGAAAATAAATGTCGTCGATATAAGAAATGATTTAGGCCCAAAACATGGTTCGAAAATAGGAGTGGCCACCATGAAAATCGCCTAAATCAATTTTGATGCCTGGTACGCGTGGCCCGCAAAAGAATATGCATCCGATACGACAAAAATCTAGAGAGATCAAGTGACAGAAAGTCTCCTCAATACCCTACCTACTTTCTAAGCATTCTAAGTATTATTTGCTACTATTGTTGTCTGAATTTTCGAGTAAGTGATATTTGGTGTTTTTCACTAGAGATCAAGTGACTGCAAGTCTCTTTGATATCCCAGCAGTCTCAACATTATTATCTCTATTTGCATTTCCCCATCAGTTGCCTGGTAGTCACCGCTGCAGACAGCTGAGTGACAGCGAGTCTTCTTCACACTCTTGCAGTTCATAGCAGTGCTGTGGTTTACAATTTCGCACCAGTCGCCTGGTAGTTATCGATGAAGGCTGAGTGACAGTAAGTCTCCAGCCCTCACCTCCAATCAACCTCATTTATCATAGCATATTATTATTATTCATGTTTTCACTCTAGTAATATCTTATGTTTAATAACACCAAGTCTCTTCAATGCTCCAATTATCTCCACGTTATTTTTTAGTCTTATTATTTCCTGCCTATTGGTAATAATCGTCACGAATATAGTTCTGGAGATATTCATATTGGCTGGAAACTTTCCAGACTGACTACATGCAAGTGGTTTGCGCAATTTCCCAGACACTGTTCCAACCCAGTCATGTACATTCTATACTCACTCTGAGCTCATTTGGTACTGCAACTTAGAATACGAATGACAGTTTTTATACCAAATGTTGTTTAGACTATTACTTCTGTTGTTATGACAACGCTCTGGTTAATCTTTTCTCCAGGTTCACAGACCCCAGGATGCCTTTTTTTTTCAATAGCATACGGAAATGAATGGTGACAAATGTATTTGATTGGTCCAGTCTCTGCAACCCTCAAAATACAAACGATTCATTAATATACAACTCTTGTAACACAGGAGATTCCATTTTTTTTTTATAAGCAGGGATGAATTCTAATTCATTTCCTGCTCAGTAAAAAAATGTACACCGCATGGAAATCCACACGGGTCTGATTTATACGTTTTGTTCATTGGTGTAACGTATGCTTCGTTTAATTTCCCAGCCCTCCAGCAGAGGTCCCCCATCTATCACTTGCACCTCATCCCAGGGGTAGGGCGACCCTTTCTCCCTCTAGATATGGTCTGCCATACCAGACTATTGTTCTACTTCACAAAAGAAAAAGCCAGAAAAAGTGAGTTAAATCCTAATGGGATGATAATGCATTTTTCTTTTTAATTATGTAAATTAACAATAACATTTCTGGCTCCACGCAATCAGCGTTTGATATTTTCTGTCTTATCTATTTCAGCATTGACATACTTCGTTCTAATATACTTTCCTAGGCATCCCTTTCTTGAAGTATTTATTATTATTATTATTATTATTATTATTATTATCATTATTATTATTATTACTATTATTATTATTATTATCATTATTATTATTATTATTAGCAGCAATTTCACACACGTTACCCGGTGGTTACCGGTATAGGTTGAGTGACAACAAGTCTCTTTAAGTCTCCAGCCCTTCTCTCTACACTTTCATAGTCCACAGCAATACTGTGTTTTACAGTTTCGCACCAGTTTCCCAGTGATTATCACTGAAGACTGATTGACGGTAAGTCTCCTCAGGTCTTCAGCCCTCCTCTCATCTCATCTCTCCCTCACCAATCACAGCAATGCTGTGGTTCGTACCTCCACTACCATTTGGTTGTTTTCCTCCCTTCTTTGTTAAGCCACTGCTAACAGCTAGGGTCGCGAATCTTATATTTCTAGCACTTTCCCCAGTATTCGTGCAGTTCTGTGGTCTGTACAGTCTCAATCCTTCCTTTTATCCAGAGTTCCTCCAATCTTGTCTTCAGTGCCTTTAGTACAGTTCCGAGCGCACCCATTATTACTGGCACTACCCTGACTTTCATGTTTTACATTTTCTTCAGTTCTCTTGCCAGATCCTGGTATTTTCCTAGTTCTTCACTCTCTTTCCTCTATGGTCAGCAGGTACGGCCACGGCTATTGTTTGGCAGGTTTTCCTCTACTTGTCTACGATTTCTAGGTCCAGTTTTCTCGTTCGGATGGGGTGGTCTGTTTGGATGTCAAAGTCCCAAAGTTACTTGTGGTTTCCATTCTCCAGGGCTGTCTCCGGTTTGTGCTGTTACCATTTTTCTGCATGGTTAAATTCCATTCGTTTACTCATATTATTATTATTATTATTATTATTATTATTTGGAATCTCACACCAATTGCCTAGTGGTAACCGCTGAAGTTTGAGTGACAGCAAGTCTCCTTAAGTCTCCAGCCCTCCTCTCCTATTATTATTATTATTATTATTATTATTATTATTATTATTATTATTATTATTATTATTATTATTATTATTATTCGTACTTCACACCCTACATCCCAAGTGACTTTCTCAGGAGATTGAGCGACGTCAAGTCCCCTCAATATTCCAGCACCTTCCTCGGTATAATCCATTCTGCTTCAGATTTCCAATTATCTTACCACTTTGCAAGACATTTTCGGACTGTTACAACCACACAAATCATGATATTGTAATGAAGTGTCCATCTGACTTTCGAAATATTAGTGTGATGTTTTTAGTGTCCGTTAAAATGTATTTAGCCCTTTCGATATTACATTAGTCAAATATAAAAGTAGAATAAATGCAAGAGTAGAAACACTAGAAGACAAATTTCATTTTTTTTGTTCAATAGAAATATAAACATTTAATCACAGCAGGGGACATTCAATTGCAGGAAATATAAGCGCGTTGAGTACAGAAATAAAATCAAGGCCGGAATTATTGATTGCAAATATTGAAATGGTAGAACTGGAGCATGATGAAAGTGGAGTGAATATCAAAAAATTCATTTTACCTCTGATAAGTGAAGGGCGTCATTTTGCAACGCATATCTAAGCAAGGATGAGCTAAGTTAACTCTTCTGTTTATAGGTTAAGTTCGGACGTAGAAGTAAACAGTTCTGGTTTAAAGCTGGCTTCGCAGAAATGGTCACTAGGGTCTAACATCTGTGTTTGCTTTAAATTTGTTCTTTTTTAATATAGGCTTATTCAAGGAGCCATCATGCTGTATTTTCTGGAAACGTGTCTCTATGTTTGATCTACGCACTGTGTTGATGCAAATTACATGAACTCTTTTTTTTAATGCTGAACAGTGGAAAAACACTTTGCTAGAATTGAATTTAGGTCAATTTTAACCGCTATAATATCATCTTCATTTTTTTGCACTTCCCTGGTAAGATCCAGGTATTCATCCAGCATTTCACGTTCTTTCTGTTTCAATATATGGTATGCTGGTACAACGACTTCCTCTATCTGACAGATTTTCTCTTTTCTTGTCTGAATTTTGTTTGATGCGTGTATATATCATTATGTATGATATGGTCTGAGATTTCTCTCATCTATGTGTTTGTTTCCTCACAGCATGTCGCCCGAGTACCTTCCAGTCTTTGTTGGACATTGATATCAATAGCATCTGGGAGCCACTCATTATAAGATACTTAAAAAAAAGCAAAAAGAGATTACCTAATACAAGGGAGACGACTCGGAAGTATATGACACAAACGGCTAAAAAGGGAAAAAAAAACCCACAGATATAACTGGTCCAGTACAACCAAGGATGTGCTCTGAGTAATGATTCGACATTCTAGAATCAACAACACCCGACGAAGACTCGGGGGTACACGGCTGAAACGTTGTGAAAAAAATGACCATATCATACATAGAGATCTTCTATTTGTTTACAATGGCTTGGTGTAGTCTTTTGGCTTGGATTAGGTGATCCGTCTGAATTTAGAAAACTCATAAAATTTTGATTTTAGTTTCTGCTCACATCATTTATTTGTACAAATCTCAGTGGACCACCTTTCCTGCTCAGTCAAGTTTATTTTTGTATTCTATTTATTATCATTATTAACATTATTGTCATTATTCTGGAACTGATGCAAAGTGAATCATTTGGGGGCGACGTGGCGTCTCTACAGCTTCCTTCCCGGTAGGTAATTATATAAACAAGGGCGGTTGGAGTTTAGCCTCCTGCCGATCTTATTTATCCTGACTCTCTGGACTAATAAAACATATTGTCTGACGCTGATAAGGCTTCCCAGCAGGATGTCCCCCCTGGGCTGGGATACATCTAAATACAAATCTTGGCCGCTCAGTTTTTATATCATTTAATAGCATTCTTCAACAAATTTCCGTAAGAGTTCCAAACACACGTACTTGTAGGTAATATGCACTTGATTAATGTGTACAATAAACAAAGTGCCGGCAGCACAGACAGTTACCCAGGACGCTAAGTGTTAGGGAGCCCCTGTCTGGGACAATAGCACTTTCAAAATCTGAATGGAAATTATGTAAGTATTTACTATAATCCATAGTCCCGTAACTCAGTACAGGGTTTTCGGTCCCCTGTACTGCGTCGTATGTTTTCGACATGTTTTAACGGATGTGTCTAGGGCTAGATAGCCTGACAGTGCTCATCCCTCAATCTTACTCCTTATGCTGAGTGCTAATCAGAGAGGCATTGAGTACCATTTTAAAAAGTCTTTGGTATGTCTCGACCATGTATTGAACCCTCGACCAACCAAACAGGAGGCGAGCACTCTACCATGAGGCCACCGTGTATGTGCTCATCCCCCTCTGCATCCTCCATCTTACTCCTTATGCTGAGTGCTAATCAGAGAGGCATTGAGTACCATTTTAAAAAGTCTTTGGTACGTCTCGACCATGTATTGAACCCTCGACCAACCAAACAGGAGGCGAGCACTCTACCATGAGGCCACTGTGAATGGTTATTCACAAAATAATCATCATCATCATCATCATCAGTCGTCTCTTAACGTCCATCGTTGTACATAAACCTTCCCTAGGATTCGCCTCAATTCTCTATCATGGGCGTCGGGGAGCCAACACTGATACACAATTTTTGGGCCTCCAGTTAGGATCGAACTCATTTCGGTATGCTTGATTTCTTCTTCTCTGAGAATTTCATGGAGATTCGTTGTCTTTGGAACGTTCTCCAGTTTGGCGTCTTCGATAGTGATTGACGTTTTTTTATTTCCAACATATTAGTTGTACACGACGCACATGTTTTACAAAAGTTCGCCTGGAGACCAACTTTTTTTTTTACTTTCTCCATTCAGTCAGTCCAGCATCATCTGGAGGTCATAAAGATTCTCAGTAAGAAAGACAATGTCGTCTGCAAATCACAGAAGATTTGAACACCGCTATTGTAATGCTTTTATAGATGAAAACCAACCATGGGAACAAGCTGGCTTCAGAAAAGGCTACTCAACCATTGACCACCTCCATCTGGTTAATCAACCAAAAAAGAAAGTAGCAGTATATAAAATGCCACTCGCTACAGCATTCGTTGATTTAAAAAAGGCTTTCGACTCAGTGGGAATCCTCAAGGTTATTGATGCTGTCATTCAACAAGACGTAGACATAGTATATGTTAGAGAATTGCAACATACCTACCGACACTACAGTTCCTACATGGATACATGAAGACTAGGGCCCCTACGGGCTTGAGAAAGGGGTGAGACAGGATACCAGCTCACCAAAATTCTTCACAGCCTGCTTCAAGATGATCTCCCGGACTGGGAAAATAAAGAATAGACGGCGAAATCAAATTTAGCAGGATTTTATTATCTCTAGTGGGACATAAGTCAATTGAAATGGATATCATCTATGGCAAAACCCTACAGCATTGAAACTTTGTTGCCATTTTTTTTTGCGTAGAGGTATACTCATTTTTGGATGGCAACATATCCATGTTTTTGGCAACAAAGTTTCAATGCTGTAGAGTTTGGTCATAAATAATATCTGTTTTGATTGTATAATGATCCGCTGGAGATAGAAAAAAAAAATCCTGCTATATTTGGCTTAGATGAAAATAACTTTCTATAAAAGAAAAGTTGCAAGTGATACTATATTATTCTGCTTGTTCCTACCTGCGTTCCAATGTTACGTTTTCATTAATAACATAAGAGAAAGGTATGGTAGTTCAATAAGAGGGTGGGAAGAGAGAGAGAGGATAGAGAAGGAAGCTACTTAGAATGATAAGAGAGTAGGAAGAGGAAGGATAGAAAAGAAAGTTTGATAGTCTACTGAAGAGATAGGTTGATTTTCGCATACGAAACTAGTTCAGGTTTGTATAACATTTGAATAAAAAAAAGACCAGGCGACAAAGATTGGAAGGAATTATTCAGAGAATGAGAAGATACAAATAAAGGGTGAAGAAGGAAGAGCAGAGGTTTGAGATAATGGATAATCCCAGTTGTCAACACCCATGGAATTTCCATGGATGCAGCTATTTATAATGAGCAATGATCAATGAGACCTGCTAGCTAACTATTGCTCTACAACAGGTGACCAAAAGTATCAAGTTTCGTTTCAGTCTGACAAAGGGTTAAAACATATGAGCGCCCATTGAGAATCGAACTCATTACAATGGCAATTGTGCGTGAGACTTGCCTTTTAATAAAAATACCAGTTTGTAAAGATTCTGGAATAAAGTTCAGTTTAGCATATCAGAGTGATTTTTTTTTATTGAAAATGTATTACGTATCTATTTTTAACAAAAAAATAGATGAATAAAAATATTACTTATTTTACAGAAGAAATTATTTTATTGATAAAGAAACTGGAGTTAGGTAGTTAAATGAAAAAGATAGGGAAAAAAAGAGGGGAGAAAGTAGGTTTAAGTTGTTTACTAAAATCGTACGAAGAGAGATGAGATGGTGGGTGTTAGGTAGTTTATCAAAAGGGTAGGAATAGAGAATTTAAAAAGCATATTAGATAGTTTACTAAGGGCATAGTAAGAGAGAGAAAGGCAGTTACTATGAAGTTGAGAAGAGAGGGGGAAAAACTTGGGTAGTTTAAAAAGAGGGAGAGGTAAGAGAAGAAAGCTAGTTCAATGAGAGAATATGAAGGGAGAGGGGAGAAATTTAGGTAGTCTATTGAGGGGTTCAGAAACTTTCGCATATGAAACTAATCCATGTTTTATAGCATTTAGATGAAATCATGGACATGCAACGAAGATTGGAAAGGGTAAGGTACTTAATGAGGAGGTACAGGGATAGGGGGAGAGAAGAGCATAGGACTGAGATAATGGATAATCTTTATTGTCAACACCCGTGGAATTTCCACAGATCTAGCAAGATGTCATTATCATATTATGATGAAGAGTAGCAAAAATAAGATTTAAAAAACGATTATATAATGACAAATTGAGACATTCAACCGTAATAAAGTTCTCTTTCTGGTTTGATATCATTCATCCATCTGGAAGAAGCGTCCAGTGCCGGGAAGACACAGAAGTCTTCTCTTCCCGCCTCTCTTTCCCAGGTAATGAATGTATCTCAAACCCTCCCCCGAAAGGTCAATGGGAACACGCAGGTCTGTGTTCAAGGGTCACGAACGAAGGTCACAGGAAAGGGTTTCTTGGTGACCCATCTGGGATCCAGCTGCCGAGATATCCCTTGGTTTTGTGAGGATTAGGGAGAGTTCTTTTTTTTTTTAATATCTTTCTTTTCTTTTTTTTATCTCGGTTATCGCGAACTAATTAGAGTACTTCCCTTACCCCCACCCAAAAAAAGAAAAAAAAAAGAAAGAAAAGTTGATTTAGAGACTGAGCAGAAGTGAGGAAGAAAACATGACGTAAGAGAGAGCAACGAAAAACAGAGAGAGAAAAGAAGGGTGAATAGGGGATGGCTGGGAACAGAGAGATAGAGAGAGGGAGAGAGAAAAAGGAAGATTGAAAAAAGACGAGATAGGCGAAGAGAAAAGAGGTGAGGGGAAAGAGAGATGAGAATCACTGGTCTAGAGACTTAGAAAATGTCATCCATAGATTAGGCAGCCCCGAACACTAGGCGACCCGGGCGACTACCGCTGCTGTCGATATCTAGGACCGGTCCTGCTTTCACCAGCAACAAATGGTGGGTTAGTGTAAACTGAGATTATTCAAACGTCATAATTCAGAAGATACAGAATTATGGTAAAAATATCCGCTGGACTGAAAGATGAGCTCAATAAATCAAATCGTGTTGTCTTCTACAATAAATTTCGTATCAAGAAGAAATCAGGATAAGTGAACTCAAACAACAGGGGGCGCTTGTTGTCAAGTTTCTCCCGTTTTTAAGTATGTATCTCAGTCGGTTCATTATCTATCCAATTATCAATGGTCATATCTATCTATCTATCTATCTATCAATCTATCTATCTGTTTATTCATCTATCAATCTATCTCAGTCTGTTCATATTGATCTATTTCAGTCATTTCACTATCCATCTATCTATCTATCTATCTATCTATCTATCTATCCATCCATCTATCTATCTATCTATCTCAGTCGATTCATATCTATCTATCTATCTATCTATCTATCTATCTATCTATCAATTTCAGTCATTTCATTATCTATCTATCTATCTATCTATCTATCTATCTATCTATCTATCTATCTATCTATCTATCTATCTATCTATCAATTTCAGTCATTTCATTAACTATCTATCTATCTATCTATGTTCGTCTATCTATCTATCTCAGTCGATTCATATCTATCTATCTATCTATCTATCTATTTCAGTCATTTCATTATCCATCTATCTATCTATCTATCTATCTATGATCGTCTATCCATCTATTTATCTCAGTCTGTTCATATCTATCTATCTATCTATCTATCTATCTATCTATCTATCTATCTATCTATCTATCATACAATATATTAGAAGAATGTACAAATGACCGGGCATGAGATCAACGAACTCCACAAAATTCCAGCTGAGACAGCTTACGTTCACTTCGCACTTTTGCCCTCGGGAAAGGCATTCCTCCATCTCCCCCTCCCTCAATCCGTCGTAGGCCAGCGTGACAGGATAATGCTCATCCCTTCCAAGGCCCAAGTCTAGCATCAGATATTGAAAGGCAGATAACGAAGAATCAAACAATCTATCTATTTATTTATCAATCTATATATCTATCAATTAATCTATCTATTTTAAGTCTGTCACATTTATCTATTCAACTATCTATTTATTAATATATCTATATTTATCAATCTACGCATGTATTTCTCTCTCTCTCTTTCTTTCTCTCTCTTTCTCTCTCTCTCTCTCTATATATATATATATAATTCAGTCTATTATTTATCTATCTATCTTAGGTTCTATCTATCTATCTATCTATCTATCTATCTATATATATATATATATATATATATATATATATATATATATATATATATATGTATATATATATATATATAGTTAAGCTCAGTCTGCTTCTTCCTTTCATTCTTTCGTTTTCCCCCTGTCTGTTCATCCCCGTGAATATGTATCTCATACTATCTCAATAATCGTTCCTTACTATCTATCTATCTATCTATCTATCTATCTATCTATCTATCTATCTATCTATCTCAGCCTGTTCCTATCTGTGTGTATAGAAATGTGTTTATATATATGTGCAATCATAAACACAACGATAAGTCAAATCTCATAAATATCGTGAAGCTGCACAAATAGATCACTATATGTATTTATTCGCCTCACCACGAGGGCGGAATGTGACAAAAGGTCGAGAATAAATCACTATATATATATATATATATATATATATATATATATATATATATGCGTGTGTGTATATGTATGTGTGTGGCTGTGTTTGTTGGTGCTTGCATATACGTGTGCATGCGCAAGTACGTGTATGTGCGTGCATATGTGATTTATTGACCTTAAAGAAGGAGGTCTGGTTAGTCCCTCAATACAAACCGTCACGCGACCGACGTTTTTTGGCAACATGTCGTATCGGAGGTGATCAATTAAATGAAATGGAAAAAGGAGTGATCAGTGAACAAGTTACTACTCTCACCTTTTGTTGGGCAGTGGTCACTGAATTGAGACAGTATCCATCCGTGAAAAAACCTGCAATTGCTACGGAATTACTTTTCAGTGACCAGATTTTATATCCTTCAATATGGAGATGAATATTGCTCTATATACCTTGTCTCATGGGATGGTCTATTTCTTCTTCTTCTTCTTCTTCTTCTTCTTCTTCTTCTTCTTCTTCTTCATCATCTTCTTCTTCTTCTTCTTCTTCTTCTTATTATTATTATTATTACTATTATTATTATTATTATTTGCATTGTCACAGCTGGAGACTGAGTGACAGCAAGACTCCTCAGGTCTCCAACTCTCCTCTCTACACTCTCCCTGTCCACAACAGTGCTGTGGTTTACAGTTTCACACCAGTTGCTCAGTGGTTATCGCTGAATGCAGAGTGACTGCAAGTCTCCTCATGTCTTCAGTCATCCTCTCGTACCCTCCTCACCTATTATAGCAGCGCTGTGGTTCGTACCTCCACCACCATTTGTAGCGTGTTGTGGTGTATGTTTTTGTTTTTGTTCATTTCTCCTCTCTCCTCTTTCCCCCTCTTCTCTCTGTTTGGCTACTGCTAACAGCTAGGGTCGTAGATAACATATTTCTAGCACTCTCCTCAGTATTCGTGCAGTCCCCAGCAGTGCTGTGGTTTGTATCATGTCGATCCTTCCTTTTTTCCATAGTTCTTCCCATCTCGCTTTCAGTGTCTTTGGTACGGTTCTGAGTGCACCTACTATTACTGGTACTACCCTGACTTTCATGTTCCACACCTTCTTCAGCTCCCTTGCTAGGTCCTGGTATTTTCCCAGCTTTTCACTCTCTTTCCTATTATCATTATAAAGCTCCTGTTGTAGATCAGTAGTTAGCAAGCCAATATCTCAACCCGTCGCTATTGAAACTGATTTTCACTGAGTAACCCACCCTCAAGCTGTCACTGTGCCATTATCAAGTCATGTATATTTCATATCTACAATGCTCACGCTGGAGAACAATGGTCAGAAAGTTAGTCACGTAAGTGATTGTTACAGAGTTGTACTCTTACTTGAGGCACCATTCTGGTAGCCTTGTACCAGATTAAGTTAAATTTTTGTTTATATATATAAGGCAAATACTGTATATCCACGATTTGCCCGATTGTCTTGAGGGTCATTGGTCGTGAGTTTGATCCTCATTGGGGATCCCATTGTAGCGGCTGTGTGCCCGATTTGCATAAGTTTACCGGACTTCTGTCCGTACATATTTACAGATTTGCATGGGTATGTATACTTGTGGAAATAAACTGATTATACGTCGTTAGTTTTCTTCTGAAACTTCATCTTACGATACATCACATCAGTTTTAATGAGATTACGCCCCACTCTTGAGGATGCTCTACTCTCAGAGGAAATCAGACTTTTGTTTTTGTGTGACTTCAAACTCAGTAGAAATACTGTTCAAGCTTTCAAAAACATCAATTACGCACTTGGAAGCTCAATCATGCCACCAACAAATTGATGAAATGCATTCACAATTAGCCAGAAAATATCCAGCGTTGGTGAGAAGACACGGGTCCGATTTGTTGCACGACAAAGCCAGAACCTACATTGGCAATCCGATCAAAACAAAGTAGCTGCAACTTAATTATGAAATACTATAACATCATCCATATTCACCAGATTTATCTTCAAGATGTCACCTGTTCCTTGTGCTTTTTCTTCACATTAAAAAGCATTCCAACATAAAAGTGATAAAGATAGTATTTAAGCAAGTTTTAGCTTCAAAAGATACTAATTGGAATAGAAAAGGGATCTCAACACTTGGAACTCAATGGAAAGAAGTAATTGAAGCAAATAGAGCCCATTTTGATTGATAAACCAGGCCTGCTTACATCTCAAATTTGTTTTCCTTCTTCCTTTCCTAAACGGCCATTTCATATGAGACAACGTAATAGATGTAACCATGTACAGGAAGAGGCAGAAACAATAGGGACGTCAATAATATAACACAATACAAAACATCTTTGTAAATTAGTAAATTCGATTATTTTGAACTTCAGAAAATTCTCTCGTCGGGAGGTGTGCAACGCTGCTGAAAATGGATCTTTAAGTGTATTGAAGCAAATGGTAAAAATTTTGAAACAATGCTGTGATTAGAGTTTTTCTGTTCTTATCTGTTCACCACTGACCTGGCGTATGGGGAGAGCTGGATTCACGTTGTTTTTTTAGGGACGATGCAAAATGAGCACGAACTGCCTGATCTAGAATTTGAACTCGAATTGCAGTTTTCAATTTCATTGCTGTTAACTGTGTCTCTTCTCATCCCCGTGTCTATCTACACTGAGTGCAAAATTACGTAATACATTTCAAAACATTCATTTTAACATACTTATTCATCATAAAAATCGACAGAATTTGAGCTAGAATTCTTTTTTAAATATTTGTTCATAACTTTTCAATGATCAATCTTGCTTTAATATATTTTCACTTTTTGCATTTTTTAATCTTTGGTTCAAATTCATTTCGAAGCTGTATAAGGATGTTAGACTGAACTTTTCGAAATATATCTGATACTTTCTGCATCCATTCTACCTATCTATCTATCTATGTCAGTCTTGGTCTGTCTGTCTGTCTCTATATATAAGCCATATGGTGAAAAAAGACAATCTGATGATGGCCCTGTTTCTCTGGATTATGGGCTATCATTTTATCATTCTCAGGCCGTCGAAGTCGTCCCAGGCGAAAATAACTTACATTCGTATTTAACTCAGTGTCTTCATTTCACCATAACGTTGAATATACATCATCTCTTCACGCACCATATAAGCCATTTATACAAATTAGTATGTTTAAGTGTATGGTTGTATGGTTTGTCCGATCCCCCGTTATAACCTAAAAGTCGTAATGGATTGGTCTATGTGAAATAGATTAACATAGCTAGAAAAATAAATAAATTCTGAGACAACTTGGGCTGTTATGACATAACAATGAATAATACATCACAGAATACCTGGACATTTGGAACTTAAATGAAATGATAAAAAGAGTAAGTGACTGATATAAGTGATTAATGCTGAGTTGAGACTAGAAAAAACCCTCAAAATCGGAATGCTTGATTTAGTAAAAATAGAATATCTAATAAATAAGCTTTATGTTCCATAGTGCTGATTCCTACGAAAGTAGAGCCGTCATTTTGACAGCCATATGTTACAGTGTTCTCAAACCCTTTTTTCATGATACGAACATTAACTATTACTCAGAAGAACCATTAAACTTGATAATAGAAAGAATACATACGCAAACATCTTTTCATTTTCCTTTATTAAAAAAAGGCAACTCTACCATTCCACAAAAGAATATCAGATCAAAATAGAATCCTTCAAAATCTCGTGAAGAATCTGATCCTAGATCAAACAAATAATTAGACACTGGAGATTTTTGAAATTCAGAATTTTTTTGTCAAAACGGATTTTTTTCATATGATATTCATGTTCTCCAAAGTATTAACAAGTTGAATCAAGCTACTCGGTCAAAATTTACAGATGAGCCCCGTCAAAACCCCCTCTTCTTCACGAACACAAAAAAATTCTCTCAGGCCCAGATTGCTGTCCGCTGTGCTAGTATATAAATAAAGTGCATAAAGTATGTATTCTTGTTTTATAAATGAGCTGATGTCATAAGTATTGCACCTTAACTCTAAATATATACGCGCATGTGTTTATACGCAAGTTGATAAACAAACCTTATGTATACATATGAGATTCTGAGCTAAGTAATGTTTATTGAATGGCATATTCATGTCCACTGTGCAATTTGAACAGAATGAATCATTCGTTGCTTCTATCCAATCTGACCTCAGGCACTAGATTCAATCGATACAATACAAGTCTGGTTTGTCATACAATAGAAACTGTCTGGTAACCAACGTCTTTTGGCAGCATGCTTTGTTAAGGATGATCAATGAAAAAAATGGAAAAATGGGGGAGCAATGGAAAAGTTAATTATCTCGCTGTTTTTACGGTAGCAATCATTAAAAGATATCTGGATTGAAAAAAACAAAACAAAAACAAAACAAAAAACAAACAAGCGTGATCACATCCAGACATGAACTGATGACTATTTCAGCATAAGTTTTCATTGCAAATAGACCCCCCCACTTGAAATCCCCACCCCCAAGAAACCCCCCGAACAAACAACACAAAAAATATTTCTCGTAGACATAATAAGGAGTAAATGTCTCAAATTTCAGCCCACAGGTTCTGTAGGTGCAGTCTTGTACATACATGAACTTCCCAGACACGGAAAAAAACGAGACTCCATCAACGAATTCCCGTTAAAGTCCTTTTAGCTGGACTACTCGCTGGGAAGATGGAGGTAACATAACGAGACCAACTTAAGAACTGGAGAAACCTATGTTGACAGTTTTGGTTGATGGTTTCCCCCACAATGTGGTCAGTTGATGGACGATCCATCGACAAGCTGGGTAAAAACCAAAAATTAAGAACATGACCAAGACGAATGTTGCAAAAATAGGAAGAGTACTGGCAGAAATAATGACGGTGATGGAGGTGCTGGGTGATTGAGTGGGTGATAGCGCAGAGAATGGACTAGGCAAGACGAGTTCAAACTCCGGAACAGTTTGTACTAACATTTTGCACTCACTGTAGATAGAGACGGGGGAGAGGGGAGATGCAGAGTTGACTTAACAGTTAACGGCAGTCCAGATGGAATCCGCAAATTGAGTTCGAATTCTCGATCAGGCAATTCGTACTCTGTCTATTTTGCACTGTCTCTAATAAAAGGCATGAATCCACATCTCCCCCATCTATGGGTAAAATAGCGCAAAATAAAATGAGTGACGCCACTTTGGTGCTCGAGGCCTCAAAATCTAAGTTAGAAGTAAGGTGATGTGTCCGGTCCAAGCAGGGACAGCGAAAGCCATGGCCAGCGTGAGGGCTCTGCTTACCTTAATGATAAAGATGATGTAATATTAGATTTGTGTAAAGTTCTCGGCATTTGGTTTTCCGACCTTTTTTTTCCACAAGCATCAATATTCAGTCTTCAGAAAATCTTCCTTTATTTTAAATTTTCTGCAAATATCTGTACTCCATCACAAAAGAACGATTCCGGTTATGAGCATGTCTAAAACAAATGTTACAAAAATAGAAAAAGTGATGGTGCTGATTTGATTATAGGTTGGTGCAAAAATTCCCGGATTTGAAGAAAAATCTTTTAATCCTTCAAATTCATAGTTTCATTATCCACTCATTGCCTCTACAAATTTTGAGGAAGCCCAGTAGCAAAATTACCGGTAGGCTTTTTAACACATGAAATTAATTTTCGTCAAATATACTACTCATATGTGCCGATAACTCACTGTAGTTTCGCACAGTAACAGTTTGTGCTTGTTCCAATATTTTTTCCAGTAAATTCTGCCTCGAATGATATATTCAAGGCTGTTCTGGGTCTAGCCCCGATTTTTTTTCATCATTTTTATTCTCGTAATTAATATTTTTCAATGATAGTAACCATTTTGTCCAAAATGACCTTCTCTCTCTGTCGAAGAAGACAAGTGTTTCAACGTTAAGCGGTACGTTGTAACAAATGAATCTTTCATTGACAGAAACGATCTTGACCAAAAATGACCTTCTCTCTATGTCGAGACAGACAAGTGTTTCAACATTGACCGATGTGTCGTAATGAATGTATCTTTCATTGACAGTAACGATCTTGTTCAAAAGTGACCATCTCTATGTTGAAGACAAGTGCTTCAACGTTAAGCAGTACGTTGTAACAAATGAATCTTTCATTGACAGTAACGATCTTGACCAAAATTGACCTTCTGTGTCTAGAAAGACAAGTGTTTCAACGTCGAGCGATTTGTTGCAATTAGTGTATCTTTCATTGACAGTAACGATCTTGTCCAAAAGTGACCTTCTCTATACCAAGAAAGTCAAGTGTTTCAACATTGACCGATGTATTGTGATAAATATATCTATCATTCATTGACAGTAACGATCTAGTCCAAAAAATGACCTCTTCTGTGTCGGGAAAAACAGGTGTTTCAACGAAGTGGAGCCGTAAACTTGTAAACAACGTACTGCAGTTGATTGATTGAATATAAGCAACACATAACTGAGAAACTTTAATATCGATTCTAGGATTTCCATAACATTAGGCAAAAATATGATGCTGGGAACTTTTGCAATAACCTAACATAAAATAGTGATTTTTGCTGCGGTCAAAATTTTGATCTTACTTTTCAGATTAAGTTTATCTATTTCTACTTTCCTTGTCCTCGGGATCTGCGATTAATTTGAAAATTGAACCAAAGATATTATGAATAAATATAGAAAGTGAATAGTAAATTTCAAAGACACTGCAAAGATTTCCCTAACAATGAGCATAATTTGTCGGAGCAAACCACAGCTTGAAGATGAAGCGAAGTGAAAAAGCAAAAAAAAAAAAAAAAGCAAGAACAATGACAAAAACAAAACAAAACAAAAAACAAAGCTCGAAAGGGTGTCCAACCCTTCAATGAAAAGGGTCACACTGTCGATGTTTTTTATTACCCCTACCACTGGACAATTGTTAATCACCAATTTGGATACTCCCGGGGCACCCCATTCCGTTCGACGAGATAAAAATCATCTGCCTTCTCTTCCCTTCCCCAATGGTTATCATCGATGTTTTTCCCCACCCCCCTGTCTGATTAGTCAATATACGGGACAATCTTATCGTCACCATCGCAACTACGCCATTCATCGGTGCAGGTCGTTGCTCTCAATCAGGATTTTGTCTTTTTCCTTTTATTTTTATTATTAATCCATCACTGGTAAAGCGTTCGCCTCCAGTTTGGTAGGTCGTGGTTCAATCCACCGCCGAGTCACATCGAAAAGCTTTTAGCACAGGAAAGAAGAGCCTCCCTGCAAGACTCCAGGATCACAGCCAAATACAATGGTTATCGTAAGATCAGTGCCAAGACGGATGATTATTATGAAATGCAAGAATAAATGTAAATATAAAAGTTACGCTTCTAAGTTTAAAGATTAGGTAGATGTAAAAACGCCCTTCGTCTTACGTGAGTCTGAATGCTGTATAAGTGAAAGAGTGTATAAGACTTACGCTTTTACTAAAGAAAAAGCAAAAAATACTACGTAAATACTGATCACCAGTGATAATGGAGTGTTCACCCCTAGTTCTGTTAGCCGCAGTTCAATTTACCACCGAGTAATATCAAAAGGTCTGAAAAAAGTACTCAATGTCTCTCTGCTTAGCCCTCAGCACAAGAAAGAGGAGTTACTCCCTGAAACTAAGGAGTTAAGGCCAAATACAATGGATATCGTAAAATCGCCGAAGTTGATCTTGCGCAATACCTAATACCTCGATTAGGAATCATCAGGGAATACTAGAATAAAATATTCATGTAGATATAAAAGTTACGCTTCTAAATCCAGTGAATGAAAGTAGGGGCTGGTGATCTGTCCCCAGATAGCACCTCCTCATCGTACCAAAAGAGTTGGGGTCAGGTGTGAATCCCGACGTCCGCGGCAATGTGCGAGGGAACCAGGCTTGTTTTTTTGATGACCCACCATAACATGAAACAATGAGTCATGTACCAGATTGGATATCTTCCTCACAACACAAAAAAGGCCATGTGTCACGTTATACTTTTTTTTAGTAAGTATGGTGCTGGTGGTGCTGGTGAAATTAAATAGCGAGGCGATGAGAGGAAGGGTGAGAGGTTCATCAGAAAAGCCAAAAAATGAAAACTCCACGATAAAAAAGGGAGATTCGGAAATCGAAAGAGACAGGCGCAAGTAGATACGATTAACAAACATACAGCCATTTTAATAGAATTAGTTCCAAAGTCGACATGGAAAACTTTACTGATTAGGAGGAAGACGCCACGAGATGACGCAATCATTTAAGGGCACGAATTGATTGAATCAGACGACATCGAGGCTATCTTCACGCCAAATCAATTGTTAACGGCGGATCATTAGCAAGCAAATAATTCCTGAGATTAAAATCCTTAACCAGAACAGAATTTTTTTTCAACGGGAAAGGAAATTCGCTTTTATCTCAATGAGAAGACATTAAGTCATTTTAGTTTGCAGTGACTGTAAGAATTTTTTTTTCTATTTAACTAGGGTTCCTGTCTCCGATCTCTTCAAACGTCGCCGATAAGTCTGAGAAAAACGTAGAAAAAAAATTCTAAATACATTTTTACCATATCATTAAAACACGACGATATATACACCGAATCAATTACAATTTATTTCGAGTGGAAACTACTGCCAATATTTCTAAACCAGATATTTTTCTTTAGCATTTCTGGAGTAAAACATCCAGACGAGAATTATCTCATTAAAATCATTAGTAACATTTCACTCTTGTGGAAATGATTAGCAATGTATAACTCTTGACAAAATCATTGGCAGCACCTTTCTCTTGTAAAATCATTGGCAATGCTTTTGTTTTGTTAAAATCATTAGCAATGCTTTTGTCTTGTTAAAATTAATGACAATGCTTTTGTCTTGTTAAAATTAATGGCAATGCTTTTGTCTTATCAAAATTAATGGCCAGGCTTTTGTCTTGTTGAAATTAATGGCATGCTTTTGTCTCGTTAAAATTATTGGCAATGCTTTTGTTTTGTTAAAATCATTAGCACTGCTTTTCTTTTGTCAAAATCATTGGCAATGCTTTTCTCTTGTCAAAATCATTGGCAATGCTTTTCTCTTGTCAAAATTAATGGCAATGGTTTTGACTCGTTAAAATTGATGGCGATATTTTTTTCTTTTTAATATTATTGGCAATGGTTTTGTCTTGTTGAAATTAATGGCATGCTTTTGTCTTGTTAAAATTATTGGCAATGCTTTTGTTTTGTTAAAATCATTAGCACTGCTTTTCTTTTGTCAAAATCATTGGCAATGCTTTTCTCTTGTCAAAATCATTAGCACTGCTTTTATTTGGTCAAAATCATTGGCAATGCTTTTTCTTGTCAAAATTATTGGCAATGGTTTTGTCCTGTTAAAATCATTGCCAATGCTTTTCTCTCATTAAAATCATTGGCAAAGCTTTTTTCTTGTTAAAATCATTGGCAAAGTTTTTGTCTTGTTAAAATTATTGGCAATGCTTTTGTCTTGTTAAAATCATTAACAATGCTTTTGTCTTGTGAAAATCATTGGCAATGCTTTTGTGTTGTTAAAATTAATGGCAATGGTTTTGTCTGGTTAAAGTTATTGGGAATGTTATTCTCTTGTTGAAATCATTGGCAATGCTTTTTTTCGTGTTAAAATCAATGGCAATGCTTTCGTCGTGTTAAAATCATTGGCAATGTTTTTCTCTTGTTAAAATTATTGACAATGCTTATCTCTTATCAAAATCAATGAAAATTATTTTCTATAGTCAAAGTCATTGGCAATGCCTTTCTTTCATTAAATTTTCCAACATCTTTAAAAAAAATCTCATTCATATAAATTATAGCTACATTATTTAGTAGCCATTTTTTTGTTTTCTATCGGATTAATTGCGTATTCCAGTATGAAAGGACGATCATTCACTACACTCATTGTTTGCACTTAAAAAAAGTACAATCTTATAATTCAAACTTTGAACAATAAACCATCAAATAACTAGGATACAAACTGCAAATGGCGAAGAGTTTTGTTGGAGGGAAATCATTCTTTTTATTTCCGCTGACTTATTTACATATACGCGTGTCAACAGTTCATTTACATATGACACTTTTCGATTGACTTCCTTGCTCAGAAAAGGATCTTATCTATTTTTATACGCCATTCAAATGAGCCAATCGCTCTTTGTCCAAGTTCGACCAATTAATAATAATTCATTTTGATTCCCATCAACCGTACAACAGAAAAAAAATCCCTTAGTAGATTCTGTTTGGATCGAGATGTTGAAGATTGTCTTGGATTTCGTCATAGAATTTCTCCATTTTTAATTACCGTGATGGATTCATTTTTCACTCTGCTTTTTACTTTGTTCAGAAATGACCTTTCCTTTGTCGATGATTAAGAGAAAGGCAAGACAAAAATCGCTGATTGATGTTAGTTTCTTGTGGGGTATCAGTCTGACTAGTACCACTGGGACATCACCTTCTGCTTCTCAGTTTATCGAATCTCGGAACTACAAAGAGATCAACAAGAGTACGCTGGCTATTAAGGCACGTGCAAGTGTGATTTGAGTAGCGATGTGCTCAGTTATCTATTGAGTTAAGCTATTGGTGAGCAACTAAAACCTGACTTTGTGATGGACTTGTGAATCTTAACTTGGTGTCAAAATTGTGAAACTTGATTTTTATGCCGAACTTGTGAACACCCAACCAATGTTAAAACCTGTATTATGCAGTAAACAATGTTTCTATAAGCTAGCTTCAGATTTATAGAGGTGCTAGCATCTCCAGTATCGATTGCCATCACTGACTGACGTACGGGCGAGCTGATCAGAATGTGAGTTACGTCCCTTGCTCAGTGTTGCTAATTTGGGACACTTCAGTCAATGCAATTTATGTAATTTTCTTTTTTGTTTTCCTCCGTTTTACGTATACTATATATACCATGGTACAATGTGTTAATGTTCTCTTGTTGGAACTATCAGTTGCTTAACCATTTCGGGGATTTAAAAAAATAAAACAATTATATCAACATTGCACTCCAGCGGCGTTGATCAAACACCTCCCTTTTAGCTATGATTTCGATACATAGCTTATGTCATACATGTAGTTTGTTGTTTCATCTAGGATTTTATCATAATGTATCTAAAACGGGGTTTACTCCTGTAAACGTATTTAACTATTCGCGTCATATATATATATATATATATATATATATATATATATATATATATATATATATATATATATATATAATAATAATAATAATAATTGCAATAATAAAATTTACTAGAAACATATAAAGTCTGTATATGCTGTTGATAATATCGATATCATAGTACTCAATTATTCACAAAGTAATTAGAGCTGATAAACTGATAAATTGAATAAAATGAAAAATAAAACTAGCAGTGGGTATATGTGCATACCATACGATAATTCCAAAAGTTTTTGATAGGGCAGTCAATTGGTTACAGTAGAACAGATTATATTTTGGGGCGGATCCATTGATTTTTTTTACAGTTATCTCACCTGCATCGAAGCTATGTATCCACACAATATCTTTGAAAGTTCTCTGTGAATTTTCGAAGACATTTTCAAGAAAGATAGGAATTGGGTGTTGAAGAACTGGTTAAATAGTTTTTTTTGTGCTTACAAAACAATCATTATACAGTACGGCGATTGCTTTTTAGGCATGAAACCAAAGTGTAAATGGCTTTATTTTCTATTTCATTTAATACATATGTATATATATAAATATATTTTATTTAATATATATATATATATATATATATATATATATATATATATATATATATATATATATATATATATATATATATATATATATATATGCATGTATTGTGTGTGTGTGTGTGTTTTCGTACGTGGGAGATCATTTCAAAAAAGTTTCTATACGATATAATGCAATTAATATGTATACATATGCGACCCTGCTCTACCAACTGAGCAGGAGTTATCGTCATGTAAACTTCTCATTTTTTAACGTTGAAAAGAAATTATTTTTTTAGTCAATATTTATATATCCCAAAGTATCTGCAACCATGGGCCATGCAAATCATTTTTAATCCGATCAGTGTTTTTTGCGCATGGTAACGCCCATAACTATTTTTTTTTTACTGATTTTTCTTAGCATCTTGGTATATATATATATATATATATATATATATATATATATATATATATATATATATATATATATATATACATATATATATATATATATATATATACACACACATATATACATATAAATAGTAGAATGTGGATTCGCTACACAAACTAGCTCATGTTTCTGCCCTCTTCGGGCCTCATCACGCGATAGATAGATAGATGTAATAATAACTTGTGTTATATTGTATTGAATTTCCTATTTGGAATGATCTCCTGCTATTACACAGCGAATGTATCATTGAAGAAAATGGGTCTGTGTCATGATACATTCATCGTGTAATAATGGGAGATCATTTCAAATAGGAATTTCAATGTAATACAATGCAATCTTATTCATTCTGTCGGATCAAATATCCATTTCCTAATAACGCACACACACACACACACACACACACACACATATATATATATATATATATATATATATATATATATATATATATATATATATACTCTGATGGTTCTGATAAATCAGAATGTCTTTGCCAATTACTTTTTCTCTGTCAAAAGCAGCCCCTATCGATGGCCACGCAGGCGTTGTCTCACTATGATCCGGCATATTTTAACGGTCAACCGCCACGTTGAGAATCTCCCTATGGCTGGGGACATTTTTTAAATTCAGCAGAAACACGGGATGCCAGAAGCAATGACGTTATCTGATTAGTATCAGTGTTTTGCACCCTCTAATCCCCACTCTCGTCCCTGCCAGAGTTTTCATAACAAGCGCTTATCTCTCAATCGGTAGAAGAAGCGAACAGTGTGATTCAGAAACGAACAAATAAATAGATGAATAGCGAGATCAACAACAATAACTAATTGCAGACCCAAAACCATCAATTGGGGAACAGTCTCTGCCTTTTACGCTCTTTATTTTTGTCAAGTTCGAGCGGTTTCTTCACGTTCTCTCACTCATCATAAGACTGAATATTCATCACTTCAAAGCTGTTAATAGTGTTGATAAATGTTTGCATCTTATCAATTTCATCATTTAAATAGTGACTGAACCTATTCAAGTGGAAAAGTCCATTTTTTCAAATGGTGGTACGGGATGTTTTCATTAGCGAAGGCTTTACATTCAAGAAAGTGTTCATTGTTAATGGATAGTGACACCAGCAGAAAAGGTCTCACTGTTTATTATAAAGATACTAGTTAATCACTGCGAAAAACGTTCACGGATGTACAAAAGTAGAGCATTTCCATAAAAAGCTTTTCGTAAGCCGAAACGGTGTAAAGTGAACAGGCAATGATCATTAACTTATATCAGAAGGACTTATGAGGGTCCCTTAGAATCCAAAAAGTGGTTAAGATGGTACGTTACGTTGAGTCATCGGAGATAATAACTCTGTTCATTATAGTAGATTAGACCACTTTTGCGCATGCTCGGTTATCCGTTATTGGTACTATGAACCGTTCTCCGTAAAATCTCCAGTTTATCAATAATCATTGTTAGGTTGGCGACGAAGGAAAAAAAAAACTCAAGGAAAAATAGCCTTGTGTATAGCGATAACATCCTTCCCTTCCACAATTTACCAGCTCGGGAAATCTAACTCACGAAAACATCTGGTTGATAATCTATAAACGCCGGGATATCTAGCTGGACCTCATCATAAAATACTAAGTAATGACGCCATGTTCTGACGTGCTTGTCTCGCCGCTCCGAGACTCTCGTGTTGTTTTTAAAAATATCATGGATACACGCGTTCGCGACGTTCTGGGTGTAATAACATTTGAAAATACAAGTCTGCGTTGAGATGCCTGACACATGGAGTGATTTGAGTTAGTAATTGTCTATTGGATTTTCGGGTGAAGCATTTTTATAATTATTAATTTTGTCTGGTATTCGAGTATATTACGTCTAATAACGAAGTTGGTAGAGGCGTATGTATTCACTCGTATCAGTCCGTCTTTCTGTCCACACAATATTTCCGAAAGTTCTCAATTAGTTCCGATGAAATTTTGTGGAAGGTCGGACAACGGGTTGCTGAATAAGTGATCAAATTTAGGGGGAGTAAATCTGTGTAAAGTCACCTCCTCTGTGCCGGAGGTATACGTACATGACATACAATATCTCCAGAAGTTTTCAATTATTTTTTTTGGTAGGGAGGCAATTGGCTACGGTAGGATTGATTACATTTTAGGGCAAATCTATGATTTTTTTTTACAGTTACCTCACCTGCATCGAAGCTATATATCCATACAGTATCTCTAAATGTTCTCAATGAATTTCAGTAACATTTTGTAGAAGAGTACTCTGTCGGGTGAGGAAGAATTGGTTAAATTCTGGATTTGATCCTGGAATTCTTTTACGGTTGAGAAATATCTTGAAATCTCTTTTCATACTTGGATGTTTTCACTCATATTTGTCCATTGACTATCTCCGAAAGTTCTCACCCGAATCGAAATGTAGGCCGTTGGCTAAGTAAAAATTGATTAATTTTTTTTGCTAGATCTAAGAATTGCTATACAGTTACTTCCTCTGTATCGTATCTATTTGTGAACTGATTTCCATTCAGTTTTCAGAGAGAATACCATTGCCCGGGCCATGTGCTCTCCGGATGCTGTTTAGTTTTCGTCTATAATTAAAATGGCCTTATTTCTGCAGCTTTCTATCACATAGGTAGACACTCTACGATCGTTGAGTAAGCAGCGTGATCAGAAATAAAGAACAATCTAGAATGCAGACACGGTAGTCGGCCCTTCCTCAGGTATTTCAAGAAATTGTCCGTCAAGATGGTTATGTCAATCCCGGAATAGGTAGTAATCAGATCCGGAGAATAAGAGCAGTCTAGAATTTTCCCCAGATCAGGTTTCCAATCTCTTTAGGTGCGATCCTCACTGGATTCGGTTGTATATTATCATGATTGAACTCAACACTTTTGCAATTGATAAACATGTACATCTTTTGCTCTAAAGCAGTGTTTAAACACTGTAACAGCGAACAATAGACGTTTGCTGTAATCTTAACATCGACTGGTAGAAACAGAAAGTGGTTCACACCGATGCTATCCTACTAAACATCTATTAAAAGTTTCCTTGGCTGAAGATCCATTTCGGGTGTCGCTTGGGCCAATACGCCCCCTTGTAAGTCATTGTATGCATTGCTATATAACTACCTTTATAACTACCTTTGCTAAGGAAGTTGGAAAAGCATATGTATAACCCCCCCCCCCGTCTGTCTGTCTTTCCGTCTGCATGTCCATCTTTTTGTCCGAATGATATCTCCGGAACTTCTCCATAAATCTCACTGAGTTTTTTTTTAAGAGGTGGCCATAGGCCGTGGAACATCACTATTAGTCTTCTAACGTCCGTCATTGGACATAGACTTTCCCTAGGATTCGCCATACTTCTCTATCGTGGGCTTCGCGGAGCCAGTGCTTTCTGGATCTGTCTAGCTCGTCTCTCCATCTTATACTCTGTCGATCTCAGTTGCGCATGTGATCTCTGAGGATCCATGTCGTGAGTTGCGATGACCATCGGTTGTCTACCATTCTTGCAACATGGCCAGCCCACTGCCATTTGAGCTTTTCTAATGGATTCTATGATGTCCTTGACTCCTGTCTTCTCCAGGATGTATTGTACTGTCTTCTAGTCTCTTCGTGTGAGGTTGGGCATGAGTATTTCATGTGCACCTTGCATGGTTCTCAATTTACGATTCTGTCTCTAGGTTAGGTTCAACGTTTCAGCTCCATAAGTGACCATCAGGGGGATGCATCGGTTGTGCACCCTTATTTTAGTACTAATGGGATTTTTCTTGTTTTTGAAGGTTAAGCTTGCTCTGCTAAAGGCTTGCCATCCTAGGGTGATTCTTCGCTTGATTTCTTCTCCTCTTGAGGGTAGGTAACTGTTAAACTCAATTGGCACGTCCTGCTCATGATGCATATCGTTAGCTGATGTCACGTTTTCTAAGCGTTTAAATCAATCTTAGAAATGTCTTCTGTCCGAAGAATCTATCTCATAAACACAATGAATATTTTCTCTGATATTTTGCATTGCGTGCAATCCTTTTGTAGCCTCGTTGTACCTGTAGATGGAGTATAAGAATGAATACTAACCAACGCTTCCACGAGTTGCTGAATATACAAAGAAAGAGGGAAAGAAAAAGACCAGGAAGAGGAAAAAGAATAAGTATGAGAAAGAGTATCGATGAAAGAGAGAATGGAGTACACGGAGAGAGAGAGAGAGAGAGAGAGAGAGAGAGAGAGAGAGAGAGAGAGAGAGAGAGAGAGAGAATGGATATTTGAAAAATCCTGAAACTCCCAGAAGAGGGTGGCCCATGTGTTCAGGATGTTCCTGGAAACGAGGTCGTAATCCAAACCAAAGTATTTATATCAGTCTTAATGACAGCTCGGAGCAAACAACAAATTCTTGGACCCCTTTTTGCGATTCCCTAACAAACCTGGAGTCACGTCCATATCAGTTAGGATTTTCAACAGAGACACCCTTCTTCTAAGCCCTTCTCCCCCCTCCCAACCATCACCACCAAAGACCCTAAAAACAGAATAAAGGGTGAAAATGTTTACATTATAAGCCATTTCTTGAAATGGGGATATTTCTTAAGTTTATTTGTTAACGTTACAACACCAACTCGAATTGCCCAGCAAATACTTTGCTATCAGCGCCGGCCTGATACGTTATCCAGACAAAAATAGTGAACAACCGTTGCCTGTAAAACTCGGATTGGTTGGTTTGGGTTCCATAGTTAAAACAGGGTTTACTCCAGTAGTCCTTTAACCTGGGGTGCACGCACACTCAAATGGTGCTTAAGGCTATTTTGTTGGGTGCGAGAAAAGAGTGGCAATCAACTTTTTCTTTTCCTTCGTTATATTGCTCAAGTATTCAACTTTGTGCTGAAATAAAGTCTATGCTTTTGAGAAGGACCATCAAAAAATCATGGCCTTACAAGGAAAGAAAAAGATATCACCTGAATCCAATGTTATGGCGTTACTACCATTGAAAAACAATTCCATCGTCTGGAAAAAAATCTTTTAATGGACAACTTTTGTTCATCAGTGACTAGCGTATTAAATTCCAGTCCAAGTTGGAGTTGACTTTGTTTTTTTCCCTCCATTACAAGAACAACAAGAACAATCCTCAATCAAATTCAGGGGAGTAAACTCTCCACTGTTTATCTGTCACGTCGCGTTAAACCGAACCTATGTACAAAGTTACCACTTTCCTTGCGTGATTTGAAATCACGACCATGTATTTGGGAGGCAGCTCTCTTATCAACTGAGCTGAACAAACAAATTGAGTGGAGTTTGACCCAACTACAGCCAGGCTTGTTATTTATATATCTTTTTATGTATGTATGTATGTATGTATGAATTAATTGGCATTTCCTGCTAGCTTATCTCATCCCTGACCTTATAACGAGTTTTATTCTTAACATCTGATGAATTTCAACATTTTGTTATTTACAGTTTTTAGATGTATTTGCGTCTGTTGCGGAGATCGCTGGCACTGACTGACAATTTGTCAAATCGACATAACGAACGCCTCACACTATCTTTGCAAAGCATTCCCTCCCACTCTTATGAAATAGATACTCTTATTCGATGTTGTTCAAGTGAGGAAGTGAAAAATAGAAAGAATGGCATCAATGTATTTCCAACGAGAAGTTAACATAGAGATGTATTATGTTCATTTTGATAAATAAAAATATATTTGAATGAAATAAATGTAAAAGATTAAAGTAGCGCATAATTTATTAATAATATGTAATATATTTCGAAGCTTTTATATATATATATATATATATATATATATATATATATATATATATATATATATACATACATACATACATATATATATATATATATATATATATATATATATATATATATATTTGGATAATCGAGATGTTTCTAGGCATTTTAAGAAACTGTCTATAGTTTCGAGAAGGGTCGTTAGCATTCAAAGAGTTTCTTTCGGATTGTCCTCCTTGTTGTTTGTGTTATTTATAAGGCATTTCGAACGATTCATTCTATGGCCTGCTTCAGGTATAATATGTAAATGTGATGGCTGTAAACAGAATTTTCCAATCATGGTAGTAAACAAAACATCCAAAAGGTGGCTACGTTGCAACATAAGATTCGGGTCGAGTCGATTTCTTCCTCTTTCCTTGTTAAGAAGTAATCGACATGACCCGAATCCCACGCTGTAACGTTGTTAGCTACCAATGGAATATTCCGTTTATTACCATCGCGTTTGGATAATACACCTGAAGAAGGCCATGGAATTGATCAGCCGAAACGTCGAGTCTATAAGGAGAACAATCGTCGGAAAAACCATTTCAAGATATTTTTTTAATTTTTGATATAAAGTAGGAAATAAAGTCGGCCACATTACCCTTGGTAGACCTTGATTTAAAAAAAAACTTGCCCATCTATGGTCCGACTTTTAAGCTTGTTAATACTAACTTTGCAAATTTCGCCTTTTCGAAATTTAATTCTTTGCCTTGAAATTAAAGGGAGCGAGGAGGATCTTGAGATCGCGAAGGGGTGCCAGCCTTAGAAAAGGTTAAGAACTGTTGGCTTATTCGATGAAGAGGCTCTAGGTTTGTACTGTCAGTTCAGCTCACTTGCTCCTGAGTTGCGCAACATATGAGACAATGATATAGTCTCAATTTCAAGAACAATTTATGGAGACCTAATCCTTATTTGTAGCAATTGCAGGTTTTTTGCAATAGCGATGGAAATAGAGAGAGAGAGAGAGAGAGAGAAAGGGACTGTATATGCGTGAGAGAAGACGAGTGAAGTGTGTGTGTGTGTGTGTGAGAGAGAGAGAGGGGGGAGAGAGAGAGAAAGAGCGAGGAAGAATTAGAGAGAGTGAGTAAGAGAAAAAGTGAGTGAAAGGAAGAGTTTGTGGTTGAAAAGGAGTGAGTCAGTGAGATAATGCGAACGAAATCGAGTTTTGGTGAATGATACATATATATGGAGAGGGAGAGAGAAAGAAAGAAAGAATCAGAGTGAGTGAGAAAGAGAGAAAGTGAGTGAAAGGAAGAATTTGTGTTAGAAAGGGAGTCGGTAAGAGAGAAGGTGAATGAAAGACAGAGTGATTGGAAGAGTTTGTGTTAGAAAGGGAGTGAGCAAGAGAGATAATAAAGGACAGTAAGAGAGAGGGTGAGAGAATGAAATCGACTTAGGGTGAATGATATATATATATATATATATATATGGAGAGAGAGAGTAAAAGAGAGGAAGAATTAGAGAGAGTGAGAAAGAAAGAAAGTGAGTGAAAGGAAGAGTTTGTGTTAGAGTGAAAGGAAGAGTTTATGTTAGAAAGGGAGTGAGTAAGAGAGAAAGTGAAGGACAGTAAGAAAGAGGGTGAGAGAATGAAATCGATGTTGGGTGAACGATATATATTAAAGAGATAGATATATTGATAGATAGATAGATTGATGGAGAGAGAGAGTGAGAGAGAGAGATAGAGAGAGGGGGAGAGAGAGTTCTAATAGCGGAACAACTTCCTGTGAAAGGCTTCAGGCTTTTCTCTTCCCAAATTTGTCAATACACAATTTTCAGAACGGTACCAGAAATCTCGCGGAGAATTTACAGAGAGCGAGAGAGCCACGGAGGGAAGCAAGGGTAAGAATTAAGAAAAGGTTGGGTAATACAGGTCGGCTTAGGAGGGTAGTGGAATGAAACGAGAGGCCGTGCTGATTTGACTATCAACACGGGCGGTGCAATCTAAATGACATGTGAGGTTCGTGAGCCTGTCTGTCAGTAACTCACTTCTGCTCCTATACCTTGGCGCCCTTCTCATACCACCCTAGACCGGACCCTAAAGCTCGTGGGAAACAGATATTGATGCATAGATAGATAGATAGATAGATAGATAGATAGACTAGTATGAACGGGCCGAGATAGATATAGGCTGACAGATATATATGGAAAGACTGAGATAGATGGGTATACAGATGGTTGCACATTGGATACCAAGATAAATAGATATGTAGATATGAACAGACTCGGATGGATAGATATATGAATAAATTGTTTGATAGATAGGGAAAGATTTATCAGGCAAGAGACATTTGCATATTCAAATCCAATTTTCAAAGGTAGGTATTACTGGCCTGTTGGGAGACAAACCCTCTTATCTATTCATCGATCTATCTATCTATCTTTCCAATTAGATTTCTTTCTGCCTCTGTCTCTGTCTCTGTCTGTCCGTCTGTCTGTCTGTCTGTCTGTCTCTCTCTCTCTCTCTCTCTATATATATATATATATATGTATATGTGTGTGTGTGTGTGTGCGAATAAGCTCATATAGATCAATATATGAGACCAAAGTGAAACTGGCTACGTAAATAGATCGACTGACAACAACAAGATGGTATTGCCAGCAAAACCATAAAGTAAATACGAAACGTCTTTGCTGGAATGGTTATTTCCTTCGAGAAAAGAATGAATGTTTTTCTTAGAATTACAATTGATTACACAAGATAGCGATTCCTTTCCTTTTTTTTTTTTTTGTTCCCGGGCAATAAGTATTATTTTCTTTCTGATCATGTCTAAAAGGTATAAAGAATGCCAGTTATGCCCTTCAAACTTTACTCTTATCACCTGGACAATGATAATTTGAAATCTTCTCATTTCCAATAATTGAACAACGGGTAAATTTGTACATTTTTGATCACATCGAGTAGGGAAAGCAGCACATATGAATATAATTGTCCTGGTTTGAAGGTAATGTTAACCATTTTCTATACTCTTTACACATAAGCAATGAGAATACAGGTCTGGTGAATCAAGTAAAGAATCACCAAGGATGGCAAGCCTTTGGTAAAGCAAGCTCGAACTTAAAAAACAAGACGATCCCATTAATCCTAAAAAAGAAAGTATACAACTAATGCAACCTCCTGATAATCACTTATGGAACTGAAACATGGAACCTAACCAAGAGATAGACCCGCAAATGAGAAGCATGCAGCGTGCGCATGAGAGAATCATGCTCAACCTCACTTGGAGAGATCACAAGACAGCACAGTATTTCAGGAAGAAAACGGGTGTCCGATACATCATATTAAAAAAAACTCAAATGGCAATGGGCTGGTCATGTTGCAAGAATGATAGACAACCGATGGACATAACAACTCACAACATGGATCCTCAGAGACTACAAGTGAAACCAAGGCCGACAGAATACAAGATGGAGAGATGAAGTAGACAAATCCAGCAAGTACTGGCTCTGCAACGTCCATGATAGAGAATGTGGCGGATCCTGGGGAAGGTCTATGTCTAAGAACAGGCGTTAAAAGACTGATGATGATGATGATGATGATGATGATGATGATGATGATGATGATGATTGGCATGTCTGGTTAGTCACTCAATAGAAACTGTCACGTTGGGCTGTGATCACAAAAAAAGTCTAAATTAAAAAACAAACAAAGTAGCGGACGCAAACTGAGGGATCAATTGAGCATAAATTTCCACTTCACACTGGCTCTCTTAAAAAAAGCATTTAGGGGGAAATTTGGAAAAAAATAGAAAAATATTTTTTGTAGATATTATAAGGAGTGAATGTTCAAATTTTCAACTCTTCAGTTCCATTGGTGTGGTCATACATACATACATACATACATACATATATACATACATACATACATTCATAGCCAGCCACACCAACTTCAAAACTGAAAGAAACCTATGTTGACAGATTTGATGACAGTTTTGGTTTAACTGTTTCTAATAACACTCACTAATCACGCCCCCCCCTAAAAAACAACAGTCACAAATCATTTACTTTGGTTAGTTCTGGCTAATTTCAACCTATTTGTACGCGCGCGCGTGTGTGTGTGTGTGTGTGTGTTTATCGTAACATTTCGACCAATGTGCTCTCAAGCCTTCACCGGGTGTCTGTCGTATTTTGGGATGTGAAACGTTTCCCCGAGGGGTACGCATTCCCCCCCGCGTCCCATCCTGGATTTTATCATGGCTCGAATACCGACAGCAAACATTGAATAGTTGAAACATTCCGTCTAAAAAAGAAGAAAAATTCAGACAGGAACTGAATGCCATTAGTTATGGAGATGATAAGAATGCGGCCGATTCACGGTCGAAAATACAAAGCCAGCAATGTTGCGTTTTTGCGCTAAATCCAGCGCGTTTCTTGTTTTTGGCAGTGCGAAAAAGCATTAAATTAGCGCGGGCGTGCTTAAACATTCTAGGCATTTTGGAGCATGTTTCTTGCCATTGTTAAAGTGTCTCAGCCATTTTCGGCGTTTTTGGTAACTTTTGAAAAATTTAGCGATTTTTAGTGATTTTTGTCTGTAAACCAGCACGGAAATTTTTTTTTAGTTGGCAACACTGGAAGCCAGACACAAAACCGCTATCTTTCGTCCCGCCTGCCCGGATACACCCGGGCGCTTTCTGCAAATACCAACACTGATGAGTTAACGAAGTAAATGGACAGATCTCCTGGCATTTTTCAATTATTTATCATCCATCCACTTATACCATCGAGGGTGTTGCGGGGTTGTTTTACATGAGCATTTATTATAATCCGTTTCCGGTTAGCCAGGCCTGTTGGAGCGTCACCAGAGCCCCGTTAACTGTAGCTTTCCGGAATAAGTTCTCTACTCTTTCCGTTGCTAGCGTCTCACGACGCTGGACGAAGGGGGTCGGACTTTCCCCGGTTTTGAATTCAGGGTTGTTTGTGTCCTAGACTGATTTTGCCAACCAACAGATGTATTTCTGCCTTTTCCAAGAGGCATTAGAGCGAAACGAACGAACGCAAATTGTCCCAGCTTGGTTTCGGAATAAGTTTGTCGAATCCACCTACTGGGGTTTTGATTTCATTTTCAACAATGACAGTTTTAGATTTCCGGTTGAGAAAAAAAAAGTGAAAATTTTTTTAAAATGGTGAAGAGAGAGAGAGAGAGAGAGAGAGAGAGAGAGAGAGAGAGAGAGAGAGAGAGAGAGAGAATCTATTTCTACGTTATCAATCCACAAAAGAAAGAAAGAAAAAAGAACAGGGAGGGAAAGAAATAATGACAGAAAGAAAGAGGAAAAGAAATGGAAGAAAAAGAAATGAGAGAAAGTGAGAAAGAAAGAGAGAAAGAAAGAGGGAACGGCAGAAAGAAAGAGAGAGAGAGAAAGAAAGAAAGAGAAAAAGAAGGAGAGAACTAGATAGAAAATCGAAAGCTATGGACGTTATTGCTCAGTTGGTATCTAAATTATATCTAGAATTATCTAGATTTTCATGCCATTTATCTAGAAAAATATCATGGTAATATTTCATTAGGTTCCCTGCCATGGCTAAATTTAGAGATCTTTTTCAGTTAGAGAAAAATTTGTATCACTAAACTCGAAATATTTAAAAAAAAAACAAAAAAACCAAAAACTTATAAGCTTCTGTCAGAGCGGAATCTAACCCTGAAGCAGTCAGTCACGTCTAAGGTTAATTTCGCCTCGAAATTTATTATCTGACTTTTTATGTTTGTAGAAATAACGAATGCTTATAACATTTGTGTTGAGGACAAGAATTAGAAACTGTGAAGTCAGTAACTGGAATTCAGGTGTTTGACTAATAAAATCGAAGAAAATATGAGTATTACAATCATAGGTTTATAGAAGGTTTTCGATATTAGTTGAAGGAATTCCGGGAACATGCATATGAGAGAGACCAGCCCGAAATCACATGAAGAGATCACAAGACACTACAAGAGAACACCAGGAATCAGAAATATCATAGGATCCATTGGAAAACTCCGATGATGATGGGCTGGTCATTTTGCAAGAATGGCAGAAAAACTCTGGACATTCACGACGCAGATCCCAAGAGAATCATCATCATCATCATCCTTTTAACGTCCATTGCTGGACATAGACCTTCCCAAGGATTCACCACAATTCTCTATCATGGGCGTTGCAGAGCCAGTATTTTCTGAATTTGTCTAATTCATCTCTCCGACTTGTATTTTGTCGGCCTCGGTTGTGCATGTGATCTCTGGGGTCCATGTTGTGAGTCGTGATGTCCTTCGGTTTTCTGCCATTCTTGCAACATGACCTGCCCATTGCTATTTAGGTTTTTAATAGATTCTATGTTATCTCGGACTCCCGTTTCCTTCCTTATGTACTGTGCTGTCTTGTGATCTCTCCGTGTGAGGTTGGGCATTATTCTCACATGCGCGCGTTGCATGGTTTTCATTTGCAGGTTTCAGCTCCATAAGTGACTATCAGGAGGATGCATTGGTTTTATATTCTTTTTAGGATTAATTGGATCGTCTTGCTTTTGAAGGTTGAGCTTGCTTTGCCAAAGGCTTGCCATCCTTGGGTAATTCTTCGCTTGATTCACCAGACCTGTATTCTAATTGCTCATGCTTTTCAGTTTGCGGGTCTGTCTCTTTGTTAGGTTCCACGTTTCAGCTCCATAAGTGACTATCGGGAGTCGACTACCCCCAGAGAAACAATGGTCGATAAAAAAACAAAAACAAGATGGCGTGACGTACTAGACAAATTCAGTAAGTAATGGATTCTCATTGCCAATGATAGAAAGGTATGATGAATGTCTACGTCCAGCAACTGATGCTGGAAGAATGATGATGATGATGATGATGATGATTATGATGATGATGATGATGATGATGAGGAGGAGGAGGAGGAGGAGGAGGATAATGATGATGAAAATCCTGGGGCTCCAGGGCAACTGCCCAGTGTATCCATGTGGAAAGACAATCCTGTTGCTGGGAGAGATGAGCTCGCGTGAAAGCGATTTCAATACAGTTGATGAAGAGAGAGATTTCTGTTTTTATTACGTTTTAGTAATTCATCTAACAAAAAGTTTGTTTTTTTCCTCTCTAATAAACACAGTAAAACATAACGATTATAGATAGGTTGTAATTTTATCGTCAGTATTTGTTTTCTACGTCTGGATATTGTTAGATTATGTCTAAAGGCTAATGCATAGTCTTTATACCAATGGCGTCCATAACAATGAGTGAGGGGTCACAAGAGTCGTCTCATCAAAAGTAGCCCGGGCCAGAGGCTGACGTTTTACTGAACCTTGTTCTACCAGGTTAAGTTCTTTTCTCTTGCTGACCCCTGTAGCTTGAGGGTACCCCATCAAAATACAAGAGAATTACCGGTGATATTCTTTGAATGTTTTTAGATATTAACCCCTTTATGTTCGAAGCGCCAAAATCCAAGAAAAATCTTTTGAGATTTCATGCAAAATACTCTAATCAAATGCACCAAATTTGCTACCTCCAATGTTTATCCTTGGAGGGGTTATGTAAAATGTAATGTTATTTCATATTAGCAACAGGAATTGGCAGAAGAACAAAATACCCAGCAGAATAAGGTTCAAACCCATGGCTCCTGGACTGAAGATGTCGCAAATGGAAAAAATTTATAGAAACCCTGCATTTGAACATCACAATGAGAAATTTCAAGCCATTCCTTGATGTCTGACTGAAAAAAGCCATCACTTTACAGGGAAAGATAAGAGAATGCAATTGATGCATATTCTCTCTAGCAAAATCACGATTAGAATGAACCAATGAGGAGAATTAGGATAATTTCTGCTTGGAAAAGCTATTCGTTCACAAGAAGTGAACTCAGTTGAGAGGGAAGAGAATGTAGTTGATTCAGATTCTCTTCGGGAAAATAGTGATTAGGGGAGAACATTCGAAGAGACCGTGCCTGGTGACAGAGGCCAAGGCGTAGCCGAGAAGGGCCTATTTAAGAATGTTCCCTTGGCTCTCTATTGAAGGGGGCCCCAAATCCTCATGAACAGTACTTCAACTACAGCATTTCTACTCACAATCTCAGTAAATGTTGGAGGGACCTTCAAGGAACAAAACCCCGTGGGCCCTCAGATCCGACAAATTTCTAGCTACCCTTCAGAAGACCATGGTTACCAATTCAGATGGTTGGGGTTAGGGGGTCGAACTTGGTCGCCAATTTAGACGGTCGGGGGAGATGAACTTGTGAACCCAATGTTGATAATATTTAGACGTTTTTGAATTTTTTTCTTCGTGTTTTAAAGACCGCTGACGCGAATGGAAACTTTGAAGGGTGAAAAAGATAAATCGAATTTGAGATTGAGTTCCAGAATAGAAAAAAATTTTAAAAATCGCATTCAATTTGGTCAACCGGCTAAAGCCCGATTGGAGTCGTTTTGCTTCAATATTTTGCGAAAAGAAATCGCGCCAATTGGGTTAGAGATTTACTTTGATGGTACGTCAGAAAAGGGTTAAATCTTAGACCGAATTGTTTCCCAAAAACTCTCACACGGGATTCTATAGCAGTGGCTTTTAGCGCAGATTGCAGATGGGGCAAAAGAATGAAAAAACAAAAAACAAAAAAAACAAAAAACACAAACAAAAAACAAAAAACAAGAAGCAAAAAACAAAAAACAAAAAACAAAAAAAAAGAATATTTACAGGGTCGTGCTGTTTTTTAGCGGAGGAACCTTGATGGCGAAGATAGAGTGTTTGGAGAACGTGAGATTTTGGCTCGTGAGTGAAAAATAGAGGCAGGCAGAAGAATCAGCATTCCAGTACCGACATTTCTAGGTGGGGAGAGGAAGTGTGGTATTTAACAAGATTGTAAACAGTCTCAGGAGATTGTTGCACGTCTCATTCTTTTGAGAGAGGTTTATTACCTGTCATCATCAACTCCCTACCACACGTACCCCCCACTCACACGCACACAGATGTATATGCGTGTATGTAAGTGCGTGTGTATATATGTTTATGAGTGTGCATATATATATATATATATATATATATATATATATATATATCATCATCAACTCCCTACCAATAAACTGCTTACACACGTAACCCCCACTCACACGCACACAGATGTATATGTGTGTGCATAAGTGCGTGCATATATATGTTTGTGAGTGTGCTTATGTGTATATATATATATATATATATATATATATATATATATATATATATATGTATCTGTATATGTATATATTCATATACATAACAGTCTTCACATGCATCTTTGAGTCTTTGTCTGTACAGACATGAGTCTATATGTACATCAATACATATGTGAATCTACATACAGATGTATATGTGTATATTCAGACTCCTATAAACATGCATGAGAATGTGTCAATGTATATATATATATATATATATATATATATATATATATATATATATATATATATATAGGGGTGAGGGAAAATAGATTCGCTTCAAAAACACGTTTATGCTTCTACTCAGTTTGGCCTTCGTCAGGCGAGATATACTTTGGTATATATATATATATATATATATATATATATATATATATATATATATATAGGGTGTGTGTGTGAATTACCACTCATTTACTGACATCTAAACGCTGATATCTGTGCATGCAGATGTTTTGGTATTACTCAAAAGTCCACGTAATCGAACCATGCATAAAAATCACTTTCCTCCGACCCTGTCTCCTTTCAAGTAAGGGAGAGGGCAGAAACATAAACTTGTTTGTGTAGCGAATCCACATCCTATTAAGTATTTCCTGCAGTACTCTAAATCAACTTGACCTTAAATATAACGCTGAATGTATCGAGCACTCTATGAAATAAATCTATCACATATCAGACGTTAATTTATATTATGCTATATCGCTAACCTACTCTGTACCATATATATATATATATATATATATATATATATATATATATATATATATATATATATATATATATATATGAGTGTGTTTGTGTGTGTGTGTGTGTGTGTGTGAATTTCCACATATCTACTGACATCTAAACGCTGATATCTGTGCATGCAAATGTTTTGATATTACTTAGAAGTCCACAGAATTGAACCATGCATAAAAAATTCTTTAACCTAACCTTGTCTCCTTTTAAGTAAGTGTTTAGGATGGCAAGCCTTCGGCGGAGCAATCTTAACCTTCAAAAACAAGACGATCCCAATAATCCTAAAAAGAAGAGTATACAACCAATGCATCTTCCCGATAGTCACTTGCGGAGCTGAAACATGGAACCTAACCAGGAGACAGACCTGCAAACTGAGAAGCATGCAACTCACGGATAAGATAATCATGCCCTTTACACGGAGAGATCAGATTATATCTGGAAGAAAACTGGAGTCCGAGACATCATAGAATCTATTAGAAAAAACTAAAGAGCAATGGGCAGGTCCTGTTGCAAGAATGGCCGACAACCGATGGACATCTCGACCCACAACATGGATCCTCAGAGATCACATGCACAACCGAATACAAGATGAAGAGATGAACTGGACAAATTTAGAAAATACTGGCTCCGAAACATCCATAACAGAGAAATATAGCAAATCCAATGGAAAGTCTATGTTTAAGGACAGACGTTAAAAAACTGATGATGTTGTCGATGATGATTTCAAAAGCAAAAAAGTTGGCCTCCACATAAGTTTCAGCATAACAAATGTCATGTACAAACCCCACTTGTTCTAAAAAGAAGGGTATACAATCAATGTATCTTACCGATAGTCACCTATGGAGCTGAAATATAGAACTTGACCAAAAGATTGGCCCTCAAATTGAGAAGCATACAACATGCACACGAGAGAAACATGCTCGAGATAACATGGTGAGATCATAACACAACAAAGTATATTAGAGAAAAGACAGGAATCCGACACATCGTAGAAACAAAGTCCTATATTCATATATATTGCAATATAACCCATTTATGATATACATACATATATATATATATATATATATATATATATATATATATATATATATATATATATATATATTCGAAATTCCTCAATACTTTTATATTTCGAATTGTATCATATTTTTATACTTCTAATTGTATTCCAGGAATATAAATATTTTTTTATTTTTTTGTCTACAATTTGGATCATCAAAAATTAAACCAGCCAACAACAAACATTTATTATCATGATTAGTCGGAAATGCAGAGCTGAAGAAAGTAGACCACTACATCTAGGACAAGTCCTATACACACACGCACACATATATATTACATTGCAATATGATGCATTCATGATATATATATATATATATATATATATATATATATATATATATATATATATATATATATATATATATATATATATATATATATATATATATATATATATATATATATATATACCAAAATATAACGCATATATGATATACATACATCATAAATACGTTATAATACAAAATATATATGTATAATAATATAACGCATTTATGATATATATATATCATAAATGCGTTATATTGCAATACATATATATATATATATATATATATATATATATATATATATATATATATATATATATATATATACCTCGTGTAGTGCTGTTCTGATTGCTGTGAGTTTGGTGTATTACGGTTAAGGTTTTGCCGTAGGAAATTAATGTAACCAATCATAAGCTGAAAACAAAAACCACACTGAATTATAAAGAGACCTTGAACAGTGCAGTTTCGAAATGTACAGAAGCGAATTAACTGCACTAGTCAAGGTATGCCCATATACAGTTGAATGATGATGGAAACTCCTTCCCATCATCTTTCTACCATGTCATTACCTATTATGACCTGTGATGGTTGGAAATCATTTATGACGTCATCTCATTTGCTTCCGTCATAATCCAATGAAAATAGACAGGATGAAGGGGAATCGAGTGACAAAAGTCGTGCACAGTTATTTCTTCTTTATTCGTCGGGAATATCTTTTACTTGCATGAAAAGTAATCCATTGAATTTATTCATACAAAAGACTTGCGATTCGTTAATCGGAAAAATTAGTCAAATCGATGACCCTGATGTTTTCTTCTCCAAATGTCAAATTTTATGATTCAAAGAAATCTTTATTTCGTCCGTCACTTGAATTTTGTTTAATCTTAATACTGAAACGATCAGACGTTAAGATCTGAACTTAATTAACTTCGACCACGAGAAACAAGAACAGCTGACTATTACCAATACTGCGATTATTTTCTCCTCTATGACTACTGTTCATGGTTAGAAATTATGACGTCATGTTAATTATTTGCGACGATTTGGATACGAAAGAATCAAGATCAGATTTTCTTTAAGCCTGATACTTATTCTGCCGGAACCTTTGATCTCATTGTACTTCGACCCCGAAAACGTCTCGTCTTTGTCATCATAAAAAGAAAAGCTGTTGGTGAAGATGGTTTTGCAAACAAATTAAAAGACAAACAGGAAGGAAAATTCTAGTTCTCTCCGTTTACAACTAAGCCTTGCATCAAATACCAATCAAAATCCAGTATCTAATTGCCACTTTTGGATTTTTCGTAACAGTTTCATTGAATCTTGTATAAACGGTGTGCGTCGAGAAAGTAGAGGCTGCGTGTTTCGATGTGAGGAATTTTACCTTTATTTTGGAAGACTAATCCATATTTTAGCTTGGTAAATATATATTCCAAATTTCCAATACATAATTTAGTACCAAGGAGCAAATTAAAAAAAAAAAGTTTTGAAATCAAAATTTTTTTTGTCAACGGATTAAGACGTGGACATCAGAAGAAGATGAACACCCAAGAGTCCCAACCGGATCCTCTACCAATGGTCGAAAACCCGACTCGAATATCGCTTTTTGAAAATTCTACAGAGATTAGAAATCCTGTTACGTCTCCTGATCCAATCCAATGTAATGCCAAAGACGATAGTCAAAGTGCTGCTGCTGCTGGTCTAAGCCGTCCGATCTCAGGTGAGGTCCTACCCACTGGGGCGAAGGAGGACGAAGAGAATATGGACGATATAATGACTGAGGAGGTTTATATGCCCTTAAAAGAATTGAAACCCCTCATTTTTTTTCTTTTTGCCTTCTTTCTTGTACTCTTCTTTCTCCTCATGTACAATATGATCAAATACCCGAAATTCGCCCTGGGATTCTTTCCAATGTTTTTCTTTACTGGTCTTGTACTATTCGTCTGGAAATGGAACTACAAACCAAGACGGAGATATGGCAAACCAAGACGTAAACTGAAGTCTTGAGAAAACATCATCTTCAAGGAATACTAAAACGCGCTCACCTCTTCCAACACCGTGCACTAATGAAAAAAAAATTAAGAAAAATAGAATAACACAAAAAACAAAGGGAAGAAGTGTGAATGTGCCTGTATTGAGCTACTTCCTTTGAAATTTAAATTCAGCCTTTTTCATCGACTGTTCGTTTTTAACCTTGTTTTCTGCGAAATAATAATAAAAAATGTCTTTTAATCGAAAACAGTTCGTGGATCCTCTGGATTTAACTGCTTCTTCCATAGAACATGGCCCGCCCCTCAAGAAAAATTCAATCGAGAACTTATGGGAATATTGCGTCCACAGACAGACAGATGGACAGCTAAACGCATATTTCGTTGGAAAGGGTAAACACCAATAAGAATTAGAACAGAAGTCTCGAAAATAAAATGGATTACTGTCGACCCTAGACTGCAAGAGTTTCAAGCATATTTTTGATGAAATCTTTCATTCGTATGAATTCATAGCGTCATTATTCAGTAACCAAAGAATTTCAAAGGCTGTCTAGGATCTTACTCTTCCTTTCAGGTTAATTGTGTATCCTATCATATTAAGTCGATGCAAAAGTTTCCAACGATTTCTGACGTATCTGTTCATTCATACGGATTCATCGCATCATTATTCAGCCATCAAATAATTTTGCCTGGTTTCCATGACCTTGAGCCCCTTTTCAGCAGAATTGTGTATTCCATCATATTCAGATGATGAACACATTTTGAGAACAATTTTTTGACAAAACGTTTTATTCGTATGAATTCGAAGCATAATCATTCGTTTATCAAAGTATTTACTATGATTCTGTATGACTTGAACGCCGCCCTAAGTTTTGGTTTGTGTTTGAGGACTTGGAAAATTCAAATAGTATCAATTCATTCAAGATGATAATCGAGGTAGTCTTATTCAACAGGAGTCATTGGATCTCTGTGTTCACAACGATTGACAGTAAACGGTTACTTAGATTCGTTCATCGACAATCGTTAAGCAGTAATAATCCCTTTCCTTAAAAGATAAGGATTGCAATATCACCGAGGGAAACTTCTGAAAATTCAATTTATCATCTCAAACAACTAAGCTTATACAGTATTTGTGTGGATATTTTTTTCCTGGGAGCTTTTACCCTGATCACTTTTTTAATTTTCATGAATTTCGGTGAAAGCCTACCCCACCCTATATCAACATAAATATAGTACATGGGTACTAGTTTTACGCTTTGTAATACTGGAGGACTTATTTTCAGAGAGGGAAAATATTACAGAGATGTTTGTCACTTATGAGCGATCACTGTAAATCATCGTAAGCGAAAACATCACAATACTTCCGTTAAATAAGACCCCACGACTAGGAGCTTAAATAAATCTATCCTATTGAACGTCTCAAGTCCTCAAATTCCCCAAATATTTGGTGACCAACATTAGGGAACTTATTGGCCAGAATTACTACCTCCCGTTAGAAGAGCTGCTATATCAGCCACTTTATAAAATGAGGTGGGAAGATTTAAATATTTGCTTCGCACTATGTCTCAAAAAAGTTTTTAAAAAAATAGGTTTTCAGAGTAGTGTTCAATTAGCAATGTAATTTCATGTCAAATTGGTCCCTTAGTTTGTGTCCGGTAGCATTTACGCTTGTTTTTTGTTTTTTTGGTGATCACTGCTTATCAAAAGGCGAGAGAAGTAATTTATCAAATGATCATCCCAGCACGGTATGCTGCCAAAAGGCGTTTGTTATGTAACGGCTCTTATTGACTGACTAACCAGATCTGCTATTTTTACATTTCATTTTTATTAAGAACAAAGCACGTTTGATTCAAGGCCTCGCTTCTGGAGCACCGAGGTAGAACTTTTAAAATCCGTATATTGTCACCAATGTAGTTATGCTTTCGATACTGCTCAACATAAATCCATAGCATCACTATTCAGCCATAAAAGAATTTTCCCTATCTTCCTATGACATTACGCCACCTTTCTGCAAACTGCGATTCTTTGGAACTGGTACATCAAAACGTTATGTCGATATTTTTCAAGGGAGATGACTCGGATAAGCTTATACGGTATCAATATAAGCTTAAACAGGTCAATTTCACAATTTTTTTAAATCTAAGACGGTTAAACCCTACGGGCGGCAAATTTGTTCACCTGGCAAACTCAACATAACGATGGCATGTTATGATTCCATAAATAAGGCCCAGAATCCGATACCTAATTAGCGTTGCCATTTTGAATGGCTGAAAAAGGCTAGAATGATACCGTTGATCAAATATCGTTATTTTCCATCTAAAAATGCTGTTTACTTTACACCTAATACAGCAAGTAGTTAGGGTTAGGGTTAGTAGGTAATGTTAGTGTTAAGGTTAGTAGGTAGATTTTGGCTAGGGTTAGTAAGTATGTCTGGGTTCGGAGAAGTAGGTAGGTTTAGGGTTCAGGAAAATAGGTAAGCCCTGTGTCCGAGTTAGTAGTTAGGTTTGGGGTGTATCGAATTTCCCAGTTATTATCAATTGTATTTCGTTACACCTTGAAATTAAATCTACCCAATTGCACCCCCCTCCCCAAATTTATCCGCTTTTAGCCATAAAAAATAGTCAATTTGAAAATGGTGGTACCTCAGTAGTGGCAGCAAGCTAACCACGTCCGTTGAGAAATCAACTCCCTGGCAAAATATCTACATAACGTTTTACTGCATCCAGTCCAAAGGATTATCCCTCAACATTGTGAATCTATCATATCAGATTGATGAAAAAGTTTACATCACTTTTTACGAATTTGTTAAAACGAATAAATTCATTGCATCATTATTCAGTTTTCAGAGGATTTTCTCTGGTTTTCTACGACCCTATGCCACCTTTCAGCGAAATGGTGTATTAGCTTTCAGCTTGCCGGAATCGTTGACCAGAAGTTGAGCATTCGATACGTGTGCGTCCTATGAGTGATACCAGACTACTCTGTCAGATCCTCTAGAGAGATGGCATTTTATAATTCCATAAACAAGGCCCGGAATCCAATAGCCACACAGAGTTTGGAGATAATTGCTCTTCGCCAGACTCAGCAACGATAACAAAGACTACACGACTGTCCTTTACGCCGACAAAGACCCCGCAGCTGCCCTCTCAATACGGTAAGAAATATCAACTCAAACGGGCCGCAGTAAAGACCGAGGTCAACGCGGCAAGAACGAGCGACAGATCACAAACTCTGACGTCAAACAATCTCAATTGATCCAGAGCTGTTTGAACACGAACCTTGCAGGAATGAAGACGACAAATGAAAAAAGATGAAACATCATCATTATCATCATCGTCATCATCATCATCATCAGTCTTTTAACGTCCGTCGTTGGACACAGACCTCCCCCCAGGATCTGTCACATTTCTCTATCGTGGGCGTCGCAGAGCCAGTATATTATGAATTTGTCTAGTTCGTCTCTCCATCTTGTATTTTGTCGGCCTCAGTTTCACATGTGATCTTTGGGGATCCATATTGTGAGTCGTGATGTCCATTGGTTGTCTTTCATTCTTGCAACACGACCAGCTCATTGTCATTTCAGTTTTCTCATAGATTCTATGATGTCTCTGAACCCCGTTTTTCTTTCTGACATACTGTGCTATCTTGTGATCGCTCCATGTGAGGTTGAGTATGATTCTCTCATGTGCACGTTGCATGCTTCTCAGTTTGCAGGTGTGTCTCTTGGTTAGGTTCCATATCTTTTTAGGATTATTGAGATCGTGTTGTTTTCGAAGGTTGAACTTGCTTCACCAAAAGCTTGCCATCTTAGGGTGATTCTTCGCTTGATCTATTCTTCTGTGAGTTTCAGAGAGATTCGCTATCATACCCCGAAACAGTAATAGTTTACTACTGCTACTACTATCTTAAGTATATCATTTATTTATTATTTATTTCCTGAAAGGGAAGGAAAAAAAATGACAAGCTTTCCTTCCAGGAAAATCGGACACATCTTAAGTATGATTATCATTTATTATTGGTAGTTGTGACGTCATTCTAATTGTTTGTGTCAATTCAGTTACGAACTGTATTTTTTACATCGGATCTTTATAGCTAGTTGGCGTCGGTATTTTTTTTCAACGAAACTAATTTTTCAAGCACATTTGATCAAATGGAATCAGAATGGAGGAGGAGAAAATAGGAGATGGAGGGAGATGATAGTTACATCCTTCTGGTTAATCGGGAATTTCTCACGTTTCAAACAAAGGTCTACTCCAAATACGAGTAAAGTTTTACGATTTAGTAGCCTTTTGTACACTTGATTGTCTTTGGTGGATTTATTGCCGAGAAAACAAAAAAAAAAAAAAACAGTTGTGTGTTTTGACATGAGAAATTTGCTCTCTCTTCTGGAAGACTAATCAACATTTTTCGGTTGATAGATAACTTTTAAACTTATAGTAGGTGAAAATAACGATCTTGTGCGGAGAGACGCCATTTTGATTTTTAAATTTGAATTTTGCATCGTCAACGGATTCTGGGTGGTACGCCTAGAAGACAAAAGACGGACATTGCAATGAATCATTCAGATCCCTCACTTACGTTCGAGAAAAAAATCGAATCATCAGTTCTGGATGATTTCACAGAAACAGAAAGCATAGATTCGGCTCCGCAGACACATACTTCCGAATCCGAAGCTGTGGAGGAAATCCAAACCACTGCTGCTACAGCTGCTGCAGCTACTGCTACTGCTGCACGTTCGAGCTCTGGTGTTTCAACTAGGACCATGTTCATTCGAAAGAAATCCCAACACATGATGTATCTTCGAAACAGACGTAAAATGTCGCAGAGGGAAGATTCGAAACAACCTCTTTGTTTTCTATTATGCTTCTTTGCGATAATCTTCGTGGTGAACTTGAATCTCCTGTTTGTCTACTATCCGACATTCAGCCTGGCTTTTATCACGATGATCTTATTGTTTGGCTTCGTAATTGTTCTTTATCAATGGAAATACGGAAAAAACGAAACCGAGGTTGACTGAGACAATATTATCATCTTCAACATACACTACATGAACAATGATAGGTAATTGTTTCGAAATGGTTAGCGAAAAAAAAAATGGACGTAACAATTATAGACAATTATTTAAGCTACCGCTGATAACTGATTATGGAAGACAAATAAAAGCAGGAAACTTTACCATTCAAAACTGTATTTTATTATATCTAACCCTAAAGGATATAATTCAGAGTTAGGGTTAGTCTTGAGAGTCACTGTTAGTGTTTAGAGTTGCAATTAATAAAAAAACATTTTCTCCTTATTTGTAACACTAAAACGAATATGTTATTGAAATTATTATCATTTTCTTTGTCATATCTGACAGTATTTCTCCATACAAATGCATCTAAATGAGAAATAAAAACAGTCTCCTATCTGTTCCAAATTTTCTGCGTAACATACGCTCTACACCTTTACCATGTACAGTTACATCCCTTATACTGGTCCTTCTTTGCGAACCTAATCCAAACAGTTACCAAACAATAAGTATTGGAAGTCTTGAGAATAAAATGGATAACTACTGCATCAAAACTGCCAAAGACCTCTATATAATTTCAACTAAATAATTTAATCATTGAATTCTCATTATTCAGCCATCGATGTATTTCTCTTGCATTCTGTGACCTTTTCACCACGTTTCGCCCCCGTTGTGTAAGTAAGCTGTCGTGATAGGGTGATGAATTTTCTTTTTATATCAATTCACAGCATCATAATTCAGTTACGAAAATATTTACATGGTGTTCTATAACCTCATGCCACTGTAATTGTGTATTGTATCATGTGAGGCCGATGTGAAAGTTTCCGAGATTTCATTCATATAAATTCCTAGGATCATCATCAAGAGCTCAAAGTATTTCCTCTGCATTATATGACCTACGCTACCTTTAACTTAAATTGTGTAATCTGTCTTTCCAGGTCAATGTGAAAGTCTCCACCATATTTTTGACCGAATCATTATTCATATAAGTTCATAGCATCAATATTGGGCGCCTGAAGTATCAATAACCTTACGCAACCTTTCAGCTAAAATGAAAATTTGAACCTGCGTCAATTTAAAATCTGAGTCATTATGCATATGCATAGATATATATAGGCATTCACATATGCTTACTAGCTGGAGTACCCGGTATTTCACCGGAGAAAAAAAGTAATCAATACTTGAAAGGTCATGTAGCAAATTTTGACACAGAGCTTCTCAGAGTAAGGATCGCAATCCATCGGATTGGTAAAAAAAAGATGCCAAAATTGACTTTTTTGGAAAATGACAAAGTTAACCTGGCTCAAATTGACCTTCAGAGGTCGGCCCAGCCTCAATGTCTTCATCCTGGGGTCAAGCTACACATGTACTCAAATTTGCAGCCGTTAGAAGGCAGTAGTCTCCATTTGATTAGGAAATGTCAAAAATGAACCTTTTTTTAATTGACTTGACCGAAAATTGAGCTTTAAAAGCCACCAGAGGTCAGTACCACATGCCCTACATTCATCATGAGGTCAAATTACTTTTGTACACAAACTTACAGGCTGTAAAATGCAGCTGTTCCTATACGATTCAAAAACTCAAAAATAACCTCACCATAAATTGACCTTTGGAGCTCATCATAGGTCATTGCTACCTATCCTATGTTCATCATTGAATCGAGTACACAAATTTGCAGCTCGTAGGGTTTGACCGTCTTAGTTGGAAATTGTAAAATTAACCAAGCACTTGATTGACCTCTAAGATTCACTGGCGATCATTGTCATTTATCTTGGGTCAAGTTACACTTGTTTTCAAATTAGCAGACCGAAGGGCGCAGCCGTTTCCGTTTGATTTGAAAATGCCAATTATCACGACCTTACCTTAAATTGACCTTTAGTTGCTACCAGAGATGTGATGCCTATCCTATGTTCATTCTTGGGTCAAATTACCTTTGTACACAAACTTGTGGCATGTCAGGTACAGCTATCTGCGTTAGATTTGAAAACGCCAAAATTAACCTGACCCCACCAAAATTGACACGACCATGAATTGACTTGCAGAGATAACCAAAGACCACTGTCGCCTACTCTATGTTCATCATAAAGTTCAGTTACCCTTGAACACAAATATTGGGCGTGTATGGTGCATCTGTTACGAGTCTATAGAAACATAAAAAACAAACAAATTTTCCGTCTTTATAGTATTAGATTTTATATTTATGTATATATATATATATATATATATATATATATATATATATATAATCTAATACTATAAAGACATAATATATATATATATATATATATATATATATATATATATATATATATTTATATCAAAATGTCCACAGCCTCATGATTGAAAAAGCATTTATTTTACACAGCAAATGAATATTTTCCAGCGTACTCTCTTGCCGATGCACTTAATTCGATTTATAAGTATTTGTGTGTATATGAAATCATATTAGAACCAATAACAATATATGTGCGCACACACATACACACAGACACACCCACGCACACTCACAAACACACACACACACATGCCCGCAGGAGGCAGCACACGATAAGTGACCCACGGATCATTAAAAAAAACTTGATTTTTTTTCATTTTTAGAGGTACAATAAACCATTAAAAAAAACCCCAACATTTTGAAGCTTGAATACTATGAATCATAATGCAGAGAGTTCAAGTTTCAGGATAGAAAAAAAAATCCTTAAGCCTTGTAGCTCGAAAAATATTAACTTTTTGAAAATGGTTCGTTAGGCGCTTATCATACCCAGCCACACACACATACACACACACACATATACATATATATACTTATGTTTTTATTTTATGTTTATTGATGCACATTTATTTGGCACACACACACACACACACACATACACACACACACATATATATACATATAGATATTTATGTTTTTATTTTCCTTTTATTTATGCACATTTATTTGGCTCACACACATACACACACACATATATGTATATATTTGTTTTTATTTTCCTTTTATTCATATACATTTATTTAGTACATATATATATATATATATATATATATATATATATATATATATATATATATATATATATATATATATATATATATATATGTATATGTTAGTGTATGCGTCCGCACAATTTGGTTCTGTCAGCCGTAATCTGCCAAGTTCAACTAATTTGTGTCACTTGTCATGAGTTTAGTTGTGCCACTGACAAATGGGCCATTTTAATACCGGCCTATCCAGCCAAGACACCTCTCACCCCATGCCACCTTCAAGACGATACTCGTCCCCTCATATGTTACATCAGCATTTGTACATCCCCCCACACACCCTGGCGTGCACTCTCACACATACGAAAGATCAAATGTACTATCTGGACCCCAAAATTAATTCGAGTCAAAAGTACAAATATCCTGATTACACCGTGATAAAATTTCTATCTAATTTGATCAAAACAAAAATCAAGATACCTTTAAACACATGAAAAAATATTACGAAATATAGACTTAACCAATGTATTCATATAAATGGTAAAATGCTTCTGTTGTTTTAAATCCATGGAAACACTTCATGATCTCCATTATGATATTTCATGTATAACATTAGAATCCAAATGAAAAGAACAATAGTGAAATTTGATATTCTGTGTAAAACTCGAAATATCTGAACATAGTACATTAATAGGGATTGGAGAGTAACTGATTTTCACGATGAGATTATCTGGGGGACTGTTGGTATTGAAATTACGAATTTTTCAAACTGAAATTCTTTTTCAACTGAAGAGTGAAGTTCATGTTTATATATATATATGTATCGTCGTAAGCTAATCTTATATATATATATATATATATATATATATATATATATATATATATATATATATACATATATATATATGTATATATATATATATAAAGTAGAAAGTAAATTTGCAACACAAACACGCTTATGTTTCTGTCCTCTACACCTGAAGAGGCCCAAAGAGGGCAGAAACATAGGCATGTTTGTGTAGCGAATCTACTTTCAACTACATCTCCAGCTCTACTCTAACCCAACTTACCACACAGAGTTTAAAGTTGAATGCATCAAACACTCTATGAAATGAATCCATCACATATCAGACATTGCTTTGTAATATATCATATTATGCTATATTGCAAACCTGATTTCCCCCCCTCTCTCTCTCTCGCTATATATATATATATATATACATATATATATATATATATATATATATATATATATATATATATATATATATATATATATATATATATATATAATCGTCATTAGACGCCCAAAGCCTTTCACATTTCCTTAAGTACAATTATTTTCTTTTTCGTTCTGTTTGGGTAGTTGATATAGAGTTGGCGCAATTAGCGTTGTTAAGGCCATTAAAAACAATTGAAAAGTTGATACGAATAATTCCATAAACTTATTATGTACATATCATGAATAATAATAAATATTTGATGAATGTTCAATGTTATACGATATGGAAAAATTAACTTAAACTTTAATTTTATAATCGTCAAATTCTTTGGTTGAATATGTTGGTTGAGAATCGACTCGAAGAAGTTATTTTTTCTGTGTAGTAAGTATTCTTAAAGATGGTATCATAACTTCGTTTGCATGCAGTTTATTAACAGAACTGAAATTAAAACCGACACAGCGGATTTAATATTCACATGGGTGGACATTCGGTAGAAATGACACGAACAGCGAGTCATGTCTGTTGTTATGCTTACTGATCCCTCGTCGTTAAAAACGTTTCTAGGTAACCTACGCAAGTAAGCCCTGTTTTAAAAAAATACATATGTAGTATAAAACAATATCAATATTCAATACATTTAAAACTTTACATAAAATGACAAACTACATGTATGACATAAGCTATATAATAAGGTAGGTAGTGTTTGATCAACCCTGCTATGATGCCATGTTAGTATAACTGTTTTGTTTTAAAAATACACGAGACAGTTACATAATAAACGACTGATGTTCCTAACAAGAGAGAATGTATACATTGTACCATTATAAGAGATTATGTGTGAAACAGAAAAAAAGAAACACTGAATAAAATTACATAAATTGCATTGATAGATATTAGGAAATAAGTGACTGAAGAGAAAAATCTTTTGACGAAGTTCTTTTTTAATGTTTAGTGTATTAAAGGAGCAAAGTTTTCTAGAATATATATATATATATATATATATATATATATATATATCGTAGATTTTTATCGGCTAGATTTGAAAAAAAAATCTGCTATCGAACTGAAAATGGCTAATTTGACAACCTTGGTGGCATTTTTTGTTTTGAAGGCCAAGCTGATTGGTTTATAATCCCAGACATCCTTATCCGACTGGTGTTGAAACAAGTTGATTCGAATTTTAATTGATTACTTGACGATATCTAATCGTCACATTATTTTCTTTTCTAGTGTTGGCAGTAAGATTTTGTCAGATTTAATAATGGGTTTAATAATAGAAGGCATTTTCCCATTCTGTGCGGAGCTCCAGAGATTTTTGATTGCCTGAGAATCTTGTAATTTCATGTAACGTTCGTGATTTCTTTGGTCTGCGTTGTAAGGAAATATACTTCTAGACACAAAGAGCCACCGCCATGCCTCAGCTCTATTGTGACGAAATGGTGTCACAAAAGTTGAAAAACTTATCAATCAAATTGAATCTTGATTATGGCGCAACCTGAAAATTAGCTCTTTTGATTTGAATCAATCTTTTGTGTCTCGCAGAAGTACTTGGCCTTGCTGAGGTATGTTATTATTTAAAATGAATAGAATTACGTGCGTTTACTATATTCAAAGAGCTCTTTCAGACCATTGAACTCCTTTTTGCTATTTGAGTTTTTAATACGATGTTTCGGCTGATCCATTCTATAGCCTTCTTTAGGTGCACAATTCGAACGGGGTCACGTCAACAGAATTCCCCCACCCCTCCAATCGTCGCAATTGTTGGATTTGAGTTATAAATTTTCTTTTCTTTGTACAGCTTGGATTTCCTAACTTTTTGTCTCTGTTAAGTAGCATCGGGTTGAACTCTGTACTTGACTGACTTATACACCCAGTCGACCTGTTGATTTATAAGGCCTCTAGGAATTTTCTCAGCTTCTAACAGCGTCCCCTGTCTATAATCCGGACTTCTTCCCAGTAAAGATGATGCTCGCCTTTCTCTCTCCAGATATGATCAGCAAACTCAAAGAGGCAGCACACATCAAAATATCGACTGAGTTTATAAGTTATAAGTTAATCTTTCATTTCGCACTGTTTACGTTAACAGTCGGAGGCTATATTGGCCTAGAATATTTTGATGAAACCGACTGACCAACAGTATGACGAGGAAAAATAGTAAAAATACTTCACCATAAATTCAGACAATTTAAAACCTCATGTAAACATGTATACAGGGATTGTGTCTCTCAGGCCACTACATAAGACGATAGCTCCTTGGTTAAGTCGAAGAGATGAGGCTTCAGTTCCCAAGTACGACATACTATATTGAATCATTGGAATAGGATGGCAGAGAAGATCACCCACCTGGAAGTACTTTATAGAGTCAGCCTCTGCAGTGCATTGGTCATGATCTTGAAGACTGAGCTCCGTTGGAAAGCTCAGATGATCTGCATAGACTGCTCACGTATAAGCCGCAAGTCCTCTACAGAACATGACATGTGTGCTTTTACATCCTTTAAGCTAGGAAACGCCATTCATGCCCACAGCACTTTTGTGATCTTACTGTCCCCGAGGGTGCACCTCAAGAATTATCAGCTACATTCGGGTCCACAAATGACAGCGATATAACGGATATAATCGGATTGATGGTCAAGTAACACTTAATTGTTTTGGGATTCTGGGAGAGAGTATTTCTATTATTAATTTTATCCATCACCATGGCTTTGTGGTGGAGTGCTCGCCTTCGAGGTTCAACCCGCCTCTGAGTACTTGTATTTCACCATGTATAATTTGCATTTTCTCCCGACAATTTCAAGCTAGAAAATTGAGGTGCATATTATCTAGAGAAACATAATTGTTATACATATTTGTATACATAATTGTATATCCAGGATAATCCATTTTACATCCGAAATTGAAGCCTGGGAAGGTGGCTGATGATCTACGACAACAGATTATACATAGTGAAATACGGTAATACCAAAGACTTTTAAGATGGTATTCAATGCCCTTTCGCTAAGCCCTCGGCACAAAGACTAGGATTGAGAAATCTCTCCCTGTGACCAAGGGGTTACTGCAGAATTAGGTTGTATACACCAGTCATCATAAGATAGCCGAAATTACGCAACTCCAAGCCTGGATAGTACCTAGATGGATGACCACTGAAGAATGCCAAGTGCCGTAAGCCGAACGAAGCTTCGGCATGCCTGGTAAGCCAGATGTGGGTCTTACTAGCAATTGCCTGTTTTTGCCTAACTGCGAGAGAATAAGCAGAGGACGATTATACATACATATATTATAAATGTCTGGCTAATTTTCTTTATATTTTCACACTGTGTTCTCGATCTATATGCCATCAACCTATTGAAGTCTCGTCGGAAGCCACTTCTTTATTCTGATCTAACGCCGTATACTAGCACGGTCGGGGATATTCGACCTCGGGCGTTGTAGTAAAAACAGCCAAAGTTGGAGGAAATTGAATAACAACGAAAATATCATCTCACTATTCAAATTATTTGAAGCTAGCATCACAATATATTTACTAGAATATACCCATCGACGGGGTTATTTATATATGGATCGGCATTAAGGAGCCTACAGTTATTTTATAAAGTAATGTATTTTCAATAATTCAAATATCCTACTTTTTAGTTTTTCTAAGTCATCTGTGGCTGTTTTAATGTGTGATCAGAGATGAAGTCTCAAGAGCTTCCGTGACGTTATTCCTATTGATATGTCATAATAGAAAAGTAACTTAACCAATGAGATCATCCATCCCAAATGAGCGCTAACAAACAGAAATATATACAAATAAATAAACGGTAGAATTTCCATATAAGCTCATGGTATGATTAGAAGATTTCTTTTGTTATATGAAGCATTGTCAACCATGATTAACTCTGCCAACCAAGTTAGAAGAGGTATACGTATTCAATTATGTTTGTCTGCTTATCTCCAAAAGTTCTCAATTAATTTCAATGACATTTAGTGAAAGGATAGGCCATTGGTTGCGAAAAGATTGGTTGAATTTTGGGATGGATCCACTAATTTCTTTCTCATTGGGAAACATTTTTCATGTACTAAGACAGTAGTCCGAAATATAAAAAATCGAAACTTACATGTACTTCCCTTGCATCGTATCTGTATTTGAACTGATTTTCATTCAGTTTTTAATAAGTGTATGATATTGCCAAAGGTAAGCGCTCTATGAATTCTTTCAGGTTGTTTTTTTTAGAAACCGTCAACCAAAACTGTCACCTAGACTATTAAAATAGATTTCTCCGGTTTGTCCGACTCGCTGGCTATGTATGCATTACGTTTACGTGCCGTATCAATGGAGGAAGAGGGCCGAAATTTTCAACATTTACTCTTTATTATGTATGGAAAAAAACATTTGTTTTACTTTTTGAAAATTCCCTCCCTAAATAAGTTTTTTAGTGGGGACTCAATTCACAATGTAAGTTTACACGAAATTGATCCCTTGGTTTTTCTGGAGCATTCACGTTTGTTTCTTGAAAATTCAGACTTTTCAATGATCACTACTCAACAAAAAGTGAGAGAAATAACTCATCCATTGATCACCCATTTTTCAAATTTTTTAATTGATCACCCCGAACACAGCATTGACGTTCGTCATGTGATGGTTTCTACTGAGTGACTGAGCAGACCTGTTCGACTAGTATTTTCTTTTTTCAATTTCTCTTTCTCCAACTTGCAGTTCCTTTTTTATCTACCTGTTTCTCTTTACTTCCTCTCTCTTCATCTCTCCGTTTTCCTCTACCTCCATCTCTCCCCCTCTTTCTGTTTCCTTTCATACCACCCCTCTCCTTTTTATCTCTCTCCACCTCTCCCTCTCTTTCTGTTTCCTTTCACACCATCTCTCTCCTTTTTATCTCTCTCCATCTCTCTGTATTCCCCCTCTCTCTCTCGATACCTCTCTTTCTCTTTTCAATTTTCTCTCTCTCTTTCTTCATTCTTTCCATCTTTTTCCTTTTCTTCCTCGTTTCTCTCTCTCTCTCTCTACATGTCTTTATTTTCCCTTACTCTCTTATCATCACTCTTTTTCTTTTTTCCTCTGCGTCTCCATGTATTTTCTTCCCTTTTCTCTCCGTCGCTCTCTTTATTCTCTCTGTCTCTCTTTTCACTCCCCGTCTCTATCTCTTCCTCTTCCGTCTACTCTTTCTATCTTTTTCCTCATTCCTTCCTCTTTTTCTCTCTATCTCTCTTTCATTTTCCACACTCTCTCTGTCTTTCCCTTCCTTTTTCTCTCTCCCCCTCTCTCCCAATCTCTACCCTTTTCAGTGCCTTTGAAACACAAATATAGACCTCGACATTATGAACTACAACGAAAAAATATGTTATACAAAAGTATGTTTCAGCAAAAGAGAGCGAGATGTGTGGAAGTGAATTGGTCCAAGTTGTTTTTCTTTCTTTATTTTTTTTTCACTGACTCCTTCCTCTCCACCCGGAATTGTACAACTAGCACCTGCCACCCGATCAGTCAATACAGGTACAATACATCGTCTAGACAAGTCCCGTGTCATACGACGTCCACCCAAAATTCCTGTCATGGCTTCTCTCCCCCGACCCGTAACTTTTTACCAAATCTAATACAGAACAGACGTACACCGTTATAACGCGGACGTTGGTGTCCAAGAGGGTAAAACAGTGTTATAACCTAACAGGAATAACTATAGAGTAGGTATAGGCGACATTCAAAGACAGGTGATAATGTATATTAAAATGTCGCCTTAAATCACGAACTGCACTATGATTAACCGCGTTATATCGGGGTACGCCTGTTGTGCCTTGGCTAGATATTCTCAGTTAATGCTTTGAGGTATTTGCGGGTTGAGGACTGTTCTAAGTGCGACTGTGACAATGGGCACGATTTTCATTTCTCCCTACGTTAGGTTTTCATACCAACAGTCTGAGTGGCGTACGATGAATGTCAAGTTACAGCAAGTCTCCTTGATATCCCAACTCCCTCCCTGGCACTTGAGCTGATTTTTGGAATACTATCGTCTGAATAGTTTCAATTCTTCCCCGGATTTCAATCTCCCAACATCTTTTGCAAATATTTTCAGGGCTATTCGAAGCACTCCAATAATGACGTGCTTACGTTCCTCAAATTGTTAAATTTTCTGGCAGGGTCCTGAAAGCTGCAATGTTTAGTTAAGTTCTTTTTTATCTCTGTTTGTGTTCAACGTCTTTGTCTTACTATGATTTGAATGACTTATTTTTGTTCACTACAACTGTAATAATAGTACAAGCATTATATTGGTCTTGTGCAACTGTTCCCAGCGCCGTCCTTCGTATGGTAACAGGGTAAATGTCACCGAGGTTCACTCAGTTCTTTATTCACCGTGCAATCAATCAACATTGGCCAACATTTAAACACTTGTCCTTCTCTTTTTACGCAACAGAGAGAAAAAAAAGGTTACTTTCGGACAACATAATCACCGCCGGGAAAATAGATTTATTAGGAGAATCTAAAATCAAGAAAATCGTACCTAAATGCAGGACAGCCTTCAACATCTCAATATAAACGGAATCTACGTGGGAAACATTTTTTTATTCTTCGGCGGGGGGGGTGGCATCATTACGAATTTCTGGAATCTGTGAAAAAAAAACTCTCACTTTGCAACACTACAAAGAACAATAGGTTCGTTTAGATAACGCATTGAAAGAGAAAAGTTCCCTTTCGTGGACCAGGAAGTCAACAGATAATTTTACTGCATTACATGGACCATCTGTAAGTTGCAAATACAACGCAGCAAAAAAAATCATGAAGCTGGGATGGGAAATTCTTCTACATGCATCGTATTCTGTAGAGTTATCAGACTAGAGTTATAGACTATCAAATGTTTCGCTTCGCTAAGCACTCCTTTTATGGTTAGCAGTTCCAACAAGTTCGGGTTTTTGACTAATCCGAGAATCAAAACCGTAGTTGTTCTTTTATTATGAAGTATACAAATTAAATGGGAGGGGGCGTAAAGTCATAGAAAACCAGGGAAACTCATTTGATGATTGGATAATAATGCAATGGATTTGCATGAATAAAGGTTTGTTTTTTGTTGTTTTTTTTCGAAAAAATGCCGAAGACTTTTGCATCAAACACGTATGATAAAATACACAATTTAGGTGAAATGTGTTTTATGGTCATAGACCGCCAAGGAAATACTTTGATGACTGAATAATAGTGCTCTGAATTTATATGAATAAAAGATCTTGTCGGAAAATGCTGAAAGCATTTGCATCAGCCTAATATAATAGAATACACAACTTATATGAAAGGTAGCTTAAAATTGTACGAAGTCAAAGGAAATATTTGATGACTGAAACCGGAGTGCAAATGAGGATTATGGAGGGGCATGGCGTATACCTATCTCTCAATTACCAGGTTTTTAGTAAGTTGAACGTCTAGTCGTAATAAAATTACCCTATAATCTCTAGAAAGCGCCGTACATATCCTTCTGTTAGACTTAGCTACATTTAGTAAATATCTGGAGGCTTTGGTCTGGAGTAATGGTTGAAGAGTCAGACTAGCAGACAGTTACTACTTTAGTGAGTTCGATTCATATTAGGGGTCAACAAAAGCTTAGTTTGATAAGTGGCTATAGTACGTACAGCCTTTTCATCACGTGGTAATGACTAACAAGCTCGTCTCGCAGGAAATTACGACTGCGCCGTGGGTTTGATCCCCATTGAGGTGCCCCCTCTTGGGTGATTTAGGTAAATCGTCATCATCATCATCATCATCATCATCATCAACGTCGTCGTCATCATCATCACCACCACCACCACCACCACCACCATCATCATCATCATCATCATCATCATCATCATCATCATCGTTTAAAAAACCCAGCCTTTCAGTATACATGGTTCCTAGAGCTCCTTTCCATTACTAGACTGAATAATGATGCCATGAATCTATAGAAATTTTAGTAGAAAAAAGGAAAAGAAAAAAAAAACTGCTAAAAACTGCTGTATCGACTTCGTATGAATAAACAGCCCATCGAGTTGACTGGAACAGACCAGAGAGTCTCAGACACCACAAGCTGAGAAACAATTATTTTTTAAATGAAACCAATGTCCCCATTAAAAATTCTCACTTCGTTAATATTAATTAGAAATTGCTGGTCGGTAACTTTCTTTAGTTTTATTAACAAATGTAATTAATTATAATTCCTTCAACTTGTATTGCTCGACGGCGCAAGGTCACTGGCCACACCAATAAACTGGAAGCCACATAAAGTCAATTTCTTCCCCCCGCCGTTAAGTTTGTGGTATCCCTGTTTATAATTTACACACACACACACACACACACACACACACACACACACATACACACACACACACACACACATACACACACATATATATATATATATATATACACAGTACAACTGTAGTCTGAGTTTAAGGCTTGTTATATATATATATATATATATATATATATATATATATATATATATATATAACAAGCCTGAAACTCAGACTACAGTTGTGTTAGTTCGGACTCATAGTTTCCTTCCTTTCCTGAATATTGTTAACGCAAAAATTATGGGTAATGTTTTTTCTTCGTAAATATAGATCTAGAGCTAATCAGAAGCCGTCTGCGGTGGTTATGCCACACTTACAGCGAGTTCAATCATCATCATCATTATCATCATCAGCATCATCGTCATCAGTCTTTCAACGTCCGTTGTTGGATATACATCTTCCCAGGATTCACCACTCTTCTCTATCATGGGTGTTGCAGAGCCAGTACCTTCTGAATTTGTCTGGCTCGTCTTTCAATCTAATACTCTACCTCTACCTCGGTTGCACATGTAATCACGGGAGATCCATGTCGTGAGTCATGATATCCATCTGTTGTCCGCCATTGTTGCAATATGGCCAGTCCACTGCCATTTGAGATTTTAAATAGATTCTCTGATGTCCCTGACTCTTGTCTTTTCCCGGGTGAACTGTGCTGTCGTGTGATCTCTCTATGTGAGGCCCAGCATAATTCTTTCATCTGCACGTTGCATAGTTCTCAATTTGTGGATCTGTCTTTTGGTTAGGTTCCATATTTCAGCTCCATAAGTGACTATTGGGAGGATGCAGTGGTCATAAACCCTTCTTTTTAGGACTAATGGGATCTTCTTATTTTGAAGGTTTAGCTTGCCTTCTGCTAAAGGCTTGCCATCTTAGTGTGATTCTAATCACAGGTCATTAAAAGCCTTGCTGTGTGGTGAGCTGGCTGATGGGACCGGAGCTGCACGGTAGGGACTCATCCTAAAATGGAATGAAATGTGGTCACGTCCTGGACCAGCTGAAGAGGAAGGTAAATAATCGTTGAGAATAGAGACAATTAATACATCACACTCGAGAGAAAATCAATGAGAGAATAATTGACGAATATGAGAGAAAAAAAGACAAAAGAGGGAGAGAAAGAAACATTACAATAACAATCTCTCGAACTTTTAAAGGAATCTCTATTCTACCTTATGTTAAATGTGTTTTACTCGTTTCGAGTTCGAGGCATGTGTGTATATTATTACTAAGAGCAATTCCTAAAAGTGGAAGAAAAGATTTAGTCCCTTGGAAAGATTACGATTAATTTTCGACTAGTATTTCTTTCGTCTCAATTTCAATTGCTTTTATCGCAATTCACAGACCGTCATCCTTACGATCCTAACCAATATAAATAAGAAATAAATAACAAGGTTCCGGCAAGACTCAGACTCGAACTCGCATCCCTCTTCGTTAGGAAACCTGTCCTAATGCAACAGTCATCTAACCATGGAACCTTCTGGCCGCAATCGTCAAGATCTGACTATGTGTCCGTTCCTTATCATCTCAGACTGCCTGATACTTTGCCATCTTTAATTGCAAAATCATCAGCCTATTAGTGTCCATCGTTGGACATAGACCCTACCCAAGATTTGCCAGACCTCTCTATCATGGGCGTTGCGGAACCAATACTTTCTGAACTTATTCAGCTTGTCACGCCATCTCATTTTCTGTCAGTTAACGGTTGTCTGACATTCCTGAAACATGACCAGCCAATTCCAATTTGAATTTTTTTGTGATATCCCAGACTACTGTCTTTTCTCTGGTAAACTGTGCTATCTTGTGATCTTTCTTGTGAGGTTGGGCATGATTCTCTTCTGTGCATGTTGCATGGTTCTCCGTTTGAGGGTCAATCTTTAGGTAAGGTTCCTTGTCTCAGCTCGATAGGTGACCATTGGGAGCATCCATTAGTTGTCGAACCTTCTTTTGGGGTTAGGTTAAGTTCATCTCACTGTAGCGAAAGACTGCCATACGAGAGAGAGAGAGAGAGAGAGAGTCTTTGCCAGATTTCGACATTTGAAGATTTCATAGAGATTCGTTTTTTCTGGGCAGATGTAGTGATCTACTTTCTTTTGCTCTGCATTTTCGATTGAGATCGTTACATTGTTTTGTATGACATTCGTTTATCTGGAGACAAACGTTCTTGCTTGGCTTAATCAGTGAGGCAGTTGTGACGCTAAAATGTTCTACTCTGAGAGGTAGGCATGCGAATTCGAGTCCCATCTAAGTTTTTTTTCCGTACAGCGTTGCTTATTGACAACCGTAGAATGATTGCCAGAGAGCTGTGATACAAAGCAAGTGATATTAGGATGAAAGAAATACGACTCAATAATCCATTCTATGGATCTCTTTGTTGCGTTTAGGACCGTTTGTCGAAAACCGAGTGATCGAGAGACTGAACATTCTTGAACGCGGAAATTTGAATGAAGTGGACGACATCTACTTCAATGCTGTATGCTACTACATTAGCATCTGCGTCTTAACAAGAATGAAAAAAATCCGAAGAAATGAAGTTCAAACTGTGAAAACAAACTATGACTTGCCAAGCAACGTTCACTTTCGCAATCTCATCCCAGACTTCTGACGAACTTGTAATTCCATAGCGTAAGGAATATGAAGCAACAAACACAGAACATGTGTTTCACAAAAGAAAGTGCTAACTCTTACTTCACGTGTTTGTGACTGTAACCGGCAACATTTACTTCATTGAAATGTAATATTTCATTTGCAATATTGATAATAATTGAGCGAGAGGGCTGGAAATTTGAACATTTACCCCTTATTATGTATAAGAAATCAAGCAAAGAATCACCCTAGGATGGCAAGCATTTGGCAGGGCAAGCTCAACCTCCAAAAACAAGTCGATCCCAATAATCCTAAAAAGAAGAGTATACAACCAATGCATCCTCCCAATAGTCACTCATGGAGCTGGAACGTGGAACCCAACCAAGAGACAGACCTGCAAGCAGAGAAGCATGCAACGTGCATATGAGAGAATCATGCTCAACCTCACATGGAGAGATTGCAAGACAGCACAGTATATCAGGAAGAAAACGGGAGTTAGAGACACCATAGAATCTATTAGAAAACTTAAATGGCAATGGGCAGGCCATGTTGAGAGAATGAATGACAACCGATGGACATCACAACTTACAACATGGATCCCCAGAGATCGCATGCGCTACCCAGGCCGACAAAATACAAGATGGAGAAATGTACTGGACAAATTTAGAGAATACTGGCTCTGCGACACACACGATAGAGAAGTGTGGCGAATCTTGGGGAAAGTCTATGTCCAACGACGGACGTTGAAAGACTGATGATGATGATGATGATGATGCATAGGAAAGAAACGAACTTTTTTCCGACCCCTACCAACCGAAAAAAATATGTTTAGTTGCTGTTCAATATATAGTGTAAGTTTAGATTAAATTGGTCTCTCAGTTTGAACACTTTTTTCTTACACTCTGATCTTATAGTGATCACCACTCAACAAACAGCGAGAGAAGTCATTCATTCATTGATCAACCCTTTTTTCTTATTTTTATTTGATCATCCCCAACAAGACATGCTACCAAAAAACACTGGCCATGTGACGGTTCCTATTCAGTGACTAATCAGACCTACAATATCTTCCATTTCATAGTTGCGTCGCTTCCCGACGAAAATAGAATAAACAATAAACAGATAAATCAACATGAAATAAATACTAGACCGAAATTAATAACAATTGACAATGCTTAATCTGATAGTAATAAAATACACGAATGTATTACTACTAATGGTCGTAGAATGACGGTTCAAATAGTTACGATGGAAAAGAAAAGAAAAGAAAAACTGAAATTAAATTAGAAGAAAGACCAGTCGAAAATTGATAGTAATGGGGAGTTATTCTTCTGGGTTTGTTTTTTTTTTATATCTCTCCAATTTCACGTTTTATTATTATTATTTTTTTTGTTCGGTACTGGAATAAAAATGTCACCATTGTGAAACAGAGCGAACTGTTTCGATAAGGATAATAAAAATTTTGTCTTCCGATGGTAACATATGGGAAACGACTCATTGTGACGCTTAGACAATTAAAAAAAAATTAATGCGAATAAAGAGGAGAGGAAAAAAAACATCAACAAAAAAACGCGAACTTTACTGTCGGATATCGTTGATCCGTGCAAGGATTATGTCAGCACGTGAGAAATAATGCCAACCTACACAAAAGAATCAACGCGGTGGAGCAAATTTGGAGACGCCAATGAAAAAGCATATTTACGCTTCGCGCATGCGTGTTGGAGGTCGGACACGAGTGAATCTCTTTCAATTTTTAGCAATTTCCTACACAGTTTTCTTGCCTCGATTTAAATGTGCAAGTAGGGTTGCCAATATAGATTTAGAAAGGAAGAAAGAGAAAAAAAAATATTATTCAAATTTCGGAGTCCGGTGTTGCCAACTTCAAGGCTTATTTCAATTTTTTTTCGAATTGGTGAGTCCAGTGTTGCCGATTTAGATGTTTTTTTTTTTTTGTTGTTTTTTTAATGAAATTTTTTTCTTGAATTTTGGAGTGATTTCTATGTTCGAAAAATTGGAAAACAATATCTAAATTGGTAACCCTGCCAATGCAGTGGCCTAACCGGCAGTGGACTGAATGTTGTTTAATCCGACCAACATTTGATTAAAAACGTTTTATTCGCATTTAGTATTCGTCTGCTTCCATCAATCCATTCTATGGGCACAAGTCCTAGAGTCCGACCCAACCTGACCTGACCTTCTTTCAATCCTAACAAAATTTGATCAAAACGTATCATTCTCATTTACTATTTCTTTGTGTTGCTAACAATTAATTCCCCGAATATCAGTCCATAGGTGTGCAAGTTTTTTCCCTTACACTTTCAGATATATATATGTAGACACACACACACACACACACACACACACACACACACATATATATATATATATATATATATATATATATATATATATAGAGAGAGAGAGAGAGAGAGAGAGAGAGAGAGAGAGGGGGGGAGGGAAAACAAGAGGTGGGGTAGTTTTTTTTATCTCAGCCAGTCAGTCAGTGACAGCCATCGCAACAACAAATGCTCGTTCATCTAAAAGCATCTGAATTAGCAATCATGATCGTTATCATCATCAGTCTTTCAACGTCCGTCCTTGGACATAGACCCTTCCCAGGATCCGCCACACTTCTCTGTCATGGGCGTCGCAGAGCCAGTATTTTTCAGAATTTGTCTAGTTCATCTCTCTGTCTTGTATTTTGTCAGCCTCGGTTTCGCATGTGATCTCTGGGAATACATGTTGTGAGTCGTGATGTCCATCGGTTGTCTTCCATTATTGCAACATGGCCTGCCCATTGCCATTTGAGTTTTTTAATAGTTTCTATGATGTCTTGGACTTCCGTTTTCTTCCTTATATACTGTGCTGTCTTGTGATCTCTCCATGTGAGATTGAGCATGATTCTCTCATGTGCACGCAGCATGGTCTATCTCTTGGGTAGGTTCCATGTTTCAGCTCCATAAGTGACTATCAGGAGGATTCATTGGTTGTATGCTGGACTCGTAATGCCGAGGACTTAAAAAGGAAAAAAACAAACAAACAAAAAAACAATAGCCTAAATAAGTAACTCTAGACTTGTAAATTAGAAAAAAAACAAACAAATTAGATCAGATAATAAACATCAACATCAAGTACATTGTTAATGATTTTGCTATAGAAGTGCATTGGAAATACCGGTTGATAGAATATGGCTATTATATATACAATAGAAGTGCATTATTAGTGATTGTTAATTGTCAGTGGTCATGAATTTGTACAAGAGTTGCTGGTATCACAGAAAGACAGTAGAAATTTATGTTCGAATGCTAAGAAACACCGTGTGACTTCTACAGGTTCTGCTAATTCTTACTCTCATTAAGGGCGTCAGAAGTTTTCAGTAAAAGGTTTCTCTGATAGCAACAGCGATTTTTAGACGCGCTAACATCTTTAAAACCTATAACCGTCACTGACTGACAGGCTGACAAACCAGAACAAAATTTGGGAGCTAGATCTGGCTCCCTTTTTGATGCATTTAGCCCCTGTAGGACATCGAATGACTGATTTATTGAAACAAAATTTTAAAGAAAGGTGCTTTTAAAAGGAATGGGCTTTTAAAGATAGGGAAACTTGAAAGAAATGGGCTTTCAAAGGAGAGGGCTTTTAAAGGATGGATCTCTTTCGAGAAAAAAAAATCCATAAGATCGAACTGGCGCATCTAAAGCCAGACTTTCAGGCTTATTGCATCGCAAAACTACACAAAAAGCCTTATTTTGCAATGAATATCCCCCCCCCCAAAGAAATAAATACCCCCGCCCCCACAAAAAAAGAATCTTTGAGTTGTTTGACAAAGCAGTGGACCAAAGAGAAAAGAGATTAGGAGAATGGTGCGTGAAGTTAAGGAGCGGAGGGAGGGAGGGTCAATCTTTGGGTTTAAGACACATTTAGGCCTGAAATGTAGAATCCCTGCTTGAAATTAGGACGGGATTCATTTCATGTGTTTGGCACGAAAGTGAAGAACTATAAGTTGCATGTGTGGGTGGTGGATGGAGTGTAGCGGTTATGTGAGTGGGGGAAGGGTTGGGTAATGGAAGGCAACGTTAGGTGCCGGTGGGGGTCGGGCATATAGACGAAGATTACTTACGCGGAATATCTATTTCTATTGTTGTCGAGATGGAGAGTAGAAATGACTTCCAAAGTTACTGGCTTTGAACGTGAAGAATCCAAAACAATCTTTGACATTTGAAAGATATACGCATATTGTGTGCGTGTATATATATATATATATATATATATATATATATATATATATATATATATATATATATATATATATATATGTATGTATGTATATATATCTCTCTGTGTGTGTGTGAGTGCGTGCGCGCGTGTGAGTGAATATAAATACATACATATGGGTAAATAGATGTATACATACATTATAGATATGCACATAAATGCATATAAGTATCATTATATATATATATATATATATATATATATATATATATATATATATATATATATATATATATATATATATATATATATATATATATATACACGTAAATATATAGCTTAAATTCAGCCTTACTGCTCAGAGGTAGGATATCAGCCTCTGAAGCGAAGGTTTCAATTCTGCCTCTTGGTACTGGGTGGGATTATGGAAAGTCTATAGCCACACCGAAAAGATGTAATACATCGAAACAGCTGTCTGTGGATGAAACAATAATATATATCTATACATATCTATATATATATGAAGGATATATATGTGTGTTTCAATATATATATATATATATATTTATATATATATATTTATATATATATATATATATATATATATGTCTAAATTGTTGTATACATACATATCGATATACGTATGAGTACAGACACATGCATATATGTATATATATATATATATATATATATATATATATATATATATATATATATATATATATATATGTATAATAGATATCCACATAGACACATATATGTATCATTATCAATCATATATAATATATATACAAGATGTATGTATGTATGTATGCATGTGTGTGTGAAGGATATATGTATATACATATATATATATATATATATATATGAATATGTATACATTTATAAATTAATCGATATATGCATATATATAAATTTTTTTATATATGTAGACATATTCATGTATACAACAGATACATACATGTATATGATAGATGTATTGTCAAACTCCTACAATCAAGTTTTGGCTTTATTTTCATTTGTAACAAAAATGACAGATTGCAATGACCAGATCAAGAGCCAGTGACGTAATGCACACATAACAGTGACATGTTGACGTACGCAAAAACTGATGACGAATTCAATCCCACTACTTAAGCCCAATAACGAATTCTGTTACGTTCACATTTTAGATTTTAATGACGCAAGGGAGTTTGACCTTAGCGCAGCGAAGGTTGTACATATATATTATACTATCTCTGTTCCATAATCGATGTGAAAGATGAAATACATACTTATATACAGTAGCGAGATAAATATAAGAAACGGCTTTAATGAATCACATCAATCAATGACACAATCTACCTGGATGAATATTTTTTTACAACTTATTACAATGCTATCTAGAAATCTTGTATGGAATTCATAGCTTAACCAGGAAAAGGAAAGGTCCCAAAATAACCATAAAATCATATTTTTCATTATTCTGGATGATCAATAGTAAGAGAATGGTATTCATTTTTTCCATTTATTGATAGGCATTGGTGTTAAAAGTGCCTGATAACTATCACAAATTACTTTATTTTGGCCAACATAACTTAACCAAGAGACAAACCCGTAAACTGAGAAGCATGCTGCGTGCATATGAGAGAATCATGCTCAACCTCACATGGAGAGATTACAAGATAGCACAATTTATCAGAAAGAAAACGGGGATCAAAGTCATCATAGAATCCATTTGAAACCTTAAATGGCAATGGGCTGGTCATGTTGCGAGAATGGCAAACAACCGATTGACATCACGACTCACAATAGAGATCTCCAGAGGCCACATGCGAAACCGAGGCTGACAAAATACAAGATTGAAAGATGAACTGGACAAATTCAGAAAATACTGACTCTGCGGCGACGCCCATGATAGAGAAATGTGGTGAATCCTGAGGAAGGGTCTATGTCCAAGGACGGACGTTAAAAGACTGATGATGGTAATGATGACGACGATGATGATGATGATGTTAAAAGTGTCTGATAACAATCATAAATTAATTTGCTCAGGACAACATATTTCTGGATCCAGTATCACCGGCTATATGGCCGCTCCTGTAAGGAAACAAAAGCCGCTTTCAGAATAAAAAAAAGAAAAGAAAATCGTTGGTCTTCACGAAAATGGAATGTCAATTTAAACCATTGCAAATGATTTTGTGACGATCTAAAAGCGTTGTTAACAGAATAATCACCGAATAATCACCCGAAATAAGTGTAACACGCAATAATCCGAAAAGAAGATTAGACGACCTCACAAAACTACCAAAATGGAAGACTGCATGATGGTAACAACATCCATGTCAGACAGATTAAAGACTGAGATTTCACGCGAGTTAGGCGAGAATTCAGGTTTGTAAGCGTTGAGACGAACTGTTTCACATCTTCTGCAGGATTGAAATTTCAGAACTTCTACGACAGCGTGTCGATCAACGCCTCCATTTAGTTGAGAATCAGCCGCCCATTTTTTCATGCAGTATTTTGCGTGCCTGCGATAAAACCTAATGCAACCCCGTGATAAAACCAAGAAAGTCAAGGACTCCATTAACCAGGAACGACTTTTGATGATGGCCTTGTCTGCTCAAAGCCTTGACCTCAATCGAATTGAAAGATAAATTTGGAAACGGTTGAATCTACTTGATGTTGCTTAGATTTCTTCTTGGCAATTTTAGGTGTCCCTTCCTCAAGGAGTTTCTTCTGTGGCCACTACTGCTTTTTTCCCTCTTGGTCACGTTACCGAAGGGAAAAAAGGGGAGGGGTTTCTGTGGGCAATGGCGAGTTATCCCGTTGGGAACTGAATTTTATTTAGTTTATTTTTTCTATTCCAAAAAGAAGGAGTTGATGATAACAGAACTGCTTGGTGTGCTACGGAAGCTACAGAATCGAAGTAGATGGGAGAGCGTGTTCTATTTTTGAATAAGAAAAACAAACTTGAACGATCTTCGGGAGAAGATTGAAACAGGATGGAGCAAGATCAATCCTGGATTTTGCTAAATAATAATTGATCTATAAAGAAACAGATACTCACAAATAATAAACAAAACGAGGAAAGCTACACACACAAAAAAAACTAGTGGACGTGTCAATTTTATAAGGATTTTATTCAAGGTTTTAAATTCGTTCCTTAACTTTTGATCACCATGTTCGTTCAACAAATATAGACTTTTATCATTATTATTTGAAATTTCACACCAGTTGCCTGGTGGTTACCCCTGGAGGCTGAGTGACAGCAAGTCTCCTCAAGTCTCCAGCCCTCCTCTCCACACTCTCATAGTCCACAGCAATACTGTGGTTTACAGTTTCACACCAGTTGTCCGGTGGTTATCGCTGAAGGCTGAGTGACAGTTGGTCTCTTTAGGTCTTCAGCTAAACATCTCATCTCTCCCTCGCAAATCACGGCAGTGCTGTGGTTCAACCCCCCACTACCATTTGGGTGTGTTTTTTTCTTTTTTCTTTCCTCCTCTGCACACTGCTAACATCTAGTGTTGCGGACCTTATATTTCTTGTAATTTCCCAAGCATCCGTGCGTTTACTAGCAGTGCTGTGGTCTGTAGAGTCTCAATCCTTCTTTTCATCGTGATTTCCTCCAGTGTCGCTCCAGTGTCTTTGGGTATTATTATTATTATTATTATTATTATTATTATTATTGCAGCAATTCTATTAATGAGGCAAATATAACCTATTACCCAAAGTAAGAGCGATCCCTGATCTAAAATATGGTACTCGATACCTCTCCACTAAGCACTCAACACAAGGACTACGATTTAGGAACCTCTTTTTTCCGAGGCAAAATCACGATGGTTACACCAGTTCTCAGAAGGTCACCGAAACTGAGAGTAGTCAGTACCTAGATGGGTGAAATTTGAGGAATACCAGATGCTGTAAGCAGAACGAAATTTTGATGGGCCTGGCAAGCCGGAAGTGTGTCTCACTTACAACGGCAGTGTGTACCTAAACTCACCTCATCCTCAATTATGGCGTAAGCAGAGGAATATATATATATATATATATATATATGTGTGTGTGTGTGTGTGTGTGTGTGTGTGTGTGTGTGTAAGCGAAAAAAGATGATATTCAAAAAGAAAGGGCCTGTCTGGCAGAGAAAAAAAAATGAGTACCACCTCTGTCACGATTTCGTTTGCCGGTCAAAAGGGATCAAGACAAAAGGCATCAGTCAAAAGTAAAACAATGTAGTAGGGGCAACAACAGATGCCTTTTCGATCCTGTTCGGTCAAAAGGTATCAGTCAAAGTAACATGATAAAAGTATGATTTAAGAAGAAAAAAATTGAAATCATTAATCATGATATTCTTCCTGTGACACATCGTACGAAAATTTAAAAACAATTACAATTCGATTCCTCCCGAGGTACCTGTCATAGCAGATCAGGGAACAGGGAGGAAGGACAGGTAAGTCTGATCGGTAGGTTTAACCCACCGTGTCCAGAGCAACTCGAGGCACTTGACTGAAATTTCATCTTACAGCGTTTTCACCCTGCCCCAACGACCCTCTGTCAATCTCAGCATTGCAAAAAAACTCTTCCTTTCCTCTCCCACGACTCCTCACCCCCAGCTTCTTCAACTCCACGTGCCACCTACCAGAGCCTTACTAATGATACCCTCATTCCACCCGTGTCCCTGCGAGACTATTTCGCCATCTCGAATTCTTACACCTTACACACCCCCTAAGACCCTCAACTGCGCCCTCACTGTCGAGACCCGGTTATTCTCCACATCTGCCCCACCTCCCCATATCAACTTGACGGGTGTCGTTCTCTTGCTCTTCCACCACACAAGAAGAACTTGACTTCACCCCAACCCCAACCCCACCCAGCTGATGCAGACGTTATCTCCCTTTCTTTCTTTTTTTTTCGTTTTACTTCCTGTCTACACCACATCCTCTCCATTACACCGTGTCAAGAACTTTGCCTTTTCTTTGTTTAAGCATTTTGTCCACCATTATTTCCTCTCTATCTTCTTTTTTCTCTGTTGCTCTCTTTCTTCCCCTCTTTCTTCCTATTGCTCTTCCTATCACTTTTTCTTTCTTTCTTTTTGTTTCATCCTTTCTTTTTGTTTCTTCTTTCTGTCTTTTCTCCTTTCCCCCCTCTCGTCTTTCCTTCTTAGTTCCTTACTTTTTTCTCATAGTTCATTCTTTCTGCCTCTCTCTTTCCTTTCTTCGTGTCTCTTACATTTCCCATCTTTCTTCCCCTCTTTCACTCATTCTTGCTCTCTTTCTTTCTTTTTAACTTTCTTTCTTTCTTTCTTTATCTCATCGTCTATTCTCTCTGGCTTTCTTTCATTCTCCTTATTCTTCTAATCTTTCTTCCTTCGTTTCTTTCTATCTTTATTTTTTCCTTCTTTTCTTCCTTTTCGTTGTTCATTCTTTTTGTCTTTCCGTCTTTCTTCCTCTTTCATTCTCCTCATCTTTCTTTGTTTTTCATTGCGTTCTCCTCATTTTTCATTATTTCTATCTTTCTTTTTCCCTTCTTTCATTCTCTTACATTTCTAATCTTTCGCCCGACCAATCTTTCATTCTTTCTTCTCATCGTTTATTCTTTCTCTTTCATTCTTTTAACCTTCCTTTCTTCTCTCGTGTCTTCTCATTGTTCATTCTTTCTGCTTTTCTTTCTTTCCCTCTTTCTTTCTCTTTCATTCTTTTCATTCTCCTTCTTTATTTGTTTCTCTCTCTTTCTTTGCCTCTTTTCATTGTTCATTCTTTTCCTCCCCTTTCATTTTTCACATTTTCTCTCTTTTGTCTTCCTTTCTTTTATTTGCACTTTTTTCACTCTTCTCATCTTCCTTAATTTAGTTAATCCTTCCTTTGTTTCCCTTGCCATTTATTTTCTTATTTTCTTTCCCTCTTTCTTCTTTTCATTCTTTCTTTCTTTCTTCCAATCTCCCTTTACTCTCTCTCTCTCTCTCTCTCTCTCTCTCTCTCTCTCTATTCCATTCAATCTTTCGTTTATTTATTTTCTCTTACCCACTCTATGTATATTAGTTTTACTGTTGCCTTTTGCCCTTTTTCTCCCTCCCTCTCTTTTTCCTTCCTTCTTCCTTTCTTTTTTTTTTGTTTCTTATACATTTCCAACTCTCTTTTCTTCTTCGTCCTTTTCCTTCCATGTTTTCTTTTTCCTTCTTCGTTGATTCCTCATTTTTTCTTTCACCCGTCTTTCGCTTGAAATTTCTCCCCTTCTTTTGCTGCTTCTCATTTCCGTCTTCCCTTTCAATCACCCATTCTTCTTTTTCTTCTCTTTCGTTCGATTTCGGCACTTCCCATTCATTCTCTGATTTCTTTCATCTTTCTGATAAAGCATCATTTTTCTTCTTTTCTTCCCTCATTCTTTTTTTCTTCTTACCGTATTTTCTCTTTCCATGTTTTATGCTTTTTTTCTCCGTTTACCTTCTATATTTCAATTTCTGTATCCTAAATAAAGTTTTTTCTCTCTTTTTCCTTCTTTTTCTTCTTTATTTTCTCCTACATTTGCCCCTTTTCTTTCTTTCTATTACTCTTCTCTTGGTATTTCTTCTCCTCTTGCGGTGTTTTCCATTCTTCTTCTTCTTCTTCTTCTTCTTCTTCTTCTTCTTCTTCTTCTTCTTCTTCTTCTTCTTCTTCTTCTTCTCTTTCTTTACTGATCTTTTATTCTCTTTTCCTATTATCCCATGTAACTTCTTTCCTTTTCAGGTTTACTTCACAACCTCATTCTAGCTTTCCTTCTCTGCAAACTCATTCCTGATTTCCGTTCTCTATCATAACTTCATTCACATTTTCCTTCCTATTCATAATCCCATACCTTCCTTCCTTCTTTCCTTCCTTCCTCTTCACAACTTCCTTCATTCTTTCTTCTTCACAACATTTTCCTCCCCTTCCCTCTTCCCTCCGTCCCCCAGTCCCCACTTCATTCCTTCCTTCCCTCTTTCCTTGATTTCCACAACCTAATTCCTGCCAACGTTTCTTTCTACAATAGGGTAGGTCGATTTTGGAATCGTGGTCTTGGACAAGTCAAGATAGTTGGAACTTGATATAATAAAAACTGACACAAAGTATTTTATTCCTGGCTTTTACCGTCGTTTGAGAAAACACTTCAAAGAGTGAAATATCCCGAGTTGCGGGATCGCTGAAATGGAGAATGGTGAACGGATAATAAGGAAAAAACAAACAAAAAAATCTTTCCACAGTGTATTTTCTTTCTTCAGAAATTGAATATATTTAGTAAATATTCATCATTTTTACATCCATGATTTTACGTCTGCTTTTTTTTTACCTAGAAGATATTTTTTAAAAATCTGTTTTTTTCTTCTTGACATATGTATTTTTTGTTATGGAAATGATAACTTTTACATAGTTTGTATAACAAATTCCTACTCAATCTTTAAAAAGGAGTCATGAAGTTAGGTATTTTCCCCCTTTTTCTCCCTCCTTTTCTAATGATTATTCATATCTTTACCGAAAAAAAAAAACTGTTTCCGGAAATTCGTTACATAACATATCCAATTATTCAGAGAAGTACGTTAATTTTTTTATGATTACTATTTGTGTATTTTACAATAACTAAATGTGCATAATTTTTGCTAACATGAATTCTCTTTGATAAAATTGAAAAAAGAATGTTACATGAACACTACTTGTATTTCTAAGTAATGAAAATAGCCCTAAATGTTGATTGTATTTTCATTTTCTTCCGTTTTATCAGCATTCTCATTCTTTCTTTGAAGCCCCTGATGTTCATATAACTGTCACGTTGCACACTTGTTTCCCAATTTAACAATAAAAATCCGTTCATTTCAATCTCTAGTCTATGTAGTATAAATTTAAAAAGAAATGAAAATAAATAGAATCAAAATTATAGGATACACGTTCTTTTCTCTTTAATCGGGTTCATATAACATACTATGGATCTCTGACCTTTATCTATTGTACTTTTTTTAAAAATCGCGACCTTTTCTGGACTTATTGTTGAAATGGTACGATTTTTCGACCAAATCTTGTGAAAACGAGGATCCTTTCCTGCATTTTACCGGACATTTTTCCCCAAATAATGGTGAAAGCAACGAAGTTTTGATATCAGTTTTTTTCTATCATGTTGAACGCTAACTATCCGGACTTGTCCAAAGTTGATTTTTTCCAAAAGAGAAAAATCAACCTATCCTACTCCACAATCTCATTCTTTCCCCCTCTCTCCCTTTCTTTCCTCTCCGAAACCTCAGTCTTATTTTCTTTCTCTCTTTCTTTCCTTCCTTCCTTCCTTCAACTTCTTGTTTTCCCGCCCACAGGCTTGTCTAGCCGGCATCTCGTCAAATTCTGGCACCTCGCGATGGCAGGTAGCGTATTTAGCATGTTTGTAGAAATGCCATTCAATGACGTTTACGTTACGTTTTTGCAGCATTTTTTTTTTCTTTCTAATTTTCAAAAGCGGTTTCGATGTTTTTCTTGTGTGGTTGTTTTTACTTACTCCACTGATTAGTGTATTTTCGTTAACTTACCATCTCTCTCTCTTCCTCGCACCCCCTCTCTCTCTCTCTGTGTCTCTCTCTGTCTCTTTCTCTCCCTCTCTCTCTCTCTCTCGCACTCTCTCTGTCTGTCTATCTCACTTGTCATCGCCCTGCTCCCCCTCTAATTATCCTGACAGGAAGGAGGTTATAAATTCGGATCTTCTTGTTTTGTTTGCTACCTTTCCCTCTCTCTCCCTAACCCAATCTGTCTCTCTGTCTTTCTTTCTTACTTTCTTTCTGTCTTTCTTTCTTTCTCTATTTTTTCTTTCTTTCTTTCTTTCTGTCTGTTTATCTGTCTGTCTCATTTGTGAGTGTGTGTATGAGCTATACAAAGGTTCAGGGAATTTGAACGAATTCATTCATTTTGTTCTCCCAACCAGGAAATAAAGAGTCCGATTTTCTGTTATACCTCTTTTTGTCTGAGGGGGCCATTCTGGCTTTGATATCATCTGGCGAAGTCGATTTGGCGTGGGCCTCCTGGCATTTGGGCGTCAAACCTATTTGGACGTGAGCCCATTTGGCGACGGACGTTTTGACGTTAGGAATAATGTTAATTACTTCATCATCATTCAAAAGTGAAATTTTAAAAAAAATAGCCTTAAAATTGTAAATTTGACTTTATCGAAAAAACATTTTTGTGCTGTGAATAAAGCTTAAAGTATTAAAAAATTTAGTATCAGTTTTTATTCAAACTCACTCTCAAATTTCAGTCTTTTTAGAGTAAATCAAGCAAACTGGAGGTTCAAGAATTGCCTCTAACGGGTTAATTAAAACAGAAACTAATTTACTTATGATTTTTAATAACACTCAGTCGTTTTTTTATGTTACATGAAAACAAAGCAGATGTATTTTTGAGCCATTTTGCATGAAATAAATTGTTACATTTTGACATCCGATCATTAATTACTTGAGTATCCGTCTCACGGAGCAAATGTAAATAAAAACCGTCATTCAATTTCTTTTAACCTTGGGTTTCATTTACAGCACAGAAATCTCTTTTCAATAAAGTTAGATTTACAGTTTGAAGGCTTTTTGAAGTTCTACTTCTGAATAATGATGAATCAATCAACATTTTTTTATAAGCCAAAACGTCAGTCACCAAATGAGCTTACGTCTGGAGGATGCATTAGTTGTATACCCTTCTTTTTAGGACTAATGAGATTTTCTTGTTCTTGAAGGTTGAGCTTGCTCTGCCGAAGGCTTGCCATCCTAGTGTCATTCTTCGCTTGATTTCTTTCTTCTTTTAAGGATTTAATGGAGATTTGTTGTCCTAGGTAGATGGTAGTGGTCCACAGTCTCCAGTTCTGTGTTGTAAGATACTATTATTTTATTGATATGGACAACAATTAACTTGTCGTCCCTTTTACTCTCTTTGCAAGTGGTGAAACATCAAAGGGTGGGGATGTATAAAAGTGTAACCCAAACATAAGGTTCCATAATGTTGGGGGACTGTCTCTGGTACTGAAAGCATCGGCCGTATCGAAGCAATCATGAAATTAAAAGATTACCAAGGAACTTTAAAAACAAAATGTGCTTCCCAATACGAGAAAACCACGTTTGGATCAGAGATCATGGATGCTACGAGACTATAAAAAAAACCTTTAAAAAACTACACAATAATTATTGAAATGGAAAAATGAACTGTTTAGAACTGGCCAATAACGAGATCTAATGCCAATCCCATCGAAAATCTTTGGGACGAGCGGAAATCTACCATAAGGAAAATAATTCTGGCAAACATCCAAGAATTTAAACAAACTGTAAAGAGAGAAGAATTGGAGAAACTACCAGTTGATAGGCGGATACAAGAAACATTTTGAGGCAGCCATCGTTGCTGTATAAACGAAGGGTGCCTCTATTTAGGTAATATTTTCGTTTTATCATTTGGAATTACCACAGTTCATCATCATCATCATCATCATCATCAGCAGCAGCAGCAGCAGCAGCAGCAGCAGCCGCAGCAGCAGCAGCAGCCTCTTAGCATCCGTCGTTGGACATTGACCTTCCTCAAGATTTGTCAGACCTCTCTGTCGTGGGCGTCATGGAGCCAGTTCTTTCTGAATCTATCTAGCCTGTCACGCCATCTCACTTTCTGTCTGCAACAATTTCGCATATAATCTCTAGGGATCCACGTTGTGAGTCGTGTGGTCCAGCAGTTGTCTGACATACTTGCTGCATGTACAGCCCATTGCTATTTGAGTTCTCTAATGGTTTCTATGATATCTCTGACTCCTGTCTTTCCTCTCATATACTGTGCTCTCTCCATGTTATGTTGAGTATGATTCTCTTATGTGTGCGTAGCATGGTTCTCGGTTTGAGAGTAAGTCTCTTGGCTAGGTTCCAGGTTTCAGCTCCATAGGTGACTATCGGTAGGATGCTGTGGTATTGGTAAGTTCTTGAAAGTCGAGCTTGCTCCACCGAAAGCTTGCCAACCTCGTGTGATTCTTCGCTTTATTTCTTACCATTTTGAGAACTTTGTGGACACTCGCTGTTCTACATTTAAGATATGAAAAAAGTGTTTATTTCTTTAGAAAATTACTTAGGACATTCTATTTAAATATTCTAATGGTACTAATTCGTAACATTTTCGAATATATTGTGCAGGTTATACAGAAGATTCGAAGATGCCAACAACCGTGAGTGTAATTGTATGTATGTGAACGTATGGTATCTGACTGAAGTATTGAAATACGATTAATTTTCAAGCATGTAATGAAATATAAATGCTTTTCTCTCTCTTTCGTTTTCTCACTTCCTTTTTAATTTTTCATTTGACTCCTCCTTTCCTTAATGATCAATTCATTTATTTATTTTCTTTCTTTCTTTCTTTCTTTCTTTCTTTCAGATATTTTGATTTCATTTCGGTTTCCCTCTTCCCTGTTTTTCTTTTCTTTCATTCTATGATGATGAAGTTTTCATTTATTTCTCTTATTTTCTTGTGCAGTGGTACTATTTCTTCTTCCCCTTTTTTGTTTTTCTTTTTTTTTTTTAGATTTTCAAAATATCTTTCTTTTTTTTCCTTTCTTTCAGTCATTTTGATTTTTCTTCAAATTTTCCTTTTTCTTTTTCTCTCATTTCTGTTCGTCGAAATATTCGTCTTATTTTCTCTTCTGTTTTGTACAGCCTACCTTCCACCATGATTTCTTTTTCTTTCTCTTTTTCTTTCTCTTTTTCTTTCTCTTTTTTCCTGTATTTATTTCATTCATTCTTTGGAATTTCATTTCATTTTTTTCTCCCCTTGATATTCCATATATTTTCCTTTCTTTCAGAAATTTTGATTAGTCTTCAATTTTTTTTCTTGCAAAAGTTTTAATCTATTTCTCTTTTCTTTTTTAATGCAGCCTACCCCCTTTCTTTATTCCTTATATTTATTTCCTTCTTTCTTCCTCACTTTCTTCCCCTCTCTCTTTATCTTTTTTCTTTGCTGTCTTTCTTTATTTCTTATATTTCTTTCCTTCTTTCTTCCTCACTTTCTCCCCCTATCTCTTTGTCCTTTCTCCTTTCCTGTCTTTCTTTATTTCTTATATTACTTTCCTTCTTTCTTCCTCACTTTCTCCGCCCCATCTCTTTACCCTTTCTCCTTTCCTGTCTTTCTTTATTTTTCTCTTTTTTTCCTTCTTTCTTCCACACTTTCAAACCCCCCCCTCTTCGTCCTTTCTTCTTTCCTGTCTTTCTTTATTTCTCCTCTCTCTACCTTTCTTTCTTTCGTCCTCATTTTCTCGCCTCCCCTTTCTCTCACTCTCTCTCTCTCTCCGTCCTTCCTTATTTCCTGTCTTTCTTTATTTCTTCTCTTTCTTTCCTTCTTTCTTTCTCCCTTTCTACCACCTCTTTCTCTCTCTTCATCCTTTCTTCTTTCTCCCTCTTTTTCTTCATTTCTTCTCCCCTTCCTTCCGTTTGGGAATCCCCAGTAGAAGTTGGCAAATGAATCGTTTCCGGGTCACTGCAGCCGGCAAAGAATCAACTTTGGCAGACTCATTAATCTTACAATTAATACAATAGTTAATTGCATTGTAATCACCAGCCTCGTCACCTCACCTTCCAATATCTGCAACTGGTGCTGATGCGAGATTAGCTAACGCTTGAGAAAACAATGCATATTGCCACGAAATCAGCAAATAAGCAACTTGATTGCTTGTTAATTGCGTGTTAATTGACTAGCATTTAATATCCCACGTCTGATTTGACATGACGCGCGGAAAGAGGAAAAGTATTCCCCGCCTAGAAGAAAAAAAAAGAAGGAAGAAAAGGCAGAACAATCTAACACTTCGCAAACAAAGATTGGATCTTGTTAAACACAAACGCAATTTTACTATATTCAACTTTTGAGTCCTGCCAAGAAAAAAATGAACAGTAATATGTATCTACAAGCTCAGCTTAGTCTAGTATAAGGCCACAAATGAGGGTCACCCGGTGAGGATCAGAATCCCTGCAGTAATAACGATACGTACTAATCTGACTGTTTACAAACCATCCAGCTACTGTGTGCCTTCATATACCAGACTTGGTTTAAGTGCGGCACAAGACAATTAGTGTGGGTCACTCAGCGACTTTTATACAACGCAGGTCATTTTGGCATCTAAATAGTCTAATAATTTACCATACTTAGGCAGAAGCCGTTCCAATAGTGCATGTTTGGAAAGAACAGGAAGGAATCTATGGTAAGTGGAGCAACAAAACTACAAAACTACGACTACGAAGTATTTCGGTTACTTCTCTTTAACGTTGCTCATTTAGATATTTTTATATCTCAATTTAGATAATTCCAAAGAGTGGAAATCAAGAGAAATATTTTTTGAAATTTATCAAGAAAGATTTATAATCTTTAACTTTCTATTTATTTTCATTAGATTTCTCGAGAACCTCCAATCCAAACAACTTCAAACTTGAAACGGTATTACCTCGTATGCTGAGTATCAGTCACTCAGTGATGATCGGACTAATTACAGTATTAATGATCTACGAAACATACTTTCAAATCATCTCCCCACCTATGTTCCTTCTAATTCTCATTAATCAGTTCCCGCAAATATCGTTGTGCAACAGTTGCGAAAATTTCCCGTGACAAAAGTATGTGAACACTGAACGCTTGAGCAAGTGTAAAATTGAAATTGTTTCAACATAGTTTTGGCACAGCCTATCTCTCATGATTACAATAATTGTTTGGTATGTTTTAATATAATGCAAAATTTGATGGAAATAATGTAGTATGATCACGAAGTCATCGATGCACTAGTCCGCAGAAACAGTTATCAGAGAGATTATCTTTAATAAGTATAATATATTATTATTATAATACTCATAATCATAAGTGTAAGTATTAATTACTTTATTAATGTCCAACTCTTTCCATCGAGTTTTGGCTTGATTTTCGTCTGCCACAACAACGACAATATCTTCACCGATGTCATTATAAGTGTTGTGTACGCAAAAACTGATGACGAATCCACTCTCTTTACTCAGGTCGACTTGTTTTATTTCAAGAACGACTGATAAAGGAGTTTGGATGGAATAGGTAGTTTTGGTACAGTATTATATGGAGAAATGAATTTTGTTTTGTTTACCTTTTATATTTTAATGAAACAAGGGAGTTTTACCCTAGCACTGCCAAGCTTGTGCAAGTGTTTCAAAACGCACACTGCTACGAAGGAACTATGTTCTCTACAGTCGGCGCCCTTTGACACTAAAGGCAACTTAGTCTGGCACAAAGCACTATACATATAATTGATGATTAAGCCATCCACACAACTGTTTTGTTGCATTAAAACTCTTCAGTGTGGCTATAGACTATCCATTATCCATCCAGTAGCACAAGGTAGGATCGAAACCTTCACTCCTGACCAAGAGGGGTAGCATTTTACTCATGTGCTACTGGACAGTCAGTGATGCTGAATTTAAGCGATATATTTACTTACACACAATTCCCCATCCACCACAGAGCTCTATTCCAGAGCTGGAAGAGCATTGCTATATAGCTTATAATGAACGAGTTACCTTACTTGAAGAGTGCTCAACCCTGAATAAGGGAGTGTTAATTATTATAATAATCAATAATCAAGTGATCCACTGACAGCTGTTTCGTTGTATTACAACTCTTCAGTTAGACTATAGACTATCCATTATCCCATCCAGTACCACCAGGAAGGATCGAAACCTTTGCTTCAGACCCAGAAGCTGGCAGGGGTTTTAATGTAGTTATTTGTGGATTATTCTTTCCAGGCCTAACAAGGAAAGGAAAAGTCGACATTACCTGAACCCTACGTTGTTGCAAAGCTAACACTGGAATATTCTGATCATCATCATCTCATTTGGATATTTCAGCTGAATAAGGCCATTGAAGAAATTAGCAGAAACTTCGTGATAACAACATAAACAACAAGGAGTTCAATCATCCGAAATCTTCGAATATCAATAACCTTTCTCAAAACTATAGACAGTAAATCACTTGTTCCCAGGACCCGTAAAAACGTGGGTATATGGGCGTAACTTATTTAAATGGTAACCAGGCTTAGATAGACATCAGCTTAATTCTCCATTCTCCTCAAAGAGAATAGATTCCCGACATGTATTTTACTGGTGGCTTAAACTAGACAGGCCATTCGTTTAAGTGATCATGGCACTTAAATCCTATTGCAAACTGATTCTAGTTTCTAGTTTGTTCGTTCAGTTACTTTTTGATACGAGAAGCTGTCAACCAGAACTGACAAAATAGGTCAACTTAGGTTTATTCAGTTTTCAAGTAGGTGTATCTGTCTGTCTGTCTATTTATGTTTCATGCGTACAGGCTGCACCAATGGAGCTAGAGGGCTGAACAATTGAAAATTTACTCGATTAATTCCCTCCAAAATTAGAGTTTATTCTAAATTGGTCCTATAGTTTGTGTCCAGCTGTGCTCACGATTGTTTTCTTTCGGATTTCTTTTCAAAGTGATCACCGCCCAACAAAAGGTGAAAGAAGTAACTTATTCATTGATGACCCCCTTTTCCAATTTTTTTCATTGATCACCCCCAGTATGGCATACTGCCAAAAGACATGGGTAAGATAACAGTTTTTACTGAGTGACTAACCAGACTTGTTTAGCCTTTGTTTTATATGAGATGGTTAGCTTCTGGTCTGTCCAGAAAGTATCCAACAATTTTGAAAATCTCGAGAATCGATAGCGCAGTCTTGATGAAAGTTTGGCCACCAATACTGTGCGGGCGAGGACAGACACTCTCCCGTGAGGTTACACAAAGGGCTGTGAAATACAACTGTTCTGTGATCGTCTCAATTGCAAAGACTAAGACCGTGCGAGTAGAATAGCAAATATGCATCAAAACTGTCAATAGTCATGTAGAGAGCACCCCCGTTGAGATCCAGTTAATCCTCGAAGGTGGAGACCGATCTCTTCATAACGTTTAATAACAAAAACTAAAGGTCCCCAACCCTGCGTCCCACCTTGAACTCTCTCGATAACCTGGCTACAAGCGACACGAAATGAACCAACAAGAAAAAAAGGCACTACTAAATTTATCTTATCCTCCAAAGATTCGAAGATGAAACTTAGTATATTCACTTATTTATTTTTGTTCGTTAAAATTATCTTACCGGCAGCATTGCCAACGTGGCTAAAAAGGGGAAGAGAGAGAGAAAAAAAAAAAGAAAAGAAAAAGCCCTCCATACCAGAAGATCATTTCAAAAATGCTGATAATCATCCATTCTTGGTTGTCATTTCCCAGATGCTAATCATCATTCTTTCTCGAGTGTCATTTCCAAAATATTTATCATCATTCATTCTTGACAATCATTTTCATAATGCAGATGATTATTCATTCTGGAAGATCATTTCCAAAATGCTGATCATTGTCCATACTGGGCAATCATTTACACGATGCTTATCATCATCCATTCTGGTAGATGATTTCGAAAACGCTGATGATCATTCATTGTAGAAAATCATTTCCAAACTGTTGATCTATCTTAATACTGGTATATCATTTCCAAAACGCTGATGATCACTCTTTTAAAAAATAATTGATCTTCCTTCATTTTGGTTGATAATCTCAAAAATGCTGACAATCATTCATTTGGAAGATTCCCATTATGCTGATCATCATCCATTCCGTAAGATCATTTCCCAAATGTTAATGATCATTCATGGTGGAAAATCATTTCCAAAACATTGATCTTCTTTCATTCTGGTGGATAATTTCAAAAATGCTGGTGATCATTCTTTTTATAAGATCATTTCCCAAATGCTGATCATCATTCATTGTAGATGATCATTTCCAAAATGCTTATCATCTCTTCTGGCAGATCATTTCCTAAACGCTGATGAACATTCATTCTGGAAGATCATTACAAAAATGCTGATCATCTTCCATTCCGTTCCGTGCGATCATTTCGAAAATACAGATCATCATTCATTGCGTAAGATCATTTCGAAAATAATAATCTTTTTCCATTCTGGTTGATCATTTATCTTGGGCAGTGGTTACGAACCGATGGTCCAGTCAAAGGGGGGAATTTAACTGGTCCAAGGGCCCGAAGGCTATAGGATAAAAATATAAGACATGGTTAATGTTTTTGGCTAAGGGGTAAGTAGATGTGTGATTCAAGATGGCGTATAACTAGGCCACAAAATGTCTAAATTTCCCATACTAGTATTATTTATCAAAATTATCCCGAATTTAGTTATAGCGTAAGATTTTTGTTATGTTCAATCATTTTTATCAACTTCAATAAAATTTTTAATTTTCCGAAACAACTACGATGTTTGCTCCCCAGAATTGATTTGAGGTAATTTCATCTTTATAAAATTGGTAGCAACTACCGCGAAGTTTTCTCAAAAAGCGAAATGCGTCCATAGAAACGTCCAAAACTTGCAACTCGTTTAAATGGAAAAGGGGATTAGTAATTGACAAAATGATCTCGAAAAGGTTGGGAACCACTGGCCTATGAGAAGGAAGCTCCGACAGAAAATCTAAAATCCTAACAACCACCGTACCACTCAAATGAGAAATGGCTACTGAACTCGTTTAAAGGTTTGGGACAGCAATGGGCCCGCTGCGCCCCATCTCAAGACTTTATAGCGCAAGCCTGGAATCTTTTCACATCGATCTTCTGGGCTAAAACAGAGGAAAATAGATAAAGCCATAACACTGGGGTTCCCTCCAGTTGCCAGATCTTCTCCATGAGCCTCTTACCGACCATCGTTTGTTCTGCAATAGAGCTATAATCCTCTCTGAAATCTTTCTTTCCAAAGCCAAGTCACGACATTGATATCATAACATAACTCACCTACTTACTAGAATAATTACAGCTGGTGTCCGCTGCACATTCTAAATAAAAAAAAGTAATTCAAAACAAATGAACACACACATGCACACTAACACACATACATATATATATATATATGCATACGTACATACATAGACATGCTCTGTCAAGCGGTAAACGTAGTGGTTCATAAATTTTATGAAAACAACATTTTCTCCATTTCTGAGCAGACATTGAAATATTGAATTTTTAATAAATTTCTACTTTGCCCGCAGATGTGAAGGTTCAACAACTCTCTCTTCATACAAAGTTATTTAATGCAAATTACGAGTACGATATATTTGCCTCTAGAGTTTACCAGTGTTGACAAGTATGGTTGGTTATTTATATCTAAAACTGTTTCTAAAATAGCCAAAACCCACTTTTTAAAAATCTATTTCATATATTTTGAATGCTGTATGTATACATAAATTAAATCCAATGATCAAATAGGATAACTGGATAATAAAACTCTAGGACACATTACTTATGAATAATTAATTTACTTTTATTAAGCACACCAGATTTAATTGGCTATCGTAGAGTTTTATCGGTTACTTATGAAAACAAAAATAATGAACTAGCCGAAAAAATGCTTATTCGGCAACCTTCAAGTTGACTATGATTTGTACGATTTTCAGATACGTCTGTAAATCTCTATAACTCGCTTTATCTGTTCCCAGCTAACTGACGTCATTTGGCCACAGTAAACTGACGTCATTTATTTTTTTTTTCAATCGATTGTCTCCACTGAACTGACGTCATTTATTCTTTTTCAATATCAATTTTCGTGATAGGAAAAATATCCGCAGTTTCCCTTTCAGTGGTACTTTCTTTTTTCTTTGGTCATCAAAACCAATCATTTCTTTTATTTTAATCAATTCTCGTGATAGATATTAAATAACGTCATCAGCATTCACAAACATCGGATTATAGATAAAAATTGTTTTTTTTTTCTCGATATAATTTATATGGTTCGTAGTTTTCTGCTAGCAGTCTTCCTTAAGTGTTGTTTCTCATTCAATGTCCCCCTTATCCGCATTACCCAGTTCAGTGGTCTTCCCTTATCTGCGGTCAACATTTCAGAGCCCCTTATTCGCGGTTTACTTTTCTGAAATGAGACCCTCCTCCATCCGCGGTTTCTCCTTTCAGTGGTACGTAGTCAGATCATTAGAATTCTGTTCTCGTTTTCTCTCTTCTCAAATTCTCAAAAGTAACACTTGGTTTCCACAAGACAAACATATTACAGTTGATCATGCTTTTTTTTTTACAGTACACTTTGGTTGGATATTTTTTTTGAATCCTTTCAGATAATAATTCCTATAATTTTTAGTGAAGTCATTCTGGGTGTCGTTTGTAGGACTGAATTCATTCTTCGTGTCGTTTTTTTTGTTGTTGTTCAGTTCATTATATCGTTTAACTGTCAAAATCGAAGATGTAAAACTGGAGGAGAGTAGACCACTACATCCACTTAGGACATCGAATCTCCATGAAATCCACAAAAGAAGAAGAAGAAATCAAGCGAAGAATCATTCTCGGATGGCAAGATTTCGGCAGAGCAAGCTCAACCATCAAAAACAAGTCGATCCGAATAATCCTAAAAAGAAGAGTATATAACCAATGCATTCTCCAACCGAGAGACAGACCTGCAAACTGAAAAGTATGCAACGCACGCATAGACCCAACGACGAACTTTAAAAGGCCGATGATGATGACCATGATGATGATTATGATGATGATGATGAAGATGATGACCATGATGATGATGATTATGATGATGATAATGATGATGACCATGATTATGATGATTATGATTATGATGATGATGACCATGATGATGATTATGATGATAATGATGATGACCATGATTATGATGATGATGACCATGATTATGCTGATGATGATGATGATGATATCATTTTTCTCAAGATAAGGCCTTTTTTTTTTCGAAAGAGTAAAAAAAAAAGTGTCGAAAAGTGAACTTTCGATGAGCGGGCGCTAACTTTATTTGAAATCTAGTAAATAATCTTTTCTTTTTTTTTCAAGATTTCAAGAATCTAAAAAATTCGTTACAGTGGAAGAATTCATTCTTTCAAACAGTGGGTAGGATATATTTTGATTTGCAAATTGTTACCTTCAAGTGGAAAAGTCCATAGCTACAGGCATAGAAGCAAGAAAATCACGTTCTTCATTAGATAAGTAAACCTTCGTTCATTCAAGTAGAGTAGTTAATTCCCGTGAAAAATAATTCACCGATATATTTACATTCCTACTTCGACTGATATTTCATTTTAATTATTGGCTACTGTTCCTTCATCTTGCTTTTTTGTTCTTGTTTGAGAAAAAAAAATCACAACTAAAATCAGGCCGTCGATCTACGGTAGTGAGTAAACAGCACAGATTGAAAAATAAAGAATCAACTCTCGGTGAGACTCTGAATCACTTGCCTTTGCACAAGGATGCCTGGATTTTAATCAATGATAGAACACCGCTAAAGTCTCTCCAGTTGAAGCATCCATTGTTTGAAATGGTTGTATGAAATGTCTTCTCTTTTTTATTTGAATTTAAAAAAAAATTTTGTTTTTTTACCAGCGAAATTCTTGGTTAGAAAAGAGGAAGGGTTCATGGTTACGGACCGCTAAACCAAACCAAGAGAAGCACACTGTTCGTTAGATGAGTGTGGAAGATTCTCCGAAGAGTTGTTGATATAGGCTCACAACTATTCATTGCGACAAAGTCACAGCTAAGACCCCTGAAAAAAAAAATTCGGCGTCTATAAAAATACCAGCAGCAACGATAACAACAACACGTGCAGATGAAACGCTGCACCAAGATTTCACATGCAGTAATTTTTGGTGTCGCCTCCATTGACGGTGTCACCCAGTGCGGTCTGAAATCCCCGACATCCCCTCCCCTTTACATCCCCAACTGACTCCACTGCACTCCTCACCAGCTTCACCACTGCACCCCTCACTAACTACCCCGGTTAGCTTTAGTCGTTTTCTGCATGAGCAAACTAAATCTTACTGACTGAGGCGGGCAGAACACTGATGAATGAACACAGGGTTTCGCGATTTTTGATCTAGAATTTGAAAGTGGGTATCAAAAACCGTCAAGCAATCATAGTCAACACAGGTCTCTTCAGTTTTCCTGGCAGGCATGATGAATTTCATGAGTATGGTTCTGTGTAGGGCAGAGGTAAAATGCCAGCCTCTGGGTTTGAAGCGAAGATTTCGATCCTACCTCTTGGTACTGAATGGGGTAATGGATAGTCTGTTGCCACACAGAAGAGTTTTAATACAACGGAACAGCTGTCAGTGGATGACTCAATTATTTAATTTTATATATATATATATATATATATATATTAAGAAATGGACGTATTTAGTCCGACTGAATGAATCATAAATAGCGTTATATTATATAGAAACTTATTTGATATGATCTCGCCTCATTACTCGGTTAATATATCATTCAATTTTGACAACGTCAATAGAATAATCAGTAGAAGAAAATAGGGCTATTGCAGGATTCGAACTTGTCACCGATAGGGTAGCTGCTTCAACGTAGCAATCCTCTTATCATAGAGCTAAACAGCCACCGCTAAAGCAAATTTTTCTTCAATTGTTTATTCTATTTACGTTGTCAAAATTGAATGTTATATTAACCGTATAACGATGGGAGATCATTTCAAATAAGTTTCTATGTAATATGACGCAATATATATATATATATATATATATATATATATATATATATATATATATATATATATATATATATATATATATATCATAGCAATGGAACTAGAGGGCTCGTTATTTCGACATTCACATTTTTTTCTACAAAAAACGTTGTCACTTTTTTAATTACCTCCATACGTGAGTTTTTATTATTTTGTTTTTGATTTTCCAATTTTCCAAAATCTTTATTAATTCATTTTTTTTATCGGAGGTTCAATTTGCAATGTAAGTTTATGCTAGATCAGTCCGTTAGTCTCTGTTCAGTAGCGCCTATGCATGTATTTTTTCAAAATTCATTTTTTCTAAAAAAAAAAATGGACGTTATTTCAATTATCTAACAAAAGGCGGGAAATGTAACTCACCCTTTGATCATCCCCTTTTCGCCAACCTTTTTAATTGATCACTCCCAACACGGCATGCTGCGAAAAGACGTCGGTCACGTGACGGCTTCTATCAAGTAACTAAGCGGGCCAGTTTTGAATCTATTTGTACGTTTTGCATTGAAAAGGGAAAGAGCGAACTTCTCAATGGTCAGGAAGTAGAGTAGGAATCACTTACAGAATAGGGCTATAACATATATGCATTAAATACATTGCTAATGATTTTACGATAGAAATACAATGAGAATGAGTAAGAAAGGGGTTTTCACTGGTCACTGACAGATGGGGCTTTTGTGTGTAATACCGTTTCCTTCTTTATCACACCATTATTATTTTATATTTACTTTATTATCAATTTTGACCAACTTTGAATCGGACCACAATCTTAAGGCAACAATTAAACAGAGCAACCGGAAATAGAGAGTAAGCCTATTGTGAGAATTTTCCTGTAGAATGATAAAAGTTACGGTTCCACCCTAATATTTACTATAGTCAGTCCACAAAATTTCATTGAAATTCATGTATACGCCTGGCTGCTTTATCGATTCAGCTTAGGGGGCCATCATGGTTAGGCAGAATCTGATCTTACACCCTAAACCTGACTCGTTACAACTGATGTTCTTTACTTGTTCATGTTACCAATTGAGACTTGGTAATCTTTTGATAAAACGATGAATTCAATTTTTTCCCCAAATTTATTCTTCGATTAAGTATTGCAACATCATCATTGATTTTAATATTGCAATACTTCACCCAAGAATAAATTTGAAGATAAATATCGTTATTCTTATTTTCTTATCGTCTCTTTAATCATCACTGTCGTTGTTTTTATTGCCGTCCATCTTGTTAGTATCATTGTATCATTAGGAGCAGTATTTCTTTTATGAAAAACGATAGTTTAGCTCTGCCAACGAAGACGGACGAGATATTTTTCCTCATTTGTACTCATTTGCACCATTTGTTTGTCTGTCCGTCTGTTTATCACCGAGAATTCTCAATGAATTTCCATGAAATTTTGTGGACTGGCGATCCACGGGATACAGAATAGTAAACTATGGGGTGGAACCAATTTTATTATTATTATTATTATTATTATTATTATTATTATTATTATTATTATTATTATTATTATTATTATTATTCTGCAGGAAAAGTTGTTAAAAAGCGAACAGTTAATACAAAAGCTAAATCAAAATTTCAAGGAAAGTAACTCAATATTTGAACATTTAGAGCTCTTTATCCTGTGGTTGTTTGTTTTTTTTATATCTTATTTTCATTCGCTTTTTTAGTCAGTTCACAATGGCGTTGACAGAGGTATGCAGTCTCTGAGTAATTTCTAGTTATCATGGTTATAATACTGTAGCAGTTGCATTCTCTCAATACTACTACTACAACTACTACTACTAATAATAAGCATAATAATAGTAGTAACAATGATAATGATAATAAACATAATAATAGAGACAATAATAATGAACATAATAATGAACACAACAATTGTAATACTATTATTGTTATTTTCAATAATAATAATAATAATAATAATAATAATAATAATAATAATAGTAATAGTAATAATACCAACAACAACAGTAATGGTAATGACTATAATTCTTTTTATTGATTACTTATAATGGCATTTTTCTTATTTTGCCAATAAATTGCATGGAGAGGCCTAGTGGCACTCCCAGCGGTCGAACGAACGGATGAATAGCCAAGCAGAAAGATAATGATTAGGGGACGGAGCAAAACAAGGGGTCAAAAACAGGTGATTGGGCGGGGAGGAAGGAGAAAATAAGGGGCTTCGAAGAAAGGAAAGTGCTAATAAAAGAGAGGTAGAGGACCAGGAGAACAGAGAGAGTAGTGAAGAAGAAGAAGAAGAAGAAGAAGAAGAAGAAGAAGAAGAAGAAGAAGAAGAAGAAGAAGAAGGGAAAATAGTAAGATAGGAAAGAAAGAAAGAAAGATGAAAGAAGAAGAAGAAGAAGAAGAAGAAGAAGAAGAAGAAGAAGAAGAAGAAGAAGATGACGTTGCAAGGGCAGAAATTAGAAAAGGAAGAAGAAAGAAGAAGTAGATCAATAGAGGAGGAACAGGAATAAAATTGTAGGAGATGAATTTTCCAGAAAAAGAAAAAAAAAGAAGGTATGTGAAGAAAGATAAAGCCTAAATAAAAACCCAAACTAGGTTGAAAAACGAATGAGAAAAAGAGAGACAATAAAAAAAAAGAAAGGAAAGAATGAAAGGAAAAAAAGATTCGTGAAGTGAAACAGTTGACAAGAAGTATTTAAAAAAAGAAAAAAAAGGAGATAGAAGTAGAATGGCCAAGAGAAAATGAAGAATTGAGGAAAAAAGGAATTATAAAGAAGGAAATTGAAGAAGAAAAAACAGAGAGAATGAAAGTGGAAACAGAAGGAAAGGAAACAGGAGTAGAGTGTTGAAGAAAATAAGATTGAAAAAATGAAGAATTTGAAAAAAATAAGGATAAGAAAGAAGGAAAAAATAGGAAAAAGATAGAAAACGTAAGCAAAAAAGTTGGGTCAAGAGAAGAAAATGGATAAGAAAAGAAAGGAAGGAAAAAAAAAAGAAAATGAATAGAGGAAATTTTAAAAAATGGAGTCGGATTTAATGCGAAAAGAAAAAGAGGAAACGAAAAGAAGAGAGAGAAAAATGAAATGAATAGAAAAGAATGATAATCCAGGAAATGAAAAACGGGGTTGGTCCGACGCGAAAGAAAAAAAAGGTCAACTAATGTAGGAGACGGGGAAAAAAAAAAAAAAAGAAAAGATGGAATTTACGATTGGATGAGATAGGATGGTCTCTTCTCCCAAAAGACAAAGAGCAACAAACACGGGCCATGATTAGTCGAAACAAACGGCGTCCTTTTAGAAATTATTGTCTGCTTTTCTTCGCCTCTCGTCTACTGCACAGCCGGGAGGGAAGCGGTAACATCGGTTACGCTTTATTGTCACCTTGTCACTAACTGTGTCGCCAATGTTGTTGTCCTTATCATTATTAACATACAGTAATCTTCGACCAGATACAAAATGGCTCTACTTTATGAACTGCGCTTGCGCAGTGGGAGGTGGGGTTTAAATACCATGACGTGTCGAGTATTGATTAGTCGCAGGTCCTGAATGGCGGGAAATGGCTGACTCTTCAGACGTTGAGTGACTGAGTTGGTTGGTTGATTTGACAGATCTGGTGGGGGTGGCTGTAATAGGGATGGGGGTGGCTGTAATGTCGGGCAGACAGTGCGGAGACGAAGTGGTAGAACGTGGGAGGACCATGGCACGACTTAACATCGAACGACGTTTCATCGAAAAAGTAAAATACGCACACACGTATACACCATACACACATGCACATGCTGTATGTGTATGCATGTGTGTGCATATGTATGTGTGGTATGCATGTGCATGCAAGACTGTGTAAAATGTGTGCATGCATGTGTAGCATATATATGTATGCGTATCTGTGTGTTGATGGCGTGTATGTGTTTGTAAATGCATCTATTTTGCATTTTCGATGAAATGTCATTCGATAAAAAGTTGTACCGGTGTGTGTGTGTGTGTGTGTGTGTGTGTGTGTTTGAGAGAGAGAGAGAGAGAAAGAGAGAGAGAGATAGAGAGAGAGAGAGAGAGAGAGAGGGGGGGTAGAAAATGCAATAAAAAGTCGTATGGTGAGAAGAGAAAAAAGAGAAAAAGGCTTTTTGGGGAGAAAGAATACGAAACAAATCAAAGGACATAAAAAAGAAAGACGGCGAGAGAAGAAGAAAAAGATAAAAGGAAAGGAAGACAAAGAAAGAGAGAAAGAATGAATATCAAATTTAAAAAAAAACAGAGTGAAAGAAAAAGTAAGAAACAAGGATTGAAAGAAAAAAGGAAAAAAAATGAAGCCAAAAAAAAAAACAAGAAAAGATTAAGAAAAAAAAGGAGTGGAAAGAAGGAAAGATAGAAAAACAAAACAAAAAAAAAAGAAAGAAAAAGCAAGAGCAGACAGAAGAAAAGAGAGAAATGAATGAATAAAACAAGGAGAAGGAAAAGAAACAAACATATGAAAGAAAAGAAGGTAGGAAAACAGAAAAAAAGAATGTAAAAAAATTAATGAACAAGCTAAGCAAAACTAAGCCCAGGAAAGATCTGGAATAATAAGCAATGGGTGAATGAATGTGTTAATTGAAAAAGAAAATGTTAGAAAAATTAAATGAGAATAAAAAAAGAGAGAAAACAAAACAGGAAAAGAAAGAAAAAGATAAAAGCTGAAAAACAGGCTTGGCTAGTCACACAATAGAAACCGTCACCAACATCTTTTGGCAGCATTCCGTGTTGGGAACGAACATGAAAAATGGAAAAAAGGATGATCAATGAACAAATTACAATGAAAAAAAATCGAACATGAACGATTTTGGACTCAAACTAAACGACCATTTCAGCACAAACTTACATTGTAAATCTCTTTGAGTTGCGTGTTTGAAAAAAAAACAAGTGTTTTTTCTAGACATAATGAAAAGTAAATGCTTAAATTTTCAGCCCTCTGGCCCATTAGTGTAGCCTGTACATGTGACATATACGTAGCCTACCAGCCAGCCAGCCAGCCAGCCAGCCAAAATCACTTAAAAGCTGGAAGATTTTGACTGTGCTGACAGTCTTTAATGACGGTTTCTTATGAATTGGAGGAATTAAGATGAGGAATGAAAGAAAATAAAATGAATGGGAAAAGGAAAGAATAAAGGAAAGTTTATAGATTATGAAAGAAAGAAGGAGAAATTAAGAAAAAAGAACGAAATTTGAAGGATAAGAGAGAAAACGATTGTAAGAAAGAAATTGAAAGAAAGGAGGAAAAAAAGGAAAAATACATAGAAAAAGAACGTAAAAGAAAAGGAAGAAAATAATAGAAATAAAAAATAAGTGAAAAAAGACGAAAAAGAAAACAATTGACTGAAAGAGAAAAAATGGGCGAAAGAAAGGATGAACGAACGCTGGAGAGAAAGGAAAGTAAAATAAATGAAAATAAAGGAAGAAAAGAAAATCATTGAGGGAAGGACAGAAAGAAAAGAGGAAGAGTGAAAGAAGAAAATAAGTGAAAGAAAGAAAACGAGGGATATAACTGGAAGAATGAAAAGAAAGAAATTAAAAGTGAAAAAAAATTAAAGGAAACAAGAAAAGGTGATAGAAAGAAAGCAAAAAGAAAGAGATAAAAGTTGAAGAAACAAAATAAGAAGAAAGAGAATGAGCAAAAGGAAGGAATGAATTGAAAAAATAAAAAGTGAAAGGAACAAAATAATTGAAGCAAACAAATAAGAAAATAGATGAAAGAAAAGTGAAAGAAATCAAATGAGAGAAAAATGAAAGAAAATAAAATGAGTGAAAGAAAAAGGGAAACAAAGACATGAAAGAGGGTGAAAGAAAGAAAATGAATGAAAGAAACAAATAAGTAAATAACGAATGGAACATAAGGAGAACTAAGGATAGAAAAAAAGATGGACCCAAAGATGGAGGAGAGAAAATGAACGAAAGGAAGACAGTTAATCACCTGTTAAATTTTCAGCCCTCTAGCTCCACTGATGCAGACTGTGCGTGCGACACATACATTGATAGCCAGTCAGACAGCCAGACCAACTTCGAACCTTAAGAAACCATTGACGATGTTGACGATGCTGATGCTGACAGCTTTGGGTTGATTGTTTCTAAAAGAAGGAAAAAGGGGGGAAAGAAGAGATCGAAGAAAGGGGGAAAAAAGCCCGTGTTGCATAGCAGGTGAATGGACATTAGTGACAATTTAATCAGTGAAGTGTTTAATGAATCGTTCGAGTTAAATGAAAAAAAAAATGGGGATGGGTGGGGGGAGGGCAAAGTTTTATGGTTAGAGTTTGGAGGGGGGCAGGCTGGGGTACTCGATTAAAAAGTTGTTGATGGCCATTTGGAATAAGCTCGACAAAACAATACAGCACTGGTGGCTGTGACAGAGATTTGGGGGTGGGGGAAGATCCTTAGCGTGGGAAAACGCTGGGGGGATCGATCGGGCAAAGGTTAGCAAAGAATGAAGTTGGATAGCAACTGCACTGGGTAAAATGCAAATATTGGAAGCAGGATTGCCAAATAAGCCATTTTGGGATTTATATTGCTGACATTCAAAAAAATGAATAAATAAATAAGCCGCTATAAATCCACGATTGCCGATATATATATATATATATATATATATATATATATATATATATGGCAGAAACATGAGCTAGTTTGTGTAGCGAATCCACACTCTACTACTTATTTCCAGCTTTACTCTGAAACAACCTAACTTCAGGAGTAAAAAGTTGTATGTATCGAGCACTCTATGAAATAAATCCATTACATTTCAGTAGTGGCTTTATATCATTAATATATTATTATTATATCATGCTATACTGCTAGCCTGATTTGTACCACACACACACACACACACACACATATATATATATATATAACAATAATTAAATAATCGTGTCATCCACAGACAGCATCTTACAACTCTTCAATGTGGCTATAAATTATCCATTATCCCATGCAGTACCACGAGGTAGGATCGAAACCTTCGCTCCAGACCCATCTTACCTTTGCCCTACGCAGAACTGGACGGCCGGTAAGGTTGAATTTAAGCGATATATTTACTCACACATATATTCCCCATCTACCAGAGTGCTCCATTCCTAAGTCGCCAAATTTGTCGCGTTTCCATATTGTCAATTAAATTCCCTCTCTATCTCTCTATATATGTATATATTTATATATATGTGTGTGTGTGTGTGCGTGTGTGCGTGTGTGTGCACGTGCGTATGTGTGCGCATGTGCATTTACACAGAAGTCTTTCTTTGATACAAGTTCAAAGAAGACGATAAACTATAAATAGCTTTTCAAACAGATAACTTCTCTTCACTCCATACAAGGGGGCGTATGTTTGGATCCAATGAATACAAATATTTTTTTGATCCAACGAATGAAAATATTTGGATCCAAGGAATGTAAACATATTTCGAATCCGAAGAATGCAAATACATTTTTTATCCAATGAATGTAAATATATTTTGTATCCAATGAATGTATATATATTTTTGATCCAATGGATGCAAATATTTATGGGATCCAATGAATGCCAAGTAATTTCGAACATATTTCCAGCCTTTATCCAGATCAGGGAAAAATCTAACTTCACACCATATTTCTTATTTTGACAGTTTTTATTTGGTTTGATTAATTGATTTTCCCATTTTCTCACTTGTATTTATATCTGTCTCAGACACATGATAGTCTCTCTCTCTCTCTCTCTCTCTCTCTCTCTATATATATATATATATATATATATATATATATATAACAACTAGCACTCTTGGTCATTGAACATTGGCTAAATTTGGCAAAACACAGAAAACAAATCGGATCACATATCCATTTTTAATAACACACACACACACACACACACACACACACACACACATATATATATATATATATATATATATATATATATATATATATTATCAAATAAATGAAAATGATGTTTCCCAATTGATAAGGACATTAAAAGTACGAAACAAATTCGATTTGAGAAAGCATCACATATTTTTTATTTTTCAATTATATAGCTCTATATTATTGATATTGAGCACTATATTCTTAAAGATCATAAATCTTTCACACACACACACACACACACACACACATATATATATATATATATATATATATATATATATATATATATATATATAAGTAATTGGTCTGAAATGTGATATCACGGGTAGCATTTGTAAAACAAATACGTCAATACTTCCACTTATTACAAGAACCACTGTGGTATTCAAGCACCGGTTGCATTCTAACCCGATACATGTTGGCAGTATTTCGGCTTTTCTTATCCTTACCCACTGACTTCACCCCTGTACCTCCTGCCTTTCCATTAACATTAAGCGTATTAATAATTAACAAACTTAATGTTTTTGTCAGTAGGGAAACATTTTTTGATGAAACTTTTCTAGCTTACAAATCTTTGAACGAAAGTTCAATTTAGTCTTCTTCGGTACACAAACATTCGTGGTGTAAAATACGTTTTTTTTATCATCATCATTAGACCGAGTACTGTTTGATTTACCTACTTATGCAAATGGTATATAAATACAAATACAGGGTATAAAGATCTACTCATATAATGAATGTCCACTCGGATAGTGTAATGGTTGGCACGTCCAACTCGCACACATAAAGTCCTGTGAGCAAAGTGTATGGTATACTTTTCATTTGAACAAATTTCCCTGTGTACTCTGCAGATAATTGAGTACGCTCTATCTAAGCTGTGTGATTGGGGTGGACGTATCCCTATGGTGGACTTGCATCCTGGGGGTGACCATAAAACCCAGTGGGTGATAAAGTCCTGAGCTCGGCTTGACTTGAAACATGTAAGGATCACTGAACTGACAGATGCAATAGAATTCTGTCCTTCGTCACTGGCCTTCATACTCTATGGATATGGGGGTATCTCTTAAGAGACTGAACGCTTTACCTATGTAATGGATACTTAATGAACAGTGTGATTTCATAAGTTCCTGGTCTGTAACCGTACACTCTTCCACTTAATGTTCTTGAAAACATCCACCCCGCTCAACACACTTGGCACTTATGTAACCTCAGATTTTCCCCATATTGGTTACTGCTGCCTCGCCTTACGCAATTTCGGCGTACGAAAGGCTTTTATTGGTACACTACTTTCGGATGTCGGGAGGGGTGGGGAACTATATCCGTGATTTTTTTTTTCACGGGGATTAACTAATACTTAAATAATTAGGCTTGCCATATCTGAACATGAAGAAGAAAGAAAGAAAGGAAGTTCCTGAAGACATGCACCCCATCCAACCCACACTTTGGCGCCAATGTAACCTTGGGGCAGCCGTGATGATTAATTTTGTGCTCTTTTGAAGAATTTGAAAAATTCCTTCCGGGTGAAGATTTCCAGACTTAAATGGAGGACATGTCCGGGAAATAACTGATGTATGGTATATCTATAAATAATTATATATATATATATATATATATATATATATATATATATATATATATGTGTGTGTGTGTGTGTGTGTGTGTGTGTGTAAACCCTTCTGTAGTTAGACATCTTATCAGTGGGTTTCGGAATGACCGCACCACATGTCCGGTTGAATAAAATAAATTTTTGTCAAATATAACGGACTCAATATCCAGAATCGGACATATTTGGCAACCCTGGGTGCCGCTCTAGTTCGTTAGTGCGCGGAGCGACTAGTACGCAGCAGACACAGCACTGTTTCATGCCTTTTAGTACACTCTCAGCATTTTAGTTTTTTTGCACCCTTTCCCTCGTATTATTAAGAAATGTGTTATCAGTACATTCCCTCGTCTATAATTTTTTTTATAGTCTCTTACGACATTATTTATAACAATGTACGATGGATGAATTTGTGCTAATTTTTGGGGGCTATATTTATAATACCAGATCATCGCCTCATTAGTTTGTTAATAGGAAGGTTTAGAATATATATATATATATATATATATATATATATATATATATATATATAGAGAGAGAGAGAGAGAGAGAGAGAGAGAGAGAGAGAGAAGGGGGGAAAGAAAGAGAGAAGGATCAGGGATATAACAAACGAAGACGTCTAGACAGTTTAGACAGAAAAATCAACACTCCGGAGTGACACCTAGTTTCATGTTGTTGCAATCTTTAGATCATGAAGATCGTTACAGCGTGAACTCGGAGTCACCAAGAGGTGTTGATATTTCTGTCTACACTGTCTACATCTATCTATATTTATATATTTCTGCTAGTTTGGTTTCTTAAGAACAATACTGCATGTGCATGTTATATAGATATGGAATAGTTATTTTGCTTACATATGAGCGTTATATTTATATAAAATAGTGGTATATATATATATATATATATATATATATATATATATATATATATATATTTCATCATGTATTTTTCAATTTGGAAGAATACAAAAGGAAATTAATCGAAAACAGATTTGATCCGTTGTGGGGGAAAAGTTTGTATACATTTCTTTGCATTTTAGTGAAAAAAGAGATAATTCTGAAAAATAGGTCTCATGCATAGTAATTATTTGCTAGAATAGGATGGACTAGTTTTCATAAACAATCATAACTCATTGAATTGTAGAGAAATACGCTATTCAAAAGGAAACGGGCTTTTTGTTTTCATAATTACAAGAACAAAACATATTGTCAGTTTCTGAGGAATGTGCTAGGCACGAAATGTTGACATTCACCGGGTTTATATCATTATATATATATATATATATATATATATATATATATATATCGATATAAATTAGTTACTCGGTTTATATCAAGAAAATATGCTCAAAATATAATTGAACAAGCATAAACTCTGCGTGTTCTTGCCTGTGATTACATTGTTTTCATTCATGTATTGGTCTAGTTTGACAAACTAGTTTGGCCACTCGTAATGTTAGTTGGCCTTTCCGATCTCATTGGTAGATTCTGAACAATATTTTAGCAGGATAGAAAGAATATTTGGTTTGATCCATTAAACAATTTCTATAAAAAAAAACAAAAAAAAAACTATTCATCAGAGATTTAGCTCTCAGAACCACAAAACATGCCTAAATGCACATCTTGTGTTGGCTCTTTTGGCGTAAAATGTCTGCTTTTAACTCCTGCAACCAAGCCATCGAGTAAAATATCTATTTATTCAAATACTTATGACAGATACTGTACATTCTGACACATTCGTAAAAATATATCTATTAAGCTGAGGTTATTGTGATACAAGGCCAAATGGTCCTGAGAGGTATTGCAAGATTGTGTTGCACCAAATTGATAAATGAGAATGGCTGGATCAAAATTAGAAACCATTAGCTTATTGTCTGGCTTGAATGCATAATACTACCCATCTACTGTGTGGATATATATATATATATATATATATATATATATATATATATATATATATATATATATATATACACAATATGAACTATAGAGAGTGAGACAGCCTCGGTAGTAAAGTGTATGGAAGTTAGGTTTATTTATCTGTAAATGTTTATATTAATGGTCTAGGGAGGTATTCCTATCTTGAGTAGTGTGTGCGATGTGTGTGTGTACGTACTTTTAGAGGTTTTAGGTTTGATGTGGAACATGATTCCACCATCAGGAGATACCAAGAAAATAAACATATACATTGGCACCAACAACATCAGAACACTCTCAACAGACGAGGTCGATTTTGAGAATGAAATGTAGAATATCAAATGGGACATAATTGGTATCAGCGAAATGAGAAGATTCGGGGAAGTACTAATCGAAGAAGCAAAACAAAGCAGAGTAGGTTCCCTCATCAATGAGGAATTCAAAGTCTATGTAATTGACTTCAAAACTATCTCTGACCCCATACTCAGTGTCAACGAAAAAGAGGTTCAAAGTGAACATCACCCAAGTCAACGCACCCACTTCACAGTGAACCAGAAAGAGAAGACATGTTTTTTTATGATGACTTCACGAATCCCTTACTCCAGGATACAAGAAAATACTTCAATGTCAATATGGGAGACTTCAACGCACAGGTAGGACAAGGAAATGGACGTCGCATCGGAAAGTTTGGATATAAAGTACAGAACGAGAGAGGAAAACTTCACAACTGCGAACAGACTAAAAATCATGAGCACCTTCTTCAATAAAAAAAAAAACAAACAAACCAAAAACATAAAAAAATGTACTTCTAAGAGCCCCAACCATGAAACCAAGAACGAAATGGACTACATCTTAGCAGACAAAAGCGACACCATCAAAGACATCACAGCTTACAGCAAAGATCCTCAGAGATCAGATGCGGAACCGAGGCTGGCAGAATATGAGATGGCGTAATTAAGTGGACAGGTTCAGAAAATATTGGCACCAGGACGCCTACAATATGTGGCGAATCCTGAGGAAGGACTATGCCCAACGACGGACGATAAAAGACTTATAAGGATGATAAGGAAGTTCAGGATCTCCACTTACTTTGATTGAACCGCTGAGCTGAAATGGGTGCGCAGCTGAAGTACACTGTGAGCCATAGTTCACCAAATGTCTTTTTTGTCTGCCTGTCTGTCTGCCATCGCATTACTCAAGGACGGCTAGAACCAAGACCACCAAAGTCTATGGGGTTACTAAAGGGGTTGTGGGGCATTTTTTAGCATAAAAATTTTCTTTAAGATTCCACATCCTTATTTGGCTTCAATCTGGGTACTAACCGATAGCCCCTCGTTTGTGTGTGTGTGTGTGTGTGTTTAGTGGCGTAACTTGGGGAGTAAGGGAGCGGTTGCACACCCCAAGTAGTGGCTTTCCAACTATTTTCTGCTCTCTAGTTCCCCAGTACGATAAGAATAGAAAGTCGTTATTTTTATTGGTATTTTGTTAATGTAAAATAGCTGAATAACAAAAGTCTCTCGGACGTTCGAACTTCTTGGTGTAATATCAGAATGTGATAGTGGTAAACAGAATATTCCAAAGGAAGCCACGCTAAAACATAGGATTCATGTCATGTTGATTTTTTTTATTTTTGTAAGGTGTGGATTTCCCTACCTCGTTGGGTTGTGCGGTGGCAGCCATATCGGACCAACAACAACAAATAACTCCCCCAAATAAGTTAAAAAACTGTTTGAACGTTAATGAACCTTCTCGAAATTACAGAGAATGTTTTATCATTTTCTGATTTTGAATACAGTACATCCCAATAATCCTAAAAAGAACAGTATAAAACTAGTGCATCCTCCCGATAGTCACTCATAGAGCTGAAACATGGAACCTAACCAAGAGACGGACCCGCAGACTGAGAAGCAAGCAACGTGCGCATGAGAGAATCATGCTCGACCTTACATGGAAAGATCACAAGACAGCAAAGTGCATCAGGAAGAAAACGGGAGACAGAGACATCATAGAAACAATTAAAAAACTCAAATGGCAATGGGCAGGCCATGTTGCAAGAATGAAAGACAACCGATGGACATCATGACTCACTACATGGATCCCCAGGGATCACATGAGAAAGTGAGGACGACAGAACACAAGATTGAGAGATGAACTAGACAAATTCAGAAAATACTGGCTCTCCGACACCCATGATAGAGAATTGTGGCGGATCCTGCGGAAGGTGTATGTCCAAGGACGGACGTTAAAAGACTGATGATGATGATGATGATGATATCGTTGTTCTCGAGATAAGGTGGGTTGGTCGTTGACCCTCACGGCTCCGGTAGTTGAATGTTCCCGTCGGTGCCTCTCGTAAGCGAAAATGGAGAAAAGCGAAGAGGCTATGATAGAGAATTGTGGCGGATCCTGGGGAAGTTCTGCGTCCAACGACTGATGCTAAAAGACCGATGATGATGATGGTGATGATGATGATGATTTATGAGTCTATCATTTATGAGAGATAAAGTGTTTTGGTTTTAAATGCAAAATAAACAATCATAACTTCCTTTTAAAACTACACCTTCCTTGTGGTCTGATTTTAATTATAAAATAAGAATATAGAATGAATTCAGGAATATTTGGTTGGTGGCGTCTTTTATGTGCTTCGTACCTCTAACTTCAGAACCTGGCTATGCGCCTGGGTTCTGTATGTGTGTGCGTGTGTGTATTTGCACGAGTGTTTGTCTGTGCGTGTATGTGTGCGTATGCACGTGTGCGTATATGTATGTGTATTTTGAAGAACCTTCTATTCGTATAATTCCACTTTTGACCATTTACCGTACTTGACAAAGCTTGGTAAACATCAATATCAAATAAACGCTTACATAGTGGGTATAAATATATCCCGTGCACACACACGCACACGCGTACGAGCACAGACAATGTACACATACGCACACACACACGCGCTCGCACACCTCACAGACAAACAGATTACTCTCGACTTAGTAGGGTAAACATTATAAGTCTTGGTATATCTCAATACCACATTGAAAGCAGTTGGCAGTTTTATAACTTTCAGGTGCCTGGGCTCCTTCAAATAGATCCCCTCTCTACATACATACGTATGTACGTACATACATACATTAGAAACCATCAACCAAAACTGTCACCAAAACTGTCCGCAGAGGTTTCTTCAGTTTTCAAGTCATTCTGTCGATGTGCGCTCGTATTGCGCGCACAGGCCACACAAATGGAGCTGCGGGGCTGAAAATATATACATTAACTCTTTATCATGCTAAAGAAAAAAATTTTTTTTTTCAAAATCTCCACTCAAAATAGATTTTTTAAAATTCAGGCATTCATTTTACAATGTAAAGTTATGCTAAATTTGTCCCTAGTCTGTGTCCGACTGCATTCATGCTTGTTACATTTTGAAAATTCAGAAGTCAAGAGAAGTAACTTATTCATTAATCACACCTTTTTACAAATTTGAATTGATCACCCCGAACACAGCATGCTGACAAAAGACGTTGCTCGCGTAGCGGTTTCTACTGAGTGCATAAGCAGACGTCTCTCTCTCCCCATCTCTCTCACCCCTCTCTCTCTCTCTATCTCTACATACATATATATGTATATAGAGTCTTAAAGATATATATATATATACACATATATTTATGAACTAAGACACACGCACGCCCACCCACCCATGCACACACACACATAACGTATGTTATTTAATGACTTACACTTATAATTTTTGAAACCGTTGAGTGATTTAAAAAAATACATTGACATTTTTATTGCACTGACATCTAATCAGGTCTGAGGAGGCGAACAAGATATGTGCGCTCACATACGGATGCACACACGTGTGCACATACCCCGCTCACACCAAGAGTTCATTTTTCTGCAATAAAATAGACCTTCGCTACCTTGTTGTTAAATTAATGGCGGGAAAACGCTGTCTTCACGCTGATCAACGACTCTTGCTTACTAGCTCAGTGCCTGTTCCAAAGATGCAAGTTTGGAAGGGGCAGGACTTTATGGCGCGTGGAGCAGCTCGTCAAGTTATATGATTTTGAATTAATCACTTGTGATGTCAACTAGACCCGTCACGTCTGTTTTTATACGCATAAGAATGCTCTTCGTCCAATACACACACACACACACACACACACACACATATATATATATACATATATATATAGTAGAATGTGGATTTGCAACACAAACTAGCACATGTTTTTGCCCTCTACTGCTAGCCTGATTTGTACCACTCACACACTCACTCACACACACACACACACACACATATATATATATATATATATATATATATATATATATGTATATATATATATATAATCATGACTTAGATAAAAAGATTTAAAAAATTAAAGAAAATGTGGCTGCTGCAAAAATCGAACCTGCCACCGTGAGGGTAGCTGGTTCAACGTAGCGATGCTCTTACCATTGAGCTAAACAGTCTCAATTGTTTATTCTACTTACGTTATCTAGAGTGAGTGATACATATGCTATGTAAGGACGGGAGATCATTTAAAATGAGTTTCTATGTAATATAACGCAATTCATGAGCATTCCGTCGGAGCACATATACCCATTTCTTGATATATATATATATACATATATATATATATATATATATATATATATATATATATATATATATATATATATATACATATATATGTATATATATATATATACCAAGAAATGGATATTAAACTCGAACACCATATATATATATATATATATATATATATATATATATATATATATATATTCTGTCGGAACACATATACTACCCGACACCACCCAGACTTTACGGCTTAGCCAAAACCCACTAACCCAGTATCCACTTACGACCCATTATTTCAGGAATAGGCAGTGCACTTCATATATACACACATATATCTATTTATGTGTGTGTGTGTCTGTGTGTGTGTGCGTGCGTATTGCAAATATGACGCAGTAAATGATTACAGAGCCAGTGTGGGAAGTTCTTCCACATGCTTTGTATTCTCAGATCTTCACCTTCAAACTATCACTTGTTTCGCACCAAGCAAAATGCCTTGTGAGAACAGCAGTTACGGCAAGTTTAAGATATCGAAAGATTCCCCGAAGAACCCATAGATTCAGAACCGAAATCATCATATAACAGAATACACAATTAAACTGAAAGATGGCATAAGATCATTGAAAGCAGGGAATTACGTTGATCACTGAATAATGAGGCTATGAATTCATATAAATAATTTTGAAAAAGAAAAAAAAACAAAAAAAAACGAAACAACCCTGAAAACCAACAATCAACACACTCACCACTATTGCATCCTATGATTTTCATTTCAATTTTTGCTTTCAAAGCAGAACATTTGACGCTAAATTTGTTTTCCGTGGGAACCTAACTTTTCAACCATTATAAGATACACACAGGCTACCGAAGTTAGGAACACTTCCCGAAACATGTATAGCAAACTAATTATGTAATTTGTCAATTGATTTATTGACAAATAAAGTCTCCAAATATTTTACTCCTGAGTTTGTCTCTTTTCCAATAGTTCATTTATTTGCATTGTCTGGCTATATATTAACCGCGTCTGTCGGATCATATATCCATTTCTCAATACATAACTGTCACGTTGAAAGAAACAAATAGAACAGATATAGACCGTGAATAAACAAAAAAAAAGATGAGAATTCAGAGTTGAAACAGTTTTTTTTGCCTTTACATTACCAGCGGCTAATTAGCTCAATGTTATGAACAACACAACGTTGAAGCGGTTACCCTAATGGTTGCAGGTTCGATTCCTTCAGTAGCCCCATTTTCTTCGATTTTGTATCCTATTTACGTTGTCCGAGCTAAGTGATACATTTCAAATTGAAGTTACAATATCATATAACACAATTTATGATTATATATATATATATATATATATATATAACTAGCTCTCTTTGTCACTGTGTTCCCTTTGAGCATTTGCGTAGATCAGCCAAATTTAGCGCAATCTAGAAAACAAATCGGTGAACCAAGTCCAAATTCATGGTAAGGCTATTCATGTTTCCTTACTTATATTGCTCTTGAGAAAGGCATGGATCCATCCAACAGTAGATGACAGAGAAAAAAATTGATGAGTATGCATGTAGGTAAAAAATACTTTCATAACTACCGTATATATCCTTGTGTAAATAAATTTGATTGTCTTTCATAATGTTTGTGTGCACACATAATCGAAATAGAAGCAAAGAGATATTAAAGTTTTTGTCACCGTACTCAGATTTGAATGTGCCAACTGCCCGTTAGCTGCCAGACACTACCGATTGCGCATTGGAGACATCTTTGATAAGTATGACCGATAATCCTGACCACAATCGTAATGTTTTATCAGCAGTAGCAAGCCCTGGAGTATCTTTTCAAAAGGCCATATCTAGCGAATATATTTTTGTGAAATTCTTAGTATGAATTTTCCAGATAATTAGTTTCATTGTAAATATTTGAACACATCACTATTTCTCAAAAATTTATGAACAAAGCACGAGTAAATGAAGGTCACATTCAATATTTAGAGAAATTATTTTTCCAAGCCTTTAGAACGGGGCGGGTAATCACATTGTAATTATAATGCTAAACTGTTACCGTTACCTTCCATCCGTCATACGGAAGTGCACCTTCGAAGTAGTTGATTACTTCCATTAGTTCCTTTCATTTACTTCCTTTTTTTGTTGAAAAAAAAATCTGTTTGTTTTGAGATCACAAAAAATTCAACCACTCGATTACAGATCCTGAAAGGGGCAAAAGAGTATTGTTACGCCGGGTGATATTCAAAGCAATAACGATATCATTCACGTATTAACTTCTTTTTTCCATCCGTGAATTTCCCACACAATTACCTATTGCTCCATTCCCGAGTTGGAAGAGCATTGCAATATATATATATATATATATATATATATATATATATATATATATATATATATATATATATATATATATATCCAAGTGTAGTTAAATCTTTAAAAAAAGATGTGCCAAAGTATTTTTAGTCTAACGCCTTTCATTTTAGTTATACTAAAACTCAAGATTCGAACTTCTTTCCTCGTATTAATCTCTCGTCAAGTCATTTTGTTATCCGACTCTGTCAAAGTCAGGACAAAATTCCCATGGAATCTTTGTCTCAGATATGATTGCTATTTGAATTGATACAGCTGAAATCGACACATCACATCGTTGTAACAAAAACAGCAACCATGTCCTGTCATTGAGATTCTACCACCTACCACCCTTTTAAAGTACACAGGGTTTCTGTATGGTTAGAGACGTTCCTGGTCAAAATCATTCAAAAAAAAAAAAAAAAAGAAGCCCTCGAAAGTGTCAAATACCGAAAGTGTTTATAAAGCATCACAATATTGCGTAAGCACCAAAAATGATTATTGATTAGAAATGCCTTTGCATCAATGTCAACATATTTGTTCCTTATGAATGACAGTAAAGAAGGGGCAGATTACAATCACTGTAAGCTGAACCCCACACAAAACTCTAGAAAATTAAATCTTTTTAAACTAACACACATTTCCTGACGAAACGAGGGTCTTGAGGGTGAAAAGCACAGGAAGTTACTTGCTGATTTTTTTTTTCTCTTGTTCCAAAAATATATTCAAAATGAAAAACTAGAAAAAATGGCCAACAATTCGATTGCAGCCAAAATGATCAAATACTTTTCAAAAAGGCTAAATTAGGCCATAAAAAGGCCAAAATAGCAACTTTTGTATTTTCATCTTATTCATTCATCATGAAAATTCCTTTTGTCAATATTTTTCTCTTACTTCCATCACAATAGCAAGTATTTAACTGTCAGATATTTCTGCAAAACCTTACTTCCTATCAGGGAATATTCTTTTTTCTTCCGATTTTCTTTGATTTAATACATTCATTTTTTCATTTGTATTAGATAAGTCCTAGTGTCTCAGACACATGACAGATGACCCCTTTAGCACCAGATGCCCAGAGAAACCGCCCATCTTGCAGGTACATGACGGTAACACGAAGATTGTGTTGCGCCAAATTCGTTATACTTTTTCACGTAGAAGTGAAAATGTCATTTGACTGTTGTGAAGACAACGTGTAATGATAATTGTGACATTTACAATCGAGTCATATATTTGAATGTACGACATTTACGAGACGTAGTCTACTGAGCGTTGTCCCTAACTCTCTCATGGATTATTTTTTGTTTGGGTGGGGTTCACAGTGTATGATTTTCCGCTTACGAAATATATTCAGTTGCTTGGTTACAGTCAGACACACCTAGATGTCTGTCGTACAGCGTTGTTCAGCAAGATCGCTTGGCAGACCGTCAGTGTGTTGAGGCCTTATACCTGGCTAAGCTGATCTTTATAAAATACTATACCATTTCCCGGGAAAATTTAAAGTAAAGCACACAAAATAGCACATACGGCGACCAAACCTTAAAATACGACAGCCAAATTAAAAACTGCGGTAAGCAAATTTTAAAACACGCTAAGCAAATTAGACACTATTCCAACTAAATTAGAAAAAATGGGACTACCTAATCTAAGTAAAAACCATGCAAAATAAAAAAAAATACGTAAAGCAAATAAGAAACTATTGCAACCAAGATATAAACTATGACAACCAAGTTCTGAAATACACCATACAAAATATAAAATAAAAAAATATGCTAAGCAAACTAAAAATCTACGCCACGATCCAGTTGGCGTGTCTTTTTAAATTTCAGGTTTATCCCCGCGAAAGAATCCTCGGATATACAGTTTTCCCCGGTGTCCGAAAGTAGAGCGGTCCAATGGAAATCCTGTCGTAAGTAGAAATAGCATAAAGCAAATAACCAATTACCACTAATATACATGGGGAAAAATCATGAGTGTTCCCCGACACAGAAAATTCAGATGAGGTTTGTCTCGAGGGTTATGATGGGAGGCACAGGAGCTTAAGGTGTGTGATTGTGTGTGTGTGTGTGTGTGTGTGTGAGAGAGAGAGAGAGAGAGAGAGAGAGAGAGAGAGAGAGAGAGAGAGAGAGAGAGAGCATTGCCTTTATGGTGGCTCCCTGCAATACAAAAGCTGGACGTAACTTTCGCTTTTCGCCTTTTTCGTAAAAGCGAGAAAGTAGCGATAAGCAAACTTTCAGAAAGCGGGGACATGTTTTGGTATTCTGCAAGATGATTTTAAAAATAAAATAAAAAGAAACTGAAAAAAAACCTCCTCTCAGTGGAAGAGTACATTGTTTGAATTGGTGGATCTCTTTTCTATCAGCAGAATAGATACTTTTTTATGGAAGAGTCTATGGCTTGGGGAAAGAGATACCAGATAATCACGCTTTTCATTACATAGATCTAGAAACGCCTGCCATTGGAAAATAGTTAACAAGCTAATCTTGCTGAAGATTGTGAGCAAGTTTGCATCTCAGTTTATGCTCTATTGTGGTGGCCTTGAGCCAGACACCATGCTTCATCTACTGTAAAGATGGCCTGTTGCTACAGCAATGAGTTAAATCATGGCTGGCCACCTTAGTTATCGTGGCTCTGTGCCAAACTAAACTGAAGTACTGTAAATATTTAGAGACTCCTGCGGTAGTTCGGCACTTCGTAATCTGGAGAAGTCACATCTTTCTTTCTGTCTGTCTGTCTTTTCTTCTTCCCGTTTGTCTTTCCGTCTTTCCGTCCCTCTGTTTGTCTTTTCTTCTTTCCACCTTTCTCTCCAGCTGTCAATCCTTCTTTTCGTCTGTCTGTCTTTCATTCCTTCCGTCTTCCCGGCTGTCGGTCCACACGATATCTCCGAACTTACTAAATGGATTTCGACGAAAATCTGTTGAAACTCTATGAAATTTCGTGTAAAGGTGTGCAGTAGGTTTACGGAATGAAGTGATTAAATTTTGAGGCGGATCCATGCAAAATTAACCCTCTTCCATCGTAGTTATGATAATATAATAATAACCAAATAGTATCGGTCGGTCCACACGATATGTCCAAAAGTTCTCAATGGATATCAATAAATTTTTTCTAAAGATAATGAAGAGCAGATGTTTGAATTTTCAACTCCACTGCTGCAGCCAATGCGCGTGACACACACACACACACACACACATATATATATATATATATAGATAGATAGATAGATTGCCAGCCAGCCAGCCAAGTAGATCACACACACACACACACACACACACACACACACACACATATATATATATATATAGATAGATAGAGATAGAGATAGATAGATAGATAGACAGATAGATAGATAGATTGCCAGCCAGCCAGCCAGCCAGCCAGCCAGCCAGCCAGCCAAGTAAATCCACTAAGAATCTGAAGAAAGTTTTGATGACAGTTTTGGTTGACAGTTTCTAATTTTATGGGACTTTGAAAGAAAAAATAGTGAGATAGCAGTTGTCGCTGTTCTACCAGACTACAGAGCAAAACTGAAAAAGGATAATAGCAAGAATATCTGGATATCGCCTGAGAGCTGGAAAAACTGCAAATTCTAAAGGTGACAGTAGTATCCATCATTAATGGAGTACTAGGTTTCATTACAAATGATTGACAACTGATTCTTATCCTGTAGATCAGCTGGTTCATAAACTGGTGTCTGCAGACCCCTGGGGGTCCAAAAGGTATTACTGTTACCAAAAGGTATTAGTTATACTTTAAGCAAGCATGCCCATGTGTTGCAAGGGGATACTTACGAGAAATTGACACTCGACAAAAAGGAAAGCAAAACTACTATAAAAGTCGATTTTATCGTCAAAGTCTTTGTGTCATTAGTAAGAATAAGAATTGAAGAAAAATCGGATATGAAAGTTGTATTTACATATAATATCTTTTTTTATTTTTCAAATTTTTCAGAAAAAAACATTGGAATTTTATTTTGAACAGGTTAACTGATAAACATAACCTTATATTCCATTTAAGAGTTTGTTTTTTTTTCAGAAGAAAACACCAATGATGTCATAAACAGAATTTATTCTGACTATATTTATTCTGCGATAGATTTTTTCTACTCGACCTCAAATTTAGACGCTACGGTCGTTAAATTATTGACTGTGATGGCAAGTTTCTGTTTTTGTTTTGCTCGTGTTACCAAGTTTGTTCAATTTTTAAGTTGGTCTGGCTAGCCATGTATGAAAATATCTAAAATGAGTACGATCACGTGGGTTCGCTATTCTTTGTATAAATATCTTCAAAAAGATGCTCACTATCTCCACTTAGTCTTGGAATATAGATTATATCAGAATTATTGCTTCCAAGGCATTGAGAACATAGAATCTGAAGGTGACAATCGTACCAATCAATAATGGAACACTTGGTTCAGCCCCGACGGGTCTTAAGAGCTTAGAAGGAATGGAAATTCAAGGGAGAATCGAAACAATCCAACATTACTAAAAACCAGCCACGAAGTTTCACTGTGATCTATGTTGCATAAAACTGCATTACATTTTAAACCCCCTCTAAAAACTTACTTCGCATGGAATTTTAAAAAGAGCAAAACGTCTTTTCTTGACATAATGAGGAATAAAGGTTTTATTTTCCGGCCCTCTAGCTACGTTGGTGCAGTCTGTGCACGTTATACGTACATAGCCAGCCAGTCAGCCAGACCAGCTTGAAAACCCGAGAGAAACCCATGTTGACAGTTTTGGTTGACGGTTTCCAATTATCATAAAAACGTTTCCCCCTTTATCGCTTCAATTCAACAACATGATCCGGGCTGCGCCTGACATCATCGGGCAGACACTCTCATCATTAGTCAAAATTATCCGACGCTCCCAAATTATCGGAGTTAGATAAGAGGGGGTCATACTAGGCCCTGTCAAAGGTCATCAGGTTTGGGATTCAAGAATGCTGGAAATGTAGGGGCCACACAAGAAGCTGCTAACGTATTTTTAGCATTTGTACTTTTAAATGTTGCGCACCCTCTCTTTCTTCCTAATTTAGTTCCTGACTTTATCTGTTTAGCTATCAATACGTCGGGTCCGCGTAGTACGGAGTATTGGTTTTCACACAATTCCCAAAGTGTGCACCGTGGCTCCTCGCAATGTAAGAGAGAAAGAGAGAGAGAGAGAGAGAGAGAGAGAGAGAGAGAGAGAGAGAGAGAGAGAGAGAGAAAGAAGGAGAGGGAGAGGTAAGAGCTTCGAAAACCACTGGGTTGGTAGGTTAGTAATGTTTGGTATAGTCATCCGTGACCACATTGTTGTTCTTTTGACTGATGTCCTTTTGTATGGATCCCTAAACTCAGCACGTGGTCATGAGCTTGAACAACGAAAATGCTATTGGATAAAATCCCCCTCCCCCATCAAACAAAAATTTAGAATTAATGAAGTTTTTATTGTGATTATTCTTTTAATTTCGTACCACATGTCACGGGAAGAATAGAATTTGTAATTTAAACTTTTTTGTTCATAGAAATAAATGAAAGAAAAAAAACGAAAAAAAAAAAAAGAAAAAACGAAAAGAAGCGATGCTTTACATTTCTGCCAACTACGAAGATTTTTGGTGGGATTTCGAATAACCCCCCCAAAAAAAGAAAGAAAGAAGATTGTAATCTTCAATTGGATTTTAAAAACACACACACACTTGGGGAAATATGTTTTTCATTAATCGCATTTCATGATAAACCGAAACTTTTTGTCTGTTTTGAAGTACGTACATAATGGTGGGATCGTTTGGATTCGGTGTTTTTTTTTTGTTTTTGTTTTTGTTGTCTACTGGGGTTTTATCATTAAACTTTAAAGTTCGATCCTTCCTGGGAGAACCCTTAATTAGGCTGAGTTCATTAAATAACCATTATAAATGATTACTTGTAGCTTAGTACGGAAAACAGCCAAAATGTGAGAAAATGGATGTTAATAAGATTGTGTTGCATCAATTTTCCAAATGGGGAGCTCCTGTCTAATCTATCTTTACGTTGGGTCTTCGTATCTCCTTCCACCGGTTGCCTTCCAGAGCGCCCTTGAGTCTTCCAGCGCCCCCTGGAGACTTCCAGCACCCTTGAATCTCCACTGCCCACAAAAGGACGGTAGTATCAACTTCGAGAATCATTGGTCTATATCAGTGGTTTCGAAACTGGGGCCCGTAGACCCTGCGGAAGGGGTTGACAAATCATGCTCGGGGTCTGCAGTAGTGTTCCGTTCAAACCTGACATTGCGAATTTTCTGGCAGAGACACGTCTTCCCCAGCAAAGTGGTCGGAAAGCCTATTGCTGTGAATCATATATTAGAATTCAAATTATTGTAATCCATTTAGAATGATAATAATATGACTCTGTAAGTAAAAACTTCGTCATTATTGCAGTTCATAGATTACAGTCTAATAGCAGTTGATCGAGTATAGTTTAAAAGCAGTTGATAGAGTACAGTTTAAAAGCAGAAGGCTAAAGATGAAAGTCTTCCAGAATATTCCCTTTATTCCTTTAAGTTTTCGAACATCAGTCTGCATGATCAACGTTCAGAGAACGAAGTGCAATATTACTCAGTACAGGAAGGTACAAATACTCATCTCTTTCTTTTACTTTAGTGTGCAGTGTTGCCAATTTATTGCTGTTAGCACTAAATCAAACGAGTGTCCTGTTTTGGCAGCACGAACGATCTTCAAATTAGTGCAGGCTAGCTTAAACATTTTGGCCACTTTTTTGGCGTATTTTTGACCACTCTCAGTTGATTTTTTTTTTTTTTGTGTAAAGTGGCCATTTTGGGCTATTTGTTTCAGTTCAACACCTTTTACTTCCCCTTGCAGTTAAACTAACGCGGGCATATTTTTCAAGTTGGCAACACTGCATCTATGACGATACGAGTCAACTTTTGTAATGAATTCGATCACCACAGGGTGTTCTACTAATATTGCCTTGCGCCAAACAAAGCTAAGCGTAGTGAATATGGAGATGCATCTGCCGTAGTGCAATAGCTGTCTTTTTCCGTCAGTCTCCCCCCCAACCTATGGATAATTATAGCTATTACACTTCCCTGTATTTCTGTTTGCTATAACATGTTGCAAGAACGTCAGACAACCGCTGCACATCACGAATGACAACGTGGATCCTCAGATATCATGTACAAAATTGTGGCCGGCAAAAGAAGAATGGCGTTACGATTTAGACAAGTTCATGAGATATTGGCGTCGCGATGCCCACTATCGAGACATCTGGTGGATCTAGGGGGAAGTCAATGTCCAACGACGGATGTCAAAAGACTGGACAATGATTACATGAACTAAATGCAAATACAAAAAGTAAAGAATCGACCAATACAAACTAACTCCTGCCCTAACTGAATGACTAACCCTAACCCCTGATCCTAACTATACATTAATCGTGACTTTAGGATATTACGCATTGTCCTGAACACTTTTAATTTACGATTATCCAGCAAACAAAAGTACACTGACCTGCAATTGCTAAATCCCACCAATGAATAAGATTCTAGTCTTGCAAACAAATGCTCTATAAAGGTTGGATTCCCCATAGAGCGTTCCGATATTGTTGCCTTGTGCCAGACTTATCAAATGTCTTGGAACGCTTGTGGTGGAGCCAAAGTTGGCAATCTAGTCACGCAGCCCATTGCTCGTGGAAAAATTCATGTCTGGTGTTGGAGGGCAAAAAGCATTTAAAACCGAGACCTGTTAAGGCGTAACTGATTAATTCTTAATTACACGATATTTTTAATTTACGAGGCAACGGTTGGATCACGTTTAGAGTTTGTAAAATGTGTATGGTTCTCGCCATCTAAAGTATGAGTAGGATTTTATGGGAAGTGTACGGAAGAGGTCTGCAAAACTAATGCCAGAGCTGGGAGATCTCCCTCGCTGCAAACGGCTTCGTGTGTTGAATTTTGAACTCTGGCATTTTGAATGAAAGAGGACAGGTACTATCGAGGTCGACAAGAATCCCCAAAATAAATCTGAATACCCACTGTGCTAGCTTAGAGGGAAACCGGCATTACTAGACTCGAATCATTGATTGGTCAAAAGGCATCAAGACAAAAGGCACCAGCAATTTAATCTTTTCGACTCAAATGGCTATGGGCAGGCCATTTTGCAAGAATGAAAGACAACCGATGGACATCACGTCTCATAACATGGATCCCCAAAGATCACATAAGAAACCGAGGCCGACAGAACACAAGATGGAGAGATGAACTTGACAGATTCAGGAAATACTGGCTCCGCGATGCGTATGATAGGGAATTGTGGTGAATCCTGGGGAAGGTCTATGTCCAACGACGGACATTTAAAGGATGATGATGATGATGATGATGAATTTAATCTAGTGCATTCATGTATATTTGAGTGAATGAAGGTTTTATTGTGATTTTATTTAATTGATTTAAACGAGTGCAAATTCAGTCAAAATATTAGTACTTCAGTATTGTTTATTGGACTGATGCCTTCTGACCCAACGCGATTGTGACTTGCAGCAGTCCGTACCACGCTGTTGTCCTTTTGACTGATACCTTTTCTCTTGATCTCTGAACTCAACAGGTGGTAATGAGCTCAACAGCAGATACATTATGGAGACGGTTTTCGCAAACACTGTCTTCCTGTTAGTGTTACAAAAATATGGTACAATTCGGAAAATGAAACAGTGACAATGAAAATATCAATGTTTTCACATCGGAGCTCCATAAGGAATTCTCACACAACATGTTCAACTACAACTCCAGCTATTGGAATAAGGATATCATCAATAAATAGCATCGAATAACGTAGCAAAGCTTACGTCACACTGATGACTGATGATATCAACAGATGAAAGGAAAAAAAATTACAAGCCTGTCAAAGGCAACGTCTACTTCTATTCCGACAGAAGATGATTACAGCAACTTTTGTATCGTATATAAAGATAAAAAAAGTATCAAAAATATATTTGTTGTATAAGTGTATTTATTCATTAGAAGGAAATAAGCACATGTACATAAGGTAAATTTTCGTCAATATCTAAACTTTGTCATTTCAACTAGTTATTCAAGTCTTGTGTATTTGACAGCAACTTTCGTATTGCATATATAACAATTGAATTTGTAGATCTATAAGACATCACAGTTTATCTCTGTTGGTCGGAGAGTGGCCTACCAATCAGAAGGTCGTGATTTCAAATCACGGTCGGGAAATGTTAATTATATATATTTGGTTCAAAGTGATGTGATGGACAAGCAGTGAAGTGTTTACCACCGTAGATTTGGTGAAGATTGTTCTAGTTCTTGTTACAGGAAGTGGGGAACAAATCAAACTTCAACTTGAACTGGAGTTACCCACCCATATACCACTTCAATACCTACTCGTAATTACGGGTGGATTTGAAGGTAATAAAATGAAATGATAATTACATTATTAGTTGTTCTCGTAGTCCTATGCTAGATTAGATTCAGCTTGGCAAACATTTACCCGTTTCTCTTATTCGTCACCATAGCCCTTCTCCTTTCTCCCTTCTTCAGTTTCTACTTCCTCTTGACCCAATCTCTCTTTCAACACCCCTTAAAGTTTTATTCATGCATAAAACTCACCCATCCTTTTTCTCTCTCTCTCTCTTTTTTCCTCGGCGTCTGAAGCCTCCCTCTCCCTCTGTGACTTCCCCTCTCTTGACCTCCTTCAAATGTGTGTTCGCGCATTATTCTCACCCATCTCCTCCCCCTCTCTCTCTCTCTCTCTCTCTCTCTCTCTCTGAAACTCCCTCATCTCTTCTCTGGCTATCTCTTGGCCCTATTCACTCTTCCTCTCTCTCTTTAAAACACCTTCAAAATTTCACTCTTTCAGAAAACCAACCTATCCCCTGTCTTCCTACCCCTCTTCCTGAACTCTGAAGCCCTTACGTCTCTCTCTCCTTTCCCCTCTCTCGGTCAGTCTCTCTCTCTTTCCCAATCTTTCCTCCTTCAAATTTGAAGTCTTAGATAAAACTAACCTATAGTCTTTCTTTCTTTTTTTTTTCCGTCCGACTTCTTAATCCCTCTTCCTCTCTCTCTCTTTCTTTCTTGACCCAATTCTTTCAACCTCCTTCAAATATGTACTCTTGCATAAAACTAACCCATTTTTTCTCTCTTTACACCCGACCTCTCAAGCCTCTGTCTCTTCGTCTCTTTCTCTCTTGTCAACAATGATTCCGATTCTACCGTCACCATTCTACCAATTTTTCCCCAAGACTTTTCTTCGGTTCTACATCAAAGGAATGTCTTCGGCAGTTCAGCGACAACTCAAATGTGAACTTCCTGGGTTTGACACGACGACAATTACAAAGATTTGATTAATCTACTGAATTTCAATGGCAAAGAAGCGAAAAAAGACAGACAGACAGACAGACAGACAGATGGTGACACAAAGATAGAAAGAGATAGGGGGAAATGCTCAAAGAGACAAGATGGAACACATCGAATGGTGTGTTCATGTATACATACATACATACGTACATACATATATATATACATATATATATATATATATATATATGTGTGTGTGTGTGTGTGTATATATATATATATATAGAGAGAGAGAGATAGATAGATAGATAGATAGAGAGAGAGAGAGAGAGGGAGAGTTAGTTAGGGAGAGAGTGGGCAGGACAGAAGGTATCCGGTTGGCAGCAATTTCTACATCCGGGCAATCTTGCATTGTAGACATCGCGACAGTCGACAACAATACTTCTGGACATGTCCAAGTTTCGAAAAGAATACATGATTTTTATCCTATAGGTCAGCAGATTTCCAAACTGGAGTCTGCAGAGTCCTGGACGCCCACTGAGGTATTACTGGGGCTCCAGGAGTAATGTTCAAACTTCAAAAAGGATGTAGTGTACCATGTATGATAATTCACGATAAGACTGATGGAGGTATTCCTTGAGTAATTATGTCCATGAATTGCATGAATTGAGATACTCACGGGAAATCGACACCTAAAAAATAAAGCCAAACTCGTAGTAAAAATAAAGATTGAAGAAAAATCCGATATGAAAATCATTTGTGCACACCTTATACGTATTATAAACTTGTCTGGCTTTCCGGAAGTATAAAATGGATACAATCATCACATGAGTTTACTATATTTTGTAAGAATCCCTTCAAAAAGATGCTCACTATCTTCTGTTGATCTAGGAATGTTGAATCTCTCAGAATTGCTACTGCTAACCAATTAAGACAATAGTTCTATGTTACCTTTAAAAAGAAAATCACACGACATAAACATGAATGAACAAATATAGGATCTAAAATGAAATCTTATTCTTACATTTTCTTCTCGTTTCTGTGGAAAAAAAACTAATTTCTTACATGCGTCCAAATTTATCTCAATAAGACACTTTTCGATTTGTTGGTTGACAAGTCAGTCGGTTCTGATTACGTTAAACAAGAGGAAGATAAAGGAATGGGGTATTCTGTTGAATTCATCAGCTGCTATTCTGTAAGAACTGTGATGTCATTTTAAAGCAGTGATGTCATTGAAAGAAAATCTTCAGATTATTTTTTTGACCAACTCTTATTATGTCAGAATAGATAATCCAAGGTCCGCATTTTGTGTGTAAAGAATCCCAAAATGGTCCCTAAACGCCAAAAACAGCCGTTTACGATTTTTATGGGAGATAATACCCGCAGAATATTTCTACATCGCAATTGTATGAACATCAATACTGAAGACTTGGAAAGGTTGATTTTTTTCTTGAGTATATATTTTATCCATTGGTCACATGGCGGTCGGAAATACAATATTTTTCAGTTATAAAAAGGGAAAGACTACTTGTTCTTCTCCTTCTTTCTCCCCTGCCACCACTACTACCACTACTACTACTACTACGTTGCTGAGCTGATGGTTCTTGTTTAAATACAGTATCAATTTGCATAATTATTTGGTGTAAATTCTGTTTAAGCAAAAATTTTTCCTCAACGTCAATTGCATCATTCATCGCTGTTTGCGCCTTCCCCAAGAACATTGTTGCGAACTGATTATCCTCATCGGAGTTAGAACTCAGCCCGTCGATTCCGTTTCCTGTACTGCTAATAGCATGGCCACAGGCTTACTCCCGGCAATACTTTTATTTTTAGGAATAAATAAATATTCATATTGACGCCTACGATTAGACATCTCCCAGTTAATGCAGATTCATGTCCCCTCTTCCAGTTTGGCTGGAAATAGCAGTTTTGACCGAGAATTGTGAGTTGTTCCAGCCTTTAGTGACCTTGGGGATCAGTGACACTTATCCTATGTTCATCCCTGAGTAGAGTTACTCTTATGGACTGATTTTTAGCTTTAGAGATTTAGCCGTTCGGCCTACCATAAGACGCATGCAAACAAACGATTGCTGGCTTTTTGAGCTGTACTCTTCACGAGATCAATGAATATATGTACAAGGGGACCACACACACACACACACACACACACACACACACACACACACACACATATATATATATATATATATATATATATATATATATATATATATATATAATAGATATTAATTTCAGATCAAAGTAATTATTCAGACATGATCCAAGGACTTGCAAAAATAATTCTTCTGATGGCGACCCAGTTACTCTAATCAGAGGCTGTGGAGACGCTGTGGTCATTTTTAGATAGCTACTAATGACTCATAATAATGAGTTCGTAATCTTTGCCTTGGACAGCTGAGTTGGTTCAGGAACGTTACGATACATTTCAACTCTTCACCAGTCTCCCCTCACAACTTTTAGCAATCAGTGTGTAAAGAAGTGTCACGCTGTGCAATTTTCTTCCCCTGAGATGAAAGTGCGCATGCAAAATGCTTGTGCAACCGTAAACCTGAAGTTGTTTCTGGATAAATTTGGAACAGACCATCTCTTGCGACTGGAAAGAATTGCATTGGCAGGTCGTAATATTTTCGCAAGTATGATCGCACTTTCCAAAGTGACGAGTTTAGTCGAAGAAAACACTGCTTACGTAAGGGAATTGGTAATGTATGAATGTATTTAAACAAGAACCATACATTCCACGATGCGTCCACCGGTCGAGGTGGTAGTAGCACGAAGAGGAAGAGGGAGAAGAGCTAGTAGTCTTTCTTTGAGTTAATTGGTTCTCATACTTGTGAAATATTGCAATTCAAAAAAATTCTGAGTGTATTATTTTCAATAAAGATCGTAAATGGACTTTTTGAATAAAAAAAAGGCTGAACTCGTACATTCTATTATTACTACACAGCATTATTGACGTCACTCCTTTAAAGACATCACATCTCGTCCTTCCTATTTTCATTGTTTAACGTAAGGGAGACCGACCAACCGACCGACCGATTGATTAGTATCTAACAGAGATGCGTGGACACATCTAAAAACGTAATAACAGATTAAGAGTTGGTTAAGAGATTATTCCCTATAAGTATATATATTTTTAAACTCCAGATCAAATGTAAGTTGACTTTGTTTTCCCCCGTTACAATGACAATAATAACAATCCACCCCACTTTTACGGCTGTAAACTCTTCACTGTTCAACAATCATGCCACGTTGAGCTAGACATATATGTTAAAAAAAACAACATTCCCCAACCATAATTTGAAATCGCAATCAAGTGATTGGTAGGCGCTCTCTTCCTATTCGTCTGAGTCCCCACCGAGTGTGTCACAAGGTCGATTTTATGTGGGGATACCACACACGGGAACGTGTGGGCAGGTCGACTTGAAACTTGAAAATTCTCTCAACTCCTTGCAGCTATTGCGGTAAGGACATGTGAGAGCACTGGTTTTGGGGCCTCGGGGACGAATCCTGAGCCCCTGGCACTTGACTGCAGAGAACAATTCCAAGCCTCATGAGGCAAAAACCTCGACCTGCCACGAAACCCCATCTGCGGTCGCCTGGTCTGAAAATGACAGACGACAGTCTTACCAACTGGGTTAAACAGATAAGTCTCATATATCTAGCTGAACTAACTAGTCTAAGACGTTAACTAAAATTTATCATACAGATACACACGTGTTTATTTCATTCGAATAAATAAATTCATTTATACCAAAAATATTTATATGATTTTTTTCATTTATTATATATAACTACGAATTAATTAATTGATTACATAAATAATACAAGAGTTGCAGTGATCATATTCAGTCAGAATAGAGGTAGAAGTGATGTTTGACCCTGTACCGCGTGGCTTGTATTCTATTGTTACTAGTATCCACCTGTAACAAATGACAGAGTTGTTTATGTATGAATCGGCTCCAAGGAGTTTGAAGCTATTTTATAAGGTCATTTTGTTTTCTAATTATTCGAGTATTCTAATTTTACGTTTTTTTGTTCAAGTCTCAACTTAATTCAAGCTGATTTAATGTGTGATGAACAGACACGAAGCTCTAATAATTTCTATGGTGTAATTCTATTATGTTATAATAGGAAGTTGAATCAACCAATGAGATCGTCCCATTTGAGTGCAAGCAAGCAGAAAATACGCTGCAAAATATATAGCTTACCCGCCAAGTTGAGCACACTTAAGGATACATTTTCTAATATTGATCAATCTATGAAATAAATTCATCACATATCAGAAGTTGCTTTATATTACTAATATATTATCATATTATGCTATACTGCCAGTCTAATCTGTACCATATATATATATATATATATATATATATATATATATATATATATATATATATATATATATATATATATATATATATATATATATATATATATCAGAAAGTGCATGGAGAGAACTCAACGCATCTATGATCTGACTTTCAGGTACTTCCCAGTCAGAGTTGGGATCCTGACTCACACCCGGATCTGTGCCTAGTATATCTAAATGGAATGGTGTCATCGTTGGGGAATACACAACTATCTCAGCCACCACATCGGCCACATCCCTTTATAGCACACAAGAAGGGCAACCAAAATAGATTAAATGTCCTCAATTATAAAGCCATTATTGACAGCCATATTTCCCGTAGTTCGGGGATATTAGCACAAGTGGACTAATCGTGCTACTGTTAACATAGTGTCATATTCTTATTACGGAACTAATAACTCACAGAACAGCTTCAATTTTGAGGGGCTCAGTTCTTGCCTCATAATGGGCGGGACTGAATCGTTAAAAAGTTTAAAGGTCGCCAAAATAAAAGCCGGTGCGGTAACGGAGTTACAGCAAATTGGGGGGCGTGCCGAGATTTTAGCACGATTATAACCAGGTTTGAATTACCAGATCTCGGCCTTTGAGCAATTTGAAAACAAAAATGTGGGACTTAGATTACTTGTTTCATCGGACGGACATTGGTAAAAACTGAGCGCGAACAATTTGGTAACCAGTTAGGACTAAGGTTGCCAAATTAGCAATTTTTTCGGCAGATTTCCCTTCAATTTTGGCAATAAGAATGGCTAGATATTGCGTCACTCAAATGTTGAAGTTGATAGAATATTTAGAAAGATAAACATAATTAAATCAGTATTGAGCAATAGAATTGAACTAAAAATGCATTTTTAGTAGAATTTGTATTAAGGCACAATAAATATGGTCGTATCTAGAAAATACCAGGAAAACAGTTACAAGCTATAGGCATAATGCTTTCATGTTCGAGCAAAAGTGAACTCTACGATGATATTTGAATCTTGTAGATTTTTTTTCATGAAAGTAAAAGTGTGATTTTTGATTTGTTCTGAAAAGTTTATTTATTTTATTTGATTTATCTGAGCAAGAGGTATGGACCATTCGAGGTGCCCTTAGCAATGTTCCCTTATAGATTGTAGGATTGAGCTGAAATTTGATACTGAAGACTTCTGGATCAAGGCAAAATTTTTGTATACATCGAATTGGCTACGGCTTCAGCCGTTTCTATTTAGAAAACTGATTACCCACCATTTCAATTGAAGGGACTCTAAAATAGTCTGAACCGGCTACAAGTACGCTAAAATGTTTGAATGTATAGAGATAATTGAAAAAACATTCCCATTAAAATTCATCGTAGGAGATAGAAATTAAATCTCTGCAAATCAGTTGACTTCGCCTCTTCGATATAAACAGAACTGTTACTATACAATCAAGCATTTGGTTTGTATAGTTGATTTGTTATGAACAAAACTTGAGTTTCATTGAAAGATTATGGCTTGTTCGCAGATTATGCAGGCTGCGATACTACCCCAGCAAGATGGATCCGAAGTTGTAGGTACCTTAAGAGTAGGCTTTAAATGAGTATATACAACATTTTGTGTTTATGTGCAACAATCATGTTGAGAATAAAAACATAGCTGTCAAGATAGAAGATGCAAAACTCGGCAAGGTAGACCACTACATCTACCTAAGACAACGAATCTCCACGAGACCCTCAAAAGTGGTGGAAATCAAGCAAAGAATCACTCTGGGTGGCAAGCCTTCGGCAGAGCAAGCTCAACTTTCAAAAACCAAACGATCCCAATAATCTTAAAAAGAAGAGTATACAACCAATGCATCCTCCTGATAGTCACTTATGGAGCAAAAACATGGAACTAAACCAAGGGACAGACCAACAAACTGAGAAGCATGCAGCGTGCACATGAGAGAATCATGCTCAACCTTACATGGAGAGACCACAAGACAGCACAATACATGAGGAAGAAAAGGGGAGTCCGACACATCATAGAAACTATTATAAAAATGAAATGGCATTAGGCAGGCTATGTTGCAAGAATGAAAGACAACCGATGGACATCACGTCTCACAACATGGATCCTCAGAGATCACATGAGAAACCAAGGACGATAGAACACAAGACGGAGAGATGAACTGGACAAATTTAGGAAATACTGACTCCACAACGTCTATGATAGAGAATTGTGGCGAATCCTGGGGAAGTTCTATGTCCAACGATGGACGTTAAAAGAATGATGATGATATAACATTTTAGTTATATAGGTGGCGGGGAAAAGAAAAAAAATGGCAATTTTAACGATAGTTTTAGCTATAAATGACAAACCTCGCTTGGCAACTCATAGATTAATTGCCCGACTTTACGAGTCGAAGATACGTTGCTGCCTAGTAAGGAAAAAAGGACGAAACAACACTAATTACGACAATGAATAATTCAAATAACTGTCTCGCCGTTGGCCAATGTTTAGCAAGCAAGTCTAGTAAACCATTACTACTGTGGTGATTCAATTCGCGCCTGGTGCCTCGCATAACTGTTCTTGTGTCAGTTAATATCATGGTGGCTTCGCCGTAAAGCAATGGTTAGCAAGCTAGTCACGTAGAACTTTGACTGCTGTAGTTATTCGATTTGCACTGAAAGCTCAATATCACTGGCCTTGCAACGAAATTTATCTAAAATTATCTAAAGAAATACCAGGACAAGATTTGGGCATGGCTGCTCCAAAATAACAACAGAGACACAAAAAGCACTTTTGGGGAGAAAAAAATCCAAAACGGAAAAGGGTTTTCAGATGGGGCTTAGTAGTGTACATATGTGTGTTTTCAAGGTTGCAGCCACCCGCCAAATGTGACCGAGAGCGCCCAGACACACCTACACATACACAGAAACACACAGAAACACACACATACACACGCACACACACACACACACACACGCATATAGTGCATAGACACAGACACTGAAAAGAGAAAAATCTGCAGCCAATTTGGCTGGTTGGTCGGGCAATTCATTGACCTACGGTAATTAAATAATTTCAAGTGCCACGCCGTAAAACAATGGTTTGCAAGCTTGTCTCATAGACCTCTACCACTGGAGTGAATATATTTTTGGGTGCTTATCATTACTGGCCTTGTGTCGTTCTAAGATATCAAATATAAATGAGGAGATTCGTTAGGCTGCGTGAGTAGGACAGATGCATATTTCTCACCGGTGAGAAGTATCTTCGGAGTTCCATTGGCTCTATATTACTTGTATGGGATGAGATGAGCGACACCAACTCGGGTGCATGTTGCCTTTAAGTCCAATTCACACATCAGAAACGGTCTGAATAAATAAGCAATGCGATACGTGAAACTTAAGTAGGGACGGTTAAAGCCATTGGTAGTGTGGGGGCACTACTTACTTTATATTTCTTGTGCAATTGATGAACTAGTATGTCGATTAAAAGCCTTTGTAAAAGTTTTGCAGTTAGTAAAATGGGTTTCCACGAAGATATTTCCAGGTTCTGCGAGATGAGGTGTCTTTTAATAAGAATTCAATAAAAAAAATTCATTCTATAATAAAAAAAAGTATACGTCATTTTCAAAATAGTAAGTTAAGGTGAGCACAGGGATATCTGTCCCAGAGAAGAATTTCCACGTTACTCACTTATTCCAAGAATAGAAACCCAGAACCTTCTGTATGTCAGGCAGCTGTGTCAACCATTACACTATTCGAGCAGATTGGCCAGATATAAAACAAAC